>CM061918.1:27862990-28221025 GCA_031002005.1 Vandiemenella viatica
CTAACGATTACCATCTGTTCCTCACCTCAAACAAATCTCAGTGGCAACCGTTACAATGCTGGCGACGACAGGAAAATGGCAGTGAACTTTTGGTTATCTGAGCAGGCGGCAAGTTTTTATGAAGAGGGTATTTTAAAATTGGTTGAGAGGTATGATAAGAGTTTGAACAAACTTGGCAACTATGTCGAAAAATAGAGTAAAGTATGTACTTTCTGAAAATAATTTTACTTTTTTGAAATAACGTTTCGTTTTGTACTTATGTTCAAACGGACCTTACTTTAAAAAAACACCCCGTATCTTGACCCCACAGTAAATTTCCAATGGAATCCATCTGATGAAGTAAAGTCACGTATTGGCTAAGTCAGGGCTACTTAGAATAAAATGACCAATCTTTTTAAAAAGCCGTAATTTATGAACTACCATGAAGATAAGACTCTTGTGCTGCTATGTGTTCTTTGTCTACCTGGATGGCATTGAAACGTGGACATTAATGGAAACTATCAGTAAAAGGTTAGAATCTTTTGAAGTGTGGCTCTATTGAAGAATGTTTAGAATACCATAGTTATACCACGACAAATCCTGAAGAGCTCCGTAAAATGAAATATATATATATATATATATATATATAGAAATATTGAACACCGTAGAAACATGGAAGCTACAGTACCTTGGCCACATCACGAGGAACAATAGCTGTTATGAACTCTTGCAGTCTGTTATCCAGGGAAAAATACCAGGAAAGAGAAGTGCTGGTAGAACAACAACTTCCTGGCTAAAAACTTTGAGAACATGGACCTCCAAGATAACGATGGAGCTAATCTGAGCATCAACCAGCAGAGACAAGAAAGACAAGATGGTTGCTGACATCTGGAATGGATAGGGACCAGAAGTAGTTCCTTTTCATCAGCAGAATGAATTTCAAATGTTTTGGTCTGCTCATTTGCACTTGTGTCGACATGCTCCTTCTCAGAATTATACACTTTCATTCCTGATAAAATTATCAGGGAGCATCCATAAACCATGTTGCTCCATTTGGCCTCCTGTGAAACCCCCCTCCCCCCACGTAGCCCGACGTGGCTTTTGCCTCCAAACCCCCATGTGTGCCATGTAGTTTTTTCCCTATTGATTCCAGAAGATGTTTAGTACTTTTTTCTCTTGTCAGACTATCGTAAATTACAAACGGAGATAGTTAAATGACAGAAATAAATATTCACATGCTCTTGTCTGTTCTGTACTTTATTTTAACTGTGAGAAATAATATGAATTAGAAGATAAGTGGCATGGAAACCTCCTATCCGTCCACATAGCTCAGCATAGCTTTCCTGCCAACCTAACCCCCCCCCCTCCCCCCCGGACAGAGCCGCATAGTTTTTGGATGCTCCCTCAGTAACTTCTTCTCAATCCTTATCTATAATTGTTTGAATACCTTCCCTTCCCATCAGTTTTCTAGCATACCCATAGAAATTTCTAGATGCATCATTTAGTGGTCCCCTTGTATTGTAAATATTTTTGTAAACCAATCTTCAGCTTTCCTTGCTGCTGCTATTAATTTGTTATTTAGTTTTTTCAAGTGTTCCATACTGCATTGCTGCCTGTTAACTCTGTTGTGTTCTTTTATAATCTATGTATTAATTAATTGCACTTGGTTCACTAATTATTGAATCATTAAAGATGGGAACATATGAACAGATAATACATTGTTAGTCCGTGTTTTATGAGCCTAAAACTTCTCTTGCTTCCTGTTTTATAGAGGAAAGAGAGATATCCATCATCTAACAGAAGATCTCGTTCTGGCCGATCTCAGTCTCGTCCTCCAGAATTGAGGGCAAAAGAACAGTCTCCATTAAAGAAACTCTTCAGCTGTGATAAACTGCCCCAGAATATAGCTTCACAAAATGGGAAACAATTGAATGCTGATAATGTAAGTCTAAAGCTAATCATGAATAATTGTCTGAAAAAATTGTTTGTTTGGTATATAAATCAGGAAATGAAAGTAAACATGATTCACAATTTCATACATTTAGTTATGATGATTGAAATGTTTCATATATGAGGCAGTTCATAGAATTTTTGTTAGCAACAGTTATTGGGCCTACGGCCACAACAAAGATTAAGACTCGTGTCGAAATATTTTGCTATTTGTTTATGTTTTTGTGTTTTTACGAGTTCGTCTCGCGCTCCTGCCTTCATCTATGATAATTGACGGGTATTTGTTTATTTTTCCCTATCCTGCCTTATTTTCAGTGCCTTGCGGCAGTTTCTTTGTTTCCATTATCCATGAAATATTGTTCTTAATTTACAGTGTAGCCGGAGTGGAGACCTTAATCTTTTAAATGATACCTCATTTAATAATTTAGATTAGTTTTCAGTGGTGATAAATAGCACGTATCATAAAAACATTTTTTGGAAATAATGAAATCTTTGCTCTTGAAGGGTCGAATTCCAAAACTTCCTTTCTTAAGATGTGATGTGACCAAAGCAGAAACCTTAGTCTTTAATGTAGTAGCTCATTTATCTGTTTCAGTTTGATATCAAGGGAGATGAATGATAAATACATTATGAAAATAATGATAATTTGGCTCTTTATGGAACAAATTATGAAAAATTCTTTTCTTAAAATATTATTTGATCAAAGCAGGGACCATATTCATCAAAATAATACCTCATTGATCAAATTTGGTAAAATATCAAGGAGATAAACAGCTCGTGACATAAAATTATTTTATTTATTTATATGCCAATCGACTTTATACACAAAGAAATAATACTTAACATAAATATAAAAAGTTTTATATAGTATATAATTAATAAAAGTCTTTTAATATAGGTAACAATGAAAGGAAAGAACTAGCACGAGGCAATATTTATATGGAAAGGAGAGATAAAATACACCTAGCACCCACCAATGTTGAAGGGAGGAGAGCAGCAGTAACATAAAACAACATACAAACAAAGAAAATACAATATTTCGGGTTAAAACCCTTTTTTCAAGTAAACAGAAGTAAGTGGCCTAGTAAGCCTAGCGTTTGACGCAGCCACTCATGGAATGAAATAGACAGTTGGAGATGGTGGGGGGGTACAACGATAGTATAACCGCGAGTATTAATCATTAGAAAGATTAAAATGGGAAATAATAGTAATCATTGAAAAAATAATAGTAATAAAAAAATAAATAAATAAAACAATAATTGATTTTTTTGGAAATAAGGTCCATAAATATATATGAATCTATTGTGCTGGCCTGTGATGGGTGTACAGGGTGAGGATGGAAGATATTAATTGAAATTAAAGTCTGCGGGATGTCTAGTCTGCAGGATGTGTTTTTATGCCGATTCCCATCTGCAGAGTTCATATTGGGAGGTAGTGTCCGAAGTACTCTATTGTCTCTGACTGTGGAGCAGTTATTAAGGTCGCGGGTGTTGTGAGTACTGGCATGGTGAGCAACAGGGAGGTTCAGGTCTTTGGAGTAAACTGTTTGTCTGTGACCATTCATTCAGGTAAGGCCAATGTAGGAACTTGGACAGTGGAGGCAAGTGAGCTGGTATATGAGATAGGTGGTTGTACAAGTTGCATGACCTATGATGGGGTAGGTTTCACCAGTAGTAGGGTTGCTATAGGTAGTGGTAGGTGGATGCATACCGCAAGTTTTGCAACGGGGTCTCTTACAAGGGATGGATCCAAACGGTGGTTTAGGAGCATCAGAGGGTTCATATTTTTATACAAGAATGTTTTTTAGATTAGGCGGTCTGCTGAAGGTGACTCGGGGTGTGGTAGGAAGGATAGTGGGAAGAATGCGGCGTATTTCAGGAAAGGGTCTGAGAAAGTCGTAGCCCAAACGAAGAATTTGGTTTAGCGATTCCAGGCCAGGTAAAAACTGGGTGAGTAAAACAAGGTTCTGAATGGTTTTAGGATGTTTGTGTTGGTGGGGGACAGTCCCTGACTCTTGATAGCTGTTTTTGAACTGGTTCTGGAGGATAATTGCCGTTTATGAATGCTGGGTCAGGTTGTTGGTGTAGAGAGTAAAGGATTCGTGACACCTCTGTCCACATAAAACCCACTAACCTACAACAATATCTCAATTTTGATAGCTGCCATCCATATCATACAAAACGTTCCATTCCATACAGCCTAGCCATTCAAGGCAAATGCATCTGCTCTGATCACGAATCCTTTACTCTCTACACAACAATTTGATCCAGGCACTCATAAACTGCAATTATCCTCCAGAACTAGTTCAAAAACAGCTATCAAGAGTTAGGAACTGTCCCTCACACCGATACAAACAACCTAATGCCAACCAGAACCTTGTTTTTCTCACCCTGTTTTTCCTTGGCCTGGAATCGCTAAACAAAATTCTTTGTCTGGACTATGACTTTCTTAGACCCTTTCCTGGAATACACCATATTCTTCCCTATCCTTCCCACCACTCCCTGAGTCAACTTCAGCAGACCGCCTAATCTAAAAAACATTCTTGTACATAAATATCAACCCTCTGATGCTCCTAAACCACAGCTTTGTATCCATCCCTTGTAAGAAACCCTGTAGCAAAACTTGCAGTATGCGTCCACCTACCACTACCTATAGCAACCCTACTAATGGTGAAACCTACCCCATCATAGGTCATGCCACTTGTACAACCACCCATCTCATATACCAGCTCGCCTCCACTGTCCAAGTTGCTACATTGGCCTTAACTCAAACTCATTATCCATCAGAATGAATGGTCACAGACAAACAGTTTTACTCCCAAAACCTGACCTCCCTGTTGCTCACCATGCCAGTACTCACAACACCCGCCGACCTTAATAACTGCTCCACAGTCAGAGACAATAGAGTACTTCCAGACACTACCTCCCAATATGAACTCTGCAGATGGGAATTGGCATATCAACACATCCTGCAGACTATACATCTCCCATTCCTTAATTTCTGTTAATATCTTCCATCCTCACCCCTATACACCCATCACAATAGATTCATATATTTTTGAATTCTTTCAGATATATCTTTATTTATTTATTTTTTATTAGTATTTTTTTCCAAACCATTTTATTCTTTCTTATACTCGTGGATTTATTGTTGTTGCTCCCCCCATCACCTCTGACGGTCTATTGCATTCTATGAGTGGCTGCGTTGAACGCAAGTCTTGCGCAAGACCAGCCACCTCTCTGTTAACTTGAAAAAGTGATTTTTGCCCGAAATATTGTCTTTTGTTTGTTAGTGTGTTGTTTTATGTTGCTGCTGCACTCCTCCGTTCAATGTTGGTGAGTGTTGGGTAAATTTTCCTTTTCTTTTCCATCTATGTATTACTTAATTTCACTATCTCACACTAATAGTTCATTAATTATTGAATCATTAAAGATGGACCGAGCATGGCGGTGTAACGGCTAGCGTTCTCGCCATCGCATTCGGGAGGACGCCGGTTTCGAATCCCCGTCCGGGCATCTAGATTTGTGTTTTCCATGGTTTCCCAGATCACTCCAGGGAAATGCCGGGATGCTTCCTTCAAATGGCCATGGCCGAATTCCTTCCCATTCCTTGCCCCTATCCTTGCCCCCCATCCTTTCCCGTCTCTAAAGACCTCGTTGTGTAGAGACGTAAAGCAGTTAAAAAAATTAAAGATGGGAACATATGAACAGATAATTAATTGTTAGTCTGTACTTTATGAGCCTAAAACTTTGAGATCATACCACATAATCAAATTTCTCTCTCTTCCTGTTTTATAGAGGAAAGAGAGATCTCCAGCATCTAACAGAAGATCTCATTCTGGCCGATCTCAGTCTCGTCCTCCAGAATTGAGGGCAAAAGAACAGTCTCCATTACTGGTCAGCTGTGATATACTGCCCCAGTATATAGCTTCACAAAATCGGCAACAATTGAATGCTGATAGTGTAAGTCTAAAGCTAATGAATAATTGTGTGAAAAAAATTATTTGTTTGGTAAAATATAGAAATCTGGAAATGAAAATTGAAGTAAACATGATTCACAATTTCATGCATTTAGTTATGACGGTTGAAAATGTTTCATATATGTGGCAGTTCATAAAATTTTCGTAACAACAGTTCTCGACAAGTTATTGTGCCTATGGCCACAACAATTTTGAAACGTACATTACTTTGACTGTCACTTCTGTTTGGCTTTCCTGAGACAGTGAAGTATTTATGAAATAGGGTTTTTTTTGTCACCGAGCGTGGTGGTGTAACGGATAGCGTTCTGGCCATCGCATTCGGGAGGACGGCGGTTCGAATCCCTGTCCGGGCATCCAGATTTGGGTTTTCCATGGTTTCCCAAATAACTCCAGGCAAATGCCGGGATGCTTCCTTCTAAAGGCTATGGCCGAATTCCTCCACATTCCTTGCCCCCATCCTTTCCCGTCTCTAAAGACCTCGCTGTTGAGAGACGTAAAGCAGTAAAAAAAAAAAAATAAAAAAAAAAAAGGTGGTTTTATACCTGTAGGAAAAGTGAAAGAGTATTGCTCTGAATTTACTGTCTGTTAATTTGCCAAAGGCCTACAGCTTGCAAAAGGAATAATTTGTTAACTTCAAATTTTGTTATTTTGTTTGTTTCACTGACTCAAAACTGAGTAGTATTTAGATGGTTGGGGGTGGGGAAAATCGTATGCAGTTTATGCGAGTTCATCAGTTAGAAGACTAAGTTGTATATATACATATATATATATTTTTCCTCCTTCTCTTCTGAGAATAAAGTCCTATGTTTCTGTGAAATTGTCACTTGTTTCATTGGATTTGATCCCGAAATAGCTATTACCTTTATACCTGAAATTTGTCTGCAATATTGACCATATACTATACTTGCACCACAAGTACTAGAAGAAATTACATCAAATTATGTTCCATGGTTTCCCCAAATCACTCCAGGCAAATGCCGGGATGTTTCCTTCAAAAGGCCATGGCCAGATTCCTTCCCATTCCTTGCCCCCCATCCTTTCCCGTCTCTAAAGACCTCGATGTTAAAAACAGACGTAAAGTAGTTACAAAAAAAAAAAAAAAAAAAAACCACTAAACGATAATGGGACATGTATTTTATAAATATTATAATCTCATCAAAGTATTTCGTTTTTAAACAGGAGGTTTAAGCCTCTGTCTTCCTTTACTGCTTTCATTAATTTTTGTAAATTATTCATCCTTTTGTGATAGATTTGTTAAAATAAATGTTGACATACCATCAAATTGGGCCTTAAGGCAGAGTGCTACTGACTCCCGCTTTAATTGTTTCATTTCAAAAATATCAATTTTCAAAACTTTTAAATCAATAACAAAGGTACAGGGCAACAATGCGATTAGATTTGTAAATGTTGTTACGTCGCGGTTACAACAAACATTCTACATCAAAGCCAGTACTGCAGTGATCACATGGATCCTGCGGTAATAATACAGTAAGTATCACCAGGTAAAAGGAATAAAGTCATTGTACCTTTTCTTTGTTTATGGAATTCTGGAACTGCAAGGGCTGCTAGATTTGTTTCTGGAAATTATCGCAGAATGCAATCAGTAACAGATAAGATAAAATAGCTGGAATGGGATTCATTGGAAGACAGGAGGAGGTTGAAGAGGGTCATGGGAGTGTACACGGTGTATGTTGATGATGAGACATGGAAAGATATTGGTGTAAGAATTAAAAGTAAGGCATGGAAGGGAAAAGATGACCATGACCACAAGCTGGCACTCGATCTCAGGCACAAGGGTGTAGGAAGATTCTCTTTTATAAGTAAGGGTGCCAGGGATTGGAATAAGTTTCCAAGAGAAATTATGAATGATTTACCAAAAACGTTGAAAGAAGTTAAAGTTAAAAAATGTAGATGGCAAATGTAGGTGGATGCAGGAAAGGGGGGAAGATGAGTATGTACACAAACATTTTTATTTGTAATGAAACGAATTCAAATCAAAATTCCCACAAATACAGGCATTTGTATACGACTAACGATCTTCATACTTCAGTCTTACATTCACATTCAAAATATGTTTTTTAATTGCGATAGAGCACATGCACCTATGGAAAATTCCCCACTCATCTGCATTTCTGATTAATGATTTTCTTTTTTTATTCTTAAAATTCATTGATTGCTATGTCACATTACTTCTGATATACAATTGAAAACTAGCATGAAACATAGCACTAGCATGAAGCATCGCATGAGACTTCGTTAGTACTTTGTAAAGTTCAAGTAAATTGTTCATTGAGTAAAGTAAATTTAGGTAAATTGTTCGTACATTTGATCTACTGCACTGAATATTACATACTTCATAATAATACCTAATATCACAATCGCAGCACACTTAAATCAACTAAATTCAAAACAAACATCTGCTCATTCAATAGCTGGGCGAACCGTTCCAGCTCCCGCATGACACGTCATGTTCATACATTTATCGAATCAAACTACCACCTATACGACAAATGCGAGTAACGAAACATGCAAGTAACGAAATGAATTTGTGAGTAACGATTCAGTTCTTCGAGTCAGCTGACGAATCCGTTACTCAGTAACAAATACATCGTTACTATAACAGCTCTACTGCAAACTAGAAATCCCCCAGGCCTTAATTTCGATTAATATCTTCAGTCATCACCCTGTACACCTATCATTGGCCAGCACAGTAGATTCATATACAGTAGAACTCCAATTATCCGAATCAAATGGGACCGGACCCCATTCGGATAATCAAAAATTCGGATAATCGGATTTTTTCCTAAAAAGGATCTATTTTAATTAATTATTGTATATATGTTGAAAATGCCTCTTTTCCAAGAGATTTTTGGTGCTTTTCCACTTCAGGGATGAAAATTTCGCCGTACCACTTGGTAAACAAAGCTGCAGTAATCCGAAATTTGGGTTGGTTTTTATAAAAGAGGGGAAGCCTTTTCGCAGTACGTTTCCGTCTTAGTTAAAAAAGGGATAATCGAAGTTCAGATAATTGGAATTCTACTGTATATTTAAGGACCTTATTTCAAAAATTTTTAATTATATTTTTATTTATTTATATTTTTTATTACTATTATTTTTTCAGTGATTATTATTATTTCCCATTTTAAATTATGAAAAATCTAATAGTAAACTATAAACTGTGATGAAAAAGTTTATTATAAAATCTTCAGCATGGCTGCATTACAGCAATGGTGAAACTCATATTAGGTACAGTAATAGCCAACCAGTTGCTTAAATTTTTTATTTATTAATCTTAACTGCAGTTTCGACAAACATACACTTGTCTTCTTCAGAAGTACATTTAGGGGTTCATACACGGATACAATATAGAACTTCTGTCATTTTAGTGCGAACCTGCACTGTATCAACAATTTCAAACAGGATTACTACTTGCATCATTGCATCCACTTAGGGAGATTTCTGAGTTGGCGGATTACTCTTATTAAGGACTCCCTTTCATTCTGCCGCACACTCAACTAGCGGTATTATTTCAATACTACTGGCAGGGGAGACAGCTGATGTGATAACGTGGAACCCAGCCTCCAACAATTCCTACCTCCATCCCAGTTAGATCCACCTCCCCTCCCTCAAAACCATCCCCTACTCCTATTCCAGGAATTCCTCATGTCAACCCTCTCATCGCCTTCCCCCACTCCAACAACCTGACCGTAGTGAAATGCGGGTGATGAGTGAACTTTCAAAAAATTTGCTTTCTGGTTACTACTGATGTATCATCACTCTACACCAACATTTCTCATGGCCAGGGCCTCAGTACCATAGAACATTACTCCAAAGAAATTTTGGTCGTATGTTCGTAAAGTCAGTTGTACCAACAGCAATATTCCAGCACTAGTTCGCGAAGGGTCCGAGGTTACTGAAAGCCGCGATAAAGCTAATGTACTAAATACTGTATTCAAAAATTCATTTACTGACGAAAATAAGGATAGCATTCCCGTTTTCCCACGTCGTGTCGAGTTGGAGATGGAATCATTACAAATAGATACTGCAGGTATCATAAAGCAATTAGAGCTCCTAAAGTGGGGAAAAGCACCTGGCCCGGATGGTATTCCAGTAAGAGTATTTTCAGAGTATGCGGCGGAAATCGGGCCATTTCTGTCTGATATATTCAGTAAATCCCTAGAAGAGCGAAAAGTACCTTCAGACTGGAAAATAGCGCAAGTAACTCCGATTTTCAAGAAAGGTGATCGAAGCGATCCTGGAAACTATCGTCCCATATCTATAACATCTGTTTGTAGTAGAGTTATGGAGCATATTATATGCTCGAACATTATGAATTTCCTAGATGAAAATAATTTGCTTACAACAAATCAACACGGATTTCGGAAGAAAAGATCATGTGAAACATAGCTGGCCCTATTTACACACGATGTAATGAAAGTTGTTGATGCAGGTTCACAAGTAGATGCAATTTTTTTTAGATTTTCAGAAAGCCTTTGACTCTGTGCCACACAACCGCCTTTTAGCGAAACTACGAGCGTACGGTATATCGGATCAGCTTCGCGAATGGATAAAGGATTTTCTAACTGGTCGATCACAGTATGTCGTTGTTGAAGGAGAAAGTTCTTCTAATCTAGATGTCACATCGGGTGTACCTCAAGGAAGTGTAATAGGACCACTTCTTTTCTTAATTTTTATAAACGATCTCGGAGACAAAGTGAAAAGCCTTTTTAGATTGTTTGCTGATGATGCGGTTATTTATAGGGAAGTAAGGAATTTGGCCGATTGTTTAGCAATTCAGCGTGATCTGGATGTTATTTTGGCATGGTGCGCTGAGTGGCAACTCACACTAAATTGTAAAAAGTGTAAGACAATGAGCATAACTAACAAAAAGAATCCAATTGTTCAGAAATACGAGGTAAACAGTTCAGTTATTGATGTGGCCGATTCTATGAAATATTTGGGAGTAACAGTACAAAGGAACATGAAATGGGACTTACATATTAATACGTTGGTAGGTAGAGCTAATTCTAGGCTGCGGTTCCTAGGTCGAATTTTGAAAAATTGTAATGAACAAACAAAGGAGATAGCGTAAAAATCTCTTGTGCGTCCACATTTGGACTATTGTTGTGCCATTTGGGATCCGTTTCGTAAGGGGCTGATTGAGAGTACAGAGAAAGTACAGAGAAGAGCCGCTCGATTCGTGACCGCTTGCTACAGTCCTTATGAAAGCGTTACGGAACTGATTAGTAAACTAGGCTGGGAGTCTCTGGTAGATAGACAACGCACGTTTCGTATAAACTTATTGGTAAACATGCGTACTCCCACTTTCACTTACGAGTGTAGTGAAATACTTCGTCCACCAACCTATTTGGGGTCAGCATGACAGGAAAGATAAAATTAGAGAAATAAGGTGCCGCACTGATTCTTATATGAATTCCTTTTTTCCTCGTACCATTAGGGATTGGAATGCACAACAAAGAGATTAGGTTTGGTGCTGAGCACCCTCTGCCACCCACAGTTTTGTGATTTGCAGAGTATATATGTAGATGTAGATGTAGACCTCAACAGTCGTCCCCTGCACACCTTCACTACCACTCATTTCCTCACTTCTTTGGCTCAATTCATCCTTACCAAAAATTTCTTTTCCTTCCAGCCTGTCTCAGGTTTACCATCAGATTCAAGGCACTGCTATGGGCACTCGCATGGAACCTTCCTATGCTAACCTTTTCATGGGCAGACTAGAGGAACATTTTCTTCAAAAGGTTACCCGACAACCTACCGGGTGGATCAGGTATATAGATGAAATATTTATGATTTGGACCCACGATGAAACCTCCTTCTTGACTTCTTGTAATCTCTGAATAACTTCTCCTTAAACTTCACCTGGTCCTACTCTCAGACTGACATCACATTTCTGGATGTAGACATCTCTGTACAGAATGGTCACTTTTTTTTTGCTGTCATCAGTCTATCGACTGGTTTGATACAAGCCACTTCATTCTTATATAGTTTGTAGAGTATTCTTCTATCTCTATACTTTAGACCTGTCTTCTTTAAAATTTTGAACATCTTGTCTCACCTAACATTATCAAAAGCCTTTTCTGAATCAATAAATGCCATAAAAGTATCTTTGTTTTTCTTGATCTGCCCTTCAAGTATTAATCTTAGAGAAAGAATTGCTTCCCTTGTACCTGATTTTTCGTAAACGCAAACTGATCTTCACCTACTATCTCATCTACTACTCTTTCCATCCTTCTGTATATTATTCTGGTCAGTAATTTTGAAGCATGTGATGTTAGACTAATGGTGCGATAATTCTCACATTTGTCGGCTTGTGCTTTCTTTGGGAGTGTGAAGATGATATTTTTATTAAAATCAGTTGGAATTTCTCCTGTTTCATAACTTTTTGATATCAGCTTGAATAATCTTTCGATTCCTTCGTCTCCTAGAGATTTAAGAAGTTCTGCAGGAATCTCATCAATTCCAACTGCCTTATTTGCTTTCAAGTAATTCAGAGCTTTATCAAATTCTGTCCTCAAAATTGGATCTCCTAAGCCATCAATGTCGACATCGCCTTCCTTTTCCAATACACTATTGTTCAAGTCATCCCCAACATACAGTTTCTCAATGTATTCCTTCCATCGGTTAGCTCTATCTTCTGAGCTTAAAAGAGGTTTCCCATCGGCAGCTTTAATGTTCATACCTCTTTTCTTCATTTCTCCAAAATTCTATTTGATCTTTCTATATGCAACATCTACTTTTCCTGCTACCATTTCCTTTTCTATTTTTTCACACTTTTCTTGTAGCTATTTTGCATTTCCTATTTATTTGATTTCTAAATTGCCTGTACTGCTCTCTTCCTGCTTCATCCTGAGCATTTTTGTATCTTCTTCTCTGATCCATCATCTCCAAAATTTCTTCTGTGATCCAAGGTTTTCCGGCAGCTTGTTCCCTAAAGCCTAATGTTTCTTTACCAGCTTTTATTATTTTGGTCTTTAATGCATTCCATTTGTCCTTGGTTGAGCTCCTTTCACAGTTATTTCTTAGACCTAATTCTACCATTTCTGCAAATTTTTCTCTTGTACTAGTACTTGTTTTCAGTGTATTTACTTCCAGTCTGTTCTGCTTATGCTGCTTCCTTATTCAGCCTGCACTTCATTATTATCAAATTATGGTCAGAGTCTATGTCTGCTCCTGGGTACACTTTACAGTCTAGAACTTGATTCCTGTTTGACCATGATATAATCTAGCTGATAACTGCCTGTATCCCCAGGACGTTTCCAGGTGTATATTCTTCTTACATTGTTCTTAAACAGTGTATTTGCCACAACTAGCTTATATATTTCACAAAATTCTAGCAACCTGCTTCCTCGCTCATTTCTTTATCCTAGACCAAAACTTCCTACAGTATTCCCTTCTTTTCCTTCTCCCATTCCAATCACCCATGATTATTAGATTTTCCTCCCCCTTCACATATTGGATTAATTCTTTAATTTCAGCATATATTTTTTCTATTTCTTCATCATCTTCCTGTGAGTTTAGCATGTACACTTGTACTAATGTGGTTGGGATGGACTTAGTTTCTAACCTCATCAAAATAATCCTGTCACTAAATTGTTCATAATAACTAACCCGTTTCCCTACATTCTTGTTCATTACAAATCCTACACCGGTGACTCCATTGACAGCTTGTGTGCTAATTATCCTGTGTTCCCCAGACCAGAAATCCTGTTCGTCCTTCCATTTAATCTCGCTAATCCCAACAACATCTAACTTAAGATGTTCCATCTCCCTTTTTAGATTTTCTAGCCTACCTGCCTTATTCAGACTTCTAACATTTCACGCTCCGACTCGTAGAATGTTTCTATCCACTCTGATGACTCCTCCCTGAGCAGTCCCCCCCGGAGATCCGATTGGGGGACTATTTTACCTCCGGAATATTTTACCCAGGAAGAAGCCATCATGATATATGTAATTTGAGAGGATTACATGTCCTCGGGATTCCCTTTGGGTCTTTAATGCAGTGGTTTACCGTTGCCTTCTGCATCCCCATGCTGTTGATCATTTCTGATTCATCCGCCTTTAAGGGCCGTTTCCAACCCCAAGGGCAAGAGAGCGCCCTGAACCGCTCCCCGCTCTTCTGCCCTTGTTTCGGAGGCCGTTGGCAAGTTGTGGGTGATTCCTACTGCTTGCCAAGGGCCCTTACACACCTCTGTCCGCATAAAACCTACTAACCTTCAACAATATCTCCATTTTGATAGTTGCCATACATATACAAAATGTTCCATTAAATTCAGCCTAGCCATTTGAAGTAAAACAAAACCGCTCTGATCACAAATTCTTCACTCTCTACACCAACAACCTGACCCAGGCACTCATAAACTGCAATTATCCTCCAGAACTACTTCAAAAACAGTTATCAAGAGTTAGGGACTGTCCCCCACACCGACACAAACAACCTAAAGCCAACCAAGGCCCTGTTTTTCCTTGACCTGAAATCGCTAAACAAAATTCTTTGTCTGGGCTATGACTTTCTTAGATCCTTTCCTGAAATACGCCACATTCTTCCCACTATCCTTCCCACCATCCTTCCCATCACACCCCGAGTCAACTTCAGCAGACCGCCTAATCTAAAAAAACATTCTTGCACATAAATATCAACACTCTGATACTCCTAAACCACCGTTTGGATCAATCCCTTGTAAGAGATCCTGTAGCAAAACTTGCAGTATGCATCCACCTACCACTACCTATAGCAACCCTACTACTGGTGAAACCTACCCCATCATAGGTCATGCCACTTGTACAACTACCCATCTCATATACCAGCTCACCTGCCTTCACTGTCCAAGTACCTACATTGGCCTGACCTCAAACTCATTATCCATCAGAATGAATGGTCACAGACAAACAGTTTACTCCCAAAACCTAGACCTCCCTTTTGCTCACCATGCCAGTATTCACAACACCCATGACCTTAATAACTGCCTCACAGTCAGAGCCATTAGAGTACTTCCAGACACAAGCTCCCAATCTCAACTCTGCAGGTGGGAATTGGCATATCAACACATCCTGCAGACTATACATCCCCCAGGCCTTAATTTCTGTTAATATCTTCCATCCTCACCCCTATACACCCATCACAATAGATTCTAATATATTTTTCAGATTTTTTCAGATATATCTTTATTTACTTATTTATTATTATTATTATTTTCAACCATTTTAATCTTTCTTATACTTCTGGATTTATTATTGTTGCTCCCCCCATCACCTCTGACGGTCTATTGCGTTCTATGAGTGGCTGTGTTGAACCCAAGTCTTGCACAAGACCAACCACCACCTCTCTGTTAACTTGAAAAAGTGATTTTCGCCCGAAATATTGTTTTTTGTTTGTTTGTGTGTTGTTTGTGTGTTGCTGCTGCCCTCCTCCGTTCGACGTTGGTGACTGTTGGGTAAATTTTCTTTTTCTTTTCCATCTATGTACTACTTAATTTCACTATCTCACACTAATAGTTCATTAATTATTGAATCATTAAAGATGGGAAAATATGAACTTTAGTCTGTAGTCTGTATTTTATGATCCTAAAACTTTGAGATCATACCACATAATCATATTTCTCTCTCTTCCTGTTTTATAGGGGAAAGAGGTATCTCCAGCATCTAACAGAAGATCTCGTTCTGGCCGATCTCAGTCTCGTCCTCCAGAATTGAGGGCAAAAGAACAGTCTCCATTTCTGGTCAGCTGTGATAAACTGCCCCAGAATATAGCTTCACAAAATCGGCAACAATTGAATGCTTCTAGTGTAAGTCTAAAGCTAATCAGTCATGAATAATTGTGTGAAAAAAATTATTTGTTTGGTAAAATATAGAAATCTGGAAATGAAAATTGAAGTAAACATGATTCACAATTTCATGCATTTAGTTATGATGGTTGAAAATGTTTCATATATGTGGCAGTTCATAAAATTTTTGTTAATAACACTTCTCGACAAGTTATTGGGCCTACGGCCACAACAATTTTGAAACATACATTATTTTGACTGTCACTTCTGTTTGGCTTTCCTGAGACAGTGAAGTATTTATGAAATAGGGTTTTGTACCTGTAGGAAAGTGAAAGAGTATTTCTAATTTTGAATTTACTGTCTGTTGATTTGCCAAAGGCTTCCAGTGTGGAGAAGGAATAATTTGTATACTGCAAATTTTGTTATTTTGTTTGTTTCATTGACTAAAAAATGAATAGTAAATAGGTGGGGGAAGGGGGAGGGATTCTTATGCAGTTTGTTCAAGCTAATCCGTTAGAAGACTAAGTTGTTTATATCATTTTTTTATGCGGAGAATAAAGACCTAAGTTTCTGTGAAATTGTCACTTGTTTCACTGGATTTGATCCCGAAATAACTATTACCTATATACCTGAAATTTGTCTCCAATATTGACCATATACTATACCCGCACCACAAGTACTAGAAGAAATTACATATAATTATGTTGTATTATGTGATTTCTATGTAATTTAGAGGCATTTCATTGAGCTGAATGGAACAGACATTACCTAAAACAAATTTGATATATTTTAACTGAAAGTAATAGTGGCATGAGTGGCAGTGTGCTGCAGTATAGGAGTCTACTATCTAATCTAATAATATGTTAAAGCACCACGCAAATATGGTCTGATATACCACATATACCATGTTATTAGAATACGGAATTGTAATTGCCTGTGTCTTGTCTCACTGTAACCATTCTTTAATTGGAGGTAAGTGACTGGCATAGCTGGTCATTTGACTTTGTTCAACTGTTGCACATTTCTGCTATCACCAATTGTTAACAACTAGATGACCCATGCAAAAATTTTGCGAATACGATGAATAGTAAGGTTCGTGGTTTGTAATAGGATGAACGAAGAACTGCCTCTTTTATGTAAATTGTTTATTTGTTTAGTGTTATCGGTATGTTACGAAAGGTTTAATTGCTTCACTGAAGCAGAGACCTTAATCTTTAATATGGAAATAACGATACCTTTGGCCTTGAAGGGTCAAATTCCAAATAATTCCTGTCTTGAGATGTGATGTGACCAAAGCCGAGATATTAATCTTTAATATGATAGCTCATTTATTTATTTCGGTTAGATACCTTAATTTCTATAATAATACCTCATTCCTAGATTTCAGTTAAATATCAAGGGAGCTAAATAGCCCACGACAGAAAAAATACGTTATGGAAATAATATTATTTTTGCCCTTCATGTGTCGAATTCTGTAAAATTCCTTTATGAAATTATGATTTGATGATGGCAAAGACCTAAATCATTAAAATGATACCTCATTTATCGATTTAGATTAGGTGTCAATGGTGTCAACACTTTATGGAAATAATGATACCTTTGCCCTTGAAGGGTCGAATTTTAAAAACTTCCTTTCTTAAGATGTGATGTGACCAAAGCAGTGACCTTAATCTTTAATATGATAGCTCATTTTGGTTAGATATGAATGGAGATAAATAGCTCGTAACAAAAAATACATTATGAAAATATTTATAATTTTTCTGTTTAAGGGTTGAACTACGAAAGAATGATACCTTACTCTTTAAAATGATACCTCATTTATTGATTTCAGTTAGGTATGAAGGAAGATGATGGCTTGTGACAAAAAACACCTTATAGAAATAATATATGCGTTTTTCAAACTTGATCCTGCTGCATGTTTTATAATTTTTCTTCTGCAGTTGGGTTATAATGGTTACTGAAATAATACTATTTCAGAAACTATGGTTTTTATATCTTAGTACATCCACTAACACCTCAACATCAAGCTATACACTGGCATAGCTTGATTTTTAAAAATATCTGAGGGTAATTCAGTGCTCCTTTATTGAACAGATGATGTAACTGGCAGCTAAGGGCTCAAAGTTAAGTCATTGATTTTATTAATGTTTGAAACTGCAGATTCTGGTCACCAGGGTATTCCAATTTGTAAAGTCAAACAATTAAGCAAACAATATTAACCTCACTGCTGTCAAAATG
The DNA here is from genome assembly GCA_031002005.1 of Vandiemenella viatica. Taxonomy (NCBI): domain Eukaryota; kingdom Metazoa; phylum Arthropoda; class Insecta; order Orthoptera; family Morabidae; genus Vandiemenella; species Vandiemenella viatica. The sequence continues at coordinate 27,880,922 of CM061918.1, forward strand.
ACAAGAATCATACATCTACACTTTTTACCCCAAAATTTATCAAGTCACGTATTAATTAGAAACATTTGCACTTTAGAAATGCTAGGACAGACTGCTCTGATTTGTAATGTTCTCAAAATTCATTCTACAAAAAAAATTCTGGAAATTGAAGAGGATGGCCACCAGAGAGCTTGGAGTGTCACTACAAATGTTCCAGAATGTTAATAAAAATGGCTGAAGGCCAATGAAAGACAGCAAGCTGTTATTAAAAAAATTAATAATTATCCTAATGTTGGCACACGATTTTAGGCATAAGGGAAAATTTGATTTTATATGTATAGGAATATGGGATTAGAATAAATTACATAGAGAAGTGGTAAACAATTTAGCAAAACGCTGACAGAATATAAAATTAAAGTTTGTAAAGGGCAAATGTAGATAAAGGGAAGGTGTGGGGGGGGGGGGGGGGGTTACACTCAAAGGATTTAAGATACTTTACGAAAAGGTAATAGTAAGAAATTTGGTTAGTAGGTGACCAGGCACATTGCCACTGAAATGTGCACTCCATTGCAGTTGAATTAATTTGTTTTAAATGTTAATAATTTTATTTGTGATTTTAATATTGATGCATATAATTTACATATCATTACTAATAGTCTGCGAAGCAAAAAAGTGATTTGAAATATGGTGCAGTTATTAATATCTTTGAAAAGAATATTTAATATCAAAAGTACTTATTAATTCAAATTTTTTTTTCGTCACATTCAACTTGTATATTTACATGGAAAGGACAGGTAAAATACACTCAACACTCACCAAAGTTCAAGGGGAAGGGCAGCAGCAACACAAAACAACACACAAACAACAAAAATACAAAAATTTCAGGTGAAAACTCCTTTTTCAAGTAAATGGGTAGGTGGCTGGGCTTGCTGTTATATCTGATAGGTATAAAAATTGTGTTGCTATAGTAAAATTAAATAAGGTTTGATGGGCAAAGTCTGTTTTTATATATATATATATATATACATATATATATATTTCATTTAAAATAAGATAGGATAGGGAAAATAAACAGTTACCCGTCACTTACCACAGATGAAGGCAGGAGGGCGAGACACGTAAAAACACAAGAATTACACAATATTTCGACTTTTTAGTCTTCCTCATGTAGGAGGCGAGACATATGGCAGGGGGAAAGATGTGGTCACATCCGAGCCTGCCACATGAATCTTGTGGCAGGCTCGGATGTGACCACATCTTTCCCCCTGCCATATGTCTCGCCTCCTACATGAGGAAGACTAAAAAGTCGAAATATTGTGTAATTCTTGTGTTTTTACGTGTCTCGCCCTCCTGCCTTCATCTGTGGTAAGTGACGGGTAACTGTTTATTTTCCCTATCCTATCTTATTTTCAGTGCCTCGCGGCAGTTTCTTTGTTTCCTTTATCCTATATATTTCATTTTACAGAGAAGAGCCAGAGCACGAACAACATCACCAGAAAATTACAGGAATACCCGTTCCAGATCTCGTGCTCGAGAATTAAAGGGAAAGGAACTGACTGAGAATCCAGTCTTGGAAAGAACCAAGCTGCAAGTTGTCAAAGCAGAGAGACTGATTGCCGAGAATGTAAGTTGGTGAACTATTTAATAGATCATATAATGGAAACAAAGAAACTACTGCGAGGCACTGAAAATTAGATAGGATAGGGGGGAGGGAAACAGATACCTGTCACTTACCACAGATGAAGGCAGGAGGGCGAGACACGTAAAAACACTAAAAACATTAAAAAGAAAGAAACACATATGCACAATATTTTGGCATGAACCTTAATTATATGAGTGGTGAGACATATGGCAGGGAGGTCACATCCCAACCTGCCACATAATGAAACAAAGGCGGAACCCACACGATGGTGGTAGAATTGCGGGGGGCATTTTGTAGTTAAATAATGGAGCATTGAACAAGACTTAAAAAAATCGATTTTTTTTAGCCTGTTCGCATCTGTGTCCCCTTAATACAAACAAAAAATAAAACTTAATCAACATTTTCACACTTGGAGGATTATTATTATTATTTTATGAACACATAGGTTTACTTCAGTCAATCCATTATTCAAGTCTTTTCGAAAGAACTATTTCATCCTTGTGGTCCTGCAAGTACTTCATGTGTTCTGATTTTCATTGCCTCACTTGCGTTGAAAAGATTCGTATTGTGAGCTTATTTCTTGTTACTGTGAAGAAGGGCTTTATAGGTTTAATTTCCTTGTTAAATTCTATTTTGTGTGTGGTTTCTTCTGGTGTAAGGCCAACTTCCTAAACATCCTCTACAGCCTGTTGTCGTATTTTTTGAGTCAAAATGGTACTCTACCTGTTGTTTCAGAATTCTTGAATCTTGCATTCTCATCTTATTCCTAAAGAATTCCATTTGTCTGTTACATATTGTATTAGTAATGGAAATCCAGTTCCTTATACATGAATTTGTTGGGCAATATCCACCACTAAGCATCATCCTGATATTTTGTGTTGATGCAGGTTCTTCCAGATTTTCTGTCGATCTTTTGACAGTCTTTTATTGCACACTTAAGTGAAACAATGTTTTCACTGTATACATGGTCTCTGGTTTCATAAATGTGTGACAATGTTTTATTTTTACCTTTATGAATAGGCATTTTTTCTTTTAAATTATCCAGATTAAATTTTGTGCTTTAGCTAGCTTTTTTGTTTTTTTTTGTTTTGTTTTTGTTCCTATTTAGCTCTTTTGTTATTATTTCTCCATGGTATTTGAATTAGATAACAATTTTATTATAATATTTAATTAAATTGCAATGGAGTGCACGCGCCTGGTGGCTATTTCCATACAGACCCAACTTCCCCCTTTCCTTCACCCATCTACATTTGCCCTGTACAAATTTTAACTTTAAAATTTTTCAATGTTTTTGGTAAATTATTTGCATTAATGTCGCTGTTGTTATCGGTGCCAGACGGAAATATGGTCTATTAGTTAGGTGGTCCTAATGCTCTGGCTTATCAATGTATTCTTTAGAAAAAAATTGCTCTATTATCTGGTAGCTCATTTAGATTTCACAAATCCTTCTTTCTTATTTTAACTTCCACCTGTGTTATCACTATGTGGTAGGCTTTATATGGGGAAATTTGTAACAAATCCTCTGAATTCTAATGTGAAAAACCATCTTTTTATGCTAAAATTTCAAACTTTCTGCCAAACCATTATTATATTCCTGAATGTTTCTCTATTTTGTGAACTTAATGTTGTCTTCTTAACTATTTTATTTTCAAAATTAAAATTCTTTATCTTACTAAAAAATATACTTAGTATTTACTTATAGACTCAAATTTTGATCAAAATGTGTCTCCCTATGCTGACAACATGCTACAATAGTTACATTTAGATTAGCTCTTTTAAATAACTGATTTTTTTTTCTGTTCTAATGCTTTTGTCCTTTGTGTTCACTGTTTGATCAAATGGTGAAATACATCTTAAAATTTTCATACCTCCCTTATTAAATTTTTTAGGCTTGAAGACAGTACAACAAAATATTCATCTTTAAGAGCTTTACCGGTGGAAATTAATGTGGAAGAATTCACATTAAATTTTTGACCTTAAGATTCTTACATTTCTTTAAAAATTTGTTTATTTTTGAGTTAGAAGTTGGTTTATTATTGAGATCTATTTAGTATTACATACTTGCTGTATTATATGCTTTGAATTACCCCTCTCCAATAGATTTTAAGAAACTTATTCATACCTAACATATAGGATCAAAAATACTTAGTGGGAGACAGGAAACATTTTCAGGAATTTATTTATTTATTTATGCCAATCGGCATTGTACAAAAAAAAATATATTTTACAACAAACAAGCCAAGGATAATTGGTTAGATTAAATACAAAAATTTACAGTATGAAAGACACAAGAAAAAGATTTGTAAACTTAATCAGTCAGTAATTTTTTAATGTTTGCTGAAAAACATGAAAGTGAACCTCCAAAAAAGTTAATGTCTGATGACTGCAGGCTCACCAACCTGGCAATTCTATTTCTGGGTGCGTGGTATATATAGTTTCTGTTTGTACTTTCAACTGCAAGCAGCCTTCTGATTCTTAGCACAGACTTTGAGCACACAAAGCCAAAGTCAGCTAAGATTTCCGGCGAGTCAATCAGCCCATTGACAACTTTGAAAAAGAAAGACAGGTCAGCCACTTGTCTGCAGATTATTAGGCTACTCAGCTTATGCTGGTGATAAATATCACTGATATTTATTACATCCTCAGAATGATTATAATAGTTTAAGAATTTACAAAATTTACGCTGTATTCTTTCAATACAATTGATGTTTTGATCAGTGAATGGAGACCAGACCACAGACCCATACTCAAGTATGGGTTTAACAAAAGTTCAGAACAGAAGTGTAAATGTTTTGGTATTTCTGAATTCCTTGCCTACTCTACAGATAAAGCCTAGGCTTCGATAGGCATGAAGTGTTATGTGATTTATATGGTCCGAGAAGGTTAGTTTATCATCAATAATCACACCAAGGTCTTTTATTGTCTTTACTGTTTGGACAATTTGACTGTCTAGCAGGTAAATTGCAGGCAGTTGTGAGATCGCGAGAAAGAGATCACTGCACACTTTTTGATGTTTAATGTTAACATGTTCCTCCTGCACCAATTCACAAGCTCCTCAAAGTCTTGTTGGAGGATTTGTAGGTCTTGTTCACTACTAATTACTCTGTAAATCTTCATGTCATCTGCGTAGAGTAGGTATTCAGACCTGATGTTGTCACCAATATCATTAATAAAGATACAGAATAGAATTGGACCTAGATGTGAACCCTGTGGGACACCAGAAGTGACACTGAATACATTTGACAAATGACCAGCAACCCTTACCTACAGACGCCTATTGGAGAGGTAAGAGCGCAATCATTTCAGTGCTTTTGATTTGACACCATAATAATGCAGCTTTTTTAGTAGAACTTCATGGTTCACCATATCAAAGGCCTTGCTGAAGTCTGTGTAGAGTACATGTACTTCCTTACCTCTGCTCAGTGAATTTAGTATGTAGTTAACATAACCATACAAGTTGGTGGCTGTGGATCTGCCACCAAAGAAACGATGTTGTCTGGTAACTATAATATTTTTGAAAGCAAACATCAATTGTGGTAGGACTATTTTCTCCAGAAGTTTTGCAAGTGATGACTGGATGCATATTGGTCTATAGTTAGCCACATTTGTCTTATCTCCAGTTTTATGGATGGGGCTGATGTAGGACAATTTCCATAGAACAGGAAAATTGCCAGTTTCCAGAGATTTATTAAAGATATGGGTGATAGGCTCACATAGACTCACCGCGCAGTTTCTTAGGAGAATGTTTGGTATTCTGTTGAGTCCAGCACCTTTATTAATGTTCAGTGAAGATAGCGGACTTCAAATTCTGTGATGTGTGCATCTGGAGTTTCACTACTTTTTGTAATATCCTCTAGTTCATAAACAGGATCCAATGGTCTGTCAGGTGAGTCTTGTAAATAACAAATTACTGATCTCATTACCATTATTTGCAGATATATGGTCCCAGGCTGTGGTAGTTGGAATATCATCACCACTATGGCGTTTATTCTTCATAAAGCTCCAGAATTTGCCTGTATCACTTTTCAAGCCATTTTCAACCTTGTCTAAGTATTTCTGATAGCAAGATGCACTTAACTTTTTACACTGAGACCTCAGTTTGCTAAAAATTAAATAATTACTCTGTGTTTTCGTCACTTTGTATTTCCTAAGAGCTATTTTCTTTTGCTTAATAGTGAATATGAGTTCATTGGTGAACCAGCATGGATAATTTCTATTCTTTTTTTTTATTTAACGGGGCAAACTTAGCTATTCCTTCATGTACAATATCATATAACCAGTTCACCTTATCATCAATGTTGTCTATTTTGTATAGATAAATCCAATTTACGCTAAGGAAATACTTATTCAGTGCTGCATATTCAGCACTATTGAATGCATATGAAGAGGTATCATTCCGTTTCACGCTAGAACAGAATTTAAGATGAGCAGACAGGGCTGGGTGATACTTGTCCTCATCAACAATTGGAGGGGTTTTGTCAATAACGATGTCAAGGTCACTGAAGCAAAAGTTTAGAATTCTACCATTGTCATTTAGAATTCTATTATGTTGGACACATCCAGAGAGAAGAAATTTCTCATTTAACAGGCTTTCACACTCTAGCTGCGACAAACTGCTACAAATGTTATAGTCACCAAAAACCAATAGTTTATTATTAGGATATTTGTTTTTAATAAAATTAACAGCAGACAAGTGACTTAGGTAAACATCAGTGCGAGAATGTGGGGGTAGATATACACATCCTATAATAATGTGAGTACGAAATCCCTTGATTTTGACAAATATGCTCCAAGCCAATATCAGTAACATCAATTGGTTCTACAGTTATATCATGTTTAACAGCGATGAAGACACCCCCACCATGCTTATAATTGCTAGTGCTTTTATCTCTATCCTTCCTAAAAATATTATAGTTATTGCTGACTATTTCACCGTCCAATATTGATGAGTGGAGCCACGATTCAGTAATACACAACACATCACAGTGACAGCATGCAGATGAGACTAAGAAGTTCTTTAACTTAGTTCTGAGCCCCCTGGTATTCTGATAATACACTAGGAGATACTATTTGAAATGTGTGCTTTTCTTTGGGGAAATGAAAAGTAGAAGCTTTAACTATTCTAGGAACTCCATTGACATATTTAATTGTTTTGGAAGAATCACCACTTTTGAACAAGTCATTTAATTCAGATCGAAGATTCTTCAGGTGCTTTCTCTGCTCCCGGGTCAAGTCAGGTTTGATAAGAATTTTTTCACTGCTAGTGCCAACAGCTTTAGCTTGTAATAGACACCTTGCATCAGCCACTGATGGTGTATTGATGAGTAATGGACGTTTTTTTCCATCTGCTGGACGACCAATCCTATGTAATTTGATGCTGGAAAGAGTGTCAGCTGATTCAGGCGGGAATACTTTGGATAAAAGTTCGCGATCGTCACGTAAACGATCAGAGCCGACCTGTTTACTGGACTCGGGAACATTGTAGATTATCATATTTTTTTCTTTCATTTGCTTCGGGTATAACATTCTCAGCTATTGTACCGTCGATATTTGGACCGCACTCAAATGTTACCAACTTGGATCAATTTCACTGACTCTTTTGTCCAGTTGTGCACAATGTTTTGATATGTCGACATTTTGCCGAGAAATTGTCGCCAATTCCGACTTGATTCCACTGAGGCATTTTTCAATGTTAGCTTTAAATGGTATGAAGTATGTATTGAAAACATGTTCTATTTTTGCGACAGTCAGTTCATCATCGTTACAATCATGTATATCGTCAGAAACAACAACTCTAACCTCACTTTTACACGACACACATGTCCACGATGATTTGTTTTTCTTGATATCAGCGACCACTTTTTTAAACTCTTTATAGTCCATTCCTGAACATTTTAAATGAAAGCAGGAATTACACTCGCAACACAGAATACTTGAGGCATTCTCTTTTATTATTTCGGAGCAGCCACCACACGCGTGTTTACTTGGCGCCATCATACCAAAGCACTGTTTACATAAAAGCATCTAGCAGTACCAGAAGAGGGATGGGGAAGATTTAGAGCAACAAGAGTAAATGCAACAAAAACACTACTGCAGAATAATGTTGAGGGAGTTTTATCAATTTGATCATGCTACTAGGAGCCGCCCGCAGAACAGAAAGACCACACTTTTAACATCTGGTGGGACAATTTTACATGATGTGCTAACTCATCTGCTATACACCACACTCGCAGCAGAGGTCGTTCTTTAAGCCCCAGTGGTTGCATGGTTCAGTCCAAAGTGACTTAGTTTGCTCCAGTATTTCCTTGTTAGGTCAGCACACGGTAAATTACGTGTAGAATCGGTAATCAGGTAATAGTTTTGCTACCCTGACATCTCCGTTTCTTAGAAGGATTAAAGTTGAAAAGGGGAGGGGGAGCATCTGGGTACTCGTGGTTTTCTTGAGTAGATGCTCACTGATGAAAAGTTCAAGTCAGCTTATAAAGGGATGTAAGTATACTGGTCCTTTATCTACCACCACTGATTGTCCAGGGCTTATTGGTGAATGGTCTTTGGAGGATAGATGTAGGAAAATGCTGGAAACCATTGGCCAACTTTAATCAACATATCTCCCACATCCCCACAGCTATCGACATTCGGCCAACGTTGTGCACGACAGGAAACTCCATGCTACTTTCACACACAAAGACGAGTGATCTGTGCTTGCTAGTGGTGGCTGAAAAGTGAAATATATGAAACCACACGTCTATCTATCTATCTATCTATCTATCTATATGTATATATATATATATATAATAACAATGAAAAAAAGACGCTAAGTAGTGGAAAGGAATCAAATTAGGATAGGGAAATGAGCCACCACTTACCTTTAGATGATGGATGTGGGGCGCGAACACACATAAAAGACACAAACACAAACAATAAAGAAATTTTCGGGAAAAAAACCCTTCGTCAACAAGAGAACATTATGAGAGGTGGGTGCAGCCGGAGATTGCCTCACAGAAAGACCGCCGGTTGAGAAAATGGTGGGGGTAAATTCAAACATCGGAAAAGTAGAGGGGCAGTGAAAAAGAGCTAATACCCGAGAAAAAATAATAATATACCAGTTAACATGCAACCACTGCCTGGCTTCATATATAGGTTTGACCACTAATGCACTCTCCATAAGAATGAATGGCCACCGTCAGACGGTGTTCACACAGAACCCAAAGCACCCAGTTGCTGCCCATGCCATAACCCACAACTTGAATAATTTCAATTCTTGTTACACAGTCCGTGCTATCAGAGTTCTCCCTAATAGCAGCAGTTTATCTGAACTCAGAAGGTGGGAACTTGCCTACCAGTACAAACTTGGCACAAGGCAACCACCTGGTCTCAACTTAAGATAATACCCAGTCATTATTATTAGTAGCACATATGTTTAACCTTTTTTTATTCCTCTCCTTTCCATTACCTATACTGAACCACCACTAACCTGAGGTGATGTTTACTTCATAAATATTATTATTATTTATTTATATATATATATATATATTATTATATATTAATTTTTTTAATTATATTAATTTTATTTTTTTTTTTCAATATATATTTAGTTCTAATTATATTTTGATCTTCCCACCAACCAGAAATTAGTTTGGATATTTATTTTTGCTCGGGTATTAGCTCTTTTTCACTGCCCCTCTACTTTTCCGATGTTTGAATTTACCCCCACCATTTTCTCAACCGGCGGTCTTTCTGTGAGGCAATCTCCGGCTGCACCCACCTCTCATAATGTTCTCTTGTTGACGAAGGGTTTTTTTCCCGAAAATTTCTTTATTGTTTGTGTTTGTGTCTTTTATGTGTGTTCACGCCCCACATCCATCATCTAAAGGTAAGTGGTGGCTCATTTCCCTATCCTAATTTGATTCCTATATATATAGGATCAAGAATACAATCTGGAGGTTGAACACATTGAAGGAAGGCTTTGAATCCTGTGTGTACATTCTTATCAATTGATGCTTAGCACCCTCTCTGCCACCAACAATGTTTGTGAATTGCAGAGGATGTAGATGTAGAAACATTACTTCAACTCACCAGACACCCTTACCCACAAAATAAAATTTTCCTACTCTCTTATGCATAAAATTGAGTGCCAGCTTGTGCTCATGGTCATCTCTTTCCTTGCTTGCACTACTACTAATTTTTTGACCAAGCCCCATCACTAAAATGTTCCTTGTAAACTGCCAAAACTCTCTTCAGCCTCCTTATGTCTTCCAACAACTTCTAATCAAGCTCCTTTATCACATAGCTTACTGAGTATGTCATGTGGCAATTTCCTGAAACAAATCCACCTTCTCTCCTTTGTACCATCTCCAACTCCTGTATTTGATACGCAAAATGTGGATCCCAAACTACATCACCATTTCAGGCAATAGTCTAACCAAATTTCTTAACTTCTGTAGTAAATCCGCTCATCACTTTCCAGCAAATGAAGGATTTTGTATCCTTTTCCTACCACCTTTCGATTGTGTCCTGTCCAGGTGAGTTTATTATTAAAGGTTATGCCAAGATATTTACACTTCAAGCCTTCAACAAGCAATTCTGTCTGCACCCTATGTACCCAATAAGTTATCTCTTCTTGCCATTTATCTTCATTTCATGTTGACCTACTCAGTTAAATATCCTATCCCAGTCACCCTGCCACTGTTCAGTCTTCTTCCATTTTGATCCTATTAAATACCATTATGTCATCTGCAAACAACATAAATTCTGATGTGTGAGTGGAGGCTTTCCGGCCGTACTGATTCAGTGTAAGCTTTACATGTGTTCAGCAGGATAGCATCATAAAAACACAACAATTTGGCAGCTGACGCTGCTGTCTTCATCATGTGCATAAAGCTTCGGGTTTTGGAAGCTGGAAGTCACCACCTAGACTGGCTTAGTAGAAATCTGTTTCTTACAAAAAGCAGCTCGGTGAAGATTGTGCCTCGTTTGTCGCATAGTGTATACCATAAACCCACCCACACTGAGCACTATTTGGGAGCAGACAGTTACCATCACCTTGCTCAACGCAACTCCATATTGATCACACTGGTACTCAAATTGAGAGCCATCTCCAATAGTGTGAGCCAAAAGAAATGAAACATCTTAAGACCATCTTTGAACAGAATGGCTACTCTCGGCAGCAGATAGAGCATGCCTTTGTTCAGAAGTTACATACACCATCCACTGAACAAGATGAGCCTTCAAAAACTATTGCTCTCCTTCCATATGCCGGGACCATGTCGGAAAAAATTGGAAGACTTGTGGTCTGTTGTGGGATAAAAGTATCTTCCGACCGTCTGCCAAGGTACGTGATATGCTGCGATGACTTAGGCATAAGAATTCCTGTGATTTATTCCATACCATGTGAATGCAGCAAAGTCTATATCCGTCAGACCATCAGAATCATCGAAGAATGTCTTAACCAGCATAAACAACTGATGCAACTGGAAAAGTTGGCAATAGCCAAGCAAGCTTACGACCAAGAGCACAGGATAGAGTTAAAAAAAATGGTGGTTCTGGCCAAAGTTTCTCCCTTCTGGGACTTGTTCATAAGCGAGGTGTTGGAAATATGGCTGAATGATATCATCAAAAGGGACATTGGACTCTACCTGAGCAAGCATGAATGCCGATCATTAGAGATCTCCAAAAAGAGTGAGGAAAATCTTCACAACATGGAGTAATAGATAGAAATGATGCCACGGATTAAGCCAGCCAACGTTTAGCGATCATTCAGACTGTGCTGACCACCATCACTGATTGCCAGGATATCTGTGCATACGTCCAAGCTTCTGCTGTGCACGGACTTTGCAAGCATCAGTAGATGGGTCCTGGTTACCTGGTACAGCTCCATACACAGTATCTTTGATACACCCAGTTGGCAGATCATTCCTTCCAGTTCTGACATGCGCTGATTGGACGGCCCAGCAAACACCAACAGATGGGGCCTACCTTTGGTCGGTTCTGCAAGCATCAGTAGATCATTATTTGGTATGGCTCCATATGCAATTGCCTTCCAGTTCTACCAAGCTCTGATTACGCCATCCAGCAACCGCCAGCAGATGGGGTCCAATCTTTGCCGAGCTGCTTTCTGTAAGTATCGGACTTTTACTAAGCCAGTCTAGGTGGTTACTTCCAGCTTACATTTCCAGAAGCTCTACGCACCTGATGAAGACAACAGACGTTTACTGTTGAAAGGAGAGAACGTTAACTGGGTGACTGAAATCTGTGTGAATGATAACGGTACTTTTTATCCTGAAACTTGATGTACTAGTTTGGATTGTTCATTAAGAGCTGATAGTGGGAAGTGAGGATGGAAAAAATAAATAAAATGCTATTTCAATGATATATAAAAATGAATTGCTGCTCATTTGTCTTGCTAAAACTGGGGAATGGCTGGACCGATTTGCTAATTTTGATCTTGAAATATTTAGCTGCCCAGAAACACACACATTTGCGCACGAGTAAGCTCGCCAAACATTTACGCGCGGATATTCTCTCGACGAGCCTGTACTTGTGGGAGCCCATACACAGGAACATCAGTTCCACACATTTGTCGTTCAACTGGCTCACCACGCTCAAATTGTTGTGTTTATGGTAGTCATCTACGGATTTATTCGTCATGATTTCCTGGCTCACGGCTCACTGGAAGTTCCAAAACATCGCGAGCCAAGTGTAGTGAGGTAATGTTACAAGCGACGTGACAATATTGAAATGAAACATGTTCTTAAGTTCTACACAAAAATATGTATTTATTCGTGCAGCAGCTTATATTAGAACTGTGAAAAAGAAACGGACAGTATAACAAAAGAAAGTGGTTGCAGGAAGATTATATACACGGTCATATACTGCTACTTGAAAAGCATTTTCTTCAGTATTACATAAATCCACAGATACATCTTCCCCTTCATAATTTGGGCTTCCTATATTGCTGATACTGTCCATTGGTTCGTAGTAAGTCATAGTAATTATTAAAACACGTCCGTTTCACGGTTAAGCAAGAATGCAACAGCACATCATCTGTTTTATTCACCACAGACGTACAGAGAATACACAATATCCATGGACAGCATAGATACTTAGACTAAGACAATTTTATTTCGATATCATATTATAACACCCCCACTATATCGAAATAAGTTACAGCCTCACAGAACATTACAATATATTACTTAATAATCCTGTTTTGTTCATAAGTTTGTAATGTTTGAAGAGCTTTAGTGAGCAAGTCAGCTGGCATTTCAGTAGTTTCCATGTATTCAAGTTTAATATATTTATTTAATACAGTATCACGGACAAAATGGTAACGAACATCAATATGTTTAGACCTCTTATGTATTTGCTGATTACTTGTAAGCTTCAATGCACTCTGACTGTCACTAAAGATAGTAATCATACACAAATTGCCCGTGATTTCAAATAACAGATTTCTTAAATATACTGCCTCTCTGGAAGCATCTGACAAAGCCATATATTCTGCTTCAGAGCTTGAGAGAGCTACAGTTTTTTGTTATCTACTTTCCCATGAAATAGCAGAACCAGACATTATAAAACAGAAACCTCTATAAGACCGTCTGTATAGTGTTAATTGCCCAGTCAGCATCTACAAATCCTTGTAATTCTACCTTTTAAATTCAAAACATGCTATCACAATTATGTACTTTGTAACCCTCAGGTAAATGCATGTAAATATCTTCCTTCAGATACACCTGAAGTTACATTTAAATACCTAATCATAATTGTGCACCAATTGCAAATAAAGTGTCTGACAAACAATGAAAAAGGTTTCATGATACTCTACACCTGCTATTTGGCAAAAACATTTAGCCACTGACCTAGCATGATATCACAAATTATCATCACTTCCAAACTTTTTTATTTTAATCACCCACTTGCACTGCACTTGCTGTTGCAGCCATCAGCCCTGCCTCCAGGGCTTGGATGCGATGCTCCTGTCTGACCATAACTGCCTTCATCTTCTGCATCACTTGCTGAAGTTCTCTGATGATATCATCTGGAACACAGCTGCCTTCTTCTTTACAGGCCACACTTAATAAAGTTGTAACATATCTCTGAGGCGGTTTCCTTATTCTTTTAGGCAATGTCTTAATTTCCACACTCTCAGCTGCAGTACTTTCTTCCAAGTTATCTTGACCTTCTACTTCAGCATAGTCTGATTGAGATGATTTCAGTAATTCTGGTTTGCCTGTTCCTGTCAACTGTTCTTCTTGAGCAGACTCCCCCACTGAAACTGATTTCTGTAATTCTGGTTTGTCTGTTACTGTCAATTGTCCTTCTTGACCAGACTCCCCCACTGAAACACTTATTTCTTCATATTTATTATCTTTTCTACTCTCCACAATAACCACATCCTTGCATATTAATATATTCTTCTTCTTGTAGTCATAAATTCTATAACCTTTTATATTTTCTGAATAGCCAACAAGAATGTGTTTTTTGTGACTTTTTGTCCCACTTTAAACATTTTTCTTTGGGAACTTGGACCATTACATCACTGCCAAATATACGAATATGGCTTACATCAGGTTTCTTGTCATACCACAATTCATATGGTGTCTTGTCTTGAGTTCCTGATGCAATTGATCTGTTTTTTAAGTACACGGCTGTGTTTGCTGCTTCTCCCCAAAATCTTTTATCTAGCTTTGCATCAAACAATATACATCTTGCTTTCTCAACTATTGAGCGATTCAGTCTTTCACACAGACCATTTTGTTCTGGGGTGTAAGGGTTACTTTTCTGATGAATAATACCTTCTTTCTTCAGAAAATCTGTAAACTCATTATTACAAAATTCAAAGCCATTATCAGTGCGAAATATTTTAATTTTCTTATTCTTTTGGTTTTCTACCAAGGCTTTAAATTCTTTAAATCTGCTAAATACTTCACTTTTAGCTTTCAAGAAGTAAATAAATGCCATGCGACTGAAGTCATCCACCAGCAATAAAAAATATCGCGCACCACCTAAGGATTTATGTTCCATTGGGCCACACACATCAGCGTGTATAATCTGCAATGTCTCTGTACTTCTTTCTCCAATATTTTTGAACGGAAGTCTTGACTGTTTTCCCTCACAGCACACGATACAACTGTTTTTTCCCGTTTGAAAATTATCAGGACAACTAAGTCCATCAACCGCACCAGACTTCATTTTATTCATATCTGCACTATTTATATGACCGAGTCTTCGGTGCCACGTATAACCATCAGTTAACACAGGAGCAGCCAATAAACTGTGCTCACTTTTCATTTTATGTTTTACCTTCAACTTGTAAACACCACAAATAAGTTCTCCTACAGCCACCAATTCACCGTTCATATTATGTATGAAACAATTCTGTGAATCGAAATGAACTTTATTACCGTTCTTTATGAGTTCACTCACTGATAAGAGGTTAGTCGTCAGACTTGGCACACACAATGCATTTTTCACAGTAATATCATAACCACAAACTGAAGTTATTTCTATATCGCCGGTACACAGCACAGGTACTTTGGTTTTGTCAGCGATAATAACTTCTGGTTCACTTGACGAATACAATGCATTTTTTATCCAATGTTCATTCGGCATCATATGAGAACTTGCGCCGGAGTCAATATACCAATCTTGTTTACCAAACTTGCCGGATAGAAAAACAACACTAAACACATTGGATTGTTTAGGTTCATCTGATTTCACCAGCAAAGGACATTGATTCCTGAAATGCCCACCTCCTTTACACCTGTAACAAGTGATGGATTTAACTCCTGTCATTTTGACATTTGACTTTTCCGTGACGTAGTTTCCGCTTTTGTTTTGTCTGTTAGCAGTCTTGCTTCTATGGTTCTGCCAACCTTTGGAAGCGAAAGCGGTTTTTGTCTCTGATTCATTCGAATCTGACATCTCCATATCGATCAATTTTGTCCTGATAACATCCGCCGTAATAGGAATCCCGGAATGTTCAATCGCCATGATCATTGGTGAAAATCGTTCTGGTAAACCTGCCAGTAACAACGAGCCAATCCATTCGTCGTTTATATCAAATCCAGTTCCACTTAATCTTTGCGATGTCTCAATAATATCTGTCACATGCGACGTCATTGAATCACAATTATCAAGCCTGATTGATATAAGATGACGAAGTAAGGTTATTCTTCATGTAAACCCGGAATCGTCAAACATAGTTTTAAGCTGCGCCCATAGCTCCTTCGTTGTTTTAGCTTGCTTTATATGCACATACAACTCTGGATCAATTGTAAGAATCAGCTTCGCTTTCGCCTTTGCATCATCTGCAGCTGCAGTGCTAGTACTTCCTTCTTCCTTTATTAAGTCGGACATGCCTTCTAACACCAACATATTCTCCGCTGCAAAAGCCCATACATCGTAGTTGTCTCTGCCTTTAAGCTTAGGCACGTTAACTACAAAATTCGAAACCATCTTCAAGCGCGTAACTAATTATTTATAAGATAACGACTTTTCCGTATTCTGTTTACTAGAATAGCGAAGAAAATAACTCTGGGTCACAGTCTGGGCCCATAACCTATTAAAACACGTCCGTTTCACGGTTAAGCAAGAATGCAACAGCACATCATCTGTTTTATTCACCACAGACGTACAGAGAATACACAATATCCATGGACAGCATAGATACTTAGACTAAGACAATTTTATTTCGATATCATATTATAACAGTAATATCGTAAATTAGTTTTGTAGATTTTGTCTTCGCCTATTCCACTTCTTGTCGAATATTTATTTTTTAAATATATTTGTTGCAAAAAGTACTCCGCAAAGAGTGTATTTTTTTTTTATTAATGCACTATCAACTTCTATATTATATTTCTCACAAACCTCTATCAATGCATTGTATCCTAATTTTTTAAAACTTCTGTTTGCATACTCTTTTGGTTTCACCTTTCACAATGGAGTATGTTGCTGATATGTCACAATTAAATGAGCTACGAATTCTTTGCTCATTTTACTTAATTTGTTAGACACTAACCAAGTCTTATCTACCGCGAGTAAATTGTTAAGTGAGATATCTGTGTGGATGGTTACCGTCGTGCATGCTCGCCACGTTCAAATGTGTAACGATTGTTATTTGGCTTGTGATGCGGCTCGTCGTTAGACAATTAACACACACATTTTACCGTCTACATGGATCGCCACGGAATTGCTGGTGCACAAATGTGTGTGTGTATGCCTAGCTTTTATGGAAGTTTAGGGAAGGTTTAAACGGTGAGAAAAAATGGAAAAATTGCGAGAAAATACTGAAAAATGACAATTTAATCTTATTTATAAAAATCAATGAGAGTTTGTTTGTTCTCTATGCGCTCCTAAACCGTTCATCCGATTATGGTGAAACTTTGGTGAGTTGTCGAGAGCATTTCAGAGGTGATTCCTAAGAAATAAAATTTCCAAAAAAACCACCCCCTCTTGCCCATGACACCCCATAATTTAAACAACCCAACAGATTTTGTCCGATTTCCACCAAAATTTGCACACGTTGTAACGGGGCTGATTTATACCAAGAAAGCAATAACTTAATAAAATCATTTAGCATTCAAGAAAGTTAAATGAAAGATAAAAATTCCATGGAGAACATTAAATATATGTGCTTTGGATTTCCTGTTACCTCTCGCTGGTCATTATTAACAAACAGATGAACTCAAAACTTCTTGAAAAGTAGACTTCACTTCGTGAAATCAGATTACCAATTCATGAACCCGCAATTTTTTGGAAAAGAAGGCTTAAACAACAACCCATGTAGATTGTATGACGGGTGTTGGTCTAGCTTTAGGAATCGTTGTTATTAAAATGGAGTTATTACAAAATGAGCATTCCTTCATTGAAAATATGTATATGAATTATTTCTAGTTCTGAAAATTACGACTAAAGAAAGAAGTGTACTCAAGTCTGTGGGACTGGTGGGTAAGCTGTTAATCTTTTGGCGTTAAATTCAGAAGCACACAAGTTTGACACCTGATCTGGCTATCCAGACATCAGTTTTCATTTTTTTCCTGAAATCACCATAGCAAAGCATTGCAATCTTGGGTGATCTTCTGACAGTTAATTCCTAAAGCCCTGCAAATGTCTTTAACCCATTGGTCTGCCTCTCGGTTTGTGGTGATCTTTTGGACTCCATTCTAACACCATTTTTGTCCATCTTTGGACTTTTCTCCGCGTAATGTGGCCAGCCAACCATAAATAAATTGCAATTCCAGTCATTGCAAGTTTGCGGAATCAACTTGGAGTTTCCCTGTTCCGCGCGTGTTCACGCGTCGGAAAACCATCATCTGTATATATTTACCCATCGCAAAGAAAGACAAAAAATATAGTTTATCAGAAAGCTTTAAATTGATTAAGTGTATAACTGTGTTGTATTTAATGTAGATAAAAAATTTGTATTCATTTATTTGTTTAGCAAATTTCATTTGATAACCGAATGAAATAAAAACAGTGTGAGATGTAGTATGCTGAATGTGTGTGAGGGTGTGCGTGTGGGTGTATGTGAAATGTATTTGTGGTGTTATTACTAAAACATATCCATTCGAAATAAAATTATTATTTTTTTACATTCGTCACAACGTAACAAAATGTTATACCAACTAGGACATGACCTTTGGTTGTCCTGCTGCTCGATTCACTTTTTGCAAAATGGGCAATGCATATTAAATTGCATACCAAAAAATATTGTAGGCACCTTATTTGTTGACATAAGTGTCTGTAGTAGAACAACTACATTAACCATGACTTGCACAAAAGAGACACTGTTGTAAAGTCATGACAATAAAGGGTTTTTGATCGGTAATGTCAGGTGTTGCCATCTCAATACGTTATACTGTACACACATGATGTAGGTGACACGAAGTTCACAGGGTCAGCTAGTAGTAAATAAAAGGCTGGGATTAATTAACAAGTCATTAATAATGGACATTGTCTGGTGGGTAAGCTGTTAACCTTTTGGCGTTAAATTCAGAAGCACACAAGTTTGACACCTGATCTGGCTGGCTATCCAGACTTCAGTTTTCATTTTTTCCTGAAATCACCATAGTTGAATGCTAAGGTGGTTCCTCCAGAATACGTTCCCATATTTTCCCTTTATTCTCTCCCACCTCTAATGGTCTCAACATCAAATCATTGAGTTATAAAGGTACAACTGTGTGTTTAAGTTTGTTTCTCATCATTTTACAGAGAAAATCCAGAGTACAGAGGACTTCATCAGTAAATCGACAAAGGTCTCGTTCACTGTCTCGTCCTCCAGAATCCAAGACAAAGGAAGAATCTCCACTAAAAAACTTGAAACTTTGTAGACAGACAAGGAATTCGGGTTCATCGAGCAGAGAGGCCAGTTTTGACAATGCAGAGAGAATGAAAGATGACAGTGTAAGTCTGCAGACATTACTAGTTGTGGTTGACTTGTTGAAAAAGAACCTGTAGTTTTTTAAAGTGAAGTAACATATAGGAGAATGGGGAATAAATTCATTCGCTACATAGCTGTGGGTAGTGGTGCTAAGTCAATTTCTAATCATTTTGCAGAGAAAATCTAGATTGCAGAGGACTTCAACAATAAAGTGTGGAACATCTGATTCTCCGTTACTTCTTCCAGAATCTAAGGCAAAAGAAGAAACGCCTGTACAGAAGACTGACTATCCAAAACTGATGCAGAATTCAGGATCCAGAAGTTTGGAGGTAGGATTTGCTAGAGCATGGCATAAGAATGCTGAGGATAACAAATGAAAATGTAGTACATAATAATCAGTCAGTTGTAAAATACATTTAGCAGAATAGCAATGAAGATGAAGTAAACTGACCAGGAATTCTGTACAAGAACTGCTACCGAACATGTAGAAAACATTTGTTAATATTACTGTGAATACCAAATAAGTTTTTTTTTGAAGCAGGAGTGTGGTTCAAACATAGCTGTCAATTTGATAATAGAATTATTTGTATTCCAGTAGAAAAAGAGAAAATTGAATTTAAGGAGAATATAATAGGTAGATTAAATGACGACTTTAACTGTAGTAATTTATATTTCTAGTAATCTATACTGACTCTGATTATTTATTAGTGAATTATTCTTATTAGTAATATTAATTAAACTGCGTTGGAGTGCATGCTCTGGTGGCAATTTTCTACATACATTTTTACCTTTCATTTTTTTTGTCTGAAACTCTTTAAATGTAATTCACTCATCTGCCTAGGTACTTTAAGCACCTTAGAATTTTGGTAAATTCTAGTTTCTTAGCTTCAAGAGTAAGGGAGGAAGTAAATTTACAGTAAACATATAATTGTCATTGCGTACTCAGGTTATTCGAGGAACGTTTTATGTAGAAGCTGATAACACATCCTAACTTACTAAATAAACCATTTTAAAAGCAGTAAAGACCCACAACTGTTAATAAAAGCACTAAATAAACTTTTTATAAGAGTAAAGAAACCTTATACCAACCTGAAATAGGATAATCCATAATAATTCAACTTGTAAACAATAGATTTCTGCTATATGAGCATTTCACTATTTCTGAACACTTTTAAAAGTAATAAAGACCCACAGTATTTAATAAAAGCACTAAACCAACTTTTTATAAGGATAAAGAAACCTTATATTAACCTGAAGTGGGATAATTCATTATTGTTCTACTACCAAACAATAGATTTTTGATATATGACCATTTCACTATTCCTGAACACTTTGAAGTGAAATAATGTAATTTTTAAATAATAATAATTCAAAAGAAAGTTAAATTCACTAAAATTCCGTAGTGTATAACCGTGGAAATAACATAAATGAATTTTTAAACACTTCGATAAATGCACTTCACTTTTAACATTTTTTTAATACAGGTTCCTAGTAATTTTACAAACTAAAAAGTAGATTTTCTGAAAGAACTAAAAATCTAGTTTAACATATTTAAATTTCAGAACATGCAGTAGAACAGACAATATATATGTTTTTAAAATGATTTCGTCACTTTTAACACACGTGTTACACTTAAGATTTGTTTACAACTAAACCCAACCACTTTCAGAGATAAAAAAACTTTTAAAACACGTAACTAAATTAAAAAAAAAGAAGTTAATTTTACCTTTTTGATATTAATAATACTTTCAGAGTTATTAACGAAAAACCTAATGACTTCTAAATAGTTAATTTACCAAATCTTGTCTAAGCTGTAATTT
Organism: Vandiemenella viatica; assembly: GCA_031002005.1. Lineage (NCBI taxonomy): Eukaryota > Metazoa > Arthropoda > Insecta > Orthoptera > Morabidae > Vandiemenella > Vandiemenella viatica. The sequence goes on from CM061918.1 coordinate 27,901,746, forward strand.
CATTATCCTGCCACCAATCTCGGTATAATTTACACCATTAAACTCAGGAATTTTTGGAAAACATTTTGACACTAATTTTATCCAGGTAACTTGCAATTCAGCAGAACTTCGAAAAAATTGAATAAATTCAAATGTTTGGGTAAACCCCCATTTACTTCAGAGACTTGTATCACTACGCAAATTAAACAAAAAGATAAAACTAATCACTCAAAATTACTCACTAAACATCCTTTAGGCTTCTTGCAGATAAGACTAGACACTGTTAAAGTTTGAACGCTCTCTATACCTTCAATCACTGGGAATGTTTAGTAAATCGGAAGCAGAAAGGTGCTGTACAGTTGGTGACGTCATTGGTTCGGGGGGGGTCCTATAAAAGATCGTGCCGCCACCTCACGGTGTCTTTACTCCGGGAGCGATATGTTATTCAGTTTGTTGCAGAACGGTGTTGCTGCTCTAGCCTGTATTTGTAGTTCGGCCATGTTGGGTGTCGTAACAGATCGCGATTTTAATGACTACTAAGAACTTTTAATCAAAAGGGGTTTTGGTCGGTATTATTTCTCTCCACAACCTACAATTTTCTGGAAACGTTTGTTCGATCGCCTACTCAACTGCATAATGCTAATTTTGAAAATGTGACTTTTTAAATAAACTCCAGAATTTTGTCCAAGTGAACTTTATGATTTCATAGTAAACAGTTTCAACCTTTTCTAAGTTTGTGGTTTGAACAAATTTAGTGGCGACCATTAAGCATTGTAGTTGAGTGTCCAGGCAGGCACATGGTCAAGTTAAAATTATTTCGTCAAAATTCCACAGAACTTTTAATTCAAGTGAACTGCTAGATAAGGTACTAAACCGATACTACAACCCCGATATCAGTTTAGGGTCCTTACAGTACGCCCTTTGCATATTGAATTTTAAATTACATAAGAACGCAGTTTTTCTCGGTGTTGAGAATATAAAAATTGTTCTCGGGTGACTAGCCGAGTTAAAGGAGTGTTGTAATTACACTTACAATTACACAATATCTTGATATTAAAAAACAGCAACCACTCACAGTTTGTTTGATGTTTCATATTTAATAAACCATTACCGGTTTCGAACACAAATGCATAATTTATTACATACATAAAAATAAATGAAAAACCATCTGATGATGAACAATTTGTTTTCGAAACCGGTAATGGTTTATTAAATATAAAACATCAAACAAACTGTGACTGGTTGCTGTTTTTTAATATCAAGATATTTGAAACTACAGTCGCTGAATTCCACTAATCCAGCATGGATAAAATATAATTACACAATATTTCGGCGATCTGATCGCCGAAATATTGTGTAATTGTATGTGTAATTTTCAACACTCCTTTTACTCGGCTAGTCACCCGAGAACAATTTTTATATGAATTTTAAATTCTTTCAGTATTTTGGGCAAATTATTCAGCACATCCCATGTAATTTACTCCAATACCTCGCTCCCTTACCCAAATCAAAAAGTTTTCCTACTTCCTTATGCCTGAAATTGAATTTCAGCTTGTGCTCATAACCATTTTTTCCTTTCCCAGCACCACTACGACTTCTGCCAGTATCCGTCCAGGCCTCACACCTATATACATTTTGTACATTCCCAGCAGTTACTTCACTGTCCTCCTGTCTTTCAGTGAATACCTATCCAGCTCCTCCTTTGCGCTCCCTCCAACTCCTGTATTTGATTCTCAAATTCCCAAGCTAAACCACTACATTCAAATGATGGTCTGGCTAAATTTTTATAGCTACTATATAATTTCGTAAGGTCACCCATTCACCTCGATAGCTACTGGCTGGAGAACGGTGTCACGTGTCAGCCTTCTCTCACTAAACAGTGACCAGAGATACCATTAGAAGGAATTCGTGGTTATGTCTACAATTTAATAACTAAGCAACTGCTACCAAATTAATTGGCATAATATATTCATTAAGTTTGCTTTTCATAGCGTTTCATAGCTAAAAATTTTTAAATAAATTTTGCGGCTGAAAAATTGTGGATTGATGTGTGAGTGGAGACTTTCCCGACATATCGATGCAACAAAATCTTCTTGGGTGTCCATCCGGATGGTGGTGTAAAAACATGACGTTTCGACAGCTGACTCTGCTGTCTTCATCAGGTTTCTGTAGTTGTTGTCAGCTGATCAGCTGTTGAAACGTCGTGTTTTTACACCACCATCCAGCTGGACACCCGAGAAGATTTTGTTGCATTGTGGATCTGCTTTTCAGTAACATGAAACTAATTAAAGCAACTTAAAAAACTTAAAAAAAATGAAATTATCATAGTCCCTGCTGAAACCGCGAATGCCAATTGTCATTTCAGCTTAGGATAAATTTCAGTTTAGTTACAACTTTCACTAATGTTGTTGCTTGACCAAAATTCATGCATTACAGTTTATTTGCTTTTGAGGCATTTTACTGACCACTTTCGTTATTGGTCTTTATTCAAGTTCGCTGTATGAGTGTTATTAGGTTATTTTAAGTGGACTTCAGACCGAATTGACTATTCTGGCAATTTATTTCTGTGGAGTTACTCAACTGTTTCATAATATGGAATGTGTATTAAGTTCTCTCACCATCACAGATACTATGACTAATGTTTACATTATGAGTGTTTGCCCAGTCTCAATAATAAACAAGGTGATACTTTCGAAACAAACAGGTTTTTTTTTTTTTTGCAGAGTTAACTTTAAGCGTCAAGTTTGTATTTAAGCAAGTTTGAGTGTATGACCTTTGAAACAGTTACACGATATGTAAGGGTTAAAACTGATACTAGGGGTGGAGTATTGGTTTAGTTACCTTAACTGACTCCTGAAAGTTCTACTAAGTTTGCACTAATAAATCTGAATGACCATGTGTAAGCCTGGATAATTCAACTGTAAAGCCGAGCGGTCGCCACATAGCTTGTTTAAACCAAAAGCTTAGGAAAGGTTAATGTTCACTAAGAAAGTATGTAAAAGTTCACTTGATGAAAAATTTTGAATTCTTTTCACAATCACATTTGAAAAATAGCAATTACAGTCGAAATGGCAAAATCGAACTAAATGGCTCAAAAAATCACAAGTCGTGAAGAGGAAGAAATACCCGACTAAACCCCGTTAGAAAAGAAGTCCATAGTCAATGATTGCACCAATCGCTGGGGGGAAAAGTTAACATGGCGATTTATCACACACATGTTGTAGCTCAAAGTTTGCCGGAAGTCATCTTCGTTGCTCGATACCAACACCACCCAACGGACCACACTAGCTCATGATTAACTCCGCGACTTGAGTCAAAAGGCTCCGCAATACAAGACAAAAGATAAAGACAGCCAGATGACCTGAGCACCTCAATTTATACTCTCTGCCGTATGCTTACTGTGATCTTTCGCTTGACAAAAATAGTCTGAAAAAATTTAATTATAGTTAGTGTTCAAAATTTAACAGTGTGTAGCCTGGCCCTTAAGGTTTATTAAAAGTGTGATGACTATAATCCTGAATTAACTCGTTTTCTTGTAAATAATTAAAGTGTGCGGTTGTAATGGTAATGCACTTCCTAAAAATGGTTAAAAAATTCCCAGGCTATTTCTTAATTTGTACAATTTTATAAATTCTTGCTGGATTATAAATTATCGTGTTTAAATTAATGTCAACATGTTCAGTGCTTGTTCCTGATTTCAAAAATGTAACTTTTATTGTTATCAGTGGTATATTGGAGGAGTTATCTGTCTTACATAAATCTAGGTTGAGACTGCTTAGAAGCTATGTACGAAAAATTTGGTTTCTAGTTAATAATTATTAAAGTGCTGTTTATATCGAAAAAGTTTTATTAGCGGAATTTTTCTTTTATTTAGTTACGTGTTTTTAAAGTGGTTTTGTTTATGGAAGTGTCCTTGTTTAATTGCAGTTTAATTTCGAAATTACCACATTTTTATTTACGACATTATTACTTGAAAATTGATTTAATATCTGTTCTACTGCCTGGAATGTTTTGAAACTTTAATATGTTATACTAGATTCTTTACTATTTCAGGAAATTTACTTTTTAGTTCGGGAAATTATCGAAAACGTGTTGTTATTTAGTGTTGAAAATTCAAGTGTGTCTAATGAAGTGTTTAAAATTATGTTTACTTTATTTACACTGCCTGAAACTACTGAATTTTAGTGAATTTAACTTTCTTTCTCATTATTATTATTATTATTATAAAATTACTTTACTGCACCGAAAAGTGTTGAGAATTAGTGGAATTGTCACGTAACCAAAATTGACTGTTTACAAATTGGATAACTGTGTATAACACTGGCTCAGGTTAGTTTAAAGGTTATTTACTATTATAAATTGTTTATTTAGGGTGTGTATCGTGTGCTGAGTGACTTTACTGTTTCTAAATTGGTTAATTTACAGAGTTAGGTTGCAGTATCGCCGTAAAGCTGAGATGACATGCCTGTCAAAAGATAACTAGAGAAATTAGTATTTTGGTAGCCTTTAGAGCAAAGGTGTATTGAATTTATGAATTATATTTTTAAAGTTATATTTATGAAGCAATGCATTTTACAGTAGGAGGTAAAACTTGAGAACAAGGAATGGAAGAATTAAAGCAGGTAGTTTTTATAGTGTGAGATTTGAAGAGTATATGATGATTGAACTGTCAGAATGCAAAATAAATACATCTTAAAAATGTTAAGTAAATCATACAAAATTAAGAAAGAGAATGGTTGGTAGTCTCCATAATTGTTTTGTGCATGTTATGTAGTGTAAAACCTGTGATAATATTAATAATAGTTCTTTTATTATTATTAAAAAATGCTCAGTTCAGGAATATCTTTTAACAACTTGTGTAGGAGAAAAGCAAAGGACATGCTGAGTGATTGAAAATTGTGTTTTTGGTATAACATTTCGTATCATTCTTGCTATTAATGTAGTGTGTAGGAAGTGATGTTGGCAAAAGGGAGGGAGGTGCTGGTGTGTAACTAAAAAGTGTAATAATGGTGATTTACTATTTACCTTATTTAATTTGAGTTAGACGAAATGATTTGAAATTTGAGTAAGATAGTAAAGGTGCTCTGAAGATTAATCAGGAAGCCATTATGAATGTTTTGATCATAGGTGTAACTATGTATCTCATTGTCTTACAGAGAAGATCCAGAGTACATAAAACTACCACAGTGAATCTCCGAAGATCTCGTTCACTGTCCCGCACTCCAAAAATGCAGGAGTTTTTCAAACTGACCAAGAATTCGAGACCCTCTGATGTGGAATCCATAATTGGCAGTGCACAGGAAATGAATACTGGGAAGGTAAATGTGTGAACAATTTGAATGTGGATAATTTGTTGAAAAAAATTATGTATTATATGAAGTTTGGAAAGGGATTCCATGGAACAAAAGCTGACTGGTGAGAAGATACTGTTTGAACATAGAAAAAAAATAGACATTTATAAAACATTGTAATTTTCATGTGTAAACCCTTTAATAACAGTCTTACAAGGTATTCAATGAATTTTGCAGAGTATATTTCCCTCCATTCCTTGATCTTTGTTGTCCTGTTTTCAACCGATATCCACTCCTGTCCATCCATTAAACTGCCACAAATCACAACACCATATTCTTCTGTTGAAGGTTTTACACCCTAAAATTCCAGTGTTTGTTTATCCATTTTGTGTGACTATACAATCCTGGCATCATCTGTAGTAAACAGTGGTTTCTTCCCCCATACTAAGGATTATTGTAAAAAGTCAGATATATTGAGAAGATAGATATCAAATGTGCAAGAGTTTTGTAGTTAAACTGTTCACTTGTTATGTAGAAACTGCATTGTAAAGTCAATCTCTCATTATTTTGCAGAGAAAATACAAAGTACAAAGAACTTCAACTGTGATTCATCCAAGATCTCGTTCCTTGTCTCTTCCTCCAGAATCCAAGGCAAAGGCATTACTGAAGACTGAGTTCCCTAAACTTGCCCAGAATTCAAATTCTGGAAGTACAGAGGTAAGAAAGAGTAAGGCAAATAAATGTAATCAACACTGTTTTATGGATTATGAGCAATTTCTTGAAAAACCCACACACTAAATGATGTTTACATATATACATCATTGAAGAAAAAATTAAATGTGCCGAAAATTTCGTGCAGAAGCTATTTATACATCATGTAAGAGAATTTTAAAATTATAATTGATTTGATTGACTGAAGTTTAGAGACATCTGCAAGTTTGATACTACATAGTGAAAGAGGTACGGCTGCTTATAACAGATGATGGTAGGATTGTGCGGAAATAGAAATAATTCAGAAAGAATGGAGAAATTTTTGAAATTAAACCTTTTTCAGTAGTCCATAGGATGGGTACAAGAGCAGTTGCAAGTTAGGGCTAAATAATATGGAGAAAGGGAGACCTGATTGGTGAAAAATAAAATTGTAAATATAATATAAATTATGACAAACCCTCCAATGTGGCTCAGTGTGTTGAGGTGCAGGGAAGTACAATACTATGGGCATGAACCCAAGCCCCTGTTTACAGGCCTTCCTGATTACGATTTTTAGGCACTTTCCTGCAGTCATCTATGTGCATACTGAGATGGCTGCCAATCTCTGCCTTATAAACTACAAATTTACTTATCATACAGAACACACAAAGTTACATGTTTTGAAGACAGATGGAAATATAGGCATTCCTCCGATAGATTAAGTACACCAGGCCTAACAGGCCTGTTAGACTTTGGGCAGGAAATCTGTTTCTCTCCCCCTTCCTTCTCTCTCTCTCATAATTCACGCTGGCTATCTGAGTTGAGAGAAAAAAATATACGATAGAGGAATAAAACACCACTTAACCATATATGATTACAGGATAGAGTTGACACATCCAGAAGCTATGAACATACATGAAACATCTTAATTATTGTAAATCTTTCATCAGCAAAAGAACGTGGAACTTGAAATGTGATCTTCAAGATTTGGTTGAGCTGGTAGAAGGTTTGGTGGCATTTTCAAAAATGGAGAAAAAAAGGACAGGGAGTTGGGATAATGAGTTGAACAGAAAATACACAGACTTTGCAAAATCAACAAATAATGAATATAAAGTATGTAAATATGTCACGAGGGATAAAAATGACTTGTTGTCAGACATTTATATGAAAAGTATTAATTATAGATAAAATTATTAATAATTAAGAAAAATAAGAATTTAAACCATGTTCCCTTGAATGAATGGTGGTAGAGATGGTGTGGCAATATAGTGGGTAGTGGCTGAAAATTAATGGTAGGCATTGGGAAATAAGAAAAATTTAAAGAGATTACTATGTATTATTCTGAGTTGAGACCAGGTTGATACCAGTTTGTACTAATAGACAAGTTCCCACCCTCCAAGTTCAGAAGGGCAGCTGCTGATGAGGATGAACTGAAATTATTGCTGTAGTGTGAGGAGGTGCAAGCAGCTGCTGGGCATTCTGGATTCTGAGTTGAATACTGTCTGTGGCATTCATTCTTATTAACAGTTGATTAGTGGTCAGACCTATGATGGAAGCCGGACAATGGTTACAATTTAACTGCTATATGATGTGGTTTTCACAGGTTGTATGCTCTATGATGGGAAAGCTTTCACTAATGATGGGGATTGATGCAGATGTTGGAAGTATGGTGCATGTTAAACATCTCACAACATGATCTGTTGCATTATCTGGAGCCATGGGACTGGCTAGTGGGAAAAGAATAATAGTATTTGTCGGCAAATTGATGTTTGACGCATTTTCTTGGAGGGGCTGATGGGAACTTGCCTATCAGTATAAACTATGTATCAAACAGCCACTGACTAACTTAAACTAATACTCATATCATTTTAAATTTTCCTCCTTTCCCAGCATGTCTCAATTTCTAACTCTTACTCTCTTTATCCTTTCACCATTTCTAACCATAGATGATAATGTTTCAATTCATATTTTTCTCAATCACTATTCTTTTATTTTTACATGTTTAATATTGCTTGTAAATTGTTATATAAATATTTGATAGATAATTTTTCCCATCTAATATGATTATATATTTTTATTCATTATTTATTGATTTTGCAAAGTATGGATATGGTCTCCTGAACTTGTTAATCACACTTCGTCATTTTGGTGCCCGCCCCCACTTAGGGTTACCAACTCTTTAACAAGTAAAAAAAAAAAAAAAAGGGAGATTTAACCGAGTCAGATTAAATCATAAAGTATTTTTGAAGTCCTAAAAAGAAAGTGTTGTAAATATTTAAAAGTGATATACTTTACACTTTATTTTAGAAGCTTAACAGTTTTATAAGAGTTGATCCATAAATTTAGCAGCACATTGAATTTCTTGTCCTTTTTTTTCCCCAAATTGAAATGACTAATGTGAGACCTTGAGCTAATTTGGATCTGTTGAGCTGTCCATTTATTATTTATTAAAACACTTTCAGTGTGAACGTTTAAACCTAGAATATGTGCAACAAAACTCAAAATCTTGTTAAAAATTGGAATGTGAATTTCATTTATGGTTGCTTCAATGAAAATTTCTATCCATCTGCATGTTTTGCACCCTATTACTTACAACTTTTCTTTTAATTATGATACTCTTCATATAAATAACCCCATTTACAGTGTCGTCAAGATGAAATTCTTCACATTATGCAGCAAATGTCAGAAAACAAGTTTACCGCCAAAATTTAGATTTGAATCTGATATGTCAGTATTTTTGGGTATCAAGCTGTGGGGATAACAGCAGAAACTAATAAAATAAAATGTAACACCCTTCTACAGTGACAAGTTCAAGACTTCAAAATCTTCTCAGTTGGGTATCCAAAAAACCTGTCATCAGAAGTATGCTGAATTTAAGCGTTTCATTGTAATATGTAGTCGTAGGTTTCCCCAGTGAATCTGATGCTTGAAGATCTCTCAGGCATGCAGCCGGATCAATTGATCATGTATGAATGAATTTTCGACGGCGTAACATGCCATCATCTTCAGGTTGCGTCTGCTGACCGGCGTGAGGAGCGCAGTCCAGGACGCGACTGCTGGGCCACTCCAGTCGTGTTGGTATTTATACCCTCCAAACCAACATCTCCACTCCCGCCGCAGCGCTCCGATAGCAGCGGTGGGGATGGTGCGCTCCAAGGCTTTGAGCAGTGACCATCAGTCTGTATGCCACCTCCGTCACGCACTGTGCCTTGGCTTTGGTGTTTGCGAAGCTGCTTCAGTGCTGGGTTCCAAGCTTGGTTTGGTTGGAATGTGTTATATTTGTTTATGAGGTTAACCCGTTGCCGGATCTCAATGGCTTCCTTGTATACACAGTCTCAAAAGTGAGATGTGTTTCTCAGAACTTCGGTATCCTCATACAGACAGTGTCCAGAAGTTGCTGATTTTAATAGCTTCTATAGCTCGGTGTGACGTTTATGTTATATGCACCAGTGCAGTACCTTTATACTAATATATAATTAAAATTATATATTTCCCTGTATTTCCAATAGTCCGTAGGAAAGGGGTAAGACACATTACAGTAATCAAATGTCATAATGTCCATCCTAGCTGTAAAGACCCAAGCTTATACCAGGGGTATACCTTGACTGAAAGTTCACTTGAAATGAAAGTTCTGTTAAATTTTGACTGAATAATTTCGAATTGACCATGTTACCTGTCTGGAATTCTCAACTGAGATGACCGAGCGTGGTGGTGTAACGGATAGCGTTCTGGCCTCGCATTCGGGAGGACGGCGGTTCGAATCCCCGTCCGGGCATCCAGATTTGGGTTTTCCATGGTTTCCCCAAATCACTCCAGGTGAATGCCGGGATGCTTCCTTCAAAAGGCCATGGCCGAATTCCTTCCCATTCCTTGCCCCCATCCTTTCCCGTCTCTAAAGACCACGTTGTTAAAAAGGGACGTTAAACTGTTTAAAAAAAAAAAAATCAACTGAGATGCTTAAAGGTCGCCTCTAAATTGGTTTAAACCACAAACTTAGAAAAGTTTTCAGTTTACCATTGAAATCACAAAAAGTTCACTTGAATAAACTTTTGCAGTTTATTTTCAAAAGTCACATTTTCAAAAATTGCATTCTACAGTTGAGTAGGCGATCGAACAAACATTTCCAGAATATTACAGATTGTGGAGAGAAAGAATACCAACCGAAAACCCCTTTTAGAAAATTTACAAGTTCATGGTAGTTGCAAAGAAAATCTTCATGGCCACACATGTTCCTAGCCCAGCACAGCCAGTTCCGGCTTTAAACCGACTCACAGACCACCACAACTGATGCAGATTCACCTTACATCGTGTTCCCGGAGTAAAGACTAAAGACCAAACCATAAAGACATCCCCCTCCTTGGGGCTACCGCTTATATACTCTCCATCCGCACACCACCTGTATACGGACGCTTATCCAAAAGGTATAAAGTGATTGGGATTATAGAAAGTGTTCAAACTTTAACAGTATATACTCTTATCCTCAAGGTTCATAAATTAATTAGTGTTTAATGAGAATTATCGAATGATTAGTTTGCTTGTAAACGAATTTAGTTTAAATGGCGTAGTGATAACAGTCTCCAACAGTAAATGGGGTTACCCTATCTCTATCTGGATTTATTCAGTTTTTTAGGCAATCCTGCTGAATTTCAAATAATCTAAATAAAATTAGTGCCATAATGTTGTATAAAAATTCCTGATTCCAGTGATATAAATTTTATCATAATCTTTGGTGAAATAGTTATGACTTTAAACAAGAAAACTGTTTAGCAAACACTTGGTTTTTAGTCATAATTATTAAAGTGTTGTTTATTTCGAAAAGGTGAAGTTATCCGAATTTTCTTCGAATTTAGTTATGTGTTTTGAAAGTTATTTTATTTATGGAAGTGGCTTGGTTTACTCGCAAATAAATCTTGAATGAAACCACGTGTATTTAATGATCTAATAATTTTTAAAATGTATATAAAATCTGTTCTACTGCATGTAATGTTCTGAAATTTAAATATGTTATACTAGATTTTTGGTTCTTTTAGAAAATCTACTTTTTAAATCGAGAAATTACTGGGAACATATGATAAAAAATGTTGGAAGTAAAAGTGTATTTCTCGAAGTGTTTAAAAATTTATTTACGTTATTTTCATGGTCTGAAACTACGGAATTTTAGTGAATTTAACTTTCTTTCCAATTATTATTATTTTAAAATTGTTAAAATTTCTTTACTTCATTTAAAAGTGTTAGGAATTAGTGGAATTTTCACGTAGCAAAAATCTATTGTTTGCAAGTTGGCTAATAATGGATTACCCTATTCCAGGTTAGTTGAAAGTTTCTTTACTATTAAAAATTGTTTATTTAGCCCTTTTATTAAATGTTGAGTGTCTTTACTGTTCTTAAATCGATTTATTTAATGAATTGGCTTGTGGTATCAGCTTCTATATGAAATGTTCCTCCCGTAACCTGTACTTGTAATGAAACCTTATGCTCAGAGGAAAGCTTTCTCCCTCCCTTATACTTGAAACTAAGAAAACTAGAATTTACCAAATTCTAAGGTGCTTACATAGCATTATTATTAACGAGCATGTCCAGTAGATATTATTCGAAGCTTATTTACACATCATAGAGTATTCTGGAAAACAATAAAAGCTAAGCTCCTACGGTCTTTTAGGTTGCAATAACAATTGCAGAAACAATATAAATCAATCAAAGACAATTAAAATTTGAGACAAAATTAATTTGAACTATAAGGAAATAATTTTAAATGTACTAATGAAATATTCACAAGCACTTTTCAACATATTCATTAAACTAAATAAGATATTAAAAAATACATTGTGCGTTTTCTGTGCCATTCTGCTGCCACCTGTTATAAGCAATGGTTTGTCTTTCATTCCTTATTTATATTTATTGATAATAAACATTGTTTCTCACTGAATGTGAATTTTGCCCTGATCTTTTCGTCCTGCTCTGAAAGGTTCCTATCCTAATACACTTTTAGTTCCTGTTTTCCCTCTCCACTATATTTATCCTAGAGAACACACTTGTTACATTCAATGGAATCTACGCAATTCGCCAGCACACTGCAGCACTTACCACTCTTTCCAGGCATGTGTTTTCTAAAAACTTTCAGTAACTCCTAAATGAATCTTAAGAATTAAAAACTATGCTCTGTATATGTCATAAATTAGATAGAAATCTAATACAAATTTTATGTGTTTTTTTTTTTTTTAATGACTAAAATTTGAGTGAAGCTTCATTTCACCTTGCTGTAAGTATTACATGGGCAGAAAGCAAAAATTTCTATTTATGAATATAGACTGTACAAAAGAATGTTGGGGAGAGGTAAATCTATTGATCTTGTGGGAGGAAAGTTGCTGCGTAAAAGGATACTTTAACCTTGAGCTATAATTATTAATTATTAGGATATGATAATTGTGTTTTGTAGGAACTGAAATGGAGATTGGGTAAGGTGTTAAAGAAGAGCTGGAGATTAATCAGCAAATGTGTTAACTAATTGGTTAAAGTTGTTAATTCGGTTTCTTACAATTTTTGCAGAGAAAATCCAGAGTTCAAAGGACTCCCTCATCAAATCTCCAAAGGAATTCTCCATTGACCCATTCTCCAGAATCACTATTAAAGAAGCGCAAGTATTCCAAAATGACTCAGAGTCCACATTCATCTGGTGCTATGGTTGGAGTTTGCAGTGCTGTACAAAAGATTGCTAGGAATGTAAGTAAGATGACTGGAGTAGTAAAGTTTTGAGAGATTAGTTAGAGAGCAAATGTGCGGTTTATCCAACGTATAGAGAAATTTGTAGTTTTCAGTTTTCTTATTATATCAAAGAGAAGTTGCAGAGCTTAAGGAATTAGCAGTAAATTGTTAAAACTCTCATTCATAGTCTTATCCCCTAGAATTCATTGCAAAGAAAGAAACTTGATTAAAGGAGCAGTACTTATCTAATCTTAAAAGAAATACAGATCTATCTTCCTTGAAAAGTAGATTTGACAATGCGGGTGGGGGGTGGGGGGTTATGACACCTTGCATGACAGTGCAAGCCTAGAGACTATTGAAGTTTGATTAATTTTCTAGATCCCTCTCCATTCCCACTCAAAAAAAATTTAAAAACAATGAAGCAGGAAGAATTTGCTTAAGGGGATATTAACCTGGAAACAAAAGATAAAGTGGATGTATCACTAATCAAAGTTGAAGGAATGAGTGCTGCAGTGACAACGAAATACCACATAATCAGTAGCAAAACTGTAACTGTTATTTAATGCTTAATTGATACACAGAAAAATGCTGACAATATGAAACAAATTAATTCCTAACGAATTTCCAAGTATGTTAGTTTGAATAGATTGTAGTACAACAGTATTTGTTGAAAAAGAAGTAATTTTTATCAACATGAGGTCACACTTAAAGAAAATACGAGAGATCTGATTAAAATGACACTCTCTGTTTGATGTGATTCACTTTCAATCACAGTTTAATGTCAATTCTCAGCCAACATCTGCCTACAGTGCTAAAGGTAGTGAACGTAATTAAGGTTTTTTGTTGACAAAAATCTGAATTTGAAGTTCTGTAGATGAGAATTCACCTCAGTAAAATTTCACAGAAAGAACTACATTTTTTCTTCTTTTTGCACAAATAAAATTGAGTAAAGTGTTTGCATTTGACTTCAATGGATAAGCTCAATAACTGGTTTCAAACTTTTTAAACTAGTAGAAAAATTGTATATTTCTTTAAAAAAATATCTGAATGTGAGCAAAATGAGCCATAATTATGAGATTTCAGTACTAATAAACTTATTGTTCACCCCACTTAATGAAAATGATTGCTGAGGAAGGAAACCAACATTTACACAAGCACAAATTATGGTTCCCAGCAGTTGACTGATTTGCGTTTACTCAGAACTGAGCTATATCTAATTTAGACTGTGTCACATCATCATATCAACCAATGGAAAATACACCCAACATTAACCAAAGCTGAAGGGAGTTCGGCAGCAGCAACACAAAACAACACACAAACACAGAAAATACAATATTTTTGGTTAAAAACCTTTGTCAAGTTAACAGAAGTTAGTGACTGAGCTTGCACATGCCTTGCATTCGACGCAGCCACTCATAGAATTCTATGATAGTTTTACAACTGTAAATTTTAGTCTATTTGGAAATAAACTTTGGACTAAGGATATGGGGAGGCTTGTGACTTATACAATCTGAACTTCTTTTCAGTAATTTACTTGAAATGTCATATTTATAAGAATTTTTGGGTATAATTGTTTCATGAATTTATTAATTTCTGAAACTGTTACTGGTGACGATTGCAACCTCACAAATCTATTTGGGAAAACAGTCTAAAAAAGCCTTAGGGCACTACTTGGGAATTCTTTTTCTATACCTAATTTTCTGCAAATGAATTATATATATATTATTGGTCTTCCTGACTAATTTTTCCCGTGTTTTAGAATAAAGTTTATAGTGAATTATCACTTCCATATATATATAGGTCCTTTTTCCTTCTACTAGAAAATCTAATAGCTTTCATTTACAAATTGACCGACCCTGCCATCTTTGAAAGTTATCAGTGAAAGTCTAGTTACATTTCCAGATACAAATTAGGACAGAAACTATGTAGCAGAAATGGTTGAAAGCTAAAGTGTTCAATCAAGATGCTGATTATTTGATTGTTCTGTAATTTAGGAAATATTTCAAATTATATAATCAATATAGACAGTAGTTCAAGATTAAACAGTAAATTCTAGTAATAAATCTATCTAAACAGCTGTAGAAGAACTTAACCTAAGATCTGTATATAAAATTTGGTTTCGATATAATTTCACTAAAATCAATAGTTTTCTTCTCTTTAATAGATATCCAGGATAATAAACAGTCAAAAGACAGTAAATCTTGTAGCTAGAGAATATACTATAAAGTTTGAGTACATTAAAAGGGAAAGGCCGGTATAGAAATTTATCACGTAATTTTCCACTTTAATATTCGAAAATTAAGATGTTAGGAAATATATAGGAAGTCAACTTGTAGAAAGAAAGTAACGTAATTTTTGCTGAAACAACATACTAAAATTTTGGAAAACTTAGTATAGTCTAAGGTTTTTTTAAACATTATTTAGTAAAGGCAGACACATGCTCAAAAAAAAGTTAATAATTTAAGTAATATACATAAATTCAAGGAAAGTAATGCTATTCAAAGTAAAGTGTAATTAAATACAAAGGATTCCTTCCCGCACCGAGCGTGGCAGTGTAACGGTTAGCGTTCTCGCCTCGCATTCGGTAGGACGGCGGTTCGAATCCCCGTCTGGGCATCCACATTTGGCTTTTCCATGGTTTCCCAAATCACTCCGGGCAAATGCCGGGATGCTTCCTTCAAAAGGCCATGGCCGAATTCCTTCCAATTCCTTCCCATTCCTTGCCCCCATCCTTGCCCCCCATCTTCCCCTCGCTGTTGAGAGACGTAATAAGTTTCACTTGAATCTACTAAGGCATTGGATTGAGATAGAATAAAATAAGTTTTGGCACCAACGACGCTTGGTTAAGATGGCTTGGCTAGAAAGTATTCACCTGCATTGATATTTACAGTAATAAATCCAGGAAATCAGTTAGAGACTTAAAATTTACACAGTAACCATTTTTCAATATGTAAATTTGTTTAAAGCTACTTTCAATTCAATATCATTAATAACTCAAGAAAATAATTAATGAGTGCTTTTGGTTTGCACATTTTATTTCATTCCTTTTAAAATAGTCAACATACTTTATTTGATATCAGATAAAAGAGCTGATAATTAAGAGTAAAGTACAAGTTGTTTCAGTTTAGTAACTGCAAAATTACAAAAGTTATCAACAGGTTTTGGGAACTGCATTAAAATGATTTTTTTAACAGAGAAAGTATAGAAACTACAAAATTTTTCATAAGGATAAAAACTGACGCTTTTTAGAAAATCTTGCTATTCTCAAAATTTAGGAATATTTTTAGTCCTCAAGGTCAAGAAATTTGAAGCAATCGTAGGCTTAGGAACTGTGATTTGATCAGTTATCTGATGATTCTTGTGAGAAAGCGGAAGTCTTTACGTTCCCACAGTCGGATTCTATAAATAGCAGCCCTAGATTTTTCCTAATCCCAGTCTTCAAGATACAGTAAAAGTGATAGTATGTTGCTGGTGGTGCAAGTTAGGCACGAGGCGGGGAAGATGATAATTTTGGGCAAACGTGTAACTTTGAGGAGAGCGTGTGGAGAAAGTAGAACACCTCATGTAGCTAAAAAGTCAGCTAGGGGTCGTGAGGTTGGTCTGGCTCAAATGTGTTAGTCGAATTTGCAGTTTATCTTCAGAAATATTGTCTGATGCTATTTCAGTTTGTGACTATGCTAAAATTTTCAAGAATATAATGAATTTCTACCAGCAATAGGCTTGTGACTTTCATTTTCAACTACCTTTCTTAGTTTGGGGTTTTATCAAGCTAAGTGACGACCACAGTAAATTAGCAAAGCCAGAACTGAAAATATCCATGGTTATCCACGTTCACAGTAGAGACTGAAGGTTTTGCACTCACCACAGTGCAAGTTCAGTCCCTTTACTGTCGAAACCATTTCAGACTCCTCACACCATCAAAGAATACACAACTTAAAAAGGATTGTTTATACTTGAACCTCCCTCAATAGTTACTTAAGCCACTAAAAGAAGACATTAGCATTAACAGAACAGTTTTCTGGTATAAGTTGAGCTTTTAGCTATGGCCAGAAGTCTTAGCCTGCTTTGAGCTAAGGTTCACAAATTGCAATTTTTTATTATGGGATCCCCGCAGGTGCCTGGTACGCAAGTGCCAGGTATGGGTTTGGGGAACCCGCCGCGCCCAAGCTGGAAACTTGTGAGCTGCAAGTTTCCCACACTGTAAACTCCTACCATGCTTCAACGACCACTGTAGGGCATGGCAGTGGAAATTTGTGTGCCTAGGAGAACAGGGATCTTGACTACATCGTCTGGATTGCGAGGATGGAACAAACCTCTATAAAAAATCCTCAGCCTCAAGGTCAGACACGTGCCGAGGAGGTGAATGGGTGATGAGGAAAATCACTTGCTAGCATGCAAACTCAGGGGCACCTGTGCACCCCTGTTGTATTAGCATTTCTTCTTAAATTGGTTATACTCGTGAGATCAAAATTCAGCCTCACAATAAAACCAAAAAACCCTGCGGTACGGGTTTGCTGCAGCCTAATCTAAATACATCCACTTCTAAGAAGTGGGTTAGGGTTGACAGCCCACCCACATCAGAAAGTGACTATAACAGAAAAGTTTGTTTGCTTGCGAATGCTTTTATAGTTATGGAAAGAGCGGAAGGAACTTTCGGAAAAGTTTTCCCATTTTATATTTCAAAGGGACTGGAGGATCTGGTAAGGACGCTAAATTCTGTAAAAAAAAGCTGAGGAATGGGACGCTACTGCTGGAAACAACCAACAGTAGGCAAGCTACCCAACTCCTAAACTGTGAGAAGCTTGGGGAGTTCACCGTTACCTGCGAACTCCACAAGTCCCTAAACAGCAGCAAAGGCGTCGTCACCTGCCGTGAGTTGATAGACATAGGGACATAGGGGTCGAGGTACGTCAGATCACTCGAAGGGTAAATGGCAGTCTTGAAACGACTTCCACCTTCGTCCTGATGTTTGACACTCTGGTACTGCCAAAGAACATCAAAGCAGGGTACATAAACCTAAATGTCCGTCCTTATGTCCCAGACCTGATACGCTGTTTTCAGTATCAGCGGTTCGGACACGTGACAGCATCCTGTAAGGGCAGCCCCACCTGTGGTAAATGCAGCAAGGGGGCACACGAACTGGGCATTAGTTGCACGCTACCACAGGTGTGCGTCAACTGCTCCGGTTCGCACCCTGCCTGGAGCAGGGAGTGTCAAGTGTATCTTGAAGAGCGTAAGATACAGGAGTTGAAGACCAAAGAGCAGATACCTTATGCAGAAGCGAAGAAGAAGGCCAAGTCGCTCGCCTCTCCAATTTTTGGAACTAGCTTTGCTAAGATAGCTTCATCTCCCGTTAGAGATGACCGTTGCAGACATGAGCACAGCATAACGTGCTCATGTCAGTGCAAATGCAGTGCAAAACCCATTAAAGTCATAACATCTAAGACTGCGGATGTCGGTAGCAGCACATCTGCGACCCTGACCACACCAGCAGCAGCAAAACAGGATCCACCAGCAGTAATAGCGAAACTAACTCCACCTCCAATACCACCGCATGCTGTCACCGTGGTAACATTGCCAAGTGCTACAAATATGAATGGAGGTGACCAGAAGATCCGGGGCCCGAAGTTTAGACGGAAGGACCCGACTCGGTTTGTGAAATCTCCCTCTTCCTTCCCTCCCAGACTACCAAGTAGTAGGGAGAAGAAGGGAAAAGGGGCGAAGAAGAAGAACAAGTAGGTGACAGAGGAGTCAACTGAGTCAGAGTCGTCTGTCTCTTCGGAGCCAGAAGAAATTAAAATGCTGGTGGACGAGCCTGGTCCCGTTCCTCAGCAGGCAATGACCGAAGACCTTCCCGAACCGGGGCTGGTGAAACTAAATAGATAGGAGGGCCTCTTTACAGCCATCCATCCATGTGCATTGTTATAATTTTTTATATTGTTATAATTCCTATCTCACTGGCCATAATACAGTCAGCGAGATATGTAGTGTTTTTAATGCTTTTATGAACCTGTTTAGCCCTTTACAGCCATCCAGGTGCTGTACAGTCTTTGGTCCTGGTGGCACCTTTTTAAGCCACATCTTATTTTTGTGAATTATTTTATTTGCTGTCTGTATGGCCAACCCCTTTACAGTCGACCAGGCAGAAGGTATTTTAGTATATTTTTTACCCAAAGTATGAGCTGGTCATTGTTAGGGCGCTAATGACCTCGCTGTCGACGCGCCCTAAAGCCACAAAACAACAGCAACTTTATTATGGGATCTCATATTTATAAGATATTATTAGGAGATGTTATACAATTTGATTCATTCTTTAAGTAGTATCTTCCATTGTACACTGTCTGTGATTTAAGATGTTATGTGATGTGATTTCAGTAATTACAATATTGAGTTACCACTGGCCTGTATGCATGCACTGATTCTGTCGGAAAGGGTGTCATAAAGCAAGCTTGCCTGTAACTGTTGTAACTGGTTCTTGATATCCTAGATATCGGCACTGGGATGGAGTTAACTTCGGAGCTGGTCTCGCACATGGGACAGATCTGGGAAACTTGTCAGCCACAGGAGTACATCATCACACCCAAGTATTTTGAAAACAGTCATTGACAAGGATGCACTGTCAGAATGTAGTTTGTGGCAATTGGGTTCTACAACAATGAAGAACTGTAGCATTCTGTTAGGGTCGAAGCGCGATATCGGGATCGGTATCGGCTTGTACACCTAAACTTGAAGTCATCCAAAAATATTACCAAAGTTCGGGAAAAGTTCTATAACCGTGAATAATCTTGGAGAATGCTAACTGTATGATGAAGACGGCCGCCACTTACAGATTAACCTCCTGTAAGAAAGGCGCTAAAGTAGAAATGATAGTCGGAGTCCGTATCACTGAAGTATATATTCTTAAAAATTTTCACAGAATTTACATAAAGTCACAGTTAGCAATGGCAATCGGAGAAAATCATTTGCCGAAGATCACAAGTCATGAAACAGAACAGACCGCACCACCCCGAATGAAATTGAAAGTTAAAGTTCACATCGATGAACACATGCTGGAAAGTTTCAGATTTCAATGGTTGCCCATCCTGTTAGTAATGGCGTCTGTCAGCCATGCTGCCCGAATTCCTCCTTCCCATCAGCCACCGCGAGCCGCCTTCCTCAAACACACGAGTTGCGTGTAGACTCTACTAGATGTTCTGATCAACTGGCCGTGAGAGGCTGTCCGTGCTAACTTTTATCAAAATGGCCTACTGAACTAGACAACAGTCTATCTGGAAAAAGAATCTGTTAACTACAAACTACCAGAAAATCACAAGATGAAGAGCGTAGTGAGACAAGTGTAGTGATGTGGTTGGTTATGGTTTTAAAGCTTCCAGACCGGTGTAAATGAATTTTGAAAGTTGGTTAATCTAAAAGCACATTTGTTTAAAGTATTGCGATACGTCACCATACGTCACATCCGAAATATGAATTTGCAAAATTTTAAAATATCAAGTTAATACTATTTTCAAAGTGTTCCCCAGCTCCTTCGCTGAGTTCAGTGGTGTAAAAATCTTTTAAATCGGTTGAGGATATCAAAAGTTATTGAATTTCTAAAATTTACTGGTTTCCTGGATGGTGCAATAATAATTCACTTTTTATTTAAAGTCTGTTATGGCCTGAAACTAATTTTAAATCGTACCTTTATTTAATTTAAGTACTTTAGAAAAGTTTTTAGTTCGTGAAACATGTTCGTCAGAAAGAAATTCAATTTGCAAATCGGTTTCTACGACGTCATTAAAAAGAACGGAATTTTATTTATTCATATCTTCTGTTTATTAGTTGATGGCTATTGGAAACTTAAAGAATATTGACTGGCCGGTTATTTTGCTTGGTTAAATCTACTTTTAAAGCTCTGAAACTACTTAGATGTGGTGGAATTAATTATTGAACTCACTCCATGAGGTGATGCTTTAAAAATCATATTTACTGCTTTAAATTAGTCTGGAACTGCGAGTTATTAGTGAATTTAATATCAAACGGTGAAATTATTATTATGAAAGATTGCTTTACAGTGGTCTAATTATGTGGAATATTAGTGCTATGGTTGCTTAACCAAACCTGTTTACTTTACTTCAGAATTATTATGGATTACGCTCATTTAGGTAAGTTTATGGTTTATATTTTATTAGAAACTTCTTATTTATGGTTGTTATGTGTTGTTTATTTACTTTTCTGAACTTAAAGTGTTGTTATTTCGATTTCAAACTATGGTATCTTGTACTGAATGTTAACCTCAAACTTCGCCGGATTTTGACTGAATATTGAGAATAGAGAGTAAGGTAGCTTACAATTCCTTCAGATCCCAAGGGTGCAGTTTGCCCACAGTTAGTTCAAATTTTTATACTGACAAAGTGCTATATCAGTGAATACCAATAAAACATTTAAATACACTTGACCTTAATAAAAAATATGTAGTAAGGAAAGGTGACCATGAGATAGACCAGGGTAAGGCAGATATAAAACTAAAAGAATTTACGGACCTAGAGTTATGTGAAGAACAATTCCAATTTGATATCCTTAAAATATGTTTCAGTCATAACCCTTTGACTTTTGGCTGATATATGATTTATCACTGTTGGGGCATAATTCCAATATATATTTCTATCTTTTATGTAATTGTTACAGGAAAATGATATGTTGAAAATATCGCCACCTAGAAATTGCCAAAAACCTGTTCAGAGGCCACAGCTCCCCCATTCTCTGTGTACAAAAGAGGCAGTAATAATACTAAAAAAACATTCTGAAATATTGCCTGAAAAAAGCTTTCATTTGGGATTAGAAAGGCTGAAACCAGGTGAAAGGGAAGCAGTGACAGTAAGTATTAGAGATTTTCCCCAAATTATTAACTGTGCCCTGTGTAGTGTGTGATATTATATTATACCCATACTATAGAAAAACTGTAAAACTAATCTTAGATTATCTCAGCAAGAATGGTGCGAAAGAAATGCCTTGAGGTGATTTTTATATGGGAATAAAAGATAAAATATACCCATCACTCACCAAGGGAGGAGAGCAGCAGCAACAAAAACATTCCACAGACACAAGAAACATTTCATCCTATGCCTTTCTTCAATTTTTTTTTGTGTTTGTGGAGCTTTTTTTTTAGGCTGTCCTCATTTTAACTTTGTTGAGTAGTCGGTATTTCTTTCTCCTTTCCATATAATATTTGATTATAGTCGTTTTGTGATGGTCTGTGGACAAAGCATAATTTATAATATGCAGTTTGTATACTAGTGGAAATGTGATAAATGAATGGAATTTTGTCCCAATGTGAAGAGTATTAAATGATTAAAAATTGAAAGTTTTACATGTAATACTACGAGAATTACAGGGCTAATTATTATGCAAAACTGCTGTTTCCCAACCTTCAATATTTTTAAAAAAAAATTTCCCCCTGCCCTGTTATCCAATGCTGATAACTATTTTTCTCCCCTCTTGTTCTTCCGTCTTCTTCAGTCCTTGTTTCTTAGATTGAAAATTTCTTGTATAATTCAAACCACTGGGTTTTGATTATTACTCACTAATGGATTATTTTTACATTTTGAAATTAGGAATAATGAACTAGTTGATATTAAATATGAAATCTGCACTTCCTTCTGTGCAAATCCAAGCATTTAGAATTTAAATTAATTGTTATTTTTCAAGCAAATTATTCTAATTTCATAAGGATCTATATAAATTAAATATGCAATTTCTTGAAAATTGCAGAATTCATCCCAAAGCGCTAGTAGGATAAAAGTTTTTATTTTATTTTTTTTTTAATTTTTTATGATAGCTTGGTTCATTGAGATAATAAATGGATTTGATGTAAGTGTTGATACAATTGTATGTCACTCATCCAAAATGGTAGCGGTGATTGTAAAAGAATTTCAATGTTTTCATGAAATGCCAGGTAGTTGAAGGAAACCTCTTAAAAACTTTAATTTGCAATACTACTGCCAGTTGAGTTTTATGCAGAAAGTAAAAGAAATTAGTGAGATGTAGTTAAGAAGTGCTGCAAATAGCATACCATGAACACCAAAAATTTGCTAAGATGTATTTGATAAGTTTAAGAAACCATGTAATACAATTAACTTTTGTCTAAGGAATATTTTCTTTTTACAGAAAAAAGCTAGAGAACCAGCATCACCAGAAGGTCACAGAAGCCCCCACTGTTCTAGGTCTGATACTCCGGAATCAGATTCAAAAGAACAGTCTCTATTGAAGAAGGCTAATAGCTCTTCTAAACCGACCCATGATGTGGGTTCTGTAAGCTCCAAGTTAGAAGCCACCAATGTTGGGAGACTTATTACTGAATATGTAAGTAAACATTTTATATAAGAGAAATGTTAAGATGAATGTTAACAGAATTTGTATTTTTGTAGGAATACATCACTTTACAGAAGGGGGACATGTAGTGACAATAAGTAAATTACAGTTAGATTGGTAGAATTAATTTTGAGGGAGGTAAAAGTATAGTAGAAGTGTTAAAGAATTTGTGCGTAGAGACTGTGTGTGAAAATTTGTAAAGATTGACTGTCTATCCACTGTACATTCCGCAATAATTGTAAACTGAAATGAGATAAAAGGTTGATGGCTATGAAATAATTGTTAAGAAATCAACTTTTCACTTTCCTTAAATGAAATACAAACAATAATAATTGGAATATTAGCACATTTCTCTTACTCAGAAGACACAGCACCAGTATCATATATTTCAAATGAGAGTCAATAAATTCCTGGAATCTATTTTTACTTTACTTTCTTCTTGAAACATTTTCTCATCCAAGTTTTAATAATGGTTGTATGTAAAGGGGAATTTTGGAGGTAAGTGCTTTAATGGATGGGATTCATTGCAAGAAAGGAGGAGGTTGAAGAGGGTCATGGGATTGTACAAGGCATATACTGGTGATGAGGCATGGAAAGAAATTGGTGTAGGTATGAAAAGTAGTGCATGGAAGGTAAAAGATGACCATGACCACAAGCTAGCACTTGATTTCGGGTACAAGTGTGTGGGAAGATTCTCTTTTTTAGGTAAGGGTGTCAGGGATTGGATTAAGTTAGCAATGGAAATGATTAATAATTTACCGAAAAATGTCGAAAGAATTTAAAGTTAAAATTTGTTGAGGGCAAATGTAGGTGGGTGCAGGAAAGGGGGAAGATGGGTGTGTAGGAAAATTGCCACTGGAGCGTGTGTGCTCCATTGAAATTAAATTAAATCTTTAATTCTGCCAATTTTTTTGCAATCTTTTTCAGCAGATTGGGGATTGGTGCTGTTGTGCAGCAGTCTGCTGATTTTCAGCTGCTGATCTTACAGTTTTTCACTAATATCCCGATAGTATGTGCTTGTATTCACAACCTTACATATTTTTGAATGAATGAAGTGTGATTCACCTATACAACCACCATAGACATGTCATAACTTTTTGTGATTGACTGTTTGGTTTTGGCATGTGGTACAGTAGTTCATTTCAATCAAACTACTGGTTAGAGCATCAATAGTTATTGTAAAGGATACACATTTTATCACATGTCACAGTAGGAACATGACTAATTTTGGAAAACTGGTTAGTATCAGTTCATATTTCATCTTGTGATTGTATCACTTGTCAGTAAACATTGTTGTAATAGAACTGGTGGATTGTTGAGTTTGATGATGAAATGGGCTCTAAATTTTAATAGCTGTTTGTAGTGTCTCACTAAGTAAACACAACAATTAAAAACTCTAAAATATCATTTGTTTCAATTGCAAACAAGGAAGTAATGGATAAAACTTGAACAACTTATTTATTTTAAGAAAACTTAAATTTTTTGTTGTTGGAACTACTATGATGTAAGTTTTTACCTAATATCTGTATTGTGTTTAAGCTAATATAAAGTAGACCTATTACTCATCAAAGTTAATGGGAAGAGACCTGCATTGACAATAAAGAAGTAGCAAATCAGAATATTGTGTGCTATGCATCTACTCATAGAATCAGAAACATATGACAGTGCATACAGGTGCCCAGAATCGAGACAGCCACATGGCTGATGGTTTTCACCATTACAATCAGAGTATACTGGGGGTCAGTGGAAATGTTACTTGCAGGAAAGCAATTAATCATAGGAAAATAAGAATATACCTCAACTGGTTTGATGCAATCCTCCACCTCTTCCATCTTGAGCTAATTTCTTCATCTCAACGTACCCCTTACATCAAACATTCTCAATTATCTGCTTCATATATTCTAATATTTGCCTTCCTTTACAATTCTTACCTTTGTCTATTCCTTCCATTAACAAAATTAACCAATTCCACATTTTTTAAAATGTGACCCACCATCCTGCCTCTGATTTCTGTAATTCTCTTCCATATACCTCTTTTCTCACCCATCATTTCCAAAACTTTTCTCTGTTAACTTTCAGGATACTTTTCTAGCCCTATATTTCAAATGCTTTTCTTTTTCCTGATATTCACAAAGTCCATGTTTAACTACCATGAAGTGCTGTTTTCCACACATAGTTTTAAACATTTATTTCCGAGTCTTAAGTTAATATTTGAAACTAAGACTAAAAGATTTCTAGATTAAATACTCTCCGGTAACGATTGAGTTCTTTTTTGAAACACAACATTTTGATGGTTATAGTTTCTGCCCCCATTATCAAGTGACTACTGCT
This sequence comes from Vandiemenella viatica, assembly GCA_031002005.1. Lineage (NCBI taxonomy): Eukaryota > Metazoa > Arthropoda > Insecta > Orthoptera > Morabidae > Vandiemenella > Vandiemenella viatica. The sequence continues at coordinate 27,927,086 of CM061918.1, forward strand.
GGTGTGTGATGGTGCTACTTATATACTGTGCAGAGTATGTGCTACATCATCCTTTTACCTGATTGGCAAAGACTACTGACTATTGGCGGGAGCATTCAACAAGTGACAGAAAACTGTTGATTGTTGTTGGGACTAATAGAGAGGGGTATACTTTACAGGAATATGTTGAGGCTGTTCACAAACTCCACTGCAATCTCACTGTCTGGATCAATGAGCTCCGCACTTTGCTCAGTTGAAATCCAGTGTGTCCGTTGACTAGACCATCTGAGATCCAGATTCCAACAGCTTCAATAGCTTCAGAACCCATTTGACAATGGCGACAGAGACTATGGCTGCTGAGATGTCATGTTTCTTACACTCACTTGGTCTGATCTGTATGCAACACTGAGAGAATTTCCAAATATAAAATATTTCTTTTTTTCCAAGAAGGCTGTTTTTGCTAGGGATTTTCTGCTTTTAACATCATTCCCAGTTCAACCATCAGTTGAAATTTTACTTCCTGTGTAACTAATGTTACTTCTTCTATTGTATATGATTTATTGTTATGTTTAGTCTACTATTGTTGCTATCATTTTTGCTGTATTTAATCACTTTTGTCTGGTTTTGGTTTATATTTAATTCAAAATCTTCCTTTAGTATTTAGTTCATTCTATTTTGCAACTTCTCAAGATCCTCAGTCTTTTCTTCTAACAGGACAACTTCATCATCAAATTGTAGTGTACTCATTATTTCTGCTTGAAGACTTAAGACACAAGCAAATTTTTCTTTTACTTTCTTTATTGCTTCCTGTACGTACAAGTTGAACATGAATAGGAATACATGGCAATCTTGTCTCACACCCTTTCTGTCTGATGTCTTCCATGATTATCTTATTTTATTATCCCGAGTATGCTTTACAGTCTATAACTTTATTTTTACATAGATTGTAAAATATTCTTCTATCTTTATGTTTTAGACCTCACTTCTTTAAAGTTGTGAACATCTTATCCCACCTAACATTATCAGAAGCTTTTGCTAAATCAAGAACACCATAAAAGTATCTTTTTTTTTCTTGATCTGTCCTTTGAAGCATGTGATGTTGGGCTTATATGTAATTCTCACATTTGTTAGCTTATGCTGTCTTCGAAAGCATGAACAGTTGGAATCTCTCCTGTTTCATAGTCATTTGATACCAATTTCAATAATCTTTGGATTCCTTCTCCTCCTTGGGATTTAGGAAGCTCTGTAGAAATTTTGTTAGTTCCAACCATCATATTTGATTTTAAATCTTTCAAAGCTTTATCTAATTCTGTCTTCAAAACAGGATCTCCTGAGTAATCAATGTCAACGTCACCTTCTTTTTCCATTACTCTGTTCAAATCATCCCCATAATAAACTTTCTCTATGTATTCCTTCCATCAGCTTAAAAAAGAGGTTTCCCAACAGCAGATTTAATCTTTGTACATCTTTTCTTCATTTCTCCAAAATTCAATTGTGATGGAGCGCTTGCTCCGGTTGTAATTTTCCTACACACTCATTTTTCCCCTTTCCTTTACCAACCTACTTTTGACTTGTATTAAATTCAACCTTAAATTCTTTTGGCATTTTTGCTAAATTATACATCATTTCTCTTGGTAATTTATTACAATCCCTGACACCCCCTACCCATAAAAGAAAATCTTCCTACAGCCTTACACTTGAAATCAAATGCCAGTTTGTGGTCATGGTCATCTTTTCTCTTCCATGCAGCTCTCCTAGTATTTTTCAACCATATATTTCATCCCTCATCACCAGTTTACACCTTGTAGACTCCCATGACTATCTTCACCATCCTCCAATGAATCTCATTTCAGCTACTTTATTATATCGGTTACAGGTTGTGTTCTGTAGTAATTTCCAGAGACAGATCTAGCAGCCCTTTTTTGCACTCCTTTTTTTGGTACCCAAAATGTGGGTCCCATACTCAAGTCATATTCAAGCAATTGTTTGACCAAAGTTTTGAAATCCAATTCCCTTACTTCTCTGTTACATCCCCTCATCATCTACCATCTCTTGCAAATTTTTCTCTCTTGTTGGATTGTATCAGTTTATTCAGTTTTCTTTAATTTCAGCTGGCAATTCATTACTACCAGTTTATGACAAGTCTGTCATCTTCTGGATATGCTTTACATTATAGAGCTTTATTCCTGAATCTCTATTTGACCATTATGGTATATAATCTATCTGATCTCTATCTGTATTACCAGGATTTTTCCAGGTATTTGTCCTTCATGCATGATTCTTAAATAGTGTGATCGCCACAATGAGTTTATATTTTTCACAGAATTCTGTCAATCTGCTTCCTCAAATGCTTCTTTGTTGTAGAAACTTCCTACAGTATTCCTCTCTTTTCCTTCTCCTACTTCCACATTCTAATCACCCATTATTATTATAGTTTCCTCTCCTTTCACATATTGGGTTAATTATTCAATTGTGCCAGGTTGTTGGGTTGAAGGATAAGGGCCTTTTTATCAGAGTAGATGCATCTATCTGCCTCTGATGGCTTGCATGTATGGTAGGGAGCGTTTTGTGTGCTATATAGATAGCAGATACTAAAGTCTAGATGATGATGCAGGTTTGTAAGTTTGATGTGGACAGTTGTGTGCTTGTGACTGACAGGTGTGTGTACATGACTCTTGTGCACAGATAATGAATGTCAAGAAAAGTGTTTTTGTCTGCCTCAATACTTTCTCAATGATAGAAATGGTCAACCATTCATAGGGTTGTGTTCATCGCAGACAGTTCTGGGAACTCCGCTTCTATTCTCATGAATAGCAGCCCGGAGTAATTTTTTGTGTAGTGTGTTTTAAAATAAATATTTTTTTCGTTTTAGTTTGGTGAGTGATTTTTACAAGTTAGTATAACATCATGGCATCTGTTCCTGCTCCATTGTTACTTCTGTTTTGTAATAAACTTAAGGTTCTATTGATAAATACCTGTATATTATGACTCTTGAGAGATTAGGTTCAATTACTTGTCTAACACCAGACGTTACAGTTAAGGATTGCAATTCCCCAGTGTTTTCAATCCCACAGAATTTTTGCCGAATTTGCGCCAAACCTGTGGGATTTGTGTTAACAGTTTTTCAATGCATATTTTTAACATAGTCATTTAAAGTATTAAAAAGTTAAATAATATACATCTGTTAATTATGAATGGTTACACAGATAATGAATGTCAAAATTTTACACACATGAGGAAGATGGCAAAGGCATGGTGTTTTTACAATACAATTCGGCAATACACTTCATTATAACTTTTGTTGGCTTTAATCGAAATAATCTACATCTATGCTCTGCAATTCACAATTACTGTGGGTGGCAGAGAAATAATAACCTGGATCTGTTTATTTATGAATGACAAAGGTTAACAAAAACAAACGATTATTCACATGAGTCAAATGCCAACATCAAGGGTACAGGCAAACAGTGCAATACGTCCGATAGAGACTGAGTGGGTCAGCGAGTCATGTAGACAAACGTTCATTCTCAATGATAGAAATGGTGTAAGTTTGATGTGGACAGTTGCATGCTTACATGTACCGCTCTGGCTTTAGATTAATCCCTCTTGCGATGATTTGGTCAATTGCCACAATGCATTATTTTTGATTGAATAGCATGTGTCCTTTCAACATATTCATTAAAACTTGTGTTTGTTGAGTACACATTTCTGTAATTAGAGTTATGTTGCATATTTAATACAATCCGCTTAATTTTGTGCAGGGTCTGCCAGACTGTCTAATGATGTGGGATCCTGCTTTGCTGGATTGCAATCCATAGTTGCAGTACACTTCATGCATTATCAAGAAAGTAGACATCAAAGTTCATGAAATTTTCTGTGCATTTCTACTACCCCCACAAAAACAGTTCTTTTAAAAAGGGAGCACAGTCTCATGGTTGTTTAGTGACAAACATTAATTGGAGGTTGTTCTGAGCAAACACTACACCTACATCTACATCTACATCTACATCTATACTCTGCAAATCACAAATACTGTGGGTGGCAGAGGGTGCTAAGCACCAATCCTAATTCTGCGCATTCCAATCCCGAACAGATCGAGGAAAGAAGGAATACATAAATGAATCAGTGCGGCATCTTATTTCTCTAATCTTATCCCTCCTGTCATTGCGACCTAAATAGGTTGGCGGAAGAAGTATTTCGTTGCACTCGTAACTTAAAGATTTTCCCATATTCTCCAGCAAATTCAAACGAAAATGACGTCGTCTGTCCGCCAAACAATCCCAGCCCAACCCACGAATTAGCTCTGTGACACTTACGTAAGGACTGTAACTAGCAGTCACGAATCGAGCTGCTCTTCTCTGTACTTTCTCTAATGTGTCAATCAATCCCCTGCGATACGGATCCCAAATTCCACAACAGTATTCCAAATGCGGACGCACTAGTGTTTTGTACGCTATTTCCTTTGTATGAGCATTACAACTTCTCAAAATACGTCCTATGAATCGTAGTTTGGAATTAGATTTTCCTACAACGGAATTTATGTGCAAGTCCCATTTCATGTTGCTTTGTACTGTTACGCCTAGATACTTCAGGGAATCTACAGTGTCAACAACTGAATTGTTAACTTTGTACTCCTGAGCAAGCGGGGTCTTTTTATTACCTTGCACTTTTTACAGTTAAGTGTAAGCTGCCATTCACGGCACCATTCCGAAATAACATCCAGATCGCGCTGAATTTCTAAGCAATCGTCGGAGCACCTCACTTCTCTATAAATAAGTGTATCATCAGCAAAAAATCGCATCCTGCAATTAACGTTGTCACCGAGATCGTTTATAAAAATTAAGAAAAGAAGTGGTCCTATTACACTTCCTTGAGGAACGCCCGAAGTAACATCTAGTTTAGAAGAGGCTTCCCCGTCTACAACGACATACTGTGACCGACCAGTTAGAAAATCACGTATCCTTTCGCAAATCTGATCAGATATACCGTACGCTCGGATCTTCGCTAAGAGTCGGTTGTGTGGTACAGAGTCAAAAGCTTTCTGAAAATCCAAGAAAATAGCATCAACTTGTGATCCCGCATCAATAACTTTCATTACATCATGCGAAAATAGAGCCAGTTGCGTTTCACATGATCGGTTCTTCCGAAATCCGTGTTGGTATGCTGTAAGTAGCTCGTTTTCATCTAGAAACTTCATAACGTTAGAGCATATGACATGCTCCAGAATTCTACCGCAAACAGATGTTAGCGATATCGGACGATAATTCCTAGGATCTCTCCGATCTCCTTTCTTGAAAACGGGAATCACCTGCGCAATTTTCCAGTCAGAAGGTACTTTTCTTTCCTCTAATGATTTACTAAACATATCTGACAGAAATGGTTCTATTTCTTCCGCGTATTCCGAAAATACTCTTACTGGTACTCCATCGGGACCCGGCGCTTTCCCCCACTTCAGGAGCTTTAATTGTTTTATGATACCTACACTATCAATTTGTACTGGATCCATTTCAAATTCAACACGCCGTGGAAAAACGGGAATGTTTTCCATGTTTTCGTCAGTGAAGGAATTTTTAAATTCGGCGTTAAATACGGTAGCCTTGTCGCGGCTGTCATCAACTTCCCGACCGTCTTTTAGTAGAACTGGCATATTGGTGTCACAACCACCTATTTTTTTTACATACGACCAAAATTTCTTTGGATTTTCAATGAGGCTCTTGGAAAGTGAGTTGCATCGAAAGTCATTGAAGGCTTCGCGCATCGCATTCTTGACCTGTCCTCTTGTCTCAGCTAGTTTTTCTAAATCACTCCTATACATCGTCCTTCTTGAGCGTGCATGAATCTTCCTTTGCTTTTTAAGTAACCTTTTAACTTCACGCGTATACCACGGGGGATCGTTCCCGTCCCTGATTGTCCTTTTCGGTATATGTAAGTCCATACCTTCCCTGACTATATTTATGAATCGTAGCCACATCTCTTCAACCGAGCCTCTTCCTTCTACAAAGGTAATGTATTTATCCCTCAAAAACGTTCTTAAACTCTCCTTTGGGGCCTTTTCGAACCTGTAAACGACCCTTTCTTTTTTCTTTTTGCGCTTGACTGTTAATTTTACTGTAGCAATTACAGCTTTATGATCACTTATTCCCGTGGTGGTAGAAATGTCCATAAATAATTCAGGCCTATTTGTAACGACAATATCTAAAATGTTTTCGTTTTCGTTGTCGCACCGCGTTGGTTCAGTGACGAGCTGCTCAAGATTAAGATCTGAGAAAAGGTCGAGAATAATCTCACAGGATATTTACACTGTGCAGTGTGTATTCAATTAACGAAATAATAATTTTTGAAATCATATTAAATTGGTGTTTAATATTTAAATACAATTATTTATGTTTTGATTACATCTTAAATAAGCAAGTCATTTATTTTATAGTATTATCTCGTAAATTTAATCGGAAGAATATAAAAATTAAAGATTTTAAAATGGCACCCATAAATAAAATTCTCCTGCATGAGATGCTAACTTGATATGGTTATCAACTTGAAGAAACAGTCAATTACCATATTTTATGCAAAAGTTTGGATTTTTTTTGGTTAATACTAACTCAATAATAGTTAAAACAAAGGCAGGTACTCTAACTTAAAGTCTCCTTGTCGGAGTAGTTACATGTCTTAGTACATAGAAACAATACAATGTTGAATGATAGTTAATGTGGGGTCTTTTTCTTCCAGTCATCACATTGTAAACAGTCATGGCTATTCTGTAAACATGCTTTCACTGAAGTTATTACAGTTACTTCTGTAATGATCCTGTTACGATATTGATGTTTGACATATAATGGGAAAAATAGTTCCTGCATGTCAGATTCACAGACTACATCACCTGTTTAGACCACAGACCCTCTCTTTGTGACAAACAGATGTATGGTTTTGTAATCGTAGGCTTCTGCGGCCAGAGTCAGTTGCTTCTTGGCTGTCCGGGTGGCGCCGTGTCATGTTTCTTGAAACAGACGTTTCGACCCTCATTCTGAGCTCTTCTTCCAGGGCAGAACTGCACAGTTCTGCCCTGGAAGAAGACCCCAGAATGAGGGTCGAAACGTCAGTTTCAAGAAATATGATGCAGTGCCACCTGGACAGCCAAAAATCAGATGTATGGTTTGCTCTAGACAGATGTCTGGCATTGCTACCAGTTGAAAGAATCTTCCACTCAATAACTCATCTTACTATACATAGTTCTTCTCCCTATTAAAATCACCCACCATAAAAATGAAAACATTATACGCTCTTGTCGTAATTAATCCATCTTAATAAAGTGTCTTATTCCTTAATTATGGGCTGGAGTAATTAGATTTGTCAATATGATTCATAACTATGAAAAAAAAACCATCCTGTCTGAGAAAAGTGAGTTGAATACACACTGTTGACTGTATACTTGATTTAGAACACGATCTCATATAATTTTTATCATCAAATAACTATGAAACTGGGCCACGTTTTGACGGGAGTTGATTTGTGGGACTTCATTTCATCTGTAAGCTGACCCTTTATTCTTAGTTATTGCTCAAATGTAATAATTCTTCTGAAAATAAGTAAGTAAGGACATTTCAGAATTCAAGTCTTATCAGCATACATGTGTTCGAAATCAGTGTGAAAACTCTTTACAAACAATTGGCGTGCATCCCGGACAAGCGATGCTGAATGCTGTAGATATTTAACAGTCATCATAAGTAAATTTCATGTAACTTTCATACTAATTGTAAGAACAAAGTAAAATTTAATGTGTTGGTTAAGCTTACTGATCTCCGAGCACAATGGAAATATAAGACCTACCGCATCATCTAGAGCAAAGCAATTAATGTACAAATATGTGCCAAAACTCTTCATATTTGGATAAATATACAGGATAAAGCCAGAGTACGAACAATATTAGAGCCCATCTTAGAAGAGGAACAACATGGGTTTAGGGCTGGAAGAAGCACAACATATCTAATATTTGCCTTGAGAATGCTGGTGGAAAAATATTGGGAAAGAGGGAAAACCCTAATTATTGTGTTTATGGACCTAGAAAAGGCATACGATAATGTTCCTAGACCAACTATCTGGAAAAGTCTAAGAAAACTTGAAATACCAGAGTACCTCATAAGAAAGATCCAAATGCTGTACAATAACTGCAAGAGCTGTGTCAATGTTGGGGATGGTTACTCTGAATGGTTTAGTACAACCAAAGGAGTACAACAAGGAAGTGCCCTTTCACCCCTTCTGTTCATAGCGGTGATGGATAACATCTTAAAAGAACTAAAAAGAACATTCAATAGAGATCTACAGGCACTGGTGTTTGCAGATGATGTAGCAGTATGGGATGAAACAGAAGAAGGAATACAAAACAAATTGAAGATGTGGAATGATAAGTTTGAAGAATATGGAATGAAATTGAATCCAAAAAAAACTGTAGCACTAAAAATAAGCCGAAAGAATACAGACTGTCATATAAAATTAAAAGACCACGAAGTTGAAGTTGTTGACCAATTCAGCTACCTGGGGAGCATAATTGCCAATAATGGTAGAAGTGATTTAGAAATAGTGAGTAGAGTAACCAAAGGAGCCAACTTCTACAGTACTGTGCGAGGCTTACTATGGGACATGAAGGTTCCCAGAAGAGCAAAAATTGTCTTGTACAAATCATATCTCATTCCTATTCTCACATATGCTTTGGAAACATGCACACTAACATCAAGGGACCTTAGCAAGATCCAAGCATGTGAAATGAAGTTTCTTAGAACAGCCCTCCAGAAAACTAGACTTGACCGCATAAAGAATGATGAAATTAGATCAAACCTAGAGCTAAGGGAATCCATGGAAGAGAGACTTAGGTCATCTAGACTTCGATGGTTTGGGCATGTGAAGAAAATGACTAGCAAAAGACTGCCAAAAACTTATTTGGAAAAAAGGATACTGGGCAAAAGACCAGTGGGAAGACCAAGAAGAAGATGGACAGACCAACTGAAGGAGGATGTAGAGAGAAGAGGCTGGAATTGGGAGTACATCACAGACAGAGAAACCTTTCTGGACAGGAAAAGGTGGAAAACAATCGTCTGTAATAACCAAGGCTCGTAAACCACACCCGGGAAACTGGAGATGGTCCTCAACGATAATGATGATGATACAGGATAAATACAGAAAAAATCACCGATGGTTTGACTTTTCTTACGATTTAGTGGTCAAAATATGTATGTGTACCAATGCATTGGGAAGTATGATGAGTGTTATAATTGGTTTAAAACTTTACTTAACTTTCGAAGTAAAAAGAGGAATGAAGTAAAATTTACCACATTGGTTATGCTTAGTAGGCTCCATGTATCGTGAAAAACATGTAGACACACAGAGTGATGAATTTTTTTTGCTCATATCCCTTGTTAAACAATACAATGAGTTAGCTGCCAGCTTCCATCGGTCAGCTACCTTCATTCTATTTTAGAAGAAGAGGTATGAGGCCGAAAAATTCGTCACTGTATACATCTGTGTTAATCTGTGTGTCCGTGCCACAGCAATTTTCAACTTAGGTAAGTAGTGGCTATTCTCCTCTATTCAAATATAAGAGAAAGCATTATGCTTTGCAAGTTATGTGAATACAAATTTTAGAGTGTATACTGGGCACAGAACAAGATGTCATAACATTTTGTCACCAAACAACTTTGTGTATGTGGAATACTATTTACTAAAAGTATTTGTCAGAACAGTCCAAAGTGGATGGCTAATAAGGCTTGCCTTTTAGAGAACATTAGATGCAGTACTAATTCATGGAATTAACTGTATTAATAGAGTATTAAATGTGCAGAATGTAATACTAACAATCACTACTTTGATTTGAGGTGTCATTTTTTTTTTTAAATAATTTTACAGAGAAAATCCAAAGTACAAAGAAAATCAGCAGCTGATTGCAATGGATTTAATTCTAATCCTTCAGGAGTAAAACCGAAGGAAGCATCTTTGGTAAATGAAGAATTTGAGGCAAAGGAAGAATCTGCATTAAAGAAGCAAGAGTTCTCTAAACTGTCCCAGATTTCAGTTTTATTAGGCGTAGATTCGAAAGTTGCACAACAAACTGATGCTGAGAATGTAAGTTTGCATGTTATTAGATTATGAGCAATAGGTATATTAGTTAACATCTAGAAATGTACAAATAATTGGAAACATAAATGCCAGAGGAATTATAATGTGAAGATCACCTGCTGTGGAAGAAAGTATATAAGAGTGAAGATAGGTGATTCGATTTATGGAAATATGTAAGGGGAGAACAAAGACTGATACAAGATTAGAATTTGACAGCACCAGTAGATGAAATTTAGGTACGGGTGTTTGGGGGAGGGGCGAGGGGATTTATGCAGAGAGGGTGAGAGACCATTACCTTACTGTCATACTCGTAAATTACATAAATAAGAAAAGAAAGGGAAATTAACCCACCACATACCAAAGTGGACGGATGCGATGAGAGAACACTAATGCTGACAAACAACTACACAATATTTCGGCATATGCCTTGCCCACAAATAGAAAAAACGGGCCATTAGGCTCGGAACGTGTGTGCACACCGAACGTTGCCCAATGACTAACCGTGTTGTGGTGGGGGGGGGGGGGGACGGATAAGGAGTAGACTATCGACATCGGTATACAATGTCTGAGATAATATATTTAATATTTTGGCAGGCGATGGTAAAATGAGCAAATGTAGTAATGGTACGGTATAAACATGGCAAAAAAAAAAAAAGTAGTGATGGGTTAATTGGAATTTAACGGTGGTTAAGTCCAGGTGGGTGTCTTGTATCCAGGATATTCTGGTACGCTAGTTCCCATCTCCGGAGTTCTGCTGCAGTGGTGCTGTCAGGGAAAACTCTGACTGCTCTCACAGTGAAACAGTCGTTGAGGTTGTTGGAATCATGGCTATTGGCATGTTCTGCTACTGGAAGGTACAGGTTACGAGTATGGACTGTTTGTCTGTGGCCATTCATTCTAACAGAGAGTTGCTGTGTGGTGAGGCCTATGTAAGAACTGGTGCAAAAGCGGCAAGTTAGTTGGTATATAAGATGAGTGGTTGAACAGGTGGCATGTCCAATAATGGGGAAAGTTTCTCCTGTGGTGGGGTTGGAATATGTAGTGGTGGGTGGAAGCATGCTGCAGGTTTTACAGCGGGGTCTATTACAAGGATAAGATCCATATATAGCTTTTGGAGAGTCTAACGGAGGGTATTTGTGGACTAAGATGTTCTTAAGATTGGGTGGTCTGCTAAAACATGCACGAGGGACATTGGGTAGAATTTTGGGTAGGAGAGTACGCATTTCCGGAAATGAGCGAAGGAAGTCATACCCCTGTCGCAAGATATGGTTGATGTACTCGAGGCCAGGAGAGAACTGAGTGACAAAGGCAGGGCTATGGTTGGTTTTTGTAGGAGACAAGTGAGAGTGGTTACGTGGAGGGTGGTTGATCGCGCGGGAGATCTGTTTATGTACAAGATCCCTGGGGTAACAACGGGAAATAAGGGCTTGGGATAGATTTTGTGAGTATTGATGGAGAGAATGAGCGTCAGAGCAAATGTGACTTCCACTGATGGCAAGGCTGCATGGAAGGGAACGTTTGGTATGGAGTGGATGGCAGCTATCAAAGTGTAGATACTGCTGTAAATTAGTGGGTTTGATGTGGACTGCGGTATGAAGGACACCGTGCCTGAGCATGATGTCAACATCGAGGAATGTGATGTGTGAGCGGGAGTAAGTCCAGGTGAAATTGATGGAATTGTTGCTATTGTTAAGGGAGTGGAGGAATTAAGGAGATGGTTTTCGCTGTGGGTCCAGATCATAAATATGTCATCTATGTATCTGAACCACACAGTGGGTTTAAAGGGAGTGTTGTTCAGGAAACGTTCCTCCTGACGACCAAGGAATAAGTTGGCATAGGATGGGGCCATGCGGGTGCCCATGGCGGTACCGCGGATTTGGTGATATACTACAGAATTAAAGGTAAAGAAATTTTTGGAGAGAACTATATGGGCCAAGGTTGAAATGAAGTATGTACTAGGCAGGCTATGTGGTGGTCGTAGGTCTAGGTAGTATACTAGGGCACTGAGGCCTTGGCTATGAGGAATGTTGGTATAAAGGGAAGTTACATCAATTGAGACCAGGAAGGAGTCTGGAGGTAGAGGTGTGTGGATTGTGGATAGGCGTTCAAGGAAATGTGGAGTGTCTTTCACGTAGGAGGGAAGATTTAGGACAAAGGGTTGGAGATGTTGATCCACAAAAGCTGAAATCCTTTCAGTGGGCGATCCATATGCCGCAACTATAGGTCGCCCAGAATTACCAGTCTTGTGGATCTTAGGAAGAAGATACAGTGTGGGAGTGCGGGGATTCTGGGGAGTCAGGAGGGAGATGGACCGAGGAGAGAGGCCTTGCAGGGGGCCTTGTAGGTCAAGAAGACTTTTTATTTCCTGGCATATGGAGGTAGTGGGATCTGTAGCTTGTGGAAGGTAGGTGTTAGTGTCCGACAGTTGCCTTAGGGCCTCAGCCACATCGTCATTGCGGTCCATCACTACTGTGGTTGAGCCTTTGTCGGCAGGGAGGATGATGATGTTCTGGTTTTTGGACAGTTCTCTCATAGCTCGAGTTTCCATATTGCTGAGATTTTTAGAGTGTGGGATGGAGTTTAGGAAAGAAGGTGACGAAAGAGAGGATGTGAGGAATTCCTGGAATAGAATAAGGGGATGCTGGGGAGGATCCAGAGAAGATGCAGGTTTAAACTGTTGTAGACTGGGCTCAATCTCGTTCTGTCGACTGGTGTGTTCTCCTGTGACGGTAAAATGGTACCGCCAGAGAAGAGAGCGGCAGAACGCCAATGAGTCCCGGACCAAAGCAGCATGGTCAAACTTGGGGGTCGGAGAAAAAGTGAGTCCTTTGGATAAGACCGAAATTTGAGGTTCAGTCAGGGGGGTGGAGGAGAGATTAATCACTGACTGTTTAGGTTTAACTGGAGGAGAGGCGGGGGTTTTTTGAGCAGGTGGTAAAGGGTTTGGATGGGGTAGGTTGAGGAGTTGAGCCAAGCATGGAGTCTTTGCAACTAGGGGTGGAGTTGGTGTGTGATTTACAGCAGTGGGATGTTGATAGGGGAGGGACAGGCCTAGAGATAAATAGCTCCTAACAAGAGCTGAAAGCTTTTGAAGATGTTTTTGTGCATGATGGGCCTGCAATTGTCTGCACTGTGACAGGATCTGTTGCATACGATGAATGAGGCAAGGGAATGAAAGGCAGAGGATTTTGTGGAGTGAGACAAGTTGAGAGGAATGTTGATACGCCATGTGAATATACTGTTGAAGAACCAGCTGGGTGAGAGAAAGGGATTGTCTGAAACGGAAAGCATGAAGTGATGGGCGAATTTTTGGATGGCAGCCAGAAACTGGAAGTTTAATAGTTAAACCATTTGGCGGAATATTTAGAGATAGGCAAGACTGAAGAAACAGAATGTGAGAATTTAGTTTGGCCAAATGTGCGGCATGGAAATGGTAACTGGACAGATAGATTTCTGAAAGTAGCATATTGGGTTAAAAAGATAAGGGTCAGTAAAAAGTCACAAAAAGAAAAAGTAATGACAATTCTACCGATAGCCTATGTATAACTAGGGAGAGGAAAAAAAAAAAAAAAAAAAAAAATCTTCCAACCTCCAAAACGCCGAGTATAAACGTCCAAACAGAAATGTTTGTTGGTTTTTATGAAGTCGTGATGCTAATAATATATAGCGGGAAAAAAACGTGGAATAAAACTTCATAAAAACAAACAGAAAATTTGCACTGGCTAAGGCGGAAGTATGTTTTATTTGAGATCGCGATGCTAATAATATCTTGGACCACAAACGAAAACCTGTAAGATCTAATAAAACCCAATTGTTTATAGGTTAAATTGAGAATAACCACTAATCAGGAGAAAAAAAAAATGTAACAGTCAATGGAAGACACGTGGGAAGTATTCGGACATTCTCGTCCTGAAAGTAAACAGGAGAAAACGACAATATGGTCGAACTGTATTGAAAACAAGAAAATCGGCATAAACGATTAAATTTAAATGGCCACAGACAAGCAGTTTTTAAAAAGTGATTTGGACAAATATTTGTAAGCTAATAATGGAAAAATACCCAATTAGGAGGATAAACAGAGCTAAAAATATAAACATGGGAACATGGATCAATTGTCGCGAAGTGATCTGAAGCCAGAGAAAACAAACAGAATGGCGGGAACTTTGGGAGGAACCGAGCATAGCGAATTCAATACGTGAAACAAACATACAAATAAGAGAAAGAAGGAAGGAAAAAGTAATAGAACTCAGAAAAGGAACAAGCGGGACAAACACGTAAGGTGGCCGTTAGGCAACAATGATGCAACTAAGGAAAATGGAAGCGGCTTCTAGGCGATATAAATAAGAAAAGAAAGGGAAATTAACCCACCACATACCAAAGTGGACGGATGCGATGAGAGAACACTAATGCTGACAAACAAACTACACAATATTTCGGCATATGCCTTGCTGATAAATTTTCCAAAAGGGGTTAGTCGGGAAATTCTTCCTCTTCACGACTTTTAATTTTTGGAAATGTTTAGTTTGATTGCCTACTCAACTGTAATTGCTATTTTTCAAAATGTGACTGTTTAATAAACTTCTAATTTTTCATCAAAGTGGATTTTTACGTGCTTTCATAGTGAACAGTAACCTTTCCTCAGCTTTTGGTTCAAATAAACTTTGTGGCGGCGGTTAAGCTTTACAGTTGAATATCCTGGGTGCAACATGGTCATTTAAAATTATTAATGCAAATTCAGAAAACTTTAAACAAGTTAAGATTCAGTTAAGGTGACGAAACCTATACTACACGCCGGTATACTGGTTTTGCCCTTTACAACTTTACTCGACAGTTGTAGTACAATGACTCTTTTACTGACTAAATTTTTGTTAAATAAATTAAATACTGTTTAAATAACCTATTTTTGTTTTTCCGTTGACAATGCATCTTTGTGTGAAGTGTTGACGTTCTGGCTGATATGCTTTAGCCATCTTGTAGGTCAGAATGATGCAAAAATGTGTTCCATATGTTCTAATAGTAAAGCTTTTTTTTTTTTTAGTCATTGTCACTTACATAAATTAGAGCCAGTACTACATATTTCCTGTCATCAAATACTGAAAGACAAAGAAATAAATCCCTTCAGTTTAGAGTAAAGTTGAGTCGGAGATAGAATTGGATGAAGAAATTTTAAACTTTGAAAGAGTGGTACCTTCTTCAGGCTATACTGTCAGTTTTGTCCTTAGTAGTGTTCTTGCAATTCTGACATCATAACAATCTTTGGTTTAATATTTACTCTGTTTCACTATTTTCCTTTAGATACTGGTATGCACATTCATTTTTTATTCCAATTTTAATTTAAAGTGGTAATTTTGATTACAATTTTTACATGTATTTTTTACTTATTGTGATAATTTCAACTAAATGAATGACTCTCTCGCTGTAACTGTTTTTATTTCTTCTTCTATCACAATTTCCACATCTTACTTCTGACATAAAATCTACAACAGATAGTCAAATTTGATTTGCTGATTATTGCTGCTTGTAAGAGAAGTTGAATCTACTTCATCCTTACTATCTGAAATCTTGCTTTCAAAATCAGTGATCTGCAATTTTGTTTAATTTTTCAGGAAAAGGGGACAGAGAAATTATCACCATCTGCAGGTGACAAGTGTGACTCTCCCCTTAAAGAAATAGAAACGGCGGACAATAAATCATTGCCACTTGACAAGAACAATACAAGTTTAGATCATGACACCACAGTAGCAGTTACCAGGGATGTACACCAACAGAGAGATGGCAATGTAAGCAATTAAAAAAATTAATAGATATATGGATATATCAACAAAGCAGATGACAAATACAAATGATGACCATATTATTATTTTAGAATACAATTCCTGGGTAAGAAAACAACGATGGGTGTCCACTCTCCATTCTTCTGTTGAATTCTTTTCTTTATTTAAATGAAACAATAAAGTATAACCATCATCAGCTAAACTGGGGGTTCCAAAAGTTTTTTTTACGATACCTCCCTTCTACAGTACCCACTCCCCTCTCCCCCCCAATTTTGAAATCTATAACCTAAACCCACTATATTGGTAACAATGGAATGAAAGAGTTGCCACGAGGCAATATTTGTGCGCAAAGGATAGATAAATTAGAACCAGTACTCACCAAAGTTGAAGGGGAAGGACAGCACAACTCGAAATAATACCCATTCCCGCCAAAAAAAAAACTATATTTCGGGATTAATCTTTCATCAAGTTGAAAGAAACATGTGGCTGAGTTCGCACAAGCCTTGCGGTCAACATGGCAACATACTGAATGAAATTGCCCATTCGAGTATCACTAAGTATTAATCTCAAGAAAGATTAAAGGGAGAGATAATGAAAAAAATAAAAATAAATAAAAACAGGGTGAGAATGGAAGGTATTATCTGAAATTAAGGCCTGGGGGATGTCTAATCTTCAGGATGTGTTGATATGCCAATTCCCAACTGCGGAGTTCAGATTGGGAGATGGTATCTGGAAGTACTCTAATTGCTCTGACTGTGAAGCAGTCATTGAGGTTGCGGGTGTGAGTACTGGCATGGTGAGCAACAGGGAGGTCCAGGTAGATTGTGGTGGGTGGGAAGGTGACACGTGGTGTGTTGAGAAGGATAGTAGGAAGAATGTGGCACATTTCAGGAAAGGATCTGAGGAAGTCATAGCCAAAATGAAGAATTTGGTTTAGAAATTCCAGGCCAGGGAAAAACTGGGTGAGAAAACAGGGTTCTGGTTGGTTTTGGGCTGTGTGTGTTGGTGTGGTGGACAGTTCATGACTCTTGATATCTGTTTTTGGACTAATTCTGGAGTATAATTGCTATTAAACATTGCCAGGGTCTGGTTGTTGGAGTAAAGAGTAAAGAATTCTTGATCATAGCAGATACATTTGCCTCAGATGGCTAGGCTGTATAGGATCGAATGATGTATGTGATATGGACGGCAGCTATCAAAATGGAGATATAGTTGTATTTTAGTTGGTTTGATGTGGACAGAGGTGTTTAAGTGACCAATCTGTGCAGAGGTGTCCACATCCAGGAAGATGATGTCCGTCTAAGAGTAGGACTGGGTATAGTTTATGAAGGGGATGTTAATCAGTAAGCTCAAGAAGTATATTTCACCATGAGTCCAAATCATAAAGATGTCATCTATATACATTAATTACACAGTGTATTGTAGGGTGACCTTTTGAAGAAAACATTCCTCTAGTCTGCCCAGTAAAAGGTTGGCATAGCAAGGTATAATACACACGCCCATAACAGTGCCTCGTATTTGACGGTAAACCTGAGGCTAGAAGGAAAAATAAATTTTTGGTAAAGATGAACTAAGCCAATAAAGTGAGGAAATGAGTAGTAGGGAAGGGGTGAGGGGGGCGGGCAGCTGCCAGGGAAATGTTCTATGGCACTGAGGCCCTAGCCATGTAGGATGTTGGCATAGAGTGATGTTATGTCTATGGTGACTAGAGGCAACCTGCTTGTAGGGGTGTAGGAACTGTGACTGACACTCTAAAAAGTGTGTGTGTGTGTGTGGGGGGGGGGGGGGTATATCTGACTGAAGATGGAAGGGCCTGGACAAAAGGTTGTAAATGCTGGTCAATGAATGTGGAAATGCATTCTGTGGGGGACCCAGAGATAACTGTCGGGCATCCAGGATTCCCCACCTTATGTATCTTGGGCAGAAGATACAGGGTGGAGATCTGGGGGGGGGGGGTCTCAGTGGTCAGAAGGCAAATGTAATGGTGTGAAAGACACTGTAAGGGACCTAGGAAGTTGAGAAAGGAGCGGATTTGAGTGCAGATTGAATTGGGGGGGAGGGGGGGTCAGAGGAGTGAGGTGTGCAGATCGAATTAGGGGGGGTCAGTGGTTTTAGGTAGGTAGTGGAGGTGTCCGAGAGCTGCCCGAGGATTTCAACGACGTAATTACTCTGATTCATGACCATAGTGGTGGAACCTTTATTGGCCTAGAGAATTAAAATGTCTTTATTTTTTGAGAGCTCACTCGTAGCTCACAGTTCAGTACGAGTATTCTTATTGGAGTGGGGTATTCAATTTAGGAAGGAAGGCGATGAGAGGGTTGACATGAGGAATTCCTGGAGTATGAATAGAGGAAGGTTTTGGGGCAGGGGATGTGGATCTAACTGGGATGGAGGTAGGAATTGTTGGAGGCTGGGTTCCAGGTTATCACATTATTGAAATAATACCACCAGTTGGGAGTCCTTAGTAAGAGTTATCCGGTTAAATTTAGGATTGGGAAAGAAAGTGAAACCCTTTTAAAGGACCGCTAGTTCATGTTCGGAGAGGGGGTGGAGGAAAGATTCACAATTGGGATTTTGATTTGTCTAGTGGTGGGGAATGGGTAGGGGTTGGGGTGATGGAAGTGAGTGACAGAGGGTCTGGGTGGGGAAAATTGAGAATGTGAGAGAACACATGGAGTTGTGGCAGAAGTTGGTGGATGTGTAATGTGTTGCCTGTTATGTGGGTTTGGGAGGTGTAGACCTACAACAAAGTAGCTCTTGCAGAGGGGAGAGAGCTTCGAAAGGTGTTTTTGTGGTTAAATATGATTGAAGCGGTTAATGATGTTATGTAAATAAGTACTGCAACCAGGAAATGCAAGGAGAAGACTTTTGTGTAGGGAAATTAGGTGGGATGAGTGTTTTTGGGCTTTCAAGATACACTGTTGAAGAACTAGGCTTGTCTGCGATAAGGACAGTTGGAAGTTGAATGAGTGGAGTGTAGGATGGAGTTGTGGGTGTCATTCAGAAATGGGAAGTTTTATGGTAAACCCATTTGGCAGTATGTTAGAGAAAGGCAGGACAGGAGGAATAAGATATGAGATCTGAATTTAGCAAGGTGAGTAGCACTTGCAGGGAAAGGTAACTCTGAAATAGAGACATAGTGGGAAAAAAAAAAACCTGTAAAAAGGATTAATTTATGGAAATATAGATGCTGATGGTTCAAAATGTGGCCAGGTGTAGACAGTGTCTGTGACCTAATTTTTGTTTCTAGTCACAAGACTTAGGAACTGTAACGAGACCGAAAAAATGGCGATGAAAATGTAAACAAACAATAGCGAAGTGTGGGGCGGTCAGAGCTGTGGGGAAAGTTGGGAGGAGTTACATACATAAGAAGTGGATAACTAGTGCCTTAAAAAAATAAGGGATAAGAGCTAAACAAAATATGTATATTGTTAGTAGAGTAAGAAAATAAATAAACAAATAAAGTACCAAAGTAGTGCGGTAAATTGTCCCGTAAAAATGTACTACTATTGGGATGAATAATGGTCACAGGTTGTCGAAAAAAATCAAATAGTCATAAAAACAACAGAAGGGCAAAGAAATTAAAATGGCTAACAGCAGGCTGAAGAACAACCAGAAGTGAAAGGTTGTGGCAGTGGACAACTGGTCCATTGAAATATAAAGTACAAGAGGCGAACAAAAATAAATATTGTAAGTGTAACACAAAAAATAAAATGAGAAATTACATAAATAGATAAAATGCCAAGGTATGCAGTAAATCAGCATGCAGAAATGTACAATTATTGGGCTGAATAGTAGTCAAGTCAAACAAAAAAATCAATTTTGTCATTAAAACAATAAGGCAAAGGCAAAGAGGTGGGAATGACAATCACAGAAAACAGTTTTGGTGCTAACAGCAAAGTCGAGCAATAAAAATGGCCAGAAGTGAAGGTAATATTAAGCCGATGGTGTCGAGTAAAAAATAATGAAGAGTTAGTAAGGAAGCAGGAAAAGAAGGAGAGAAAAGAAGAGAGAGAATACACAGATAGGGATAATTAGTACAAAAAAAGAAGGGAAGCCAAAAGGCAACAATATTGGTAACAGTGGAATAAAGGAACAGCCACAAGGGAATATTTATGTGGAAAGCATAGATAAATTACACCCAACACTCATCACTGTTGAAGGGAGGAGGGGAGCAGCAACACGAAAAGAACACTGTTGTGGTGGACGGGAGAACTTTTTTTCTGTTCGCTCTGCCGCTCCTGATCGGAACATATAAAGACACTTCAATCATGTGAGTGATAGTACTGATAATTAAACTCTCAGCAAGGATAATCACAAATGTACAATTTATTTACATCGGTTCTGTACAATAAAGACACTCCTAACTCCCCTTACTCCTTCATAGGCTATAACTCCCATTTGTTTCTGCTATTAGATGCCTTTCAAATTACTTGTACTTCAGTGGCTTTCTCCCACCTGTTATAATGACTGGTGTAGTCGCAGGCTGCCTCTCCTGGAGACTGACCGACACCGAGCATGGTGGGCGAACGGTTAACGTTCTGCCCTCGCCTTCGGGAGGACACGGGTTCGAATCCCCATCGGGGCATCCAGATTTGGGTTTTCCATGGTTTCCCCAAATCGCTCCAGGCGAATGCCGGGATGCTTCCTTCAAATAGGCCATGGCCGAACACCTTCCCGTTCCTTGTCCTCAGTCCCATCCCACCTCTAATGACCTTAGCCGTCGATGAGGCGTAAAGCAGTAAAAAAAAAGTTGACCTACCCGAATTGACCAGGTTCCACCTCTCTATCCTCGTGTACCTCAGTTTTGTTTGACTCTTCCCTCCATGTCCCAAATAGTGGGGAGTAACTCTAACCAACTGTGGTAATTCCTTTCCTTCCAACTTCCTCCCATTGATGTCATGCACAGCTCAATTCTGCTGACTGTCAGACCTGCTTTAATGTCGTTGCTGTCTGTATAGCCACATTCCATTGTTTCTAACTGTTTTGACTCTGTTGTAACTGCCCTTGCTATATGCGATCAACTCTTGCCCAATAGCCCAAAATTCCCTGGCCTGCCACTACACTATATTTCGGGGTTAACCCTTTATCAAATTGAAAGAAACGAGTGGCTGAGCTCGCTGCAATCTTGCGGTCAACACTGCTCTACACAGAATGAAATAATCCTGTGTAGGTAGATATACTTTGTTCTCTTTATTGAATATAGGGTTTAGAGTTCTTTACTGTCTGTTATGTTTTCTCTTTCTTTAGTAGTTGAATTTGAATTAGTTGTTTCTAAACCTCAAGTTGTTTGCTTTATACTTTGTCGCTAATGAAGGGTTTAAGCTTTAAAATTATTATTATTATTTTTTTCTGTCATGTCAGTATCATAAACAATAGTTTATGTCTTTACTTACTTATATTTTCATTCATTCCAAAGTATTAGAATATATTATTTTTCCTTTGTTAAAATGGCTTGTTGTCAGGCAAGAGGAGAAATCGACTGTTTTTGTAAGTTTTGGCTGTCTGTTTTTTTTTACCATTATCCATGCAACAATTACCTGAAGGATTTTCATGGGTTTTTCGATATAGTACAGCTGAACATTCCAGGCATAAAATAAGATTTATATCATCTTGATAAGTTGTCAGGAACCAGAGATAACAATGTCTTCAGATTGTTCTGTATTCCTGGCACTGTTCTCACTCCTCTTCTTTCTTTTATCTTCACTACCTAACTCGAACTACTACTAACCAAAGGTTTCCTTTTTTTTTATTTACTGTTTATTTTCATTTTGTCTGTTTATATTGTTGTATTTTATATTTATCTTTGGCTTAATCATGTGGTGAATATCAGTGTGTACACATCTGCTCCTCTTACAAATTGTACTCCTTGAATGATGATTTATACCAAACTGTTGTGAAGTGTGTTCATTTTATGTGTTTGCCGTCATCCTCCTCTATTCAGCTGTGGTGAGTGACTGTTTTATTTTCCCCATTATTCATTATTTTCATATTTATTACTTTATAATCAATATAAAACTGTGGTGGACCAGCTACTATTTATTTTCCTCTGCCACCACCATTAGGAGAACTTATGTGTGGGTAGGAATCCCTACTGTTGTGTGAGCAGTAGGCTGTGTAAATAATACACCAGATGGTTATGTACAAGTATTTACATTTATTCTCTTATGTACATGGTAACCAATTAATAACCCATTAGGCCTTCCTTTCCCATATTCCAGCCAGGTCAGTTTTAGCTTTACCACTGCTGCCAAAGACTAACAGTACTCCCTTAACTTCCCATTTGGCTAAACTATTCCCAATTAGCTATCATTGTCGAAGCAGTTTCATTCCCACCTGTTGAAAATCTTCTGTATTAGTCACATCTCTATATACAAAACATTAAAACTCATTTTGTCCATCAAAATTGCATGATGCGTTTTCCTTAATCATAGTATTCTCATTCCAGCAAGTAAAATGTCTGTCATAGGCTTCCTTCCAGGAATAATAATGAATACTTTAGACTTCCGACTGCCAGTACATAACACTGTTTTCTTCACAAACAACCCAACCTTCATTTTTCTAAGCTCTTATCAACTTATTTCTTCTGTTTACTGCAATTCGCCAATCTTCCACATATTTCCTCCTTTGTTTTAAATATGTTATAATATCGTCTGCATATTAAACGTGGTTCAGTATTACCTACTGTTAGCTTCTCTATTGAACTTGCGTCTTCATCACCCTTAGCACTGGTATTGTCTCGCTGCATTTCTTCACATTAGCATAATGCATTAACCAATCAATGCCTGATTCATCAACCTGAGAAAGGACATCTGTGCTACTGAGTCCAGAAGAAGCTTAAGTAGACTTAATTTGCTCTCCTTACATGTCACTCTTCTTTAGCCTTACCATGTCTATGATTGATAGATTTCTTTTTGCTCCGCTTTTTTTGCCATGAGTTGTAATGTAGAAGTTGAATTTTTTGACTAGGTAAATCTGAGATGATTTGATATTTTGATCCTGGAAGTAATAAAATCGAGAATTTAACTAATAATAAAACACAGCTTGTTATAAAATTTCTGTTACACAAAAAGTTGTTTTAAAAGTTGGCATTATATTTGGCATTAATTGGAGAAGAGTGAATAAATTATTGAATTAATGAAGTATTATGTTAATGGATCAGGTTCATATAATTGCAGAGGTGGTGGAGTGACTGGCACAACAAATTGTAGAGTCTTTGAAATGGAAATTATTCTAAGAAATTTGCGAATGATCAAGTAGTGTCATGTGGAGAAAAGAACACCCACAATTGAAGGAGGAGTAGTAGAATGACTAGTGGCCATGCTTTTAGATCGTAAATTTATTGGAGGTTATCAGGAACAGGTGTATTGAGGAGCATGTGGTTCAGGTAGTTTAAGTTGTAGCCTCTGAAACCATTGAAGGTTAGCTAAACCTGGATACTTTACAATAAAAGTGAAGGCTGGGGAAGATGTGAGAGTTGCACGTGGAATCTGTAATGAAGTGATTGAACTATCTATAATTTCAACCTGCAATGTGATATAGGATTGAGGTCCATTACTGGCGACAATAATGTGATTTGACTTGGTACTGGGCATTATGAATTAAACTGCAATTAATTGGTGTTTCCTGAATTTATTAAAATTTGCTGTCATTACTAGACAATAAATCCCATTTCTTGAACAATTAAATACTTTAGCCTCAGTAAAGGGTGATGACTGGGCAACAATCCATATAGTCTCTGTGGAATTGGTTTGTTTTAATGAGGTTACTCAACTTTAATCTGGCATCATCACAGTCACAGTGAACTTAGTCAAAGATACTAACTTAATTGTATTAGTAAATGTGGTGTGGTAAGTTTACGGTATATATTGTGTAACCAACCAAGACAAATAATTTTATTATTACCAGCAGTATATGATATCTCAACAGTGTGTGAAGGCTGATATGAGCCATTGATTAGAATGACAGCCAGTCACAAAAATTTTATTTTAAAAGTGTGTGGTGGAATCATAAATATCATCCAAACTAGTGGTAGCTTTACATTTGTAAAGAAAAGGAATGCTATCAGATTTACCAAGAAATAAATTATTACTATTTTTTCAGTTCACTTGTTATTGTTTTGCAGGGAAGTGAGCCAGCCAGATTTGAACATCATACTGATCCCAAGACTCCACATTCAGTCAAGAACAATTCAGTTCTCCTTACTGGTCGTTTGGAAGGCAATAACAATGAGCTACCAAGATTAATGAATGACCACAATGGAAAAAATTCTGTATGCGAGAAAGTTACCACACCATCTAACTCAATTAGTGTATGTGTTTCGAAAGAAGAAAACTGTGAAGTAGTAAGTTTAAATTTTATTGATGGATTGATATAATTCAAGGATAATTTATTTTACTGGAATGTGTGATTTTTATCTATTTTCCTGGTCTAGTGCTACTGTTTCCCACATTTTGTACTGTAAATAGATATAAAGCAATGGTATTGCAGCCACTGACTGTGTCTGTTGTATGCATAATTTTCTCAGATATTCTCTTCATTATTCCCGTAGATTATTTGTAGTGGAAATTTCTTCAACACACATTTAAAAAATATTTAGACAGCCTTAAAAAAATTATATATTTTTGGAGTTCTTTTTAAGTACTCATTTTCCCGTCTGTGACATACTAGAATACCTTCTCCCCTGTTTCTACTAATTATTTCATGATTGCTTGGTTTTAAAATTCTCAGTATTATTCCAATATCAAGACAATGTGGAATGATACTGTTACATATTGTAATTAAGCTCTAATTTAATTTGATTAGAATGGAGCGCTTGCTCCGGTTGCAATTTCCCTATACCAATTTTTCTCCATTCCTTTTCCTATGTATTTCTGCCCTCTACTAATTTCAACTTTAAATTCTTTTAGGGTTTCTAATAAATTGTTCATCACCTACTTACCTACAAAAAATTGTAATAATCTTTCCACATCCTTATGCCTGAAATCAAGTGACTGTTGGTGGCCATGCTCATCTTTTCCCTTCCATGCACCTTTCCTAATTCTTCCACCCATATCTTTCCATACTCCATCACTAATATTTGCATTGTACACTACCATGACTCCCTTTACCCTACTCCTATCTTCCAGAGAATCCCATTCTAGCTATTTTATCATATGAGTTACTGATTTTATTCCACGGTAATTTCCAGAGAAACATCTACCTGCCCTTCTCTGCACCCCTTCCAACTCCCGTGAGTGCCATTCAAGCAATGGTGTGACCAAAGTTTTGTAACCCAATTCCCTTACCACTCTGGTACATCGTCTCAGCACCATCTCCAACAAGTGAACGATTTTAAAACCTTCTCCTACTACGTGTTCAATGTGTTCTGTTCAGTTGAATTTGTTTTCAAATGTTATGCCAATATATATATATATTTCAAGTCTTCAACATGCAATTCTTTCCCCAACTTATAATCATAATCAATCTTTAGTTTTTTTTTTTTATCTGTGTATGTAATAAGCTGATTCTTTTTTGCATTTAGTGGCAAAGAGTGGCTGTGCTCAAAGAATTGTTTATTAACATTTGGTTTATGCATAGGTTCTTTCTAATGAGAAGTATAATCTTGTAAACACTACATAACAAGCTTATACTATCCAAGACATATGTAGTATTACTTAGTTTCTTGTCTTTATTTAAATATGGTGAAAATGAAACACAACAAATGGAAGAATTGGTTGGAGTTGGAAATAAAAGAGGTCAGATTGTGGAATATTCACTCAGCCAGTAAACAAACAACATCTCTTCTCAACCAAAGGAAGATAAGTTAAAACTTTTTTCATGGTAGATTTAACAGAGCCAGAAATGAATAATCTTTCATAGAAAGAGTTTGTGATATATTGTGGAATTTCCAAAAACTAGAAGCAATAATACCTCAGTAAAAGAAAAGTGACTTTTATCAGAGTCACTGTAACAAGGAGACCATCAGAACTTAGAGAAGCAAATATTTTTTTGAATTTTGGCATGTTCTGAACCTCAGAGATAATATTGTGGAGTTGTAGTAGAGTGCACCTCTCAAGAAAATTGACCTCAAAATTCTTAAAGGTTTGCCTTGCATTTATAAAATGGTAACATTGCAGTTGTTGCAGTGTTCTCGGGATTAGAGTGATAGGTGACTGAGGGAATTTCTTTGTGTCCTGCTCAGTTGAGCTTGTTATCAAATGTTATGCCAAGATATTTACATTTCAAGTCTTCAACAAGCAATTCCTTTCCCACTTTATAATCGTAATCAATGTTTTGTTTTGTATCTGTAAGCTAACTCTTCTTTGCATTTATCTTCATCCCATGTTTATCAAGCCAGCTAGTTATCCTGTCCAGATCACCCTGCAGCTGTTCACAGTCCTCTACCATTTTTATCCTTTTATATCGTATTATGTCATCTGAAAACAATATAATTTCTGATAGCAAACAATTAAAAGAATTGTTCATTTGAATAGCAATGGTCCCGATAAACTATTTTGTGGCACTCCCATTTTTACTTCCACTTGTTTTGATACTGCATTTCGTACCCCATACGTTTTAAAAATTCTTCTACCCAGCAAATCACTTTCTCATCCACTCCAATAGTTTTTACTTTATTTACTACCATTTTATGGCTCACTCTGTCAAAAGCTTTTTAAAGATCTAGTGCTACACTATCAATTTGGCCTTCCTTGTCCGTTTCATCCAAAATATCTTGCATATATCCCACCAATCAAGATTCACATCGATATCCTTTGGTAAAGCCATGTAGCCAACTTGAAAACCACTTACGCTCATCACATATGATGTATTTCTGATGTGGTTAATCTCTCCATTAATTTACCTACCACTAATTACAAACTGATTGGCATATAATTTTTGACTTGATTTCTCACCCTTGCTTTATGTACTGGCACTGCTATCACACTTTTCCACTTCTCTGGTAGGCAGCAAGTATCCTGCTATGCTTAGGACATCTGTAGTAATATTAGCTACACTAGTCCCTTTATGTTTTTTCAGCTTTCTTAGTTGCTTCATTATATCCTTAGGATGAATTTCAAATTTTTTGATATTCTCATTTCTGATGGTGTTTTTAAGCTCATTCTCTGATTTACACCCTCCCTTTTGTGATTCATTGTCCCTAATAGCCGTATTAAACCGTTTACTATAAATCTCTGCATTTTTGAAATCCTCAGTAACTTCTTGCATCTACTGCGCTTGTGCCATCGTTCCTTTTGCTGAAACTTTCCCTAAAATATATTTTCAAGTTATCTGTGCCTTTTTATAACTGTACTTAATACTCCCTTCAATTTTGATCAGTGTTTTACTGAATCCTCTAATATCCATCAAAACTGCTTCTTGATCACTTATTCCTTCAGTTACTCCTCTAATGTTCTGCTCTACGACTCATGTAATGACACCTGGTAAATTTAAATCCCCACCAATAATGACCATACCATCCTCACCCCTGAAATCTGAGTAAGAATTTAATTTATCCCCAAGAGTCTCATCTTCATCAGTCATTCTTCCAATGTGATAAGCAGTCAACCTCCTCATTTATTTATAACCATTGAAATCTACCCCAAGTAACGAACACGTGATCATGACCTATGAACGCCAGTAAACTGTATTTTGCTAACCAGTAAGAAAACACCTCCACTAATTGTGCCTCTATCTCTGCGGTACACTCTGTAACTATATAAGAACGCAATCTTTCTCGGTGTTGGCATTATAAATATTGTTCTCGGGTGACTAGCCGAGTTAAAGGTGTGATGTAAATATACTTACAATTGCACAATATTTCGGCAATCTGATTCGTTGTCGCCGAAATATTGTGCAACTGTAAGTGTAATTACAACACACCATTAACTCGACTAGTCACCCGAGAACAATATTTATACACTCTGTAACTGTCGGTAAAGAAGTGTTATTTGTGTATCTCTATTCATTTGGCAAATTCTATTACTTTGTTCATTATATTTCTACAGTTCCCTAGTAACACCCTTATTACTGGCTTTGTGAAATTTTCAGCATTATCCTCCTCCTTCTCAGTGCTGCTCCAGTCAGTGATTGTTTCAGCAGCTTCATTAACTTCTTTAGCATTAGTGATTTTTCCCACCATGGATCTACAAACAGTATCATTTTGATCATCTGTTTCCATCCCCACACCAGCAGCCCATATCCTAAAAAAAGGTACAGTCGTGACCCCATCGCCACTGGATATGGGCTCCCTTACCTCTTTAGCTAATATATCAGAAAATATCCCCTTGCCACTTCTATTTAGGCGTAGGCCATGCCTAGTGAAACCCCAACCACCAATGGTGTTCATGGGTACAACCCCCAAGACAGAACTAAAGCCTTTCCCAAGTAGCATCTCTTTTTCCATATTTACCCACCTCACAGCATGGTTCAACTTTGGCTGGCCATGGCGACTTAGGACCTTCATGAGCTCAACCATGGTATGCTGTGCCTCCTTCAACCTTCCTCAGATCACTTTCTATACTATAACTTACTTTTATATTGAACTTTGAAAGCAATAATGACCCAGACAAGTGGTACTAGATGACCAGTTTGAACTATTGGGTGGTGTTGGCGAAGGAGGGGAGGGAGGATGATCCAGACTGTACAGTGAAGTTGTTACAATTTCACTCACATGTTGGCAGCATTAAGGGACTGAGCATTGTTTTGCAGACCAGAATCTCACGCCTTTTTGAACTCTATATAACTCTTTAGCATCAAAAACATTATCATGAGTATCTACCCAGCAAACAAACAATTTTTCACTTGCATAACAGCTGCTCCTATTTTACAGGCAGTTCTGTATTTGACTTCCTAGTGTAATGTGTGTAGACACGTATCATCAATTCATTAAATTTCGCTTGTTAGGCAGAAATGGTCTCCATCTGATGAAAAGTGCTCACAAAGCTTCTACAATTGTGATTCAAAAAGTAAAGAAGGTTTTTTTTTCTCTCTATATTTTTATGTAAGATAATTATACAAAACATTTTTTATAGAACATTTGAAGCTTAGATATTTTTCTTCTTAGTCATTGTTCAAATATAAATATTTGTCATTCTGTTTGACCAGCTTTTGTGTCTGCTGCACACTGCTTATTACCAAATTGTTGAACCAGTCACTATTATCCTCTTTTAGTTCATTTTCGCTTCCATAGTGGTTCCAGCCTAAAAAATATTTCAATTTGGAGAAAAGATAATTATCACTGCAGGTCAAGTCCAAGCTATTAGGCAGAAGTTTAAAACTTTTGACTGCTATTCACTCAAACTGCTAAAGCAAATTCTTCATTAATGCCGCAGCAAGCGAATCTGCGTTATCATGAAGAAGCAAAATGCCTTTAGACAACAATACATGCCTTTAGTTGAGAATGGCATGGTGTAGTTTCTAAAGAATCTGACAGTAGGTCAATTCATGATGTATACAGAAATTTGTATGCCAATGCTAGAAAACTGGAAGAGAATACATAAATAAAGATGGAGAAGAAGTTGCTGAGAATTTAAAAAGAGGAGTGATATTAAGTAACTGGTCTGATGTGACCTTTTGGGGCTGTTGTCTGCGAATAGGAGGGTGTAAACCAGAGAAGGAGTTTGTCTGCATAAGTATAAATGAGTATAAAAAAATTTGGAATCATTACTGATGATATTATGAAGAAGCGAAAAAAGAGTAAAGGATTGGAAAAGAGGGAGTGTAGTATCTGTCCATTTAGGCCAATTTGTTTGACATCAGTAGTAGGTAAATTAATTGAAAGATTGATATGCAACCACATCAGAAGTGAGGAAAGAAACTAGTTTTCAAGTTTACAACATATTTTTAAGCATGGAAATTTTATGTGAATCTCAATTAATGAGCAGTGTGCAAGATATTTCTGATGAAATGGCAAGGGAGGCCAAATTTATACTTCAGCAGTCTTTCTGAGGAATTTGGTAGAGACCCATAAGTTGGTGGTAAATAAGTAAGAATGCTTGGAGTGGATGAAAAGTGATTTGCTTAGATGCAGGAATTCTTAAAAGATAAAAATCAAGGAGTCCGAGTAGGAAATGCATTATTAAATGAATTGGAATTGAAAATGGGAGGTGGTATATTGTCATTCACAATTCTAATGAATAATTGCGTTAATGGTTTACAGTTAGAAGTCAGGTTGTTCGCTGATGATATAATGTTATATAATAGGATCAAAATATTGGAAGTCTGTGAACAACTGCAGGGTGACTCGGGCAGGATATCTAGCTGGGAAAGTTAGCATGGGATGAAGATAAATGCAAAGAAGAGTTAGCTTATTATATACACAGCTAAAAAAAATAACTAAGGATTGTTTATGATGATAGGGTGGGGTAAGAATTGCTTCTTCAAGACCTAAAGAGGAAATATCTTGGCATAACACTCTATAATAAACTCAACTGGACAAATCACATTGGACAGGTAGGAGGAAAAGGTTTCAAAATCCTTCATTTATTGGAGAACTAGCTGTTACCCATGACTTCGTACGCGTGGACTTCCATTGCTAGAAGCTGTTATGTAAGATTTGTCCCAAACAACATCCAGTTGGCATATATTCTACGGTTATAACTGTCTCATGAAGATATTCGATCTCCAATATGTTTAAAAACAAAAAACAAAGGTGCTGGGAGTTGGGGAGGGGGAGGGTTAACCGAGGACAGCTTCAATTTCAGCTTTGTCTTTTTTCTTCAGCATGAGCATCAGATTCTTGGGTTCTAATAACTTTAGCTGCTTGTGCTCTGCTAGAGCTACACCTTAGGTCAGCCAACTTGTGCAAATGTCTCGACACCTGATGCAGACGACGGAGCTAGTCATCGAAATATCGTGTTTTCAAAACACTATCTGGCAGTACACCCATGAAGACTCCATTTCAGTGTTTCTTTAGTATACCAAAAATTTGATTGTTCCTGCACTTGCTGTCATGTTGCATGACATCACCAACTTGCCCCCCGCAGGGGCCTGGTACGCAAGTGCCAAGTATGGGTTTGGCGAACCTGCGGTGCCCGAGCTGGAAACTTGTGAGCGCCGCAAGTTTCCCCACACCGTAAAGTCCTACCATGCTTCAACGACCACCATAGGGCATGGCAATGGAACGTTGTGTGCCTAGGAGAACGGGGATCTTGGCTTAATCTCTCGGATCGCGAGGACGGTACAAACCACTCCAAAAAAAACCTTAACCTCAATGTCAGCCACATGCTGAGGAGGTGCATGGGTGAGAGGCGGATCACTCGCTAAAGTGCAACCTCAGGGGCACCTGCACACCCCAGTTGTATTCGCGCTTCCTTTTAAACTGGTTTTTACTCATGGAACCAAAATACCTATTCACAAAAAAACAACCAAAAACCACTGTGGCCCGGGTGTGTCGCAGGTTAATAAAAACACACCCAGTTCATACAAGTGGGCGAGGGTTGAAAGCCCTCCTTCAGAACAAAATTACAGTAACGGCAAGGGTTGTTTAATAGACAATGCCTTCGTTATCATGACAAGAGTGGAGTGATCTTTTGAGAAAGTCTCTCCATTCTATGTACACAAGGGTTTAGAGGGTATTGCGGGTACCCTCAAATTGGTAAAAAAGCTGAGGAATGGGACACTGCTTTTGGAAACATCCACCCACAGGCATGCTGTCAAACTTCTTAAGTGTGAGAAGCTCGGGGAGATCACAGTGAAGTGTGAACTCCATAAAACTCTAAATTCGAGTAAAGGCGTTATCAGCTGTCAAAACCTAATCGATTTAGACTCTGAGGAACTCCTTAAGGAGTGGTCAACAGAAAATGTGGTCGAGGTTCGTCGGATTAAACGAAGGGTTAATGGCAGTCTTGAGAAGACAGTCACCTTCGTCCTGACGTTCGATAACTCCTACGTTGCCCAAAAACATCAAGGCAGGATATTTGAACTTGAATATTCTCCCGTATGTACAGGACCCAATGCGCTGCATTAAGTGCCAATGGTTCGGTCATACGACGGTGACCTGCATGGGCAACCCCACCTGTGGGAAATGCGGAAAGGCTGCACATGAGCCAGGCAGTAGTTGCACCACAGGTGTGTGTCAACTGCTCCGAGGCACATCCAGCCTGAAGCAGAAAGTGTCGATTGTATCTTGAAGAAAAAAAGATACAGGAGTTGAAGATGAAAGAGCGAATTCCTTACGGCGAAGAAGCGGTACAAGACGCTAGCACCACCCATCTTTGCTACTAGCTTTGCTAAGACTCTTTCAACTCCGGTCAGAAAAGAAAGTGTTGCTACACAGACGTCCTTTGTAGACATGGGCACAATTACAACATGCTCATGTCAATGCAATTGTGGCGCCAAAGCCACCAAGGTCATATCACCTAGGACCACGGTAGTCGGTAGCATCACTTAAGCAAACTCTACCACATCGACTGCAGGTTCAACAAGTCTACCAGCAAAGGCACATCCGTCCGCTACAGTAGCTACAGATAAGAGCACCCATAGCAGAAGCATCATCTGCAGCAGGTGTGGCAACGACATCTGCAGGTAGCGGATGGCAGAAAGTGCAGATAGTTCGGGGTCTGAAGTTTAAGCACACAGACCCTACTATGTTCGTGAAGTCCCCTTCTGCTTCCCCTCCCAGATCCCCAACTGGCAGGGAGAAGAAGGGGAAAAGGCCTCGGCGGAAGATAAGTCCGCAAGGCCTTAGAACAAGAATCGTCTTTGGACCCTGAAGACGACATAATGCTGGTGGACGAACCTGGTTCTGTACCATCGAAGGACCCACCCGAACCAGGGGGGTGGTTTTAAATAGGTAGGATGACTCCCATACTTCATTGGAACGTCAACGACTTTCAGGCTCACAAAGATGAAGCCCAACTCTTAGCATGGTCTAATCCATTCTGTGTCTGCTTACAGGAGACACATTTTATACCATCCCACCAACCAGTGCTAAGAGGATATGACATATACCGAAAGGACGATACCGAGGGTGATCGAGCTAAAGGAGGAGTGGCTGTGTTGGTCCGAAACACTGTCCACTCCGAACCCATTCCTCTTACCTCCTCATTACAAGCAGTAGAGGTGAAAATACATGGTCCAATCCAACTGACTGTATGCTCTCTCTACCTGCCACCCAGTTTGTCTGATGACCTGGTTGGCATCATATGACAACTCACTCGGCCATTTCTCCTTTTGGGGGATTTCAATGCCCATTGTGTGTTGTGGGTTTCCACCTGCGACTGCCCCAGGGGCCGAGTGGTTGGTAGATTGATAGAGCAGGAGGAAATTTGTATCCTGAATACAAGGCAAATGAGTCATTTCACCACTGTTTCTGGTACGTCTTCTGCCATTGACCTTTCTTTGTGTTCTCCCTCAATTGCGGACTTCATGAAGTGGGAGGTGGATCACAACCCACATGGTAGCGACCACTTCCTTATTTGGATGCACGTTGAGTGTGAACTTGGAGGAGGTAATAACCGGCGCAAATGGAACGTCTGTGGTGCAGATTGGCAGCTCTACTGCCGTTCTGTACTACTGCAACTCTGCGGCAGTATACAGGAGAAGGTGAATCACTTCACAGAAGTGATTAACCGTGCAGCCGACGTTTCCATGCTGAAAAGCTCCAGAACGCTGTGAAGGACGCCCGTCCCTGGTGGAATGGCGAATGTTGTTCCGCCATCAAGGGTTGCAGACGGGCGTTGCGTTGTTTTAGGTTGTGCCCAACATCTGACAACCTAGCAGCGTTCCGTATTGCCAGAGCTAAGGCGCATCGAGTTATTAAGGAGAGCAAGAAAAAGTCATGGCAGGACTTTGTGAGTACTATAAATCGTTCCACACCTTCATCGAAAGTATGGGAGTCTATCAATCGTATATCTGGAAGGTACTCCCGCGCTCGAGTATCTGGATTACTGGATCATGGACGTGTAATTACCGACGAACGAAGCACAGCGCAGCTGATTGCGGAGAACTTCGCCGCTATCACTTTGTCCACCAATTTTGACCCTCGGTTCCAGCAACAAAAGATTGCTTGCGAGAGGTGCGTACTGTGCTTCGATTTGTCGAATACAGAGGCCTATAACTGCCCATTTACATCTTGGGGGGCTGGAGTCAGCGTTAAATGGCGCCAACAACACTGCTCCAGGGCCTGATTTGATCCAATACCAGATGCTGAGGCATCTTAGTACTGATGCTAAAGAGTACCTTCTGGATTTTTTTAATGATATCTGGACCGGAGGACACTTCCCCGACTCGTGGAAAGAAGCAACATTAATTCTTATTTTAAAACCTGGGAAAGACAAAATGTTGCCAGCTAGTTATCGTAGTATTGCCTTGACTAGCTGGTTGGGGAAGACACTGGAGAGGATGGTCAATCGCCACCTCGTCTGGTGTCTTGAATCCCGTAATCTGCTGAGCCGCTTTCAGTGTGGATTCAGGAAGTCATGTTCCACCTTGGACAACCTGACCCTCCTTGGGCGGCAGTACAGGATACGTTTATCCGCAGCCTACACCTGGTGGGTGTTTTATTTCGATCTTGAAAAGGCCTACGATACTACCTGGCGGCATGTTATTTTAAAACAGTTACATGAATGGGGTTTTAGGGGTAACCTGCCCCGTTTTTTAAAATCGTTTTTATCTGGTCGTTGCTTCCGGAACCGAGTCGGTAGTGAAGTGTCTGATCTTTTTATTCAGGAAAACTGTGTTCCTCAAGGGTCAGTTTTAAGCATGACTCTTTTCACTATTGCGATAAATAGCATTTTAAGTGTAATAAGGGGTCCCATATATATGTCTTTATATGTGGATGATTTTTTAATATTTTGTGCATCCTCCAGCCTGAGAAGCACTGAGCGGCAGCTGCAACTCGTGCTGAATAGGCTGGATGAATGGTCAGTGCACACCGGTTTTCGTTTCTCTGCTGAGAAAACCCGGTGTGTACTTTTTAGTCGTAGTAAAACCCTTTTACCAGAGCCCCACCTTACCTTGAGGAACACTGTTTTATGTTTTACTGATACTGTTCGATTGCTGGGCCTCATTCTAGACACAAGGCTCAACTGGCTTGCGCATCTTAAAGATGTCAAAGCCAGGGCCTCAAAAGCTCTTAATATTTTAAAATGCCTGTGGTCGCTCCTGCCTGCTACAATTTTACAGAGCCTTTGTACGGTCGCGGCTGGAATACGGTTGTATCGTATATGGTTCGACACGGGACAGTTATCTGCGTATATTGGATAGTGTCCACCATGCTGGGATTAGGCTCGCCATGGGTGCATATCGCACTAGTCCGATTGTCAGGATTTGTGCTGAATTTGGTGAGCTGTCGCTTACCACCCACTGGCATCTCCTCATGGTGCGACATTACCTGCAGGTTGCGATAACACCTGACAGTCGCGTGTACGACATAGTCATACACCCGAGTTTCGAGCGGCTTTATAACAACCGCACCAGAGCCACCAAACCTTTTAGCTACCGTGCAAAGGCTGTTTTAGAAGAAAATGGGTCCAAGCTTCCCTCGTTTTATCAGCAGGGTTGGAGTAAATCTCCTCCATGGCTTATAAAGAGGCCCAGAATAATTTTAGATCTGCCTCGGTATAACAAACTGTGTATCGCTGACAGTGTTTTTATTAACATATTTAGAGACATTTTAAACCAGTATCACACGTTTACCCCAGTGTATACTGATGGGTCTAAGCAGGATAACGGTGTTGGCTGCTCCGTAGTGTTCCCTCGAGCGACTTACACATTCAAACTGGACGGCAGGTGCAGCATTTACACCGCCGAGTGCTATGCCATGTTAAAGTCGCTCCAGCATATGAAAGTAATGTGTGATAAGAGGTTCATCATTCCCTCAGCTGTATTCAGGCCATAGGAAATATGTATCCAGCAGACCATCTAATCCAAGACATCCAGGACGCCCTCCAATCTCACGGAAAGGCCCTAACCGGCCATGTGGGAATCGGGGAACGAGGTAGCTGATGTAGCGGCCAAGTTAGCCTGCGACAAGGTCAGAATTGACTTTGATCCGGTCCCAAAATCAGACCTTGCCTCGGCAGCGACGAGATTTGTTTTTGATGTTTTGGCAGAGGCAGTGGCTGGAAGTTGAGCATAATAAGCTCCGGCTGGTCAAACCAACCCTTGACGGTATGCCACATTTTAACCGAATGTGTATTGTTTTTAGATTTAAACGATGACGGTGACAACGTGGCTAAGGTTTTATAGTTTTGTAGCTTGGCCGGTCTTGTCCCAAACGTTTTGGGCAGATCGGCCTAGGTTTTAGATTGAATTGGTGGGCTTTTAGTGCCACCAATCCAAGTACTGTTTTTGCTTGTGACCTTGTTTATATGGCTGGCCCTTTTACAGCCAGCCAGTTAGTTGGATGTTTTAAACTGGTTGGCCCTTTTACAGCCAACCAGTGAATATATGTATTTTTATATTTTAAGGCCCATTTACAGCCATAGTCGCAGTTTTATATTTTACGGCAAATGCCGGGATGCTTCCTTCAAAAGGCCATGGCCGAATTCCTTCCCATTCCTTGCCCTCCCTCCTTTCCCGTCTCTAAAGACCTCGCTGTTAGAGAGACGTTAAGCAGATTAAAAAAAAAAAAAAAAACGTTGCTGTCTGTGTGGCCGATCTCTTTACAAGCGGCCACGCAGACGGTATTTTAGTCAGTATGTTAGTATTTTATTGTACTGTCTCTGTTTACAGTCGGCCACCCGGACGGAAATTTTGCCATGCCAGGTATTAGTTAGGGCGCTAATAACCTCGATGTTGACGCGCCTTAAAGCACGAAAAACAACAGCAACAGCAACCAACTTGCCCGCTTAGAATCACATTCCAAACTGAATTATCATCCTAAATAAAATTTTCCTACCCTATAAACATTACATTAAAATGCTTGTTTTTAATTGTAGTACCTGTGAAAATGTCTGTGAAGCTTTTCAATAACTTTCGTGATTGCACTTCTGCCTCTACAACTTTCCAAACCTGTCTTTACATCAAAATCGTTTTAATATTAAGTTTACAGTTGTGTAATCTGTTTGTATTGCTAAAGACTTTATTTTCTCCCCTCTTTTGGACTCTTAAGAAGCTACTGTTTCATTTCAACATGAACCTCCTGATACTGACAAAAATAAAATACTGTCTCAATTAAAAAATGTTATTAGATAATTTCATGCACAAAGCACTTTTTTTTCCTGCCTTGGTTTATAATGCTGCTGACTCATAACTGTACTATTCACATCTATGGTAGCATTTCGTCAGCTTCTTGTGTCAGATTTTCATGTGAAAGATACATCCAGATTTCTGTGCACAGAAAAATGAAGCAGCAACAAGAAAAAGGAGGGCAAACCATTCCGTTAAGAAGACCCGACACAGAAAAAAGACCAAAGATACTGATGAAACTTTGTTGCCGAACACACAGACAGAAAGCTCTTATTCATTGGCTGAAATATTGAACCGTGTGAAGCCTCTAAATGAGGGAAACAATCAGAAAGATGAAGAAAAGAGGGTAAGGTTTGTTTATTTATTGACACCATTCCTTTACATCCTCCCCTTACTACCTTGTACTTCTTAAATTTCTTACTGTTCGTTGTATTCTATTGCATTTGCTTAACTGATTCAATTCTTGCCAATTTTTGTTGAAAATTTTTAAACCCATTTCCAATACAATTTTCTTTTCTGTCTTCATTTTGAAGAATTGACTCATTTTGTAATTATTTCTATGTTTATTTTTAACAGCTTAATTCCATTTTTCTAATAAATATTGGAATTAAACAATTTATTTGTATGTAATACAAATATAACTTGTGCTATTCTCTTCGACAGACCTGATTATTATGTCACTTGGCATTGTGTTTACAACTTCAAGCTTGACCATACTTCACACTGGATAATTTTTAGTTTATATTTACAGCAGAGCAACAATAATCCGAACATCAATTATTTTACAGAAGTGTCAAATTTCTTTCTATTTACAGAATTATAGTACAGTACACTTATCCACTTTTTGTTCGGAAATTCCATTAATAAAGAACAAGGTACAATGAGTTTTATGCCCTGTGTTTGTTATTGTATTATTGCCGCAATATCCTTGTGAGTAACCAACTGGTTTTGATGCTGAATCTTTGTTGTAACCATGGCACATCAACAATTGTTTCAGTGTGGCAATACTTTTGAGTTTATTTTAGAAATCTATACCATTTAAAAAACAAATAAAATGTTGGGTTTTAAATCCTATCAAATAAAAAGAAGAGCTAAAGGTAGCTCTGCCATCATCTGCAGTATTGAATCCATCTATACTGGTCGGCAGATCAATAGCTTCATAGCCCAGTACAGATGGATTCCCACCTAAAAGAAAAAGGCAGAACTGGCTGGCAATACAATCCACTTTTGGTCTATCTTCTTTATGTATTGACGTAAGGAACTAAGAACTGGTTGATGCTAGAGGTTGAATCTAGCAAAATATTTGGCCCTCATTTAAATGTTTTTCAGAATGACAGAACTGTCTCAATGGGCGGGATGTGTGTTCATGGCCATTAACAAAACCATTAATTACTCTGTCGTAACTGGAAAGGAAAATTTTTGCAAGTTAGTACGGGTCAAAGTAAAAATTGGTAAAAATTTAAAGTTCATAATCGTGTTATTTAATCGACCTCCAGATTCTGATTTGGCTAACACGGAATACTTCAGAGAATTGCTTAATAATATTTATAAAAAAATTTAAGGAACATATATTGATTGTGGGTGGTGATTTTTAACCTACTGTTGGTTAAGTAGGACACATGCACATTCAGGTTGGGTGGAAGAGATAGGTAAATAACCAAAATGTTCCTAGAATCATTTGCTGAAATATCTCTTGAACACTTGCTCGAACAGCCAACGCAGTGCGACAAAGATTCCTCGCCCATTTTGGATCTTTTTCTTATAAGCAATCCTGGTATTGTAGATACAGTTTGTATAGAAGATGATCTAAGTGATCATAAGGCGGTAACTTTAAAATTTCGTCTGAATTTGAAGCATGACAAAGACAAACTTCTATATTGCTTCGATAAGGCAAACAATTTGGGTGTGGTTTATCACTTTGCGAAAAATTTTGAAACGTACATGCTAAATACAAATGTTGAGGGCCTTTTGTTTAATTTAAAGAAAAATATGGACCGGTTTTAAATCAATTTGTTCCTAAGAAGTTTATTAAGGTTAGTAAGAACATCCTATGCTTCAATAGGGAAGAGAATAGTTCGCACATGCCATGGTGTAGAAATCGGACGACTCATATAATCACGCTAAATTAGTCAAGTTGTGAGCAGAAGTGCATAAGTCAATGCAGATGCATTTAAAGAATTTCAGGCAGGAACTAATCTGATTACTAATCCAATAAAGTTCTGGTCAAATGTCAAAGTAATAAGAGACTCTCTTAAGGTTATACCGTCACTGAATGAGGAAAATGGGGATTTGTCAGAAACTAGTGTAGAGAAAGCATAAATTTTGGATAATATATTTAAAAAAGCTTTAATGACAGAAAACTCTCATGAGATTCTTATATTTAACAAGCGTACCAACAAAATTATGAGTGATCTCGTTCTTGATGTTGAGGGAATAACTAAACTCATTATGAATGTAAAAACCAATAAGGCTCGCAGACCAGACAGTATTCCTACAAGATTCTACTTGAGGTATGCAAAGGAAATTCCTTGTATCAAGGAAAAATACCAGCTGAATGGAAGACCGTCATCGTGAGTCCAGTGCTTAAAAATGGGATGTTAATGATCCTCAAAATTATAGACCAATCTTGTTAACCCCAATATTTTGCAGGATTTTAGAACATATCATCTGTTCAAATGTCATCCGGTTTTTGGATGAAGGTGAGCTTTTAAACCCAAATCAACACGGATTCTAGAAAGGCCGATGCTGTGAAACACAACTTGCCCTTTTAATTCACGTCTTGTGCCGTATTATAGATGAGCAATCCCAGATTGATTTAGTTCTATTAGATTTTAAAAAAATCTTTTGACGCTGTGCCTCACACTAGGTTACTTAGGAAACTTCATGGTTTTGGCATATCTAGATAAATATGTGACTGGGTTGCAGACTTTCTGAAGGGCAGAACACTGTGTGTAGTTCTTGACGATGAGCGTTCATCACTTACTGAGGTGAGGTCCGTGGTTTCCCAGGGAAGTGCGATAGGGCCTCTGTTGTTTCTCATATACTTTGATGTTTTTTGTGACATAATGAGGAGGATGAAAAGATTATTTGCCAATGATGCTATTATTTATAGTGAAATCAAAACCCTGGGCGACTGCACTTTGTTACAAGATGATATCATGAAAATAATTGCATGGTGTAAAGACTGACAGCTGGAGTTAAATGCTAAAAAGTGCCAAGTCATGTGTGTAAGTAAAAAGGTATCACCATTTAGCTCTGAATATTCAAATTAATGGTACTGTCCTTAGAACGGTAGATTCCACTAAATACATAGGGGTAACAATTCATTATAATTTGTCGTGGAATGAGCATATCCAAAATGTAATAGTGAAAGCAAATCGTATGCTCTGATTTCTAGGTCATAATTTAAAACAATGCACTCTGGAAGTTAAATCAATTGCATACAAGCCATTAGTTGTTCTGTGTGGGATCCTCATCAAAAATTGGATCCATAAATTGAAGCCATATATCTTCAACCGAGCCTCTGGCTTCTATGTAGGTAAGGTAATTATCCCTCCAATACATTGTAAAACACCCCCTTGGGGCCATTTCAATTCTGTAAACGATCCTTTCTTTTTTCTGTTTTGCGCGCGGCTGTTAATTTTACTGTAGCAATTACAGCTTTATGATGATTTATTCCTGTGGTGGTTGAAATGTCCTTGAATAATTTGTGCCTATTTGTAACGAGAATATCAAAAAGGTCTTTGTTACCATTGTGACACCAGATTGGTTCAGTGACGAGCTGCTGGAGATATACTTTGGCGGTTGGGTATTGTACGCTGTCATAGGATTATGATTTTGCCTGGTTTAAGCAATTCTTCAAAGGCTAGGAAGAAGTCAAAATGAGAACCGCGATTGTCAGCTATGAATGAGCATTACAGTGTGAAACATTCACACAGTTCGTAACTTTATTTAGGACAATTGACGTTTGACAATTTCTGAAAATTCCTTTGAGGTCGAAATAAATTATGGAAGCAAAGTTATCATTACAATGACCTAGGCTGTTTAACTGTCTGCAAAATCGTTTCCTCATCTTTTTAATTCTGAACAGAAGTTGTCACTTTTTTGCAGATCTGTGAATGACTATCAGCACAGTTTGCAGAAAAAGAAATGCATTTTCTAATTGTTTCTTAATCTGTGATGAAACATATACAAGCGTGTCAAAACATGTGAGTATGGAGTGACCAAGTAGAATGAGGCAGCCCCAGTAAAGTAGAATGGAGCAGCCTCAGTAAAGGCCAATACACAGCCATCAACTTCAAAGTGTTTGCATCTGTTTTTATTATTATTTTTACTTTCTACTGACACAGCATTTCATGTAATGAGTTCTTGTACGTACATCACACTATCAATGCAGCATAATACTGCAAATTTTTGAGTGAGGCTAAGCTAGCTTATCAAGAAATAACCAGTCAATAAGAGATGTGGTTCTTCTCATTGACAATGCTCGACCATTCACTGCAGATCTGACTCGTGCAACACTGTAGAAAATTAACATGTTCAGAAAAGTAGATTTCCAAATTGGGAGATTGTTATTTATATTTGATCCATTAATTACTTTCTTTAATTCCATTTCTTGTTCCTTGTTATTGTATTAAACGTTACTTAATAAAACTTGGACTACCCACCAGATCATGGGCTACATTAATTTGTATGTCCTTCAATACCCTCTCATCCTTCACACTTGAAAATAATTTGGTTTCAGGTCCAGATATTGTAACACCATACCCTGATAGTGAATATACTATGAAAACATACATGTTCATTGCTTTCTGGCTGTGTTGGCTATAACATACTTCTTTAACTTTTATTCCGCTTGTGAATGAGTTAGATGAAATATTATATTTCTTATCAAATTAGATGGGTATCATAATACCATGATTAACATTGTATTGCCCATTTATTTTTTTCTTTGCCATGTAAAACTGTATTTAATGTGATGTTAGCTATCCGTATGTTCTTGCTTAGGATGGAGAGAAGTGTTCCAAGTTGAATAAGGTGGCTAAAATGTCCACTGTTGGGCAAAGACTGACCGATTTGAGAAAGAGAAAGCTCTCTCGTGCACAGAATGGATGTGGGAAAGCCTGGTGTTTGGGCTGTGACATAATAGTACCTGCAAGGAAGATGGCTAAGGTAAAAATATATATGAATAATTTATGCTCCTTCATATTTGAAAGAAATTTTGTCCTCAAAATTATCATTATTATTACTAATTTTTTTTCCTTGCATTCATTTGACACTTGGAGTATAAAAACACTTCCTAAGCTAGATTTAGTAATTGTACCTTTTCTTACATATTTGACATCTGAAGAACATGGTTTAACTAATATTAATAATATTTAATTAAATTGCAATGGAGCGCACTGACCAGTGGCAATTTCCCTACCACCCATCTTCTTCCTTCCCTGCACCCACCTACATTTGCCGTTGGCAAATTTTAACTTTAAATTCTTTCAAAGTTTTTGGTAAATTATTCATCATTTCTGTTGGTAACTTATTCCAATCCCTAACACCCTTCTCCCATAAAAGAGAATCTTCCTACACCTTTGTGCCTGAAATCGAGTGCCAGCTTGTGGTCATGGTCATCTTTTCCCATGCATTACTTTTAATTCTTACACCAAAATATTTCCATGCCTCATACTTGTATGCTCCCATGCCCTCTTCAGTCTCCTTCTGTCTTGCAATGAATTCGATTCCAGCTCTTTTATCATATCTGTAACTGATTGCACTTTGCAGTAA
This sequence comes from Vandiemenella viatica, assembly GCA_031002005.1. NCBI lineage: Eukaryota > Metazoa > Arthropoda > Insecta > Orthoptera > Morabidae > Vandiemenella > Vandiemenella viatica. The sequence continues at coordinate 27,969,835 of CM061918.1, forward strand.
TTTCCAAAAACAAATCTAGCAGCCCTTCTTTGCACCCTCTCAAACTCCTGTATTTGATACTCAAAGTGTGGCTCCCATACTACACTACCATAGTCAAGCAATTGTCTGACTAAATACAGTAGATTTTGACAGTCTTACAAAATACTATAGCACGAAGCAATTCTACATGGTGATGTATTAATATGGTTACTATAAAGAAAGTAGAAACATCACTTACCAATGTTGAAGGTGTAAATATCAGTCAGTCCATGATTTTGTATGAAGATAATGAACTCCATCACTAGGTTGACTTGTGTATCTGTGAATAATTTTGCTAGTTTGAGGATTAAGCCAGGAAAGGCCCATAGTTTTCATGTCACTCTCCAAACAGAAATGATTGAAAAGTATAAATGAAAACATAGTTGAGGGTGGTATCAAGGTGGGAAAGGAAAAGACACTGAAATATGTTGGTATGAAAAGAAAAAGGTAAGCAAATAATTATTCTGCAGTAGTTACTTTTGCTGATTTATTTATCAATTTATGGTGAGCGTGACGTGTTTCGAGAAATTATTCTCATTTTCAAATGCAGTTTTACTACATTCTCGGTGTGAAGAGTGCTCGTGTCAGTTTCTGCTGGATATAAACAAAACTTTCTGTGTGTATAAAGGCTTTCTTACTTACTTACTTACATCCTCTTCATGGGTAGGCCAAAAGCCTGTTCCGACCTCATTCTTCCGACCATCTCTTCCTAGGTCTTCCAATGTCCCTTCTGCCTGTGGGATGGTACTCCAGGGCAAGCTTAGGAAATCTGTCTTTTCTCATCCGTAGGACGTGGTTCTTCCAGTTATCCCTTTTTTGGGTAATTCTATCATTTAGCGGGGAGATATTCAGTTGTTCCCTTATTTCCTGTTCCTCCTCCTATCATTTAGGGAATACCCTTTTACTGACCTTAAAAATTTCATTTCCGATGATTGAATTTTGCTTTTGTATTGCGTTTTATTTACCCATGTTTCGCTGCCATATAGCAGAGTCGGTACGGCCATTGTTTTATAAAACTTGAGTTGAGTCTCCTCTCGTGCTTTACCTTTCAGTGTTCGTCGAATTGTTCCACACATATACTGAAATCGGTGAAATTTCTTCTTCACCTCGTTATCCTCATTGAAAGATAATTCACATCCGAGATAAGTAAAGCTGGAGACTTGTTCTATTGGCTGATTGTCTACCACTATTTTAACTCTGATAGGGTATTTCCCCTGCCATGCCATAACTTTCGTTTTTGCATGAGACAACTGCAGATTGTAATCTTTGCTGATAATGTTTAGTATATGAATTGCTTTTTGAAGTCCATCTTCATTTTCCTGGAGGATAAATTGGTCGTCTGCAAACAACATAGTATTTATGTAAGTGTTGTTGCTTATTTTTATACCAGGATGGACATTTTCTTTCCATTTCCTAACTAAGTCATCTATGTATATATTAAAAAGTGTTGGAGACAGGCTACAACCTTGCCGCACTCCTTGGTTAATTGCTATTTCTTCTGTAAGTTTATTTCCCAGGTCTAAGACGATTTGTGTCCTTCTATACATATCTTGAATAACTTGTATTAAATGCTGTGGATAACCATTTCTTTGCATTATTTCCCGTAGTTTTTGTCTATTTACTTTATCGAACGCTTTTTCATAGTCTATAAAAGCAATGAAAGTCTTTAAATTAAATTCTCTTCTCTTTTCCAGTAGTTGTCTAAGGCAGAATATATTATCTATGCAGGACCTTCCTTTCCTAAACCCACATTGTTCTTCTGATAGGAGAGCATCTGCTATTACTTTTAGCCTGTTATTTATTATTTTTGCATATATTTTGTATCCCGTGTTTAATAAACTAATTCCTCGATAGTTATCACATGAATTCCTATCTCCCTTCTTAAAAAGTGAAATAACTTTGGCCTTCCTCCATTCTTCTGGGATGGTTCTCTTTTTCCAACACATATTAATTAAGTGTCAAAAATGCTGCTTAAAAAATTGTTAGAAACAGTAATAACAATAACAGAAATAAAATGATATCAATCAATACCAAGGAGTTTAATGGATGACCAAAAGTCAGCAACTTGTATGGCATTGTCACTAGCACGAAGGAGATCATGCAGGGTGCAGGATGATGGGCACTGCGGGCAATTGTATAAATGCTGAATGGTCTGTTCTGCCCCATACCCACATGCAGTATTAGGATCTTCAAGATAATGTGATCTTGCCAGGTTATCTTCGGTCCTACCCACTCCACTTCTCAGCCGGTTTAATGCTCTCCAGGTCTTATAGTTGAGGTTGCCACCTGGTGGTAGTGCCTCTACAGTGGGTACCCATTTATTCACATGAGTCACTCTTGCTTGCCACAGATTGAGCCGGGCAACTTTCGGCGATACGTCTAAAGCAGCTGTCGTCCTAAGGAAGCTTTTTCTAGATTTCAGCCTTTGTCTGCGCAGTTGATGCCCGAATAAGGGATGGGCAGCGTTTTGATTAGCCTTGTTTCTTTCCGCCATTGCAACTATGTTCCGTCTTTTATCGGGGGGAGCGATTCCTCACAGACCATTTAGATTTTCAATCAGCATGGCTCTGAAACAACCCGTTAGAATTCTGCAGGTTTCAATGCAATGCTACATCTACTTGTTTGGCATAAGCAGAGTTGTACCAAACGGTAGAGGCATATTCTGCAGCAGAATAATTCAGTGCAAAAGCTGATGTTGGGATGTGCACCCCTATACGTTTCCTGTGAATTTCCGCAGAATATTGTTACGGGCTGAAGCTTTGGCTTTAGTGATTAACCCTTTCCTACCGGCTATTGGAAAAAAAGGGAAATTTATAATTTCAATTATATATTTGTATAAAGGTACTTGAAATTAAACACACACAATTTTTTCAAATTTTTTTTGGAACTCTAAGTGCTAATTACTAAGCCGGTACAAATAAGTACCGTCAGGGACTTTGTGTATCACATGACATACAGAAATAGCAATTGAAATCAATTATGTTCATATTGGTATGAAATGTTTGCTTCATGATATTAAAAAAAAAAAAAAAAAAATTCTTTTTGCTCATTCAGACACAAAAGACATTGTAGTGCAACATTTGGAATGATGTTTTGACTGTATTTTCTTCATTCTACATACTTCACATCTTCATCTGATTTTTACAAATTGGGGACAGTGTATACCTCTGTTTTCCAATCTTACATCTCTCATTGTGGAATAGTATGACTTGTGTTGTTTGAATGGATGAGGGCTTGGTGAAATATATATAAATGACCTTTTATTCTTACCGATATCCTTCATAGTCATCATACCATGTACAAAGGATCTTCTAAAAAATTTTACAGACTTTTTTCAAATATCGGACCATTTATGTTATAGGAATTGACAAATACAACATCCAGAATTCCCAAAAACAATCTTTACCATGATTTCGGTAATCTTCTTTCAGCATTGCACAAAGTCATCAGCTGATCAGTAGTATCAACCCAACACATGTAGGTATTGTAGTCCTTGACGACTCCTGAGCATGAAATTGTCGACTTCAATCCATCTTTTTCTTTGCATATAAATAGTGGTGTAACAACAGGGTGGCAGGATGGGCAAAATGCTACGGGACCTACTGCCGGAGGTGGCTCCCGATGACCGGCCAGAGAGGCCCTATGGTCCAAGATCCACCAGGTCACCAATCCAACCCGAGAGAGGGCCCATCTGTTGAAGTTGCCATTGACCCCAACCAGTGTAGTGGAGTTTCACCGCTGCCATGAAAATTTGATACTAAATATATGGCCTTTTTATCCTTCCATTTCCAGTAGCAAATACCTAGGTTTGTAAATTCATTGTCACAATCTCCTCTTTTTAGTTTTCCATCAGCACATTGTTAGAAAGTCCCTTGCAGTAGGGTCTGATTCTCCCACAAACAAAAGTTGTTTCAGTTTTTTAATAATGAAACTGATGAAAAATAATGATAATACTAGATAACGTCAGCATTGCTCCATTTTTTTCAGTCAATTCTAAGACCACTCTTTGACCTAATGAGTAATCTGAGTACATTCCAGTCATTTCTTCATTTTTGCCTTGATAAATTATAAACTTCTAAGAGAAGAGCTGATAAATTATAAACTTCTAAGAAAAGAGCTTCAATCAGAGCGTATTTCATAAAAATATCCATTTGAAAATATCAAAAACAATGATAAAACCAATTGTATACTTGCTAAATCTATTGACCAATAATCTGTATAAAACTACCCCTAACTCCCTGACGGTACTTATAAGTCCACGTTGGTTTTTCTAGATTATTTAGTAAAGAAACTAGAAAAACATATTTTATAGGTAAAAAATATATGGTTAAATGTTCAAACTAAAAAAGTAATAACAGAAATTGACACTTACCAAGTAAATTATCATCTAAAAATTCATTGTAATGTACCACTTGTTACTTTGGTCAGTATGCTGTCAAGCCCCAACTTAGAAAATTAATTTCTCGGCAATTTCACCCAGAAATTTAAAAATAAATGTTGTCATTGTCTGACTTAATCATACAACAATACATCAACAGGCTTAACAATGCAGTGGACACTGGTATTGTTGAATTATATGGTGGTATATACAGTGGTACTTATAAGTACCGTCAGGGAGGAAAGGGTTAAGCAGTGCTTTTTGTAAGAGAGGGAGCGATCTAGTGTAACTCTGAGATATTTTAGATTGAAATAGTGAACTAGTTCTACACCCTCCCATCTGACTTTCAGTTTTCCTGTAAAGATTATGTTGATATTTTTAAATAGGATGAATGTAAAGACAAGAATTCTTCATGGGTATTCTGCGGTGCTGTGTCGTCACAGTGGTAGCTTCATTATGACAACTCTCCTGATGAAGGCAGCGGAGGTTGTAAGGACAAAGGCCAATACCGGGGCTGTAGTATAGCCTTAGTGCCTCAACTAACAGTTTGTGGTTGACTCAAAGTTCTGTAGAAAATTTATGAAATGATTTTGATTTGACCATGTAGCCGGATAACTCAACCTAAATGCTTGAGGTCGCCACAATATTTGTTAAACCACAAATAAAGAAATGGTTGCAAGATAACTACGAAATGATAAAATTCACTTTCCGAAAATTTTATTTTAAGAAAATCACAAGTTCAAAATAGCATTTTACAGTTGAGCAGGCAAATCGAACACCCTTTTCCAAATGTTGCAAGATGTGGAGAGAAATTTGAACCGATCGAACCCCTTTAGTGAATTTACAAGCTCTTAACAGTCATTAAAGTTACTATGTAACACGACGCCACACATGGTCGAAAACCGTTCACTGACCAGCATAGCAAGTTACGACCCGCAACTAAACAGACGTAATGTTACTTCACATATTGTTCCCGAAGTACAGATCAGACGAAACCGCAAGTAGGAAAAGATATACTACATTTTGCTAAGTTCCCATTTTAAACATCACTGATAAAGTCATGCGCGGAGTTGCTCGATCACTTCCCGGCCTAAGAATGAGACAACGTGTCGCACGAACTATTATAGCCCTGTACGCGCCTATGACCTTGACAAATCTTTCTTTAATTAATATCTTCAAAAGTATACGACAGTTTAATCTGAGATTTTTACAGGGACTTTCTATCATCCAGTTCTATCTATTTTACTTTAATTTACCATTCCAAAAGGTTTCTATCTTCTTAAAACTAAATTCATCACGTGACCAATCTTGGCGGACTGTGCGGACTTTCCCGAACTTCTACCCGACAATCAGCAATAATCTATTTTCAAAAACTTGATTGCCAGACAGATACTAAATCTTTTTATGGAAACCCATATATGTACGAAATCGTCTCAATTAGGGCTATTTACTGATGTAAATTTTAAATTAATATCTCTTTTATTAAAAAAGCTTTTTTTCTCTTAATTAAAACTACTAATTAAACTTGGCCGAATTACTTAATTTTACTACCAAAATATCGGGGACAGTGCTGACTATAGCTGGTGATAAAAGATCAGCTGTCACTTTACTCGATTTAAAGATATTACAAATCTTAGAATTTCTACTTTTCCGATCGCGTGTTTCAAAACCTGAACAAAGCGGAATATCTCCTAAAATAAATGTTTCTCGATATGATAATTACACTTTAAAATGATTTTTGTAGCAAATTGTCACTACCGGGAAGATTACAGGGAAATTACTTAAAGTTAACAACTGCTCTTCTCGAAATTTCTAAGTCACGCCTAAGCAAAACTAGAATTTGCCAAAATTCTAAGGTGCTTACAAGGTTGCTGCCGAAATCTTGTGGACAGAAGAACTTATGCAGCAGAATACCCAAGACGAATTCTTGTCAGCCATATGGCAGGAAAAACTTAACTCTCACAGGATGAATGTAGATAGTAAGCCACTATTTATGAATCTGCAGGATGCAATGCCATGAGGCAATATTTGCACACCATCACAACTGAGCTATCTTGAATTTCAAACAAAATGACCTATCCATGTGCTTCATTTTCTTCTCTTACCATTAGAGAACTCAAAGTCAACAAGGAGTACAACCTACAAGTAATGCACAGTTGTCGTGAGACATTCCGGGAGAGACAACTGGTGAATTTTGCAACACGACAATACACCACCACAAACCACTTTGCTTATTAAACAGTTCTTGGTGAAACACAACACAACAAAGATGTCACAACCACCATATTCTCCAGGCATGGCACATTGCGACTTCTCAAACTCAAAAGAACACACAAAAGAGAAAATTTTTCAACAATAGATGAGATAAAGGTGACATCACAGTCCAAGCTCCAGACCATACCAAAAGAGGCTTTCCAGCAGTGTTTCTCACACTAGATACTACATTGGTATTAGTGCATAATATCAAAGACTACTTTAAAGGGGTGGGATAAACATTTAAGATTAAATAAATACTTAGTGAAAAAATTAAAAATTCTCGCGATACTTTTTGATTACACTTAATATTTGGGGAGCGTCCATAAACTACAAGGCTTGGTCTAGGGGGGGGGGGGGTTGGCTGGAAAGCTATGCTGGGGGAGGGGGTTTCCGAGCCAGGCCACATAGCTTTTCATTCATATTATTTGTCACAGTTAAAATGAGGTACAGCAAACGTAACAGCATGTGAATATTTATTTCTGTCATTTAATTATCTCCGTGTGTAATTTACGATAGTCAGACAAGAGAAAACAGTATGAAATGTCTTCTGGAATCAACAGGGAAAGAAAGCTGTGTGTTCGGTGGTGGGGAGGGGGAGGGAGGGGGGTAGAGGCAAAAGCCATGTTGCGCTACATTGAGGGAGGGGGAGGGGGTGTTCACAGGAGGCAAAAATGGAGCTATGTGGTTTATGGATGCTCCCTTGACATTTGGCCAATTAATGGTAGCAATGATGGCACACAGTTTGTTGTCTATGTCATTAATAGTACACAAAATTTTAATTTGCAGCATTAAAGGACAGATCAATTCAAAACCATAAAAGTAAGGGGGAAATGAAACATATGTTTAACAGAAATCTATGATCTTTGGAAAGAGGGGTTAATGACACCAGAAATTAATAAACAAAAAAATTCTTGAGAAACAATCTAGGGAAATAATGCTAAGTGATCAGTTTACTTTCAGGTTTCTGTTTTATTTACTGTTAAAACAGAATATATATGCCATGAAGCTAATTCACAACAGAAGCTTTACCAAGAAAGACAGTTAAAAATCTAAAACTGATTTGGAGGAAATACCTTTTGATAGTGAGGGCTAGTTTAAACACTTTTGGTGGAAAAAATTGTAAGAGTAACTATAAAAATAAAGGTGATAAATGCTGATTAATTAAAGAAATGGAAGCATGAATATAAAATAATACGAAGCCATGGTAGGATAGGAAAACCAAACGCATCATTCACCACATATGATGCTGGAGGGCTGTGCTAATCAAATAAACACGTGCTCGCTTTACAATATTTTAGTATAAACATTTGTCATGTTTAGAGGTAAGACATATGGCAAGGGGATGAAGCAAATTACAGAAATAATATAAAACCCAGAACAAAGTCTGATAGTTGCTGTATGTCAGCACTAGAAGTGTTTGAAAGTCCATTGTAGTCCTAATATTGGAATGGCTTGGATTGAAATGGAAAAAGATATGTGTAATAGAGTAAGGTGTTGAGGGTACTTAGAAGATGCTTTGGTAATAATTCTCACTTTTTGATTCAGAGGATTTCCTGCTATGTCAGAACATTATGTTATCACAGAGAAAAACTGGAATTGAAATGATTGGATTTTGGCATTTTACTTTCGGACATTTAATGATTTTTATTTCTGCCAAGAGATTTTTGGTGAGAGTATAATAAGTTAATAAATTTGTTGACATTATAGCTGTTTATAAATTGATATTCTATCAATAATTTTTAATAACTGACAATTTTCAGAAGAGCCCAAAAGTGATGGCTGTACATGATGTATCTCTTCCGAATCCTGAGGTAACTCCACAGCTTCAGGACAAGTCGCCAAAACAGAAACTCTTGAATCTGAAGAACAAGTCAACAAAATATAAGGACTTGAAATTAATGAGCAAGTCATCAAAACGGAGGAGAAAGGGGATTCAGAGTAACTCAAGTTCAGTTTACACCTTCAAATCTCAGGTATATGTGATAGTAATTAACATTTCAAAGTTGAATGTAATACACACCTGCCATCTTTTACAGTTTTTCCATAAAATTTACAGAAAGGTGCTACCGAGCGTGGTGGTGTAACAGTTAGCGTTCTCGCCTCGCATCCGGGAGGACTGCCAGTTCAAATCCCCATCCAAGCATCCAGATTTGGGTTTTCCATGGTTTCCCAGATCACTCCAGGCAAATGCCGGGATGCTTCCTTCAAAAGGCCGTGTCCAAATTCCTTCCCATTCCTTGCCCCCCATCCTTTCCCGTCTCTTAAGACATCGCTGTTAAGAGACGTTAAGCAGTTTTTTTTTTTTTTTTTTTTTTTTTTTTTTTTTTTAAAAAAGAAGGGTGCTGTATTTTACAGTTTTGCGGATGTGCTATGTTATTTTATGAATTTACAAATGAAAAATGGATTTCTTTACTTTTAGGTTAGATCCTTATAGAGAACAAGGTTATTGCAGTTTTTATGGACAATTGTGGTAAATTTCTGATTTATTTCTGGTTGTAAGTGCTCTTATTTGTGTGTTAAAGTTTGTTCCCTTTTGTCTCTGAAATTACACAACTTAGATACCCTGTAATTTACTGTGGTGTGATATTAATCAACCTGTCTCTCCAATTTTACATAGATATCAGCAATTGTTTGAATATTGTTTTCCTTAACTTCCATACAGTTTTGTGTGTATTGTTTCCCTGTTTGGTAATTTGTACAGACAGTGGATATCATGTAACTGTGAGTAATGCTAGAAGCAGTATTTCCAGGCATTTAGGGAAGTGTATTATGTAGAATTTCCGTAATAAAATCAAGAAAAGGGGTAAAATTTGCATTTTATCCAATGTGTGGTTGTGATATAACTTAGCACATAGCAGAATAAATGATTTAGCTTATCACGTTAAGTGTTGGAAACATGTTCTGTGTTCAATATCAAAAGAAAGGAGTATAAAAATAAACACATTTTTCATGAAATCAGCATATTCTGAGATGAATCTGATCAAAGCAGTGTCTTTGTTCATTTAATTCTTGGTGGAACACAATGTTCACTAAGTGCAGCTGACCATGCAGGTGCCTCATTCAGGAGAATGTTTACTTTGTGAGATGTAGCAAAAAAATATGGATGTGTTCGCACAAAAATAACTTATTGGTAAAGCAATAGCCCATTGGTGCCTGCTGCCATACCCCGTATATCCCTTACAAACTATTACCCTTTCGGATAGGTGCAATGCACCCTCCGCCACACACTTTTAGTGAATCACGGAGTAATAATAATAATAATAAAAGAAATGTCTGAAAATGCAATATCTGAAGTTGTGAAGGATCTTCAGAATTGTTCATTTTCAATGACAGCAGATGGAAGCAATGATACCAATACAAAGTTATATCCCATTGTTGTTAAATTTTATAGTGATAAACAAGAAAAAATTATAAGTACTGTGCTATGCATACCAGCATTGAAAGAGAACTCAACAAGGTGTAACATAGGTAACCTCATATTATTGCAATTGGAACATTGCCTAATACCTATTGGAGATAGTGCAGCATTCTGTTCTGATAATGTCCCTGTGATGATGGCACAGAAGAATGGAGTTTCAGTAGTTTTGAAAGAAGCTCATCCAAATATTGTCATTATTGATTGTATGTGTTACTTTATTAATTTAGCTACAGAAAAAGTTGCTATAAGGTAACCACTTAAAATAGACGAGGTTCTTGTTGATATTTTTTTTATTACATAGAAAAGAGTGCCAAAAGAAAAGTTTCAAAAATTACACAATAAAGATTGTAAGAAAATTCTGAAGCATGTATGGACGGGGTAGTTGTCTTTAGGCAAGTGTTTAGACAGAATACTGGAGCAGTAAAAAAGAAAAAGTAAAAAATGATAATTTGTTAATATGTGCTCCAAACATTTCAACCAGCCTGACATCGCAGTGGATCCAAGGAGCAGCAGAAGAACAGAGTTCTTGATTCTCCATCCTCATCGACTCCAAAAAAAAAAAATAGCTTATTCTTTTGAATGCAAGTTATCTGTTCTGAAAAGCAAGAGTTTGACTACAACTCGCGAAGAAATTCTGTTTATGTTTCTCTCTTCTGACTTGAACAAGGCTTATTGTATTTTTCTGCACAACATTGTACCATTATTTGATAAACTAATTACTGTTCTTCCGAGTGTTTCTTCATAAATTCATGTTTTGTTAGATCTTTTGATGGAATTGGTAAAGCAGTTGCTCAGAAAATTTGTAAAACCAAAGGTAATTATAAGCTCTGCGTTGTTAAAGTGAAGTAACACCTAATTAAACATCAGAAAGAAGGTGCGGAATCATTGGCATTTAAACTGTGAATATGTTTAAGAAACCTGATATCGAAAATAAAGCTCTATTCTTTTCATCAATCAGAAGTAAGTTTTCTACGGCCTGCGATTTGATCCTAAACAAGTTTCCCCAACAAGTGATGTGCTAATATATGCGCAAGTAACCACATTTGACAAAATTAAAGATGCACAATTTTCTTCACTTAATTTCTTCTTGCAAAAAATTCCTGTTATCTTACATAAGAAGGAAAATGAAACAAGGGATGATGCTGTAACTGCAATTCACACACAATTCATAGCTCTTCAGCTAGATAACATTTGCACTGTGTAAAGCTTTACGTCGCTTATCGTTGATTTGATTGACTATAATTATGAATAACTCAATTCCTTAGATCCAAAATATATCGTTTATTATATACTATTTGAATCTAATAGAAATTGCAATGAAATTGATTATTCTCGGAAGATGCAGGTTCGTTATTTGGCAATGATTATCTCGAGCATTCCATCTACTCATCTACGCTGATAACTAACATCTCGAGTCCTAATCTCCATAGCAACTTATATCTTATTGCTTTTTCTCTCTAAGAGTATATATATATACTAATTTCTATGTACTCTCAGAAATCAAACATATAATTTTATTATAAAAATATTTCTGTTCTGCCACAAGCCTCCTCTAGTTTACCATGGCTTTACTTAAAAAGACATTGGTAAACGTAAGTAACCTTGCATCTCGATCTTTTGAGATCCCCATTTCTCTTATTCATAGTAGAATTTTTTACATAAAACACACAAGTCCTGTCATGGTAGTCTCTTCAAATATTCCATAATGAAAACATACATACATGCAATAATATATAAAATTCTGGTTTAACATCACATTACTATGACACCATAGTAAAATGTAGCTGACCACAATCTTTCCAAGTCAAAGCTACACTTTCTGGTCTAAGTAACAACAGATTAGATACCTGGAAGCAGTTACTTGCAAGGAAAAAGGTACTTGGCCCTTAAAATTATTATAGTTTTAAATTCTTCATTCCCTAGTGTCCAAAAGGTTCTCTAAGAATAAATATTGGGAATGATATTTGACATACTCTTTAACAATAAACATTAAAAATATTACTTGATGGAAATAGTCACTAGTAAAAGGTACCTGGACCTTGAAAATTATTTTTATAGCATTAAACTATTGGACATTCTTCATTTCTTTAAAAGTTTTAAGTGCAGTCACATGATAGTTTCCTTTCAATGTCTTACTACCTGGGACAATTAAGGTATATAAGTTGAAAATTGGTCCTATTAAAAATTTCATATACTCCTTCATACAAAAAATGATTTTTTTTATTTTTATTTCCTTGTCAACAGCAGAGGATTTAAAGTGTGTTTGTACTAAAACTAACTGACCAACATCATACACCATAGGTTTAATATTACTTTGTCTTTTAAACTTAACTTTTTTCCTCTTCAAGTAATGCATTAGTGAGGAAATTATTGGTTGCTTTCTCACTTTCTTCTTTTTCAGAAAGCAGGTTCTTGAGGAAATCATTGTTTTTTTCTTTTTTAGAAAGCAGGTTTTTAAGGAAATCATTGTTTTCTGATATACTTTTTTCTTTCTCAGGAAGTCAATTCGTGGTTCTTTATACAATGCTTCTTTTTACCATGCAATATCTGCTGTGCCAATTTGGCCTGCATCAGTTTCACATCTTGTGGTTGTAATTTACATTTAACTGCATTCACCTCAGATCCTTTATCAATAAGTCACTCCTATCTGAGAAACTAAAGGGGTGGATGATTCAGAAGAATCATTTTCTGGTATGTAGCTAGTATTGGATGATAAGGATATAGTTGTATTATATGTACTAATTGTTAGTGGCAAATAGGAGTGCTTGGTATCAACCGTCATTTGTATTGGTTTGCTAACTCCTAATGTTCCCTCAAACTTAGTGTGAACATCAGATAGTTGCAATGAAGTTGGTTGCTGTCAGTATTGATGGTATGCGGTGATGTTATTGAAACGGTCTGCCTTTTATCAATAACTTCATTCCCACTGTCTATTTTTTCTCCAAGGGTATTTTCTACATCCAAAATTTGTGAAGTTTGACTGTCATTTAATTCTGAAAGAAGTGTGGTAGCTTTGTTATCAATGGTGGAAATGTTTTGTGACTATTTAGTTTCTACATCTGTAATAGTCTTTGAAATGCCTTGTATGATAACCTGAGATTGGAATGATAATTTATTACTTAATTGTTCCTCAAAGGTGTTTTTTAATTCCAAAATCTTTGACTATCAATTTTTGAAGTTTGGTCCTTTATCTGTACAGTGAAACTGTTTTTGAAATCTTTTTTATCTCCACCATCAATAGGACAATGAGCTCATCTGTGGAAGGTTTGGTGGTATGTGTGCTGGTACAGGGTGTTGGTTGAGATTGATTTGAAAACCCCAGAAAATCTCCACCAGGAGTGGATGTAGAAAAATGAGTCATGTTCAAAGAATCCCTATCCGGACTATTCAGCATAATGCTGTTGGTGGGAAGGTTGATATCTGACATTGCATTAGTAGGGACATAGGATTCTGCATGTGAGATAACCTCCTCTACTAGCGATAATTAATCAGTTAATCCTCTCTCCATGTTGAAGAACCAGAGAGACAATTAGATTAGTATTTAGGAACCGAGACAAGTTCCTGCGAAAAAATAAATCAGTACTTCTCATAATTACAACAGCAATTAGGAGAAGAGATTATAATCTTAGTAAGAGTGTTACACACCATTTGGTGAATACTACTGTGTGAATAAGGCACGCAAGTGTTCAATATAATTAAAACATACCAAACAAACAAGAAAGGAAATGATTTAACAAGTTCTACGCAACTCCACAGTTCATTTGTATAATGTGAATTTTTCATCTTAAAAAGTTCGTAATTATTCAATTAACTACAAAGCCACACTTTTGGAAGGTAGTTTATAGTCATTTACGTCAGGATGCTCCACTGGTAATGCCTAATAACATATTCTTAACTTAAATGAAAATTTTTTAAACAAATCTTGCCGACCGCCGACAGATGTTTACCTGCAAAGATAGTAGAGTAGACGTCGCCAGAGACAATGTAATAGGTCATCGTCGTGTCTGCTACCACCGACTAGGTGTTCGTTGAATATATATTCCAACAGTCAGGGATGAAAAGAATTGTATTAGTTGCTCTCGTCGTCCGTGGCGTTGTCAACTGATGGATTTCTGCGACACTGCTAACGGTGTGTCGTAATTTCGTTGTAACTGTTAAATATTTTCTCTTCTTTCGTAGATTAGTTGCTTAGTAAACACTCTGTTTTCATTGCCGAGTCTTTGCGATCGTCATGTAACGCTTGTCGTTGATTTGATTGAATGATTATAATTATGAATAACTCAATTCTTTAGATCCAAAATATATCATTTATTAAATGTTATAATTTGAATCTACTAGAAATTACAATGAAATTGGTTATTCTCAGAAGATGCAGGTTCGATTTTTTTTTTTTTTTTTTGGCAATGATTATCTCAAGCATTCAATCTACTCATCTACTCTTTTAACTAACATCTCTCGAGTCCTAATCTCCATAGCAACTTATATCTTATTGCTTTCTCTCTCTAAGAGTATATATATTCCTAATTTCTATCTACTCTCAGAAATCAAACATATAATTTTATTATGAAAATATTTCTGTTCTGCCACAACTGTTACAGATGTGGATACTCCAAATGATGTTAAATTGGCACAGTTAACAAATATTCGTGGTGCTGATGGAATTCTTAAATATAATAGTACTTCCAGAGTAAGGTTGTCCATACTCGCCATATCACACAACAATGCAGAGTGTGAACGCGTTTTCAGTATGGTAAAGAAAAATAGATCACAGTACAGATTATCCCTCTCAAATGAAATCCTAGAGACTGTTTCCATTTTGAAGACCACCAGTTCTGGTCCTTGTTATGCAAACAGTTTTCTCCAGACTTTCTTGAGAAGGTAAAGAAAGCCACTGCTTCTGCTTTGAAGTCTGATTGAAAGTACACACATAATGTATAACAAACAGTTTAAACAGGTCCAGTGCTAGGTGAAACAAGATACTGTCTCTGCAAAATTTTAGTTTTTACCATGTTTTAGTTTATAGTTTTAAAAAATGGAAAAAGGGGGGGGGGAATACTGGCTTCAAAGTTTGTCTTGAAAGTAGTGTTTGTCAACAAAT
Source organism: Vandiemenella viatica (assembly GCA_031002005.1). NCBI lineage: Eukaryota > Metazoa > Arthropoda > Insecta > Orthoptera > Morabidae > Vandiemenella > Vandiemenella viatica. Next base: position 27,985,003 of record CM061918.1, read on the forward strand.
AATACGATGTAACTAGACAAGATTTCAATTAAATATGCTGTTTAGAAATTTCTGGATGTTTAGTTAATGGTTGAATAAATGTAGATTTTAAAATTTTGTCTTCCAGGTTCTTTAGGCAAAACACAATTTTTAAAGTTGGCAGGTATGGTAATTGGATATATATATATATACATATATATATTAAACATTGGATAGGATAAAAAACCACCGCTTACCAAAGAAGGGAATTCCAGTGGCGTTGGTACACGAAGAAAAACACGAACACACAAAGAATAGAATTTTCGAGCATGGCTCTTCCTCAGTAGAAGTGAGATGGCTGCACGCAAGTGCTGCCTTCTACTGAGGAAGAGCCATGCTCGAAAATTCTATTCTTTGTGTGTTCGTGTTTTTTTTCGTGTACCAACGCCGCTGGAATTCCCTTCTTTGGTAAGCGGTGGTTTTATATGCTATCCCATGTTTAATATACCCGCTTTAGCGCCTTTGTTTCCTAACAATCTATATATATATATATATATGAATGGTGGAAAAAATCGGTTAGAAAGTTAACAGCACATACATTGCTAGCAATAATTTAAACCTAGTGTTTTTGATTATACAAAGGTAGAGTCATAAAGTCCCCAGAATTGGTTAATAAATTTTTTAAAAGGTATGTATAACATTTTTACCTTATGTTCCTTCAAAATACTCACCTGCTGCTTCTACACACTTATTCCACTGTTCATACAGTTGGTGAAAACAGTCCAGAAAGCAGTTTTTTTTAAGTTTTTTCAGCTACTTTGTTACATTTTCAACCACTAATGACAAATCCGAAAAACTTCTTCCCTTTAACGTCACTTTCAGTCATAGAAACGGGTAAAAATCTGGTGATGCAAGATTGGGAAAATATGGAGGGTGTTCCAGACTGGTAACATTCTTTTTGGCAAGGTATTGTTTCATCATTACAGATTGTTGTGATGGGTCATTGTCATACAACAAAAACCAATCATTTCCTGCCCATTGTGCAGGTTATTTTCGTCAAATTGCATCTCATGACCATTTTAAGATCTCTATGTACAATTCTTTGTTGACTGTTTTTCTTTCAGAAATAAATTCATAATGAATCAAGCCCTGGTAATCAAAACATATCTCCGACATTACTTTACCCCGGCTTCTGTCCAAGTGAAATTTTTGTTTCCTTGGTGATGTTTTTTACCTCCATTTAGCAGACTGCCGTTTTGTCTGAGGGTCGTAAAGGAAGCACCATGTCTCATCACCTGTTACAGTTTTGCGCAGGATGCTTTCATCTGCATCAGCCACTTCAATGATGGCCCTGCACATGGTCACTCTCATTTCTTTTTACTCAGAGGATAACATTTTTTAAATCATGTGCAAGTAAACACGATGCATGTCCAAATCATTAAGAAGAATACTGTGAACACTCCCATCTGAAATACCAACATCGGAGGCAAAAATATCAATGGTTGTTTGCCTTTCCACATGCAAAAGTTGTCAAGTGCATTCAACATTCTCATCTCTCTTGGAAGTTGAAAGCCACCCAGTCAGAATGTCATCTTCAATTGTTGTGCCACTCGTAAACTGCCATTTTCTTCATCATAGTTTCTGTATGCTTTCTTCAGCATCTCAAGTGTCTCTGAGGAGGATTTCTCCAGCAACATACAAAATTTTATATTACCACGCTGCTCTAAAGACATTTCACAATCTGACGTAAGAAAGAAACTATGTCTAAAATATCCCACACTGCACACATCAAACCAACTACAACTGCCTGAGGCATGGCACAGCAACTTCCTCAGTTGTGTTGCCAACCTCCCAAACAAAAATTTTAACTTCCGGCAGAAAAAATGGTAGACTGTACATGACAATTCTGGCAACTTTTTGACCCCCACCTCATATAAAATTTTTGGAGCACCGGAAGTTGAAGCCAGAAGACAAACAGATGGACCCCTGGCAGTATTACCCTACGTTCAGAGGGTGACAGATAAAATTGGCCATATTCTAAAGAAGAAAAATATCTGTCCGATATACAGAGCGCCTAGGAAGATCTCTGATGTGCTCATAAAGGTTAAAGACAGAAGGGAGAATCTGCAGGCAGCGGGCGTGTACCAAATACCCTGTAGCTGTGGCCAAGTGTATATCGGCGAGACTGGACAGACAGTCAAGGAAAGGCTGTGTGAACACAAAAGACATCTTAAAAATAACGATGTCAGCAAATCAGCTGTAGCATAACATTCGGCCGAAAGTGGGCACGCAATTTTATTTAGTGACACTAGTGTACTGGTTCATGAAAGCAGATGGTGGCCCAGGTGTATCAGAGCAGCGCTGGAAATTAAAAGAGATCAGATAATATGAACACGGACGGCGGGCTACAACTTGACCGAATATGGTCATGCCAGCTTAGGAAAACGTGGGACGCAAGCCCCCATTGGACAGGCCATGCTGGCGGCGGTAACTTGAGTGATACCACTCCAAATGGTTAGCGCGCTTTCCGGGAGCTATATATAGGCGACAGCAATCCCAGCCTTGACAGTTCTTCGAAGAAGGCCACAAAACGATGGCCGAACGTTAGGTTTTCATAAATTGATGCTGTTCCACCCAGACAAGCAACATAACATTAGTTTCATTTGTCTGTTGTGTGTTGAAACTGAACCTGTTGGGCGAATCGTAATACTTAGGCATTGCATTTGAGAGGATGTGGATGGAAATCCCTCACTAGCTATCCAGATTTTTGTTTTCAACGTTTTTCCAAATCATTCCATGCAAATGCCGGGTTGGATCTTTCATGCCCATATTTGTTCCCATCTCTTGCTCTCTATGCTTTTCCGCCTCTAGTGACTTCAATAACAATAAGACATCTTGCAACCGATGTTGTATCAACTTCCCAGAGTCCGATTGCTTTAAAACTTTGCTTATATTTTGTCGCTAGTTACAATACGGTGTTCATTAATTATAATTACTAATTTTATTAGTTAATCAATTATGTGGTGAAAATTAAATAAATTTATATCTTGCATACAAATTTTTTTATCAAGGTAACTGATACCAATCCAATCTTGTAGGCCTTCTCTATTGTCTCACACTTACATTTTAGATGGTTCTTTTGAAGAGAGCATACTTGGATGCTATGCTCGCAGAATAAATTGGCTGTAAATAATGCTGCTGCTTCATCAGTCATTTTTAACTTGCTGGCTTACCTTTTTGCAAACCTGTTCATGGAACATGCTGATAGCCTTGTTTAATCTCAACTCCAAAATGTGTTTACCATTTTGAATACCATATGTGGTCTTGTTCTAAGTGTTCATCACACTTGTTGGGTAATTTTGCAACTCTAGTTATGAAAGCATTGGTTTTTTTTTTTTAATTTTTTTTTTAAATATATATTTGTTTTACATATTTGTGTTTCATCCATCATGGTTAGTGAGATATTCCTTCTTTGCCTGAACAAGTACTTGTTCAATTGAACACTACTCTTGGTACAGATGATTTTTAAACAACTGATGTCTTTAATGTTCTTCAATAGTTGGTGAATGGCTACATCACATACACAAATCAAAGCGCGTGTGATGACGACTCTGCCAGCTGTGCCAGCACATGTTCAGGCAATTGCAGTGATTTCAGCGATCAGAATGATTGCCATAACATCGAGAACAAAAACCAAGAAGAGAGGAAGGAAAAGGTATAAGTATATCCATTTTATAATTTTTCTACCATATCCTGAGACTGAAATCAAACTGCAACTAAAATTCATAACTTAGACGACATTTTTCTATTTCATGTGATTGTAATGTAAGATGCGCGGCAAATGACTTGTAATCTTGATATAGCTGAACATATTATAAACTAAAATTGGGAACAACCTGAATTATAAGTACTTGGACAACTTTTTTTTGTCAGATTTCTCACTACGTATGAGCATCTTGCATTTTAGTGAATCTCTCTCTTCCTGCCAACGTTTATATTTAGTAGAGACTCTTATTATTGGATTTTATGTAGCTATGTTAAGATATCAAAGTGTAAGTAAGGTAAGTAATCTTTGATATGGGAGTAATTAAGTTAAATCGGGATTTTATAAATTTTTATTCACCTAGCAACATTCCACACTTAGCAAGAAATGTAAATTTATTATAAAAGAGTGTGGAAAGAAAAAACCAGAGTACAGGTAATGAGGCAGAAAAAAAATATTTAAATGAAGAAATAACAACTAGCAAAAACAAAGAGACGGAAGTTGAATACGAATAAAAATTTGGATGGGGTAAAGTAAATCATAGCCCCCTGATGACATAACAATTTGATTAGGTAGGTTGAAGTATGTTGTACTGCAGGTAAAAGTGCTGGGTAAAACCATTCTCTTCTGACAATGTAGTCTTCCAAGTGTTTTCAGCCAAACTGTCATAAAAAAGACAATGTTTTGACGAGATTCGCTGCTGTTTTCATTAGATATATGTTGTTCAAGAAATACAGAAGTACACTGTCAGTCAACAATTGGACAGACTTTATAATTCCTCCCTCATTTACTATTCTGATTTACAAATTTTAATTTTAAATTGCTAAGTGTTTTTGGAAAAATTATTCATCACTATACTTGGTAATTTGTTCCAATCCCTGACACCTTACCAACAAAAGAAAATTTTAACATTCCCTTATGCATGAAATTGAGCGCAAGCTTGTGGTTATGGTCGCCTTTCTCCTTCCATGCACTATTCCCAATTCTTTGACTAATATCCTCCAAGCTCCATCACCAACATATGCCCTCTACATTCCCAACACTCTCTTCGCCCTCCTCCTTTCCACCAATGAGTTCCAATCCAGCTCCCTTGTCATATCAGATACTGACTACCCTTTGGCACTCCCATATTTACTTCACCTTTTTTTATAATTTATTTCTTACTCTTAACACTTTGCTTACTGGCTTTTAGGAATTCCTTTACCCAGCAAGTAACTTTTTCATCCAACAATAGATTTCGGATATTTATGGGTCCAGATCATAAATATGTCATTCTTGACTTCTTGGACTCACTGAATAACATCGCCTCCCTAAACTTCACCTGGTCCTACTCTCAGACTGACATCACTTTTCTGGATGTGGACATCTTTGTACAGAATGGTAACTTACACACCTCTGTATACATAAAGCCCACTAACCTACAAAAATATCTCCATTTTGATAGCTGCTGTCCATATCATGCAAAACAGTCCATCCAATACAGCGTAACCATTCGAGGCAAACACATCTGCTCTGATCACGAATCCTATACTCTCTACTCCAACAACCTGACCTGGGCACTCATAAACCGCAATTATCCTTCAGAACTAGTACAAAAACTGCTATCAAGAGTCAAGAACTGTCCAACACACCAATACAAACAACTCAAAACCAACCAGAACCCTGTTTTTCTCACACAATTTTCCTCTGGCCTTTAATTGCTAAATCAGATTCTTAATTTGGGCTATGACTTTCTCAGATCCTTTCCTGAAATGCGCCGCATTCTTCTCACTATCCTTCCCATCACACCCCGTGTCACCTTCAGCAGACCTCCTAATCTAAAAAATATACTGGTACTTAAATATCAACACTCTGATGCTCCTAAACCGTTGTTTGGATTCTTCCCTTGTAAGAGACTCCATCGCAAAATGTGCAGATGCATCCACCTACCACTACCTATTACTGGTGAAACCTACCCCATAATAAGTCATGCCACGTGTACAACAACCCATCTCATATACCAACTCAAATGCCTCAGCTGTCAAAGTTCCTACGTTGGCCTTACCTCAAATTCATTATCAGTCAGAATGAATGGTCACAGACAAACAGTTTACTCCCAAAACCTAGACCTCCCTGTTGCTCACCATGCCATTACTCACCACCCCCTTGGCCTTAATAACTGCTCCACGGTCAGAGACAATAGAGTACTTCCAGACACTACCTCCCAATATGAACTCCACAGGTGGGAATTGGCATATCAACACATCCTGCAACCTCCAGGCCTTAATTTCCGATAATATCTTCTATCCTCACCCTGTACACCCATTACTGGCCAGCACAACAGATTCATATATATTTATAGATCTTTTTCAAAATTTTGATATTTTTTATTATAATTTATATTATTATTATTTCCTGTTTTAATCTTGCTTGTCATTTGTACTTGCCGTTATATTATTGTTGCTCCCTCCACCACCACAGACAGTCAATTTTATTCTATGAGTGGCTGTGACAAAGGGTTTTTACCCGAAATATTAAATTATTTTCCTTTTGTGTGTCGTTTTGTGTTGCTGCTGCCCTCCTCCCTTCAACTTTGGTGAGTGTTGGGTGTATTTTATCTGTCCTTTCTATATAAAAAATTAATTTACAGTATTCAATACTTGGGTCTAGTGTTGCAAACTGAAAAACAAAGTTTTTTTTCAGCTTTGTGAAAAAAAAAAAAAAACATGAAAAAAACTTAGCACCCTTGTTTTTTCTTCTTCAGAAAACAGTAAATTTGATAAATTATTGTTTTATTTATGGAACTTACATTTTACATGTGTGTTTTAAATCTTACTGAATCATATAATATCTTACATAATGATTCATAAATGTATCTATATAGATAACATAAATTTATTCATCCTCTATGTCACTACCACATTCACTAGTATCAGCACTACCAACACTAGTTCGCTCAGTGTCCGAATTTTCTGTTACTTCTTCTGTCTCCTCTAGATCCATAACTTCATAAGTAATTACATTTTCTTTTACTGGTTGGCCTTGTATTGTATGCAAAAGATTTTGAGATTGCAATTTTAAATTGTGAGCAAAGTACACAATGTGCATAATGACTGTGCCGATAATTCTGTATTAAGGTCTTTTAAGTTTGAATTTAAATCTACTATCATACAAAATAGGAGCTTTATTTCTTTTTCAATCGTTGGTTTACGCCAATGGTTGTAAGGAAACGATTCATACTTACTAACAATTTAATTACTCAGTATCACTATACGCTGAGTTTAACAGGTATATGAATATAAGTGAAGCACAATAAGTAATAAAAAGAGGCAAAAAGCCGTAGATAAATTTAAAATTCCTATTTTTTTTAAAAGATCGTAGGTCTACAGATAAATTTGCAGGGTTGGCAGCACTAGTTCAAATAGCAAGTATCAATCCAAAAAACAGGGAACGGGGATTCCTCCTCGTGCAACCTAGGCTCTTCGGGAAGTCCCCGTTCGTAAAAGAAAACTTCAGACAATGTTGTCAATATTTTCGTAATTTTCTTTTCTACTGAACCCGAAAAGTATATTATATTTAAAAATTAAGATAAGTACTTAGTATAAACTCTAAAACAGTCATATTGAACAATAAATGCCTTAAAAATTTGAGATTTAGTAGTTATGAAAAAAAAGTGTCAGAAAAAAAATGTGTTTTTTTTTCCAAAGTTTTTTTTCATGTTTATTTTTGAAGTCAGAAAAACACTGTTTTTTTTACAACACTACTTGGGTCCCTATATTTTTTGTTCTTAGCTGTGGGCAAAAGATTTAAGGTAACTCTTTGTTTAAAGTTACTATAATCTATATATATAAAGATGAATGTATGCATGTTTGTTTGTTCGTTCGTCATACAAATCCACAGTTTCCATCCTATCTTGATGAAACTTTGCACACTTATCCTTTGAAACAAGGAGAAAAATACTGTCTATATTTGGTTGAAAAATTATCTGTATAAATAATACATGTTGTCTCGTAATTTCGAAAGACTACCGAATGGCGATAGACAGACGCGTTGGATATGGACGTCTGTATACTGCTTTTTCCGTGTCTCGGTCGGACAGCTCAGTGGTTAAAGCACTTGCTTACAAATGTTTGGGTCTCCGGTTCAAAGCTCCATGAAGGCTAAGATTTTTAAAAATTGTTTTTGATCGTAAGAGTCACGCCTGGTCCGTAGGTTATTTGGATTGAATGTTAAACTGTAGATATCACAAAGTTAGGGGTACAATGCGAGGCAAATCGTAGGTAGTCTTGCAATGCTGTAGGTGTACACTTTTTTATGTTATAATGATTCCTCAGGGGTTGTTCGCAGTCAGAGAGAGAGAGAGAGAGATTGTGTGTGTGTGAACCACAGTAATAATACTATAAATATGGAAGTAAGTCTCTGTCTTTTTGTTACGTTTTGACGACGAAATGGCTATATCGATTTTGATGGAATTTGAAAAGAAAATCTGTATGAAGGGCACAGGACAATTTCTCTGGTATGTTTAATAGTTGTAGTCACGAAATTTTGAGACCTTATCGAATGGTGACAGAAATATGTTGGAAACTGATTCTCTTCAAGAGATTGGTTCGACGGTAGAATGATATAGTGATAGCTTTCCTGTCATATTATGCCGACTCGGTGTTGTTTGGGTCCAATCCTTCGTTACCAACAATTCTGGCAAAAAAAATCTTAATCCACGCATACGAAGTCGCGGGTACGAGCTAGTTTCTAAATAAATTTAAAATGTCTACTTTTGCACTTGTTATATATCCTCATAAGGCAATGAGTAAGCTATTTCAATCACAGTTTACAGGATGGCTCGATCAGTTCTTTGATATGTACGTAATTGTCAGCAGCCATTATCATAAGTGCCGCCATCTGTATTAATTTAATTTATATTGTTTTAGATAGCTTTTTTATGTTTGAATATTTGCTGTTTACCTAGTTCACCCTGTTAACTGATCAGACTATAAGTATGTCAGATGTAGGTTCAGCGTTGACCACTTTTGGTACTTGATGACGAAGATTGCTATAGTTCTTTATGACGGCTGTCAAACTATTGTGAGAACCCTGCAATAGTTAAGAGGTAATAGAAAATTAAACAGTCCTACTGTGACAAAAGGTCATATTTTTGGAAAATGTTCTTTACAAAACTTGGTACCAGTTTGTTAGCTAAGCCAAGGCAGGAAAGCTATCGGATCCATGAATTTTAGACTGTTGAACCATACGACCCAGGTCCTTTATATAAGGATTTCCAAAGTTGACCTTTCTCTGTCTGTAAACTTGCTTTAATCTTACGTCTTGTAGCCTGTTCCATTATGACTGACATCCAGAATTGCTTCGTTTAAAAGTTATTAAATTATAAAGCTTCAAATTTCAAAATCTTAAATTCCTCTTAAAATTTTCAATCCTGTGTGATGATTCTTGTGCCAAATTCCTTCTTAAAATTATCCTAATCTTTTGAAATATTTTGTACTTTGGCACAAAATTTGTGTAAGACTGAAATTAGGAATTATCTCTACCATCATGAACTAATTACCTAAATCTTTTAGAATTTATTTCTCATAAACTGTTGTCCCTTTTGAGATGGTGTAGCCACTATATTCCTTAGGAAAAATTCAGCTATCTCCTAGTATTTTTTTCCTGATCCCCAAGAGCTTGTTTATTATTTTCTTACCGACACCTGTTGATAATATTTTGCCATTCCCCCGACGTCGCACTTAACAGCAGAACCATGATGATAAAAACTAAAATTGTACTTTTAGCCCTTAAATCTTGTAGTAATTGCAAACCAAAACTAATATTCGTAATCAGTTAATTTTTTCCTTCAATTTGAATATATTTTTAATCTTGTACCTTAACTTTTTCCTAAAATTTCGTATTTGGTTTTACCTAAAACATATTTCTATTTTATCTGCAAGGTCTATTTTTACATATGAGTTGCATTTTCTCATTCTCAAACTATTGACATATCAAACTTTATCATATCTTAAAAACTGAGTGGCCTTTCTGTATTAGAATTTTTTTAATTCAATTCACTTCATGTGACACAATCATTAGAAATTTTTATATAACTCGTTGAAAAAAAAATTTCCATCTATATGTGTAATACCTCAAATTGATTTTAATTTTCTGCTTTACCTGTGGAAGTTAATGCAGAATAGGTGTTTGAAACTAATGGTTTTGACTTAATTAAACTTTGTTTTTCCATGATATTGTTTGATTTTTTGTCTCCAAAGGGCTTTATAATCAAGAAAATTCATCGAAATGATTTACTATATGCCTGGTAAGTTGTATGCTTCTTTTTAAACCATGTTGCGGGTATTATTGAAGATGATATGACAAGAAGTCAGTTAATCTTTAGCAACCGTTATTATTAATGCTACCTTCGCATGTTAATTTAAAGTGTTGTAGATAGCTGATGTTTTATCTCTGAATGTTTAATTTTTAATTAGAGCAAAGCTCAGTCAATCGTAAGCAGGCATTATGATTAGTGCTACCTCCCTTGTTAATTTAGTTTAAAATGTTGTAGATAGCTTTTGTTATATTCATGTTGTTTGAGTAATATCAGTATGCAGTAACCATCATCATCTTTAACATTATCAGTAGGGACGTATGTAGATTTTATTTGAACTTTGATTTATTGCTACAATTAGCTAGTATATTTTACTGGATGCCTTATTAACTGTCAGTATAGTGTACACTGTCTGGTTTAAAGTTATAGCTGTTGCCATAGTTAGGTTTTATTTAAGCTTTGATTATTGTTGGCGAGTAATCTGTGAAGTTGATATTTGCCCATTGAGGTTAGTGTGAACGGTGTGCTGTTTAGAATACTTGGAGAGTTTATTCTTTCATCCTCATCTCAGTTTTCGTTCCTGTTTTGAAAGGTAGTGTGTGTAGGGACTGTGGTTGCTGCATGCAGATGCTGGCTGAGGTGACTGATCTGCGCACCCAGCTTGCTTCGTTATTAACCAAAGTTACACAGGTGGAATCTGCTGTAAGGATAACGGAAATGTGATATGGGTGACGCTATGGAAGCTAGGTCTCTCATAGGTTCTCCCCTACCAATCACCATAACTACAGTACAGGCAGAGATATTAAAGATTAAAGCTGTGTAGCTGTCACTTGACAGTGACTGTTTTGTAGATTCTGGAGGTCAATGTCATATATGGTGGTTGTTGTAAAAGCGTAAATCTCAGGAAGAAAAGCTTGTACGACTGCCCAAGTATAGTCTGATTCAGTTTCACAATTGTCATCCTGTGAGTTGGGACCCCCCCCTCCTCCCCCCCCCCCCCAGCCTGCTACGTTTGAGCAACTGCAGAAGAGGATTCTAGGGGTTGGAAGCTACAACATTAGACACTTTATTGAGCTCCCTAGGGAAATACCAAATAGGTCGGGGATGAAATCCTGTATCCATTCATTGCATATTCCGGGAGGTGTGATTTGAGATGTGGAACAGATCATGCCAGATCTGATTGAAAGTAAGGGGTGTAACCAACTGCGGAATGTGGCTCATGTTGGCACCAAAGATGCTTGCCAACTTGGGTCTCTCCCTTGCAGTGGCTTGCTGAAATGGTGAACTCGGTGGTCAGTATCCACAAGATTTTGTCTGAGAACTATGTGCAGCATTGTTAATAGAACCCGACAGGGGACATCTGGTTTAGAGCTGCATTGAGGAGCTGAAACAGAGAGTATGGCATTTCTGTGATAATCCTGGATGCAGATTCCTTTGCCCTGGGATTATCATGTAGGGCTACCTGGAATACATCAGGTGTGCACTACATACAAGTACTTCAATCTGCAGGTGTCATGCAGAGTGCATTCGGAAGTTTTTTGAGGCTGAAAGAGGAAGACATAGAACTGCAAATAGTTCCAGGCAGCCCAGACAAATTCAGCATCACATGTTAGGAGTAGCTTAAAAGAACCTCAATAAGTTCTCGTAGTTAGCTGTAGAGGTGTTCGTATCAAGATCCTAAACTAGAAAGCGTTATTAGTAGCACAGAAGCAGATATTGTATTAGGTACAGAAAAAGCTGTTGTAAGTTCAGCAGAAATGTTTAATAACAGCATAAACATTTTCTGTAGTGATATGTTGCATTCCCATGTAGGTGGTGAATTTATGGCTGTTATTAAATACCTCCCATGAAATTAAATAGATATCTATACGTGTGAACGTTTTCGCGGCGGCAGCACTGTAGAAAACACTCTCGGGATTCTAGCCGCGTCAAATAAAAGTCGACTGGCGACGTTTCGAGAGCCGGCACTGCTCCCATTGTCAAGCCCTGCTTAACTAACTAAAACTGCCTAGCAGTAGTCTCTATATAGGGCTACCGGGCGGGAGAGGAGGGGAACTCGCGCGGATGGCGGGTCTGCTTGGTGACGTCATGTTCCGGTTGTTGTTATGCCCAAATATGGTCCGCTCCCGTGTGTTTCGTAATTGTTTAATAACTAGCCTCCATGTTTGACTTATGTTAAGTCCTTGATCCCGATTTATCACATTGTTATTAACTCTGATTTCAATTGCCTCTTTCACGACACTATCCCAAAAATTCGTCAAACTCGCCGTGACCTCGACAAAAATGCTAGAGAACTAATGGGACGCCATTTGCTATTAGCAGCAGCCCTCTCGCCGATGGATTGGGAATGGGTCGACAACTTCACCACCGGACAACAGAATTCTATATTAAGGACGGCCACGCGCAGGCAGTGCTGTAAATTCAACCGCCTGTCGCGTGATCTGCGCGACACCCAGCTACCCGAAGACAGACGAACCGTGATTAGCCTATCGGGGAAAGAAATTGACGAAGGTGCTATCTCAGCCCTGAAGAAAGGATTGAACTTCGCACCGGCTCCACGTTCCTTGCCTATCATGAACATCATCAGCGGAGTGGAACAAGCTGTGCGTAATATTCCAACGGACGCAGCGGAAGAGGTACGCCGGGAGACAACGCGCATCCTGACGAGGGCCAGACCACCTAAGCCCAATATGACCGCAGCTGAACGAGCCGGCTTACGTGTTTTACGGGAAGACACCGAAATCGTGGTTTTACCAGCTGACAAGGGAAATTCGACCGTAATTCTGACAAACACTGACTACCACCAGAAGATGTGTGAAGTTTTAGATGATGAGGCATATCGTGTGCTTCCGCGCGACCCCACGGCACGGACAGTCAGAAAGACCAATATCTTAATAAAAGAAGCTGGATTGGCGGAAGAAACAGTGAAGAATTTGACAGTCCGAGCCCCAAGACCACCAAGATTGTATGGCCTACCAAAAATACACAAAGAGCATGCTCCGATGCGGCCGATAGTTAGTGCCATAGATTCGCCGACGTACAGGTTGGCCAAATACCTCACACGTCAGTTAAGTCCGTTTGTGGGTAAATGTGCACACCACGTTAAGAACTCTGCTGCGTTTGTGGAAGTGGTTAAAACAATGAGACTAGAGCGTGACGATATCATGGTCAGTTTGGATGTCACATCGTTATTTACGCGGGTGCCGTTAAGGGAAACAATCGAACTACTTAGTGAACATTTTGACCAAAAACTCGTGGAATTATTCAGACACATGCTCACGTCGACGTATTTCGTGTACCAAGAAAAATATTACGAACAAACGGACGGCGTGGCCATGGGGTCCCCGTTATCCCCAGCGATTGCCGATTTTTACATGGAACATTTTGAGCATGTAGCTCTTGACGCGGCCCCTTTAAAGCCCAAGTGTTTTTATATATTTGTTGACGACACATTCCTCGTGTGGCCTCATGGGATACCAGCCCTATATGAATTTGTGAACTATCTCAACGGCGTTCACCCCAACATCAAGTTCACGATGGAAATCGAAAAAGAAGGCGCACTTCCTTTTCTGGATGTATTGGTACGTCGAAAGCCGAACGGAAGGTTGGGGCACAGTGTGTATAGAAAACCCACACACACTGATCGTTATCTAAACGCCCTTAGTTTTCATCACCCATCTCAGAAGCGCGGCGTACTGAATACGTTGGTCCACAGGGCAAAGGCGGTATCCGACAATCAGCATCTACAAGAAGAGCTGCGACACTTAGAACGCGTGTTTAGGGCCAATGGTTATAGTTCCAAAGAAATTCGACATGCGATTATCGGAAGAAGAAACAAAAACAAAACGGATGACAGGGAACGAGAAACCCCATGTGCCTTTTTGCCCTTCTGCGGAGCGGTGACATCGAAAATAGCCAGGCTGCTCAACAAGCAAGGCATCCGCTCCATCTTTCGGCCCCCGCCTAAGATCCGTCAGTTATTACGAACCCCGAAAGATTGTATAAATCTCCGGGCCCCTGGAGTGTATAAAATTCCTTGTGAGTGTGGCTCTTCCTATATAGGACAGACTTTGAGAACGATCGATGAAAGGCGCAAAGAGCATATAAGATACTTTAAGTTGGGGCAGAAAGAAAAATCGGCTATAGTAGAGCACGCCCTTGAAAACTGTCATGAGCCGTGCTTTGACAAGACGACACGCCTCTGCCATGCTAATAATTTTTGGGATAGTGTCATGAAAGAGGCAATTGAAATCAGAGTTAATAACAATGTGATAAATCGGGATCAAGGACTTAACATAAGTCAAACATGGAGGCCAGTTATTAAACAATTACGAAACACACGGGAGCGGACCATATTTGGGCATAACAACAACCGGAACATGACGTCACCAAGCAGACCCGCCCTCCGCGCGAGTTCCCCTCCTCTCCCGCCCGGTAGCCCTATATAGAGACTACCGCTAGGCAGTTTTAGTTAGTTAAGCAGGGCTTGACAATGGGAGCAGTGCCGGCTCTCGAAACGTCGCCAGTCGACTTTTATTTGACGCGGCTAGAATCCCGAGAGTGTTTTCTACAGATATCTATACGGTTTACTATATCTTATGGATTAAGCTCAATTCAGTTAGGAAAAACCTTGTGATAGGCTCCTTCTGTCATCCACCATACACAGAAGTAACTACTTCTGAGGGCTTAAGAAATATTGTAAATCATATAGCTCTTTAATTTCCAGATCATGCAGTAATACTAGGAGGTGACTTGATCTAGCTGTATATCAATGACTAATTATGTTCATGTTACTCATGTCAGGGATAAAGCAGCTTGTGAAATCATTCTTTACCTGTTCTCAGATCATCATCTTGAACAGCTCATCTCTGAACAAACACGGTGCCACAACGGTGATGAAAATATTTTAGATATTCTTGTTAAATATTATTATTATTATTGCAGCTATATCGATCCTTTTTTCAGGATGTAGCCTCTTTAAGCCTAATGAGCTATATATTAAAACTAGACGACCCGTGCGAAAATTTCGCGAATAAAATGCGACGAATAGTGAGGTTGAATGCTTGTAATATAATGAATAGTAGAACCGTAGTTTTGTAGCAAATATTTTTTTTTAGTGTAATAGGTACACAGCAAAATACTCACAACATATTATGAAACAGTTAGGAAAATTTTAAACACACTTTATTTATGACAAACTGTCACTGACCTTGGTAGAATAAAACCAACCTTAACAAACTGCACACAACATATCAACATCTCTGTGATATTTGTAACTGAGCGAATAAAATGATTACCTTGGAATTGTATAGCAAAACGACAGTGTTTCCGTAAAAGAAAAAAATATATACGAAAAACTACTTATTGAATAAAAAAAAGTTTATTGACTTCTCTGTGATATCCGCTGCTGAAATCTGGGGACTTGGCTCTGAACAGTCGCGCTACCACTTTTAGCACCAAATTCTGAACATTTTTTTTCTTAATTTATGATTTTACCTAGCTGGAGACCTTAACATTTAAATCGATATGTCATTTATCGATTTCAGCTAGGTATCGAAGGAGATAAATGGCATATAATAAAAACAAAAATTTAAAAAATCAACACGTTCTATAACTAATATTGATGCTTTTGCCCTTTAAGGGTCGAATTACAAAAAATTTCTTTTATAAAATATGGTGTGACCAAACCAGCCACCTTGGTCTTTAAAATGATACCTCATTTATCGATTTCGGTTAGTTATCAAGCAAGGTAAAAAAAAAAAAAAAAAAAAGTTTGAGAAATGATGTTATTTTTGCCTCTTAAGGGTGTAATTTGGAGAAAGTTTTTTCTTAAAATATGATGTGACGATAGTGGATAATTTAATATTTAAATCGATACATCATTTATTGATTTCGATTAGGTATCAAGGGTAATAAATAGCTCATGACAGAAAAATGCGTTCTAAAAATATTAATACTTTTACCCCCTAAGGTTAGAATTTTAAAAAATTTCTTTCTTAAATGTGGTAACAGAACCGAAGACATTACGAAGATCTTAATCTTTTAAATGATACCTCGTTTATCAATTTTGTTTAATTGTCAATGGAGGTAAATGACTTGAGACACAAAAAACACATTTTAGAAATACTGACATTTATGCTCTTTAAGGGTCGAATAACGAAAAATTCTTTCTTAAAATATAATCTGACTATGGCGGAGACCTTAATCTTTACTATGATACCTTATTTATCTTTACCGGTTATATATCAAGGGAGGTAAATGGCTCGTGACACAAAAATGCATTATAGAAAAATTTATACTTTTCCCTTTAATGGTTGAATTCCAAAAACATTCTTTCTTAAAATATTATGTCACAAAGCTGAGACATTACTCCTCATAATCCTACTTTATTTATCGATTTGGTTAGATATCCAGGGAGATAAATGGCTCAAGACATAAAAAAACGAATTTTAGAAAAATTGACATTTTTGCCCTTTAAGGGTCCAATTACGAACATTCCTTTCTTAAAAATGTAATGTTACCATGGCAGCAACCTTATTCGTTAATATGATACCTCATTTATCTATATCGGTTAGATATTAAGGGAGATAAATCACTCGTGACACAAAAATGCTTATTGAAAAATTTAAACTTTTTCCCTCTAAGGGTTGAATTCCAAAAACATTCTTTCTTAAAATATCATGTCACAAAGCTGAGACATTACTCCTCATAATCCAACTTCATTTATCGATTTTGGTTAGATATCCAGGGAGATAAATGGCTCAAGACATAAAAAACGAATTTTAGAGAAATTGACATTTTTGCTCTTTAAGGGTCCAATTACGAACAATTCCTTTCTTAAAATATAATGTTACCACGGCAGCAACCTTATTCGTTAATATGATACCTCATTTATCTATATGGGTTAGATATTAAGGGAGATAAATCACTCGTGACACAAAAATGCGTTATTGAAAAATTTAAACTTTTTCCCTTTAAGGGTTGAATTCCAAAAACATTCTTTCTTAAAATATCATGTCACAAAGCTGAGACATTACTCCTCATAATCCTATTTCATTTCTCGATTTTGGTTAGATATCCAGGGAGATAAATGGCTCGAGATACAAAAAACGCATTTTAGAAAAAATCGTCACTTTTGCCCTTCAAGGGTCGAAAAACGAAAAATTCTTTCTTGAAATATAATGTTACCACGGCGGAGACCTCGATCTTTAATATGATACCTCATTTATATATATCGGTTAGATATTAAGAGAGATAAATCGCTTGTGACACAATTATGCATTGCAAAAATATTGATACTTTTGCCCTTTAAGGGTCGAATTCCGAAAAAATATCTGTCTTAATATATGACGTCACTAAAGCGGAGATCTTAATCTTTAAAATGATACTACACTAAACGATTTCATATACGTATCCAGGTAGATAAATGACTCGTAACACAGAAAACAGCATTTTAGAAAGATTGACATTTTTGCCTTTTAAGGGTCGAATTCCAAAAACTTCATTTCTTAAAATATGATGTGACCAAAGTGGAGACCATAAGCTTTAAAATGACACCTCATTCATTGATTTCGGTTAAGTATGAAAGAAGATACAGGCTTGTGACAAAAAAATACCTTATAGAAATAATATATATGATTTAATTCTACATAGTGTTGCTGTAATTCTTTCCAGGCCAATCGATCCTGAGCCACCCTCTTCCAGTTCATGCCTGTGACTTGATGTATATCCTTATCCCAGTGATCCGGGGGTCCTCCTCTTGCTCTTTTCAGGTTTCTCGGTATCCAATCCAGCACTACCGTAGTCCATCTTTCATCTCTTTTGCGAGCAACATGACCGGGCCCATTGCCATTTTTGGGTCATGACTCTTTTTAAGATGTCTGTTACTTTAGTTATTGAACGGATGTGCACGGCCCTTTTCCTGTCTCTTCTTGTAAACCCTAGCATTGCTCTTTCCATACTTCGCTTGGCAGTTCTCAGTTTTTGCTTCGTGTGACTATTTAGGGTAGCAGGCATATGTGAGGACCGGTAATACACATTATTCAAATACCTGTTTTTTAAGATGTACTGGCATGTTTGATTTAAAAACTATGGAATTTCTTCCGTATGCTCTCCAGCCCAGCTTTATCCGTCTGTAGATCTCAGGCTTTGAGTCACCAATCATATTGATCAGTTGGCCAAGATAGATGTACTGATCTACGGACTCAATACCAGAATCTTTCATGTCCGCCTTGTCTTTATCTTTTTCTGCCCATTTGTTTTGCATGATTTTGCTTTTTGATATATTTATTTTAAGGCCCACTTCACTGCACGCTGTCTCTAGTTCATTTATCAGTTCTTTGAGCTCTTCCAGACTGTTTGAGAGTAAAACTATATCATCAGCGAATCTTAAGTTGTTGAGATTTCTTCCATTTATTCTCAAACCTCGGTTTTGCCATTGGATTTTTGACATTGCCAACTCTAGGACTGATGTGAATAGCTTGGGGGATATAGAGTCTCCTTGTTTTACCTCTCTTTCTACTGGGAACTCTATGGTAACTTCAGCGATGTTGACAAAGACAGTGGAAGCGGTGTAGATGTTGTACAGTAAGTCGATATAGCCGGGGTTCACTCCTTGTTCTAAAAGGGCTTGCATGATTGCTGAGTGATGGACTGAATCAAAAGCTTTTTCAAAATCGATAAAGGCATAACAGAGGGGCATCTGGTATTCATTTGATTGACTTATTACTTCATGGATGACTTGGATGTGATCTACTGTACTGAATCCTGACCTAAAGCCAGCCTGTTGAATTGGTTGTGCTGTGTCCAAGGTGGAACTGATGCGGTTATTAATGTCCTTTGTAAACACTTTGTATATGATAGGAAGGAGGCTGATGGGGCGGTAGTTTTTAATATTGTAACGACTGCCCTTTTTGTGTAGCAACACAATCATTTCTTTATTCCAGCTGGATGGGATATTTCTCTATTCGAGGCATTGTGAAAACACCTTAGCTAGGTGTCTGTAGGTTTCTTCTTCAGTCAATTGGAGTTCGTCAATAGACAGGCCGTCATAACCACTAGCTGCTCCTTTTTTCATTTCGTTCACTGCCCTTCTAACTTCATATGGGAGGACTTCAGGAATTGGTGAGTCTGGGCTTGATCTCATTAAAGGATTTTCATCTTGCTTGCTGTATAAGGACTGATAGAAGTTCCTGATAGGAACCAATACTGCCGTTTTGTCTGTAATACGCTCATTATCATCATCTAAAGCTATTATTTGTTTCTTTCCTATTATTAATCTTTGTTTTGCTTTCTTATAGCCTTTCTTGTTCTCTATAACTGATCTGACCAGGTTTTCATTATATTTCTTGATGTCAGCTGTTATTTCTTTTCTAATGGTCTTGCACAGTTCAGCATATTCAATTAGGTTTTTTTCAGGTTTTACTTTCATATTCCTCCGTTTATTCAGGAGAGTTATTGTATCATTGCTAATTTTACTTAATTAGGTGGTTTTAACAGTTCCTGCAATTTCTATGGCTAATGTGTTAATAGTTGAAGCTAAATTTCCATTGGCGGTGGTAGCTAGTTTCTCCGATAGCGTGCGTTGAAAAATGTCTTTCTTTTCAGTGAGATTGATTATATTTACTGATGTTTTATTGGTTCCTTTTATTAGCTTTCGCCTTTCCTGTTTTATGCAGATACTAAGTTTCACTCGGACCAGCCTGTAATCACTTCCGGTGTTGATTTAGAACAGTGACGTCTTGAACAAAATGTTGGCTGTTGGACAGAATGTAGTCTATTTGATTTTTAGTTTTATGATCTGGACTTCTCCATGTCCACTTTCGACTTTGATGTTTTTTTAAAAAATGTGTTTATGACGTGCATTTTTGTGTGCTCTGCAAACTGCACGAGTCGTTCCCCTCTGTCATTCCTAGTTTGTATTCCGAACTTATCGACCACAGTGTCTCCTTGTTTCCTGGTGCCTACAATAGCATTGAAGTCCCCCATGATCGATCTGAAATACCTTCTATTAGTTTAACCTTATTTTTCACACTACGGTTTATCAGGCCCACTCCATTTAGCTTTCCCAAGGAGTTTCCGTAATGGTACAAGATGTGGCCTGATTTAAGTTCGATACATTCTTCCTCTGGACGTCTAACCTCACTGAGGCCCACTATACTCCATTTGATTTTTTGGAGCGCGTCTTCCAACTCTGTAAGTCGGGCTTCTCCTTTAAGAGACCTGCAGTTGTAAGTGCATATATGAATTATTTGCTGTTTTTCTATTGATGATCTTGTTTGCTCTTAGGAACTTTGACTGCTGACATTAATGTAGCCCCCTCCCGGAGAACCGAATGGGGGGCTGTTTTACCTCCGGATTGTTTTCCAATAATGCCGCTCATCATAGTTGCTAAATATACTTCTAAATTATTCATGGATTTGTACCACTACAGCGATAAATGATCACAAACTGGTAACTGATTTAATAAAATTAATAACTTAGTACAAAAAGGATTGATTACAGATTCAAAAAGGCTTCAATGAAATTTTTCAGAGTGTTCCTAAGGGATAATTAATTACCTTACCTACAAAATAGGAAGAGGCACCATTGAAGAGATGGAGCACCGATTTATACATATAGTACATATATGTATGCTGAAATGGACAATCCCTTATGGTACATGTGAAGTTAAAGGTTACTGAAAAAGCAATGGAGGATATAGGCATGCTCAAGATGGACAAGTCACCATAGTGATTTAGAAAAGTTAGAGAAGAGCATGTGTTAGAAATATGATATGAGAGGCCTGTAATGACTTCCGTTGCAATTCACTTTCTGGAAACCTAAAGAAATTTTTGTCGAACATAGAAAAGGCCAGATGTAGCAACAACAATATGCCAGTGCTAATACAACACGATCATGAAGTTGATGACAGCAATAACAAATCTACCATATTTAAGACCTAATTTAAAAAACATTTACTAACAAATGGAGTTAGAGCTGGATTCAGTACAAATAGATAGCATAGGTATTGTAAAGCAACTAAAGCTTCAGAAATGGTGAAAATCATCTGGTACTGATAGCATACTAGCTAGTGTATTTTCAGAGTATGTGAAGGTAGTAGAACAATTTTTGCCTAATAAATTCTCAAACCTTTAGAAGAGAAAATGTAGCTTCCATCTGGAAAATTACCTAGGTTAATTCCTATTTTGAAGAAAGGAGATTGGAAGGAATTATCAATCCATATTTCTGACAGCTGTTTGCAGCTGATTTCTGGGGTGTATCATATTCTTTAAAATTATGAAGTTTCTGGATTAAAATGAGTTACTTAAACCAAGCCACTTCAGATTTCGGAAGCACAGATCACATGAAAAACAGTTGACCCTATTTTCACTTGATGTAATGAAAGTTATCAATGCAGGTTCACAAATTGATGCAATTTTTTTGCATTTTCAGAATGCTTTTGACAATACAACCGACTTACAGCAAAGCTTAAAGTGTATATCAAATCAGATATGTAAATAGGTACAAGATTTTCTAACTAGTCAATCGCAGTATGCCGTTGTTGATGGGGAGTCTCTTCTAATCTACATGTTACTTCTGGCATTCTTCTTGAAAGTGTAACCACTTCTCTTCTTAATTTTTATTAACCATTTTCTATAAAACATTAATAGTAGTTTGCAATTGTTTACTGATGATGCAGTTATTTATTGGGAAGTAAGGTGCTCTGACAATTGCTTAGAAATTCAGCACGATCTGGATGTTATTTTGGAATAGTGCTGTGACTGGCAGCATACACTAAATTGCAAAAAGTGCAAGGCAATGCACATAATTAACAAAAAGGATCTGTTTGCTCCTGAGTACAAACTAAACAGCTAAGTTGTTGAAATGTTGAGTCTCTAAAGTATTTGGGTGTAATAGTACAAAGCAACATGAAATGGGACCTGCATATAATTCATATTAAAAGTAAAGCTAATTCTAGATTAAGATTCATAGGTTGTAATTGGAATGATTGTAATGCTCATAATAAGGAAATAGCATACCAAACTCTCATTTGTCCACATTTTGATTACTGTTGTTCCGTTGGGATTTATTGTCATAAGGGAATGATTGACATGATATATAAATTACAGAGAAGGGTTGTACGATTCGTGAATATTTGCCACAGCCAAAAGTGTCACAGACTTGATACATTGGTTGGGCTTGGATTGTCTGGCAGACAGAAGACATTAGTTTTGCTTAAATTTATTGGTGAGTATGTGAAATTCTTCACTCAAACATGAGAACAATGTAATACTTTGTCCACTAACCTACTTACGTCACAATGACAAAGATAAGATTATAAAAATAAGATGCCGTACTGATGCTTATATGTATACTTTTTTTTACCCTCGTGCTTTTTGAAATTGGAATGCACAGAGTTACTTTTGGTGCAAAGCACTTTTGACATACACAATAATTATGAATTGCAGAGTCTGGATATAGATTTAGAATAAAATAAAAAATTACATTATTTAAAATTTTGCAGAGTAGACACAAAAGTTTACGAAAAATGCTTATTTTGACTATCGCTTGAAATGTGACTAAATCATTAAAATTTTGTATAATTATGGGTTAATAATGAAATCCAGACAACAAAAAATAATTTTCTTTTTGGGATCTCTTTTTTTAAGATACTAGTACAATTTTTGATGTTTTTGCATGGAAATTGTTTCCATTCTTCATCGGCTCTAACTAAACCATGAAAGTACTACATTAAGGTGAAAGAACTTTCTTTTAGCCTGTACAAAACCCACAGTTTCGTCCAAAGAAGAAACTCTTTCCTAAAAAATACTGCTTTAAATTAACAAAACAAATGTTTGCTCTTCGCGGATACAAGTTCATCGTAGTTTTTCCTAAAACAAAATATAGGTATGCATTAATGAAGTTTCAAAATATACGGTTTACGTACAAGACAGCTAATTTTACATACTACACAAATTGAGCCGGATATTTCTGCCATTAAAGGATTCTACCTTTCTACAAAGTCAAATGTATTCTCCCTTTCTAAATTACGTACCATTCCTCAGTTTAAGTTGAAAACTTTGGAAATGTATCTTGAGATCTTGAGTAAATAAATGGTTCTTACAAAATATCACGCTTGATGCACTGCACAAGGATGCCTTATTTTTTAGTTTTTTGCCACTATCCAGAAATATCACTCATAGCTCAATTAGTTCTCTGTAGTTGTCTCTCATGAAGAATGTTTTTAAATTCAGTCAAATAGAAATGTAACAACTACTCAGTTTGCATGTCATTTTTAGTGCTTATAGATACAGGCTGGATTGGTTAATTTGTTAGTGGAGGGAACAGTCAAAAGTAAGAACTGTAGAGGAAGACGACTATATGAAGCAGAAAATTGAGGACATTGGTTGTAAGGGATATATAGAGCTGAAGAGGTTAGCACAAGATAGGAAGGGATGGAGGATTGCATCAAACCAGTCAAAAGACTGATGACAGCAAAAAAAAAAAAAAATCGATTTGATGCCATCATGCAAAAAGTCACAACTTTCTATCGAACATTAGGTCCAGAGAGGCCCAGGCACCATTGAGATGACATATGTTAGATGCTATAGTGTCGCATCACATTATCTGCACTTTATCACTTACCAAGAGCAATCGGAACAACTTCACCTTGGTCTTTATCACAAGAAATTGTTTCCTATTACGAAATGTAATTATGAGACAGATTGGCAATTGTTCATCTTTGGAACTTCTTTTTGCCCAGACCAGGCAATGACTTGCCATTTCACTGAATTGTCACGACATGTCATTTTAAAATTGGTTATTATAGTTTCTGCTCATTCCTTCCTCATTTGTGTTTTCATTTGTTGAATGGAAGACTTTTTTTTTTTTTTTAAAAAAATTGACAGTACTAAACCCAATTGCCTCCACGATAACTTGAAGAACTTAAACTGAATATCTTATACTTAACTGGCATCTGTACAAGGCAGCTATTAATTTAGGAGTAATGATATTTTTTTCTTCTGTGCTTTGCACCAGTTCCTGATTGAATTATTTCAGGTGGGTTTGTTAAATGCTAAATGCTATTCTTGGTGTTCCGAGAACTAGATGTGTCGTTGAGTTCTTCAGATAGCAGGAAGAAATCATAGGGCGCTGATGAGCTTGACTATCCACTGGACCACATATATTTAAGTGTTTTTCTGTTCATTTATTTTCATTTGCTTTAACCTTTCTTCGTTTTCAGCTAGTGTTAACAAACACACACACACACACACACACACACACAAACCAAGCAACATGTTCTCCCTGGCTTTCTCTGTGATGTAAGAAGATTCAACCCTCTTTTTGAGGGTTTAAGTATGTGTAATACCATAAATATTATCCAGTTAACGTGTGAAATGCCTTTCTCTTCGCTTTCAAAGCACCAGAGTTTTGCTTGCATTATTTTTCAACTGCCTGCATAATATTCTCCAGAATATAATGCATTCAAGTGCAATGACATTAGAGCTTTCACTTATAATCAATTTGCTTTTCCGGATATTCAAAAATAAAACTGATAGCACTTCTGCAATTTGGCAATTTGGTAGTTTGCCTCTCTTAATAAAAAAATATGCTCTTTCTAGCACTTTGTAATCTTAAAACCATCTATTAGAACAAAACAATACGTGATACTTATTCAGTAATTGTAATAATAGTATCAACTAACACGGGCGAGCACCACTACTCTTGCATAACTTATATGAAGATGAGTCGGTGGAAGTCAGCACAGGTTACAGTTCTCCAAATGGCATAAAAATTATTTGTGAGGGGGGGGGGGGGGGACACCCTAATATATGTAAGACTGGAGATTTTCTCGGCGTTGTAAATGAATAAAATTTTCCCGGCCCAACGCAGATCAGTACTGGAAACCTTGGTGCACAGGGCGCGAACTCTATGTGACAAGGATAGTTTGCAGGCGGAAATGTGTCATTTACGGGAAACTTTCCGTAAGAACGGTTTCAACGAGGCGTTAATAAACTCGGTTTGCACACGAGCAGGAAGGAGGAAAATACGACAGCAGGAAGACCCGAGCCGCTTCGCCTTCCTTCCTTATGTCGGAACGACTACCGCTAAGATTGGCAGAATTTTAAGTAAATGTGGCATTAAAACCATTCTCCGACCAACGGCCAAAATTAGGAATATACTGCGGTCACCCAAGGACGATATAGCCTTACGAACACCTGGCGTATATCGCATTCCTTGCGAATGCGGAAAGGCTTACATCGGACAAACAACACGATGTATTGACCAAAGGTGCGCCGAACATGCGCGCAACGTCCGCCTGGGCCAGATCGACAAGTCAGCGGTTGCTGAACACAGTATTGACACGGGACATGGCTTTAATTTCAAAGCAACAAGAATTCTTGTGCGTACGAGAGGTTATTGGGACAGTGTTTTCTCGGAAGCTATCGAAATTCGTATCTCGAAGGACCTCGTTAACAGAGATACTGGATTTCAGTTAAGTAAAGCCTGGAGCCCAGCAATCCAGAAAATGAGAGTGCAGCAGGACAACTGGGAAACACGCACCTCTCTTGCGCGCCAGCAATCAGCGGAACCCACCAGCAGCTAATGGCTTCCGCCAATAGGAACGCTTCCCGCTAATGGCCAACGTTTCCCGTCACTAGCCATTGGCCGACCGGAAAAAGGATGACGTAGCGCGGACTTCGCGTGATATATAAGCACCTCAATAACATACCGGCAGCAGTCACTTGACAATGGCGGCAGAGATTGTGACCGCCGAAACGTCGTGGTCAAACGATGGACTAACTCGGCTAGCTACCCGATAAAATTTTATTCACCCTAATATATATTAAACAATTGTGTAGGAGAAAAAAAACACCGCTTACCATAGAAGAGGATATATATATGGCTTACCATTACCAAATGGGCACCAGACAACCACTAGGACTAAACTTAAGATAGCACCAATTTCTTCCCACCCATCGCCCTCACATCCTATCTTTTCCGACAGAACCATTGCTCACCAGAGCATATATTTTTTAGCTTGTAACTTCAAATTTTGCTCAATTTTTAATAAATTTTTATTTCGCACAAACATCTATTACTTAATAGGCAATTTATGCAACTAAGGAAAATGGAAGCGGCTTCTAGGCGATATAAATAAGAAAAGAAAGGGAAATTAACCCACCACATACCAAAGTGGACGCAATTTAGGACCATCAGCTCTCGACCGCACTTCCGTGACGGGTCCCTAAGGACAGGTTTATCTCTTTATTAGTGTTTTCTAGCTTATGGCTTTCTACCCCCACCCTCACTCCCCACCATGTTAGCCCCGCGCCACCATTAGCTCCCGCCTGCTGGGCTCACTCAGTTGGCTGCCAGCCTCAAACATGCAGGCATCTCACTACTACTGAAGAAGGGCCAGGTTCGAAAAACATATATTCTATGTGTGTACGTGTTTCTTTCGTGTGTCGATGCCACAGGAATCCTCATCATGGTAAGTGGTGGTTTTTCTCCTATCCAAATATATATATATGTCTATCTGTAGTTCTTTGAGAATGAATCTTTGTGATGGGAAAAACCTCTTATTGCCTCTTGTGTGATTGCTTATGTTGGTTAGTACTTTGTACAATAAAAGATATACAAAACTGATGCCAGCCAGTATGCAGAAGTTATATTTTATCGAAGGCAGTATTTGCATTTCAGCATATGTCAATGGAAACTGACATGCAACATCTTAAATACAGCGAGTGTGAATTTGTGCGACAGCCATGTGCCAAAAAGTGATATAAAATATACATGTGACGTCACAAAACTTATGACTTCCGTCCCTACTCTTGTCACACAATGTTGCACTTGTTGATCCCTCCATCCTTCTTAAGGTACATCTAATTTATTGATGGCCTCCAGTGTGGCTAATCTTAATCTTGCTTTTGTAGCTTTTTCCTATTCTTTCCTGGTGCAATCATCCAGCATTAGCTAATTCTGATGTCATGCTGAAAGCCTTTTAGCAGGATTGTTGGATTTACAGCTAGTAATCCATGGATCAATGTTCCATTTAATTACAATATCCTTCAGTTTAAAATGGAACTAATATTGATTGGTAACTGTAGTGTCTGTAGTTTGCAAGTTTTCTAAGAGATAAGACTGAGAAGCAGGTGATCTGCTGGATCCACTCTCCACTTTTCAGCCTAGTCAGCTGCTTCCATCTCATTTGGGAAACTATAATTAATTGGATCCGTTTTCATTGGTTAATTGGCTAGCTAATTTACATCTTTTCACAGAGGCTCAGTGTCAGTAAGAAGAAAATTCTGTTATCTTTCTTCACATCATGGAAATGTAATATGCTGCTTTTGTCTTATTTACATCTTCTATGGCTAATTTCTCACCTGTCACAATATATGTTCCATGCAACACATTGGTAAGCACTAGTTGTTGACATACTTCTGGATGCATTAATGGTACCTGCTAACATGTGTAAGACTTTTGATTTAGATATCTGTGTCCTAATTTTCTTTGGTTCAGATCCCATCAAGATTTTATAAAGTTCATACATTACTTAAAAGTAAGAGAATCCGATAACGATACACTGAAAGCTCACTACAAACTTTATTCTAAAGTACTAAGAAATCTAATAAGGATGGTCAAGAACGTGGATGTGCACATATCAGAGAAAATTGATAATGCTAGTAATAAAATAAAAACTACGTGTAATATGGAAAATCTGTAGATCACTCTGTAGGCATTAAAATAGACAAAATAGATCTGTGAACAGAGGAGTAGGGAAGGTTTGTAAAATATTTTACAAACATGTTATTTCAGCATGAGAGAAATTAGGCATACAAAAAGAGTCCTTAGATAATGCCCCGAGGCTTCTTCAGACTACTTTCCCAATTAGATTTGTGATTGCCACCTGTAGCAATCTCAGAAATAAATAAACTCATGAAGCAATTAAAACCTAATAATTCTTACAGCTATGACAACATTACTAGAAAGTTGTTCAGATTTTATTAGTCATGTACTTGCTCACATTTGTAATGAATCCTTAATGCAAGGTGTATATCCAAATAGACTAAAAATGCAGTTGTAAAACCATTATTTGAAAAAGGAGAAGCAACATGTATAGATAACTACCTTCCTTTTAATATACATCCAGGATTTTCAAAGATTTTGAAAAATTCAGTATTGTAGAGTAATAAAACATGTTACAAAACATAACATTAATTCACAGTTTGAATTTCAAAAACGGCCAGTCACAGGAATCACTATATTTTTGTTTTAAATTATGAGTTTGATGAAATGAATTTAAAAATATTCCATGTAAGAATTTGTTATGTTCTTGCAAAAGCATTTAACTGTGTTAATCGTGTATTAATTTTGAAAAAATTGGAGTACTGTGGTATTTATAGAACTGCAGGGACTGAGTGGTAATGCTCTGGCCTCGCATTCAGAAGGACGTGGGTTTGAATCCCCATCTGTCTGGTTTTCCAAATTCGTTCCAGGTGAATGCCAGGATGGTTCCTCTAAATGGCCATGGCCGAACTCCTTCCTGTTCTATGCCCCCAATCCTTTCCTGCCTCTAATGTCCTTGATATCGATGAGGCATAAAACTATAAACAAAAAGAAAAGGAAATTCAAGTGAATGATTTAATTTGGGCATGGAAAGCCGAATGCAAAAGTCTCCCTTTTTTATTCTATCAGTAAAGATGATTTATCAGACTGGGAGAAAATCCAACATGGCATTCCACAAAGCTCTGTCCTAGGACCCTTCTGTTTTTAATATACATCAACCGAAAAGGCTAGATGGTAGGCTAAGATCATTTTATTTCCAGATGACACTACCCAGACAGAGGTGGAGGGATTAAATAAATAACGCCAGACAGCAATCTGGAATTTAATGAAAGTGTAGTATTAAATGAAGTAGCAGACTGGTTTCAGGCAAACTCACTAAGATTAAATTTTTATAAAACTCCTTGTAGGTTTAAAACAAAATATTGTATGCAGCAGGATTTAGACATAAACTATAAAAATAACTCATTCTTGGAAACGATGAGTATAAAAAGCCTTGGCATTCAAATAGGTGAGAAACTCAGTTGGCAAGAACACATCAATTTACTACTGAAGAAGTTAAATAGTGCTACTTTTGCAATAAGAGCACTCTCTACAGCAGAACTAGAATTAATGAAACAGGTGTACTCTTACTTTCATTCAGTCATGTCGGGTAGCGTTTTTTTTTTTGGGGGGGGGGAGGGAAGTTTTAACTTAAAATTCTTAATAATGTTCCAGCATATAATATATTCTCTCTTGTGCTTTGTCATAGAACATTTTATCATGTTTATTTCTAATTTACGGTTACACAATTTCAATGCAAGATACAAAAATAACTTGTTAAAACACGCACACACACACACACACACACACACACACACGACAGCCATCACTGTCATTAGTACAAAGAGAAGTTAATTATTTTGTGATATGCCTGTTTAATAAATTTCTGAAAAGTATAAAACAGTTTGTAAATAATAAGTATTTAAAGAAATACAGAGATTATCTTAATGGCATCTCTTTTTATTCCAATCAAGAATTTGTGAAAAGAATCGATTGTATCTTATATGAATTTTGAAAAATTCGGTTGTAAAAATTAATGTTTATTTTATTTTTTGTTTGTTTAATATATAATAATTTTTTCAAAATAAATATTATGACATGTTCTTCGTGAACAGGGATGTATAGAACAAAAATAATAAATAGATAAATAAATAAAGTTACTGTTTAAAATTTGTAGCATTTTGCTCTTGAGTGCTTGCTGCTGTTCAATTTCATAGTTTTGCTTAGGGAAGTCATTCTGTTGCTGAAATCCTCCTTTTGATAACCAAATAGGCCAAAACGTATAGCACTGTGAAATATATCCTGGACAACTTTAGAAGGATTGGGGTTTTTCTGTTTGTTTTAACTGTCTGGATGTAGAAGTATTTAACAAGTGTGGCATATATATCTCATAAATTGTTGTCTGTAGATATTTGACGTGCTGTATCTTTAATTGTGTGTGCTGAATCGGGATCCTTTATTAGCATGAAACATTAATTTGAATAGCATATACAGAAGCCGTGGGCCACTGAGTTACCACATTTCTATTATTTCTCAGTGATATTGCCAGATAGAGACTAGTGTAAGATGAGTAGGTAGTTTGTTTTTTGATATTGTGGATGGACAGATTTTGCTAATAGTAAACAATTTGTGTATTCTTCTGTCCAGCTACCAGCCACCGAGTCAGACATTGAGAGCCCACCATATGAGCCTCTGTCACCAATAAAGAATGCTGATTTAGATAAGGTATGCAAAGCAATGACATACAGATGTTACAATATCCTGTGGTATGGCTTTAGAGGAAGTTCATATTCTGTTCCTATCCATGCCCACACATTCTTTATTGTATTTCCCTGGGCCTCTGACATGAAATAACCTAAGATGGACCATAACTTCCAGTTCTGATTTTGCAGAAATGGTTGAGTATCTAGGAAATTTTACTTGTTAATTAATGCTACATGATGAAATTAATGTTAGTGCTGTGTAAAGGGAAGAAATTCCATATTTTATCTATCCTAATCCCATAAATTCTTTGTCAGATTTCCTTGTGTATCTGACATGTAGTAACTTTATCTGTAAAAGCAAAACCTGAAGTTATCATTCAGTAAACTTTATTAATTTATTGATACCACACGACAAAATATAATGCCTGTATTTTCACAATGTGACTGAGCTTGTTGGGTGAGTGGTATCGATTTCGTCTTGCATTTGGGAGGATATCGGTTCGAATCCAGATTAGGGTTTTCCATAGTTTCCCCAAATTACTCCAGGCTAATGTCAGGATACTTCCTTCAAAAGGTCATGGCTGAATTCGTTGTCCCCAGTTTCACCCCCCCCCCCCCCCCTCTAATGATGTCGATGAAGCTTAAAGCCATAAGGGAAAAAAATAAATCCCGATGTGATAGTGTGTGAATAGGTTGAGATATATATTCTGGAAGGGAACTTGAGACAGCAATGGGCATGATATGACAAAAGGTATGAATCATTCTGGATACTTGGTATTACATAGAAAGAGTGCAGATCATCCAGAATTAATGGCTGTTATTTTGAGCAAATTTTTTAAACCAATGTAACTGTGGAAATTGCAAATAACTTGTAAAAACTACGAGATTGGTTTTTTCGTAAGGGCTTTGATCTATATCCTCCCCATACTTGTCAAGAATCATCTCACCCTAGTTCCAATTACCTTGTTGTCAATTTCTATAATAATAATAATCTTGTAAAACTTAATAAAATGAGAGATTGCTGTCACCTTCTGTGAATAACCTTAGTGATTTATAATACAGAAAGGTTACGGATCTATTACAGAGTATGATCAGCCATGTGCTCTACCACAGTGCACTGTAAAATGTATTTATCATTTTTTGTATGTTATATAATATCCATTTAAATTATTAGGTGTTATCTTAGATTTTCTGGTTTGGTAAATAACAAAGGATAGAGAAAGTATTTCATTACTCTCCAAAGTTAAGAGTTGCAATGAGTATAATCCACGAAACAAACACAAACATACAATATTTTGGTTTGAAACCGTATTCATGTAGAAAGGATTAAGACATGTGGTAATGAAGGTGTGCAAATACAGAAGCTAAACTCATGACTGATTAGGCGTTTGGGGGATAACGTTGGGGTGTTGGAGGTAGTGGGGATGAACTGCTCTGATGTGAACTTATCAAAACACTTAAGATGATTTATATGTATGTACACACTTTATCATTATTCTGGGCCGCCGCTGAAAAATTCTATCACTCTTATCTTGCACAATCCTACATTAATGCCATCCTAAGAAACAGTAACGCAATACTGGCTCGTCAGTATTGCGTTACCGTTTCCTGGGATGACATTGATGTAGGATTGTGCAAGATAAGAGTGATAGAATTTTTCAGTGGCGCCTAAGAATAATGATAAAGTGTGTACATATTGCAGGTAGTGGTAAAATGACCAGTAGATGCAAATGAATATAAACAATGTACATTGTATAAAAGTGGACAATAAATAAAAATACAGAATTTGGTTAAAATAGTTACTATATAAAATAAGTTATGGGTTAAATGCTAGTGTTTTATTGGTAATTAAGACCGGGTGGGTCTGGTATTCAGTATATTTTGATATGCAAGTTCCTGTCTCTGAAGTTCTGATGCAGAGTCAGTATCAGATTTGTTTGCTCTCATGGTAAAGCAGTTATTGAGGTGGTTAGAATCATGGTAATTTACATGTTCAGTTACTGTAAGGTATAAGACGGTTATGGACGGTTTATGTGTGGCCATACATCCTCACTGAGAGTTGCAGTGTAGTAAGGCCTATGTAGAAACTAATGCAGTGGCGGCTGGTTAGTTGGTTTATGACAGGGAAGACGTAACATGTCCAATGATGTGGAAGTTTTCCCCTGTGGCAGAGTTTCAATATGTATGCAGGTTTTGAAGTAAGGTCTGTTTGCAGGGAAAAGATCTATATGGTGGTTTTGGAGAGTCTGTAAGAGAGTATTTGCAGCCCAAGATGGTTTTAAGATTGGGTTGTACTCTAAAACATATATGGGGGACAGAGGGCATAATTTTGTGTAGAAAGACACAAAAGAATTAATGTCCCTGTCATAAGATTTTATTGATGGACTTGAGACCAGGAGGAAACAGGGTCACAAAGGCCGTGTTGTGGTTTGTTTTCATAGATGCTGAGTGAGAATTACGTGTGGGTGATCACACGAGAGATTTCTTTATATATGAAATACATGGGATAACAGCAGGCAATAAGGGACTGGGATACGTTTTGGGAGTACTGGGAGATCAGAACACATGTATCTGCCATGGATGGCAAAGCTGTAATGGAGGGAATGTATGGTGTAGAATGGATGGCAACTGTCGTAGTGACGATATTACTGCAAATTTGTAGGTTTGTTGTTGATAGCGGTATGAAAGGCACCCTACCTTAAAGCGATGTCTACATCAAGGAACATTATGTGTGCGCGGGAGTAAATCCAGGTGAAACTGATGAAATGTTTATTTTTAAGGAAACTGAGAAATTCTTGGTGTTAGTTTTCATTGCAAATCTAGATCATAAATATATCATCTATGTATCTGAACTACACAGTAGAGTTAAAGGAAATGTTCCTACAGGTGAGCAAGGAATAAGTTGGAATAGGATTGGGCCCTGCGGGTGCTCATTGCAGTTGAAGGAGAAGAAGTTTTTGGAGGTAATTAGGTGAGCCAACAATGAAATGAAGTATGTTCTGGGAAATCTGTGTAGAGGTTGCGAATCTAGGAAGTTTTCTGGGGCACTGAGTCTCTGACTGGAGGGAACCGTTGTATAGAGCAAATTTACTTTGATGGAGACAAGGTAGGAGTCTGGATGTATGGGAGTGCAGATTGTGGAAAGATGCTCAAGGAAGTTTGTGATGCCTCTGACATAGGAGGGAAGATTCCATACAAAGGATAGGAGATGTTGATCGAGCATGCTGTAATCAGTTCAGTGGATGACCCGTATGCTGCAACTGTAGGTTAGCTGGGATTGCCATTTTGTGGATCTTGGGAAGAAGGTACTGGGTGGGTATACTAGGATTCTGAAGAGTTGGCCTTTGTAAGAGGCCCTGTTGGTCAACGAGAGTTTTAATTTCCTGGATGTATTGAGATGGTGGGATCTGTAGTGAGTGTACGGTAGGTATCGGTGTCATTTAGTCCTTGTCACCAAGGAGAATGATTGGGTTGCAGTTTCTGGACTGTTCTCTCATGGCTTGAGTTTTCATGGTGCTGAGGTTTTTGGAGTGTGGAACGGAATTTAGGAAAGAGGGTGAGTACATAGTGGTAGAAATAACTTATGGAATAGAAGGAGGGGATGGTTTTGTAGAACATGCAGTGGATCCAATGAAGATGAAGGTCTAAATTGTTGTAGGCTGGATTCAATTTCATTATGTCTGTTAGCAGGGATGCCGACTTTGTGGGTGCTTGATTTATAAGCAGTTGGTGCAGAGCACCCATGAACATAGACATCAAAACCAGTCGATAATCGACGACTTAGAGCGAAACCTGTATCACCTACATCACGCGCCGTGTGGCGAGGCAAGACGTTTCGACGGGATCACACTTGCTTACGATGAGTGTGTGCATCATGTCTTATGAGATTATAACACTACATTAGGTCATACCTTACACTATCTAGTGTGTGGTAAGCAAGTGTAGGTTTAATTTGTGAAGAGTACCCTCACAAACAAGTGAATCAACTTGCCCAGCGCTGCCGCATGCAAGCTCTTTCATGCCATCTGTTGCGCCTCACTCGTCTGTCGTGCCACCAGCACTTTCGCGGCTGCAGCACGCAGCTCTGTCTCAGGTGTGTCACTCATTCCTAGTCAAGCTTGTAAATGAAGCTCGTGCTTTGAGAGAGTGATGCGCTTAATGTTATCGTGTTTATTTTGGAAAATTGTTAGTGTCAATAGATAAATTCGTCCTTCGAAATCGCATTTTGCCAAAACCTGAAGAGTCCTCCACTAGTAGCTCTTCTCAGCTTAGTACAGCTCAACATATCCCACCAGTAGATGTTATTCTTGTAAAATCGATTGAAGAGATGGAAAGGTGCAACTTTCAAAGTTAGTCACAGAGAATTATTCCATGCTGTTAAATGATTAAGATATAGATAATGTGTTTTACCAAATGTGTAAAGAAACCTGTGTCGAAAACATCATCAAGTGATAGTGAGTACATTAAAGCATTCACTGTCAGTGGTTTTCATCATGAAATATAGATTTAAAAAGCATGAAAAGTTTGATGTTCACTGTTTTTGTGTATTGCTTTAAGCGCGTAAATTACTAGCTTTCGATCATGGGTTAAAGCTATCAAAGCAAGGGCAATTCATGTGCGTTGCATTGCTTACTAGTTAAACCTGGTTGTTCAAGATACAATGAAAGAAGTACATGCAATAAGATTTTTTAGTATTTGTAAGAAAGCGTGTTGTCTTCGTACGTGGTTCAGCGAAACACCAATCTTGTTTATAATCTCTACAGCCAGCTGGTGATGCTCAAAACCTTTCTTTGTGGCCGTTTCAACCAAGAAGATAGTTTTGCCATATATCTTCCTGGTAAACTAATCTAAACATTTATATTGGAGGCTTCCTATTTTTTTTTTTTTTTTTTTTTTTACATAAAAATCAGAAAGATAAGCAAAAATGGTTTTAAAAAGTCTTCAGTCTTTTTACCATTAAATTTCTGATAGCAATTCTCGATCGTTTTTAAGCTCTGAATACAACTGCAAAAAGCTGTAGATAATATTAATACTGTCAAGCACATTAATACTGTTCTAAAGAACTGTCGAAAAAATTAAAAACCTTTGGAAATTGACTCGTGACCTAGTTCTTGTATTGGATAATCAACAAATCAGCATTAATAACTCCAAAAATAAGGAAGATATGTAAAAATGTAGACGATTCAGCAAGTGAACCATAACAATTTTCCTCGCCAGCTGACTGATCTAAAAAATTATATTTTGTAGTTTTAGATAAAGTCATACTAACCACTTTACTATAAATTGTAAGACTTTGATGTGCACTGGGGTGGGTGCACAAGCTGTATCTTAAATCTGATCGTGCAAACCTAATGAATTGCAGTACTAAGTTCTTTATACAGTCGCCACCGTAGTTTTGACCAGAAACTAAGGAAAAGGTTAAAGTTCAATGATAAAAGTTCACTTCTGATATGATGAGTATATTCTTCAAAACGTTACAAAGTCTAAGTACTGCACAGGCATTCAGACAACTTTTCCAAATTTAATTTACAGATTCGACTGACCACTCGAGCACGACCGAAACCCCACGCTACTATTACTTCTTAATTACATGAATCTTCAGAATAAGACTTCCACATGCTGATAAAATTTCTACTGATGTTGAACAAACTAACAGTTTGCCGCGCCACGAGCCCAGAGCTAGCCACCCGACATAACGCGCCTACATTGACCAACTGCTGCTTCTAGAATGGGCGCTTAGGCTAGGGAGGGGGGTATATATAGGATCGCCTCTTCTTGGACCGTGAGAATTTCCTTGTCTTGACTATCCCAAGGATTTGATGCGATAGCTGATCAGTTTCTGACAACTGTTGCGAAATCTAATTTGACCATGACAGTAAAAATAATCCTAGCTTTCTGAAATTTTGATAGTAGCAAGATATTATTACGAACGTCAAATTAAGTTATTATAAAAAATTTTGTTACTTTAATAGTTTAGCCAGAAAAGAGTCGTAAAGATGTGATTGCCATAACTTCCGAAATATTGCTTCTATTGAGCTGAAACAAATTTAATTCTATTCTCCTATTGCTCATCTATACTCCGATGTTAAATAAAGAATTTTACCTATTTCTGAAAGTGGTCTAAAACTGGAAAATAAAATTTAATGTCTTGAAATATTTCGAATATCAACTTGAAAATACCTCTAAACAAATTTCCCTAATGAAAAACTATTACTGTAAAAATTTGGAATCGCTAAGTCTATTCCCCGATTTATTACGAATTTTTTATAAATATCGCTCTCGGCGAATGTCGAGCCATTGCATCATTCCGTTCAAACGCTTACTCGCGCCAAAACCTATTTTATTTT
Organism: Vandiemenella viatica; assembly: GCA_031002005.1. Classification (NCBI taxonomy): domain Eukaryota; kingdom Metazoa; phylum Arthropoda; class Insecta; order Orthoptera; family Morabidae; genus Vandiemenella; species Vandiemenella viatica. The sequence continues at coordinate 28,021,660 of CM061918.1, forward strand.
ATTAATATTAAATGCTTTAATATTTTGAAATAAATCTTTTTCAGAAGTTTTTTATTTTTAAATAAACTTTACTCTGAATATAATTTCTTTTCCTGAATCCCCGAAAAAGACTGAAATATCGGACTTTTACCTAAATCACATGTCTGGCTATATCAAATTTCATTCAAAAACGATCTTTAGACTGCATGAATCTTTCTAAAATTTTAATATGTTATTTCAATCGAAATTATGATGCTTTCTCTCTATCACTTGATTTCCTAACTGTTTTTCTGATAGCTAAATACTTCGTGTTTGAAGTGGAAAATTACGTGATAAAATTCTAAACTGGCAAATCACTTTCAAACATAGTCAGACTCTAAGTAAGATCTTTTAACAACAAAACTAATCATCTACTGGCTATATATCTACCTAAACATCTTTTAAACTAACGAAATAAATTGATTTAGTGAAACTAAATGAACGTCAAATACTACATATTCATATCTGAGGTTAAGTTTCTGAACAGCTGTTTAAATGAATTTAACTATTGAATTTACTGCTTATCCTTGAATAAATACTTATATAAGACATATTACTGGGAAATATTATCAAAGTTAACTATAAAAATGAATTTAAAAGGATGGTCCCATATACTTCAACTGAACCCGCTATCTCAGCAACTAATTTCGTTATGCGAAATTCTAAGATGTGTTACAAAATGCTATGACATATTTGACTAACATGGAACTATTCCTTACTGAGCAAAATGATACAAGCAGCAGTTATGTGAAAGAGTTCTTCGGAGATGACTTTGATGTGGACCATTTGGTTCTTCATCGTGCTTTTAGATATTGAACAAAAAAAAAAAAAGAGAGAAATGTAAGACTAAATGTACACAATGGATTTTTATGTATATAATTTGTTTGAGAATTTACCCAAGATATGATACCTGAACCCATCAAATTATTAAAAATCATTTCAACTATTGCAGTATCGCCATGCACCACAGACTGGTCATTTTCAGCATTTCATGAACAAAACCTTGTCTGAGGAATACTAAGACCCAGCGAAAATTAAATTATCACAAGGTAGTGCACATAAACCGAGAAACAGCGGATTATTTGCACCTGCAAGCTATAACTGATAAATTTATAAATAGAGCTGTAGTTTGACAAAATAAGTTTGCATTAAAATAAATTGATATCATTATATAAATTATAAATGTAGATTCTTAAATTTTTTTTATTAATGTCGATATGTTGTTCTTACAATTCGTAATAAAGCAGTGTACATTAAGTAGGTACTAATACAAATCTCCAGCTAATAAAAATTAAGCTACACACTGTTGATATATCTAATAATTCCATTTTTATACAGTATTTTTTTTATAATTATGATACATATTCGTTCTTTGTTGTGCTAACTAGCATTTTTACCAGTCTGTTTTTTCCTTCTCCTCTGTATATTAATCACTAGCTATATCCCCAACTTTATTTGTGATAGCTATGCTTTTGGACATGAATCAAATGCAATAATAAAATCCTAATTTCTAATATGAATACACAAATCATTAGTTACCTATTTATTATTATTATAGACTTGAAAATCTGTTAAAAAGTTTTAATGAAGTTTAGTATGTTTTTTTTGTCTTGAACAGAATTTTAAAAATGTAAAATCTCTCTTTCCTATTCTGCCTGTCTGTTCGCTTGTAACTTGAATGTTATTGGACGGCTTTAGTTCAGATTTGTACTATTATGTAAGACTAGCTGGTGGCTGTGACTTCGTTCACGTCTGTTAAGAATTTTGAAGGTTTTTATTTAGTTTGCACAGAAAATTAAATATTTCCAGAGTGAAAAGTAGCGTAAGTTACTTCCTACAAAATGATCAGTCCTCCAGTGAAATTCCCGTAAAATCTGGTTCTCACACTTTGCCAGTTTTTTTTATTTTTATTTTTATTTTTTTTCAAAATGTGGCATCAAATGAACACGAGCACTCACGAGGTTATCTAAGAGTCAGCGCCCCTGTCTGTTAGGCACTAGATGTTAGCTGGGTGTTAGCAACACTTTGTCTAAACTGTGAACAGTTAAGTCCCTGACCTGTGTAGCCTTCTGGTACCTTAATATTTGGTAAAGCGGTTGCCCCGCATTTGTATAAACCCCAAATGCAAAGGGTACAATAAATATGTTCACTTGACACAGTTTTAGGCTCACAAAATACTTCTTGAAAAGTTCTGTCTTACATTGTCGGTACCAGAATTGCGAATAAAGCATTGGACAACAGTTCCGTTGAAGATTGTCAGATTAAGCACATTCACTCGAGAAGACAAACGGTCGCTAAGTTCCCCTAACTTGAGTGAGGTAACGATTACGGCATGTTAAACTGTGCTGCAACAACTACCCGCGTGGAGTGGTTCGCAAAGTTTGAAAATCACTGAAAGACTGGGCATTTTCAAGATGGCTGCAAGTACTTTTATCACCTTTTCAATTTTTATGATGTCGGCAAATCTTTGGAAAATTAATATCTCTCTATGTATAGTTTAACTTGCAATTAATACATGGACTTCCTGATATTGTATTCTATTTTGATTTAATTCAACCTTCAAAAAGGTTTCTATAAGGTTACTCTTACTTCATCAGCTTGCTGCGATTTGCTGCACTTCCTCAACAATTCACGACAATTTCTTTCAAAAATGTAATTATCTTCCCAATGCTTAAATTTTTTAGAGAAACCAAGGTATATTTAAGCTATCTACTGATATAAATTTTTCAATTTTTATCTCTTTCAGTTAAAATCTTTATTTTTTCTTAATTAAAAGTTGTAATTAAATTTAGCCTAATTAGTTAATTTTACTTTCAAAATATGCTACACAGTGGTGACTATAGCTGGTGATAAGAGATCGACTGTGACTTTACTCAATTTAAAGTTGTTTCAAATCTTGGATTTTAGCTTTCCTAACCGCGTGGTTTAAAACATATACGAGCCAACTTATCTCTAAAACTAAGTTTTTGCGGGCACAATGAATACACTTAAAAATGATTCATATTGTGAGCTATAGTTGTGAAAATGAATGCAAGAAAATCCATTCAAACTGAAAATTACTTTACATAAAATTTCTATCTCCTACTTAATCAATAGTGTATTACTACTGGGAATAACTAGTCTAAATGCTTTTGGCGAGCTAATAGGTACCTTACATGTCGTCTGTTGCTTTCTCCTGTGGTGGTAAAGTTATACCGCCACTGGAGAGAGCAGTAGAATGCTAATGAATCCTGGACCAAAGCAGCATGGTCAAACTTGGATGCTGGAGATAAAGTGAATCCCTTGGATGGGACTGGTGGTTGGGGTACTGTCAAGCGAGTGGAGGAAAGATTAATTATGGACTCTTGAGGTGTGTCATCGCTGCCTTCAGTGTGTAGTCGTGATGGGCTGTTTTGCCCGTCCTTCGTTAGTTATGTTGCCTAAAAGCCATTTTCTTTTTCCTTAGCGATTTTATATATATATATAAAGATGCTCTGATCACGAGTCCTTTTCTCTTTACACCAACAATCTGACCCAGGCACTCATAAACCGCAATTATCCTCCAGAACTAATTCAAAAACAAGTATCAAGGGTCAGGGACTGTCCTCCACACCGACACAAACAACCTAAAGCCAATCAGAAACCTGTTTTTCTCACCCAATTTTTCCCTGGCCTGGAATCGCTAAACAAAATTCTTCATCTGGGCTATGACTTTCTTAGATCCTTTCCTGAAATGCGCCGCATTCTTCCAACTATCCTTCCCACCACACCCCGAGTCACCTTCAGCAGACCGCCTAATCTAAAAAACATTCTTGTACATAAATATCAAGCCTCTGATGCTCCTAAACCACCGTTTGGATCCTTCCCCTGTAAGAGACCCCGTTGCAAAACTTGCGGTATGCATCCACCTACCACTACCAACAGCAATCCTACTACTGGTGAAACCTACCCCATAATAGGTCATGCCACCTGTACAACCACCCATCTCATTTACCAGCTCACCTGCCTCCACTGTCCAAGTTCCTACATTGGCCTGACCTCAAACTCATTATCCATCAGAATGAATGGTCAGTTTACTCCCAAAACCTGGACCTCCCCGTTGCTCACCATGCCAGTACTCACAACACCCGTGACCTTAATAACTGCTTCACAGTAAGAGCCATTAGAGTACTTCCAGACACTACCTCCCAATCTGAACTCCGCAGGTGGGAATTGGCATATCATCACATCCTTCAAACTATACATCCCCCGGGCCTTAATTTCTGTTAATATCTTCCATCCTCACCCCTATACACCCATCATAATAGATTCATATATTTTTCAGATTTTTTCATTATTTATTATTATTATTTTCAACCATTTTAATCTTTCTTATACTTCTGGATTTATTATTGTTGCTCCCCCCATCACCTCTGACGGTCTATTGAGTTCTATGAGTGGCTGCGTCCTACACAAGTCTTGCGCAAGACCAGCCACCTCTCTGTTAACTTGAAAAAGGGGATTTTCACCCGAAATATTGTTTTTTCTTTGTTTGTGTGTTGTGCTGTGTTGCTGCTGCCCTCCTCCCTTCACTTTTGGTGAGTGTTGGGTGTATTTTCCCTTTTTTTTCCCATGTATATATATAAAGAAATGAGACTAAGAGGGCTATTCGTTTTTCAATCTCCGATTGCTCGACTAACTGGACTGATGAGTGGGAGATTGTGGAACTTTCAGCAGAAGATGGCGCATTTCCTCCATCATTAGTTTCACCATTTTCGAACACGGAAAACCAGTTGGAGCTGAGCTGCAGCATGTCATCATGGATATACGTGTTTGGTTCTTCAACCGAGAGTGAGTTTGATAATGTCTTGGTTTTTCTACAGACAGAAAAAAAAAGAAACAGTATAGCAACTATTCACCGAGGAGTGAACAATGTTTATGGTATACACTTTATAAGTGAAGGTGTTGTGTTAGAATGGTCAATACCATATTCATAATGAAGCTGAACAGGAACATCACTTTAATCTATATTTCTATAAAATAATAATAAGACTGTTGGAATGAACCTCTCTCTTAATTTACCAAGGAACGTACACAACTATTTACCAGACAACATTGTACAACTCTGTTTTGAATACTGTGTGAAAGACTGTACTCTGCTGTACTCTGTGCTCGCACAGCTTTGTTAAACAGCAAAAATTCCAGAAGACTGCAAAAGTGGGTGCCAGCAAACTTACTCCGAAGAGCTGAAACATTCTGACCACTGCTCATCATGAGGCTGAATGATTTCTAGTTAGGGGTACATGATCATGTGGTAAGGAAAGATTATAAGCAGAACAGAGATGCATAGGGAGTTATTTTAAAAACATTACGTGAGGCAGACACAAGTTTCTTTGTCAAAGGGCAAATTGTTAAGGCCCGGCACTTAGAAAATTGCGTTAGCTGTTCATGTGGAAAACCTATGGAAAATGGGTAAAGAATGGTGAAACAAGAAGTAGGTAACAGGGTGGTGATACTCACCCCTTATTATAGAACATGGTCAGTTGCTTTACCACTCTATAAAGCAGGAAAGGCAGCAACCTGTGGCATATCTGATGACAGAGTACAATGCTGGTGGAGGCACAAGTGTTTTTAAGCCCACTCTTCATCACACAGTATTGAATATGGGACTCCACAGCAAACAGCCTCTATGATTTCCTATGTTGACCCAACGACATTATCAATCACAATTGAAGAGGACACAAGATAATCGAGATTGAGCTGTTGATCAACGAAACGTGTCACCTGGTTGGATGAATTACGTTTCTAGGTTGGCCAGGTCGACAGTTTTGTCCGGATATGGCATCTTCCAGACAAATGGCTGTATGAAACATGCACCACAGACTCACACCATTGGGGGGCAGTGTTATGCTATGCTCAGTTTCTGTGGGACCTGTGGTAATGATCGAATGTTCTCTGACAGCTTTGGAAAATGTGAAAACTATTTTGGAGCTCCTTCAAGCCTTCAGGCTTTGTCTTCAGTAACAGTGATGGCATCTTCCATTGGGATATCTGTACATGTCACAAAGATTGAATTGTGTTGCAGTGGTTAGAGAAGCATTCTACTGAACTCAAATTGAAGACTTGGTGTACAGATTTGCCCGATCTCAATACTATAGAACACATCTGGGTCGCTATTTGGCACCATTTCCGTGCTCGCAAATTACTGGCCCGTAATTTAAGGTAATTGTGTGATCTGTGTATAGTCATCTGGTACCAAATACACTCAGAAACCTAACAAGAACTTGGAGAATTGATGCGATGTCAAATTGCTTCTGTACTGCTTTCCAAAGATGAACCAACACACTATTAAGTATGTTGTCATAATGTTTTGGCTCATCAATGTATAATGGCTTAAGGCTAGTGTAAATAATAAGTTGTTATTAAATCTAGATCTTCCAACCCCACTCAAAATTATGTGGTAATGATTTTAAATATTAATAATGATAATTTACAGACTTCGAATGTTTTTTAGTGTAATAAAAAATGTGATATGATTGAAAAATAGCCAAAATATAGCACCTTCTTCAATAAATATTAATAAGAACTAATTAATACACATATTCAAAACAATTTTACAACATATGCAAGGATTATTCTGGTAATTTAAAATGACAGTCTCACAATAACTTCAGCAAATAATCATCTAGAAAAAATTAATTTATTAAATAAGGAATAGCAGAAAGCGAAAGAGGTCATGGCTGTGTTGCAATAATTCTGCAGCTTTGACTGCATGACTGACCCTGTTCTAAGAGCAGTAATATATGTGCCTGGCATTCAAGAGAAGGAGGCTTGAATTCACCTCTGGTCATCCAGATCTCAGTTTTCTATGGTTTTGCAAAATCACTGCAAGTAAATACTGGAATGGTACCTTCAAAATGTCATGACTGAATGCTTTTCCGTCGCTTTATCTAATGAAAATGGCAATGTCTTACATCACTCCTTGTACATATTTGAAGCTAATATTTCTTGGGTAACCTTATGCATTCCAGGGTTTCACAACAAGTTGATGTTTATTGGTCACTGCTCATTCTAAGGAATTGGCTTTAAAAGTTCTTCATTGTCACACACTGGTGTTCCTAAGTGACTAATGTTTTCAGCATCTGCATTTAGTGACCAAATGATGATGAGTTTTGGTATTATATAATGGTTACTATGACTGGGTATTTGATGCACCAAATGGCCCAAAACCCCATGTTAAATTTTATTTTTTCAAGTGTTTCATTAATATATTTAAAAAATAAATAAATAAATGAGGCAGCTCCTCCTGTTCAGGTGGTCAAATGATGAACATTGACTGTGATGTGTGGCATGCAGAAGCCATCTCTTCCCTTTCTGTATGGTGATAAAATTTGTTTTTTTGTGATGGAAGATGGTAACCTTAGGACAGTGATAGGTTCTGCCAAATTTTCTGATTGGTTGGCTGCTCGTAACTTAATACCAATTATACTGTCCTGCCTCCACCAATCTATATATATAAAGATAAATGTATGTTTGTTTGTTCTTCAGAAAAATCCACAGTTTTCATTGGATTTCGATGAAAGTTTGCATGCTTATCCTTTGAAACAAGGAGAAAAATATGGTCTACATTTGGTTAAAAAAAATTTCTGTATATATAATACATATTGTCTTATAATTTCGAAAAATTACTGAACGGCAATAAACAGACGCGCAGGATGTGTAGGTCTAAGTACTGCCTTTCCATATAGCGGTGTGGTAGCTCAGTGGTTAGAGTGCTTGCTTGCTGATGTTTGGATCCTGATCTCCAGTTCAAATTTCCATGGAGGCAAAGATTTTTAAAAATTGTTTTTGATAGTAAGAGTCACGCCTTGACTGTTGGTCATTCGGATTGAATGTTAAACTGTAGATATCACAAATTTAGGGGTTCAATGCGAAGCAAATCATAGGTAGTCTTGCAATGCTGTAGGTGTACCCTTTTTTACGTTATAATGATCCCTCAGGGGTTGTTCGCAGTCAAGTGTGTCTGTGTGATCTGCTGTAATAATACTATAAATGCGGAAGTAAGTCTCTGTCTTTTTGTTACGTTTTGACGACTAAATGGCTATACCGATATTGCTGGAATGTGACAAGAAAATCTGTAGGAAGGGCACAGGACATTTTTTCCAGTATGATTAACAGCTGTAGTCAGGAAATTTTGAGAACTTGTCGAATAGTGACAGTAATATGTTGGAAATTGATTCTCTTCAAGAGACAGGTTCGACAGTAGAATGATATAGGGATAGCTTTCCTGTCATACTACACCGGCTTGGTGTTGTTTGGGACCAATCCTTCGTTGCCAACATTTTCTATATTCAATTATGGCAAAGAAATTCTTAGTCCATGCGTACAAAGACGCGGGTATCAGCTAGTATCAAATATATCATTTCTAAAAGGTGTTTTTTTTTATCATAAGCCATTATCTCCCTTCATACCTAACCAAAATTGATAAATGAGGTATCATTTTAAAGATTAGGTCTCCGATATGATCACATGTGATTTGTTTTAAATTTTATTTCATGCTACAAATTTATGTAAATGTAGTTTAAATTAAAAAAAGTCATGCTTGACTATTTCTGAAGATAAGTAAAAATATTTTATACTGTGGGTATTTGAACCAGGGTATGAAAATTATGAAGCTAACACCTTATCGCATAGACCACGCAGCCATTTGATAAGAGAGGGCAATAATTTAGTATCTAGACGCCATTTATATATTTTTTTGTTTCTTTCCATGTGAGTATCTTAAAAATTAGGGCGCATTTGGAGAAACGACTACACCACAGACATAAATATCGTGTGTACCCTTAAACATACATGCAGGAGATCGAAATTCGTTCTATTCATGTTTGATGGTTCCCAAGTAAGATGTAATAATGAAGATAAAGGACAAAGAGAATGAAGTAGTATTGGCGACAGAGGAAGGAAACTCAGAAGAGGAAATGAAGTTGCACAATCTTTACCCATAGATGGCTGAAACCAAAAGGAAAATATGTATAGGAGGTGTCTGTAAGATGGATATTGTTGTGGATAGTAGGCAAACTGCAAAGCTGAAGTGTTGGATGTGTGGCAGGAATTAGTGAAAACTTAACACATGCAATTCTCTGATAAAAGATAACATTTAAAACTTGGATGAAGGATAGGGTTATGACAAGCCTAGCAAGTGTGTAGTGGATTAAGCTTGTTTTCAAAACACAAGCAAGCCTCAGAAAGGATGGCTGTAAGGATAATAGAAGCGAATATGTAAATTGTTATGAATTGAGATCTGAATATATTAACACTGACGGGGAAAGTAGAAGAAATTGTGGATAGGATGGAAAGTTAAAGTTGGATATCTTGGGTTTGGGAAAGACAAAGTGGAAAGGAAAAGACAGGAGGAAACTGAGGAAAGGTTTTCAATTGTACTGCAACGGAAATGAGAATACTGTGAAAATACATTTTCCTCTTCACACAGTTACAAGTGCTTCTGAAACCAATACACCTGCCAACAATTCTTGCTTTAGTTTAACAGCTTCTGTAACTCCGTGTATTCCTTCCACTTCTAACTCGGCTATTTTCTCTTGTCGCACCCCTATATGAATGCATCTCGTCTTTCTGTGCGTGAGCGTCTTCTTAATTTCTTCCTGTCGTTGCCTTGCATCAATTTCTTCCTCACTCTTCGTTTTAATGTTGTATCCTTGGATTGTCACCACTGCTTTTCCATAGTCTATTATGGCCTTACATTTCTTCAACCAGTCTCGACCCATTATACCATCATAGAGCATATCTACTCCTGCAGGAACAATTTGCATCTTATGACACATTCTCAGTTCCCAGCCTTCCTTCAGAGTAACCATTATTGCTCCTTCAGTGAATAATGGTTTCCCTGTGATCCCTTGTATCTGCACTCCTTTCATCATATCCTTCTTGTGGCTTTCTCTCACACACTCTGACTTGAGGAGAGATACCTGAGCTCCCGTATCCAATAACAACTTAATTGAACTATACTTACTTTCCTCACACTCCAATTCAATGTAGTCATTCCAGTTTCTATTGATGCAGTCACTTATTTCCGATTACCACCTTCGAATGTTACCGGACTGCTCCGTTCTGACTCTGTTTCTCAACTCCTTCACGTTCTTCTGTGCTCCACACACCTGCTCCACCCATGGACATGCATTGCCATCATGTGGATGATGCCCCCATTTGTAACATTTACTATATTTCATCACCCTGTAGTCGCGGCACTGTCCCATATGACTCTTAAATTACATCTCTCGCAAGACATCGGCTTCTTCAGATTTACATCTCTTTTCCAGTTGCCCTTGAATTAATGCTCATTAACAGCACTTAGCTTTCCTTTCCCCTTTCTCCATTGTCTTAACTCTGCAATAGCTTCTTTGCACTCTTCTTCAGAACGTCTATCTAGGGTTTGTGTACTTGCTCGTGCAGGGAACTGTCTCGAGCTTATGTTGCTCCGGCATTACCTCGCCTCGTGGCTGCCTCGATTGCACCGCTGACAGCGCACTCTCGCTGTGTGTTCTGCTTCCCCTATGACTGATGCTCCTGCACACTGCCCCACACTGTGACCTCTTCTTCCACATAGTTAATAATCTTCTGCCGTCTTGTCAATCCTAAAATTCCAGGCTTCACTTTATCCTCTATTTAATGCTATAGTTTGCTTGCGGTCATTTCCTTGGTATTGCCGTTTCTCCTTGACCGACAAAAATCAATTTCTTCGTAACGGGCGATTTCAACCATCTCTGACAAAGGCAAATCTGTTCATCGTGCTCTTAGTTTTGCAACAATCTTCTCATCCACTAGACCTTGTGTGAACACAGCGTGACTCAAATTACAAATTAACTTCAATGGTCCTGTTAACTCACTTCTTTTTAAATTTCTCTTTGTGGCTCCTCCACACCTGTATACGTCCATCCGCTCGATACAATTGGAAACATGACTCGTCAGACCAGGCAACTTGTTTCCAATCATCAATGTCGGTGTTGACGGGCCCAGGCAAGGTGTAAAGCTTTGTGTTGTGCACTCAACAAGGGAACATGAGTGGGCCTTCGATGATGTTTTGTTGAATGGTTTGCACGCTGACATTTGTAGATGGCCCGGCATTGAAATCTGCAGCAATTTGTGGATGGAATGCACTTCTGTCACGTTGAACGATTCTCTTCAGTCGCCGTTGATCCCATTCTTGCAGGATCTTTTTCTGGCTGCAGCGATGTCGGAATTTGATGTTTTACCAGATTCCCGATATTCACAGTGCACTCGTGAAATGGTCGTATGGGAAAATCCCGACCTCATCACTACCTCAGATATGCTTTGTCTTATCTCTTGTTCACTGACTATAACACCACGTTCAAACTCACTTTAATCATGATAATCTGCCATTGTAACAGCCGTAACCGATCTAACGTCTGCGCCAGATACCTGTTGTCTTATATAGTCGTTGCCGACCGCAGTGCCGTACCCTAAGTGTATACATATCTCTGCGTTTGCATATGCATGCTTATACCAGTTTCTTTGGCTCTTCAATGTATTGCTAGATAACATAGAAACACAAGTCAAAATCATATTGGCCCTATATATTATACATCAACTTTTTTTTGTCTGGATGCCGAATCTCCCTTAATAGTTTATCAAATTTAATGATTGAGAACTCATTTTGAAGATTATGCCCTCCGCTAGTGACAAAAGATAAAAATATATTGTTTGAAATTAATGTTTTGGTTGAAAACTTTATTTTAAAAACTTTTTATAATATCCGTATTTGCATAAAGAATGTAGAATGTGCCATTTTTTAACTAAGATGCTTATGGCAGCTGTCAATTGGGGTTGTTAATATTCTTTAAAGAATGTAGAAGGTAACATCTATTGACAGTTTAACTAACGTGACAGCTATGTTTGGTATTGTTTACATTTTTTAGGGCGCATCCATTAATTATGTGAGGTGAAATAGGGGGGGAGGGGTGGGGGGTCTGGTGAAATCTCACAAAACCTCGCCAAGGGGGAGAGGGGTCAACGGAAATCTTACGGGAGGTTTTGAAATTCTTGTTGGACTGTAGGGTTAAAAAAAAAAGTCTCATAAAGATACGACGTCAATTTGTTTGGGGGCGGGGGGGGGTGGTCTCCGACAAAATCTCACGTCATGTTAGAGGGTGGGATCGGACCAGATCTCACGAATTCTCACCAGGAGGGTCCGGAATTCCAGAAAAACACCTCATGTCATTAATGGACGCCCCCTTGCGTAACTGAACCAAATTAAATCAACTTATTATAAACCGATGTTATAAATAATTATAAACTTTACCAGCATACTGTAAATGTAAACAGAATTAAATTGTTACTGTAATTACTATAGTATTATTACCACCATATTCAATTAAAAAAAAAAAAAAAAAAAAAAAATGTTCTCCATTCTGTCCTTCATGAAGAAATATCTTTATGTAATACTTGAACTTCATAAATCCCTCTGGTTTCCCACTTCATAAATTTCTTTTGAAGATAGTTGTATTGTTATGTTAATTAGAAATCTTAACACTTAAAATAAATTGATTAATCATGCAAGACTAGTTGTAACTCACTTAGGTGAGTATATAATCACTGCTAAATTTGTGCTCTTTGATAAAACTGTGTTCATACACCACACACCTTCTGATCCAACCATGCCATAGTAAATGATAAGAAAACAATTACCAATAAAAGTAGCCTTTATTGTGAACATCATTAAAGCACGAGGTCAGATGCTTCAAAGGGCAGGATTGCATTTACCAAAACTTTTTTTTAATGGACTTTTTTTAATGACTTTTTCATGGAATTTGTAGATTTAGCTATACAGTAGAACTCCAGCTATCTGAACTCTGACTATCCGAATCGCTTACAGTCACATTAAGACGTGCGTGGGTCAGGTTGAAAGGCATACTAACTGAAGAAGGAAAGGAAAAGGAGAAAATGTAAAAGAAGCTCAAGAAAATGAAAGGGAAGGGACATGGGAAGATGGGGATGACGTGTCACTTGAGGAATTCAGAAACATTTTTTTTAAAATTGCTGGATATTCAGAAGTTAGTGCTGAATGAATAGGAGAATGGGTGGTGTGTGATTCGTCAGACCCTGGATATGAAATTCTAAATGATGATGAACTTATTGAAGGTGCGAGATAAGATAGTGTTGAGCAAGATGACGTTAATGTCGATGTAGAAGCAGACACGGGACCATCAGCTAGTCTGGCATTTTCCAGCGTTGAAACTGCGTTGAAGTGGATGGAGTGTCAGTCCAAGTGTGACCACATGCAACTTCTCACTGTCAAGCGGATACGCAACTTGGCTGTCCGAAAACGGATGAATACAGTCAAACAACAAACGTACTCTGACCGAGATGTTCATCAAGCAATGTATTTTATTTAACAGTACAGTATGTAAATACTATACTAATGTACAGTACTTGTAAGTACACTTCAGATGTAAAAGTGTTGCCTTTTCATCTAATTAATTGAAAGCTCTGTTTCTTTAAAAATATTTTTTTCTCCAATTTTCAACATACGTACAGTAATTAATTAAAATAGATCCTTTTTGGGAAAAAATCCAATTATTCGAATTTTTGATCATCTGAATGGGGTCCAGTCCCAATTGATTCAGATAATTGGAGTTCTACTGTATTTATGTTTGTGTTAAGGACACATATGTTCAAAAATTAAATGATTATCACATTATAACTGCTGACATTGTTTTCAAAGTAGTTTTGTAAAGTAAAGAAATTTGACAAAAAATCACATCTAACAAAGCCGTTATCTATTTTTTAAATATCTTCTTTTAAAATGTTAAGACTGATATTTATAACTATTTTTCCAAGTAAAGTACCTGTTATTAATAAATACTGGCTTTTACTCATTCCCACGATTTTATATTACCACTAGCAGAGTACCTGGCGTTGCCCAGTCTAATCAGGATAGATTTGTCCTTGTATTATTTTTATATTTCCACTCTGAAAAATATGTACCAAGTTTCATTAACAGCACCAACCATTTGCAGAAGTAAACTAAATATGGACGAACCCAAACAATTTCCTGAACAGGGTGAATTGGATCCTGTGATACTTATTGTCAGATTTCATTTTGTTCCAGTCTGTATTTCAACCTAATCACAATGTGTTAAAAGTTGCTGCTAGAAAATCAACACATGTATCACCTGCGTATTACATACGTAAATTTGTATCTGAATACGTGGTTTGTTCAAAAAGTAAGGTGAATTTTTATTTTTATCCAAAAATATTTATTTATTCATCTATATTTTGTTGTCCCCTACAAAGTGGTCCCCCTCAGATATAATACACTTGTGCCAACGTTTTTTTCCAATCCTTGAAGCGCTTCTGTTAAGCACTTTTTGGTATAGCCTTGATCTCTTTCAGTGATGCTATATTTATCTCCTCCATTGTTGCAAATCTTCGTCCTTTCATTGGTGTTCATTGGGAACAGGAAAAAGTGGCAGGGTGGTTGAGTCATGATTGTGGTGTTGTTTTTGGCCAAATAAATCACTCACAAGCAATGACGAGTGAGGAGGTGCATTGTTGTGACACAAAAGCCATAAATTCTTTTCCCCAAAAAATACGAATTTTTCGTATTGCTTCTCTCAAACGGCACATAACTTTAAGGTAATGCTCCTTATTAACCATACGACCTTGTGGTAAAAACTCCTGATGCACTATGCTGTGTTAATCGAAGAAAACAGTGAGCAAAACGTTGACACTGGATCGATCTTGGCTTGATTTTTTTCGGTCTAGCCTCTTCTGGGCTCTTCCGTTGGGACGATTGGGCATTGGTTCCGACGTCGTAACCATATACCCATGATTCATCACCAGTTATGACCCTTTTGAGCAAATCAGGATTATCTATGATGTCATTCAACAGCTCCTGAGTGATGCTCATGCTATGGTTCTACTGGTCAAAATTCAGCAATTTTGGAACAAACTTCACTGACACATGTCTCATGCCCAAATCATCCAAAAAAATTGCATGGCAGGAGCCAACCGAGATGCTGACTTCATCTGCAACTTCTCTAATGGTGATTCAATGTTTACCCAACAGAATTTTCTTCACTTCTTCAAAGTTCTTCAATATGCTATGACGTCCAAAGCGAGGTTTGTTATTGACATCTTCTCGGCCTTCTTTGAAGAGCTTGTCCCACTTATAAAGATTTTTTTTACCCGAAGTAGATTCACCGTATGCCATTGTAACATTTCAAATGTTTTAGAGCACTTAATTCCATTTTTTTACACAAAATTTGATCCATTTTTTTCGACAGCAGAAAATCGTCGAACACACAAAACACTTCTAACAGTGCAAAGTATGCTATATAGTTGAAACTGTGAAGATATGTGTGGGACAAGTATACCAAAATTAGAACAACAGCAAAAACGAAAATCGGCTGTACGAATCTGGCGAAATTTAAAAATTCACCTTGCTTTTTGAACAAACCTCGTATATATGTTTGTTCTGGCATTGCACAGAAAATACAGATTTTTAATGGGTCTTTGGATCCAAGTTAAAATCTGACATACATGTTAAGACGTTCGCACTCATTTACTTTATGAATTCTGGCAAATTTTAAAATTATTTGTGTTGATTTTGATGGTATTTAAAGCTGTGTCCTTCCATAAGGAACATTGGAAATTAAAAGGGGTTAGGTTAAAAGATTAAAGGGGTTGGGCTTTTGTAAACCAAACGTAGCCAGTATTCTTCAGTTCTATTTAAAGTATATATCTGCAAGGTTCCATTGACATAGGATAATAACTGTGGGTATGCGTAAAGAAATTTTGAGACAATTAAGGGAGAGTATAGTGAGAGAGTAGTTTGGTTTTTGCAAAACTAATGAGGACAGTATTTTCTCTATGTTTTAACGTCTATGTATTCAAAGTTCCTTCAAAATTGAAGCTTTATATAAAGAACAGGACAAAAATTAAGGGAATGGAAAGGGAGAGAGGAGTTCGGTTTCTGTAAACGAAATATATACAGTATTTTTCAATTTGTTTTAAAGTTTTCTTGTGTATACTTCCTCCAAAGTTGGATAGAAACTGTAGCCTTATATGAAGAACATTCACAACAATTAAGGGGGTGACAAGAGGGAGAGGGATTGGGCTTTTGTAAAACTAACATGGACAATATTTTTTCTTTCTTTTAAAGTATATGTGTGAAAAGTTCCAATGAAAGCTTATAAAAAGTGTGGGTTTGTTTAAAAATTAGGGGGTGTTAATGGGGCTTCGGGGTAGATTTTGGATTTTTTTTTAGTCAGAAAACTTTCTCCATGATAAAATACAAACATGTGCCAATCATGGTGATCGGTCAAGTGGTGACGACTGTACCTTTGAATAAAGAACACTGACAAAAATTGGTGGGTAGGGGGTGGAAATGGAGAGGGGGCTTAGGTATTTGCAAACCATATGTTGGCAGCATTTTTATTTTAAATTATACCTGTGAAACGTTCCAGCAAATTTGGATAAAAACTGTGGATTAATATAGAATTTAAATGGTGTAAAGGGGGTGAGGGGGTGGTTTTGGATTTTTTAGTCATAAACCTTCTTGAAAAAATACATTTCTGTGCCAACATTCATGGTGATCAGTGAAATTGTGTCAACTGTAGCTTTGTATAACGAACATCGACAAAAATTGAGTGGCTAGAAAGGGGAAGAGGGATTAGATATTTGCAAAACATATGTTGACAGTATTTTTCTCTTTATTTTAAATTATTCATGTGAAAAGTTCCATCAAAATCGGATAAAAACTGTGGGTTAATTTATAATTTAAATGGTGTAAACAGGGTGAGGGGTTGGTTTTCGATTTGTTTAGTTATAAACCTTCTCCATGAAAAAATGGATATCTATGCCAACAATCATGGTGATTGGTGGAATCTACATCTACATACATACTCTGCAATTCACAAAATTGTGGGTGGCAGAAGGTGCTCAGCACCAAAGCTAATCTCTTTGCTGTGCATTCCAATCCGTAATGGTACGAGGGAAAAAAGAATTCATATAAGAATCATTGCTGCACCTTATTTCTCTAATCTTATCTTTCCTGTCATTCCGGCTCAAATAGGTTGGTGGAAGAAGTATCTCACTACACTCGTAAGTGAAAGTGGAGTACACATGATTAGTAGACTAGGTTGGGAGTCTCTGGTAGATAGACGACACACGTTTCGTTTAAACTTATTGGTAAACATGCGTACTCCCACTTTCACTTTTGAGTGTAGTGAAATACTTCTTCCACCAACCTATTTGAGTCGGAAGGACAGGAAAGATAAAATTAGAGAAATAAGGTGCCGGACTGATTCTTATATGAATTCTTTTTCCCTCGTACCATTAGGGATTGGAATGCACAGCAAAGAGATTAGCTTTGGTGCTGAGCACCCTCTGCCACCCACAATTTTGTGAATTGCAGAGTATATATGTAGATGTAGATGTATCTACCAGAGACTCCCAGCCTAGTCTACTAATCAGTTCTGTGACGCTTTCATAAGGACTGTAGCAAGCAGTCACGAATCGAGCGGCTCTTCTCTGTACTTTCTCTATACTTTCGATCAACCCCTTACGAAACGGATCCCAAATGGCACAACAATAGTCCAAATGTAAACGCACAGGAGATTTGTACACTATCTCCTTTGTTTGTTCATTACAATTTTTCAAGATTCGACCTATGAATCGCAGCCTAGAATTAGCTCGACCTACTAAAGAATTAATGTGTATGTTCCATTTCATGTTCCTTTGTATTGTTACTCCCAAATATTTCATAGAATCGAATTGTTTAACTCGTATTTCTGAACAATTGTATTATTTTTGCTAGTTATGCTCATTGTCTTGCACTTTTTACAATTTAGTGTAAGTTGCCACTCAGTGCACCAAGCCAAAATAACATCCAGATCACGCTGAATTTCTAAGCAATCGGCCAAATTCCTTACTTCCCTATAAATAACCGCATCATCAGCAAACAGTCTAAAAATGATTTTCACTTTGTCTCCTAGATCGTTTATAAAAATTAAGAAAAGAAGTGGTCCTATTACACTTCCTTGAGGTACACCCAATGTAACATCTAGATTAGAAGAACTTTCTCCTTCAGCGACGGCAAACTGTGACCGACAGTTAGAAAATCCTAGATCCATTCACAAAGCTGATCCGATATACCGTACGCTCGAAGCACTGTAGCTTTGTAAAAAGAACAAAAATTGAGTGTCTGGAAAGGGGAAGAGGAATAGGGTTTTTGCAAATCAAATTTTTACAGTATTTTTCTATTTATTTTAAAGTATATGTGTACAATGTTCCAACAAAATCGATAATAAATGTGGTTTTGTACATATTAAGTGTTGTAAAGGAGGTGTTTTTAATTTTTTTTGTCATAAACCTTTTCCATGAAAAAATACATAGATTTGCCAACTTTCATGGTGATCGGTCAAACAGTGTCAACTGTAGCATTGTATAAAGAACATTGACAAAAATTAAGGGGGTGGAAAGGGGAAGAGGGATTGGGTTTTAGCAAATGAATTTTTGACAGCATTTTTCTCTTTCTTTCAAAATATACATGTGCAAAGTTCCATTGAAATTGGGTAAAAACTGTGGGGTTGTTTAAAATTTAAGGTATGTAACGGGAACAGACAAGTGGGTTATTTAGGATTATTTTAATCATATATCTTCTCCGTGAAAAAATACGTCTCTTTGCCGACATTCTTGGTGATTGGTGAAATGGTGTTGAATGTAGCTTTGTATAATGAACATTTTCAAAAATTGAGGGAACGGAAAGGGGGAGAGGGGTTGGATTTTTTCAAATCAAATTTTTACAGTATTTTTATTTTAAAGTATATATGTGCAAAGTTACATCGAAATCGGATAATAATTGTAGTTTTGTACAAAAATTAAGGGTTGTAAAGGGAAAAGGGGGTGGTTTTTAATTTTTTTTATCATAAACCTTTTCCATTAAGAAATACGTGTATGTGCCAACTTCCGTAGTATTTGGTCAGATGGTGTCGACGTCTATTAATCACTGTTATACCAACATCCATTTATATATATAAGATTCAATGATTTATCGCGATACTATATGAAATAATTGTCTGAGTCAGCTAGTTACACTTAATTACTATCCCAAGAACACTTCCCTTCCACAAGACAGAATAAAAATTTTCTTGTCTTCTTCTTGAAGTAAAAATTCATACCAATATTCAGTTCTATATTGTATTCATAGTTCATTGCACTGTTTGTTATAAATTCCTTTTTTTTTCTTGTCCAGTCAGCTTCATCAGTGTGCAAAGAGTTGAGCTTTTTTTTTTTTTACATATCAACACCCTGTTCCAGTGTGCAATTGTTTAAAACCTGAAAGCTAACTATATTACTCCCAGTTTTGCTTAAACAGGATCTGGGCATTTTTGCCTTGTAACATTATTCACCTTTTTGGATTCTGCAAGCTAAACCTTCCCAAGCTATTGAAATAAGTTAAATTAATTTTCATAATGGTCTGAACTTTTATATTTAAAACTGCCCTTTCTTTTTTACAATACAATATAAAAATCTGTACTAGGATGTGAAAGTGGACTCATCACTTACCAAGCTAAAGGCAGAGGGCATTTTTAACAAAGCAAAACAAATGCACAGTATTTCTTGTGACTCATTAATCATGTGACTGAGTAACTGAGACCACAGCAGCTCTTACATTGGTACTGTGGTCGTATCTGTGCATCATTGTTTATTAGTGAAGCAGTAACAAGTTCAATGGAAGAAAGAACTAAGTTAATAATGGATGGAAAAAAGCAAGTTGATATGAATAGTGGCATTGTCATTATGTTATTGAACCACCCAATATACATGACAAGGTTGTCATAAGTAACCTGCCGTTTCGTGCAAATTTAAAAAACAAAAAGGGTGAGAATTGTTATTTAAATGAATGGTGGCAATGAACATGGCTGTAGTGAGCAAACTGTATTTATCACTACAATAATATAGTATGTACACGTGCAGGGTATGGTGTGGAATAGCAGTTGGGGACAATACAGCAAAAGAAAATTTAGATAAACAAGTAAAAGGAGTTATAATGTTTAAATGAGTATGTATCATCAAAATTGAAGTTCTTGTTAAGTACAGACAAAGATTGAAATTGTTGGTTACAAGTTATGGTAGTTTCAATTTGGGAGAGTAAGACAATCTTTTTTAATTTGCCCTCTGTTACATACTATAAAATGGGAAATGCTAGGTATAAAGGTGAATGCCATGACAAAACCATTAATAACATGTCATACACAGATAATAAGTTTTCTACGGGAGGGGGTGGGGGCGATAATAATTGCTGTTTGCAGATTGTATCAAATTGATGGTAAAATTATAGTTACAAAAAAATGAAAAACGCTGTTTGTACCAGTTAAAAATAACCTTTAAATATAAAAATTTTGTTTAATAACGATAGGACATCCCACAATTAGGTATAAATTAATTTTTGTATGAGTTTAAAATAAGGATAAAGTCACTTATCAAAAAATGAACTTTAATGTAAAAAAAGTGTGGCGTGCTGGATATCAGTTGTCTCACTTTTATCGATAGATGTTCGTAAAAGTGAAGTCGTTGTGAAAAGTAAATGGAGAGCACCCTACACTTCTTTTTATATTCTGACAGGCTCAACTGTCTCCGCACAATAGTGGAAGGACAAACATTTTTCTGTTATAACTGTTAAAGTAATGGAATTTCAGGACGTAGATATGACATTATTGTATAGTCATCGGTTCTTAATACGTGTGCAAAATTTCAGGTAATTAAGATGTCAGGAAGTGGATTAAAATTCAATTGTAAATTTTCATCACATTCAACGACGTTTCTATTGTTACTGTTAAAGTAATTAGAATATCAGCTGTGAAATTAAAGTAGTGTCATTATTTGTCAATAAATATTGCAAACAATTCAGACATCTGAAAGTGGGTTAATTTAATTGCAAGATTCAATTACATTCATAAACTTTTCTATTTTTACTGTCAAAGTAATGGGAATATGAGCACATTAGCTATGAATTTATTGTGTTTTCCTGGTTCTTATACACATGAAAAATTTCAAGCAGTTTGAACTTCAGGTGGGTGAAAATTGAAATAAAAGATTTCACTGCATTAAACCACTTTTCTATTGTTACTGTAAAAGTAATTAATATCAGGATATAGCTATGAAATTATTGTACTGTCATAGGTTCTTAATATATGTGTAAAATTTCAAACAATTCACACATCTGGAAGTGGGTTAAAATTCAATTAGAAAATTCCATTACATTCAACAACTTTTCTATTGTTGCTGTCAAAGTAATGAGAATTTTAGAACATAACCATGGAATTATTGTATTGTCATTGGTTGTCAATACATACAAATACAAAATTTCAAACAACTCTGACATCTGGAAGTGGTAGAAAATTTAATGGAAATATTCCTTTACATTTTCACAGAACGTGTTAGTCTGCTCCAAAATACTGATTAAGGAGAAGCTTGTTGAAGAAAGTTTCCGTCAGCTATCTGGAGATAGGAGCGAGTTTATTGACACCCTTGTTATAACTTTTTGAACATTTATGTATATTCATTAATAAAATATTTAATAATTACATACATGGAAAGGTACTACATTAATACAAACAGGACAAAACATTGCAATTACAGCTTTAATGGGCAGGAGTCTAGGGTATTTACACCATCTAGGCATTATTTTGCTATGGTAGTTTCTACCAAGATACTGTGTACGGCCTGCTTGCAAAATAGAACATGATTTGATGGACTCTACATGATCTGGTAATCCTACTTATTTTCTGTAAAGTTCAACCCTTGTGGCCAATGATTGCGAATATTCTGCTACCTATTGGATAGTTCCCACTCCGTTACCTGTACCATGCAATCCAAACCAATCTCTTGATTGGTCAGAACAGTTCAGACTTTCCAAATGGGGTGCAGTTGTGTCAGGGTGAATGAGTGTATAGATAGAACATGTAGGTGTGCAAGTCAGCTGTGGAAAAAAACTTTAATGCTGTTGCCAAAATTGGCTTTCCACACCATATGCCAGCTTCATCAGGGCAGCCTGGAAACAAATACAAAATAATTATTATTCTTCTTTCTTTTCTGGGCCCTATCTGTTCTAGATGTTGGCAACCATCTTTGCTTTATTGTCTATTTGTTGACATTCAGAATAGCTCAGTGGTTTTCTTGGAGGTCCAGGTTCTTGGATTTTTAACCAGGAAGTACTACTACTACCAAAATAATAGTTGTCATAATTTCAGTACATTACATGTAATTATTTAAAATTCCCACTTAACACCAACATGAGACTATCCCTTCCCAAAAGAAGTTTTCTATAACAGTGACCACTTTATATAAAATTCAGAAGGTTGCCTGTCAGAAGGTTATGTTACTGTATTGATGCATACATTTGTAGTTATGTTGTTGCTTTTAATTAATTTAATTTTTTGAAACTTACAGATATTCTTAGCAAATTGATTTATATGTTATGTTAAATGTCCATAAATGGAACTACAATACACATGTGGAACATACTGTCTTCCATTCTGTCAACTTGATTTTATCGATTGTTAATAGTGTAATGGAAATTTGTGTAAAAGGTGATGAAACAAATGGTGAACTTGACAAAAATGCAAACGCTAAAAGCTATAAGAACAGTCAGGTATCTAAACTAAAGAAGAAAATTAGAATTTTGCATTCTACAGTTTGGAAGAGAGAAAAATGGGTGCTAATTACAGACCTGCAAGAAGTTCTGAGATATATGTTCACAGTTTCATAAGAAACAAATACCAACGAGAGAAGCTTGTGGTACTGGGCTTGTGAAGAATGAAACCCATTTAAAACTAGTAAGTATCATGAGTGTGAATGTGCTTACATTGCCTCCTACCACTACCACTGGTACCAAACACTGTTTTCCATTATGCAATCACTTGAAATGATGTTTTAACTATAGATTGGGACAGACGACAGTGTATCCTACAATTTGCAGGAACTGTAGAATAATTTTATAGAGTAACCACAAATACTATTTCTGGATTTTTTTTGTAGATATTCTCATTGGTCACAGTTACTGGAAAAAATAGATAATGGGAAGGGAAATTGAATTCTTGCTGTTAAATTTTTACTCTGAAATGTCAATGTATAAATACCATTTATGGTTAAAAATAAAAATTGCTTATAAACCAAATCACTGTGTTTCACATACAAAAATTCAACCTTAATATTTATTTCAGGAAAAGATTTCACTTGAAAATTTTGCGGCAACGGGCTGGAAGACCCCACTTGTGAAATTGACTGCTGTGGACAGTATGATAACGAGCAGAGACCCAGTCCAAGAAACAGGTTTTGTCGCAACAGATGAACAGTTTCGTACTCATGTGGACGAAGCTGAGATATTGGGCAAATCGTGGAGTTATGAATACAGACAACTGAACCCTGATCAAAAAATATTTGCCAAGAAAGCAATTAATGATATTTTATTTAGTGCACGGCTCGACTCCTTAAACGTTTGCTCCGTGATGCTCACCAACTCTCAAGTTTCAAATTCTTCAAATGTACCGTGCACAACCAGTAACTCAAATGATGACTCGCTGTCTCCAACCAATAACGTTGACAATAATTTTAATCTCAACCCTGCTACAATCCCTTAAGGATCAGCACTAGTGATAACAAGAGACTTAATACACAAAGTGCTCTATGGTTACAAAATTCCATAATACTTTGTGATTTTTATGTAAGATGTCAATATTTGTAAAAACTTTAAAAGTTTGATATGGTTACTTACGTACTGTTTAGCCTGTGTAGGCTGTGTATAATGTAAGAGTTGTTTATAGCCAAACTGTTTGCTTTTGTGAATGAATTTCACTGTTACTATTTTTATATTTCCTATATTTTTTATAAGCTGTAGTGAAATTAAATTAAATAAAAGAATTATACCTCCAAATTTCTTTTTATCTAAATGATGTTTCTCATATCTGCCTTTAATTTGTTTGTAAATACAAAATAAATACTCCTCAATTTCCAAATAGTCGAAGGAAGGAAATATTGAGCAGTTTCATGTTGATAGCTGGACTGTATACTGTGTGAATTCTTGATTGAGATAAAGGGGAATAGCAAAATCGGTACAATTGATTCGTAAAAACTAAATAAATATGGACGTAGATTTAAAAAAGACAGTTTGTGAGATGATTGTAACCAAATAAATTGTCCGAGCTATGTATGGGGATTTTTTTTTTTAATCCTTATCTAGTCTTTTGAACAAATCTAGAAAAGTCATAGATTAAAGCTTTAAGTCATCATTAATGATGTTTTATACCAGGCTCACAATATTATTACATCCCTTGTGAAACATGCAGTAACAAGCTTTTGAAAAATCTTTTTTCTCAATGAGAACTACTTGTGTTCTTAGCTCTATCAGTTTTGAAACTTAGTTTAACAATCATTTCAATATAGTCTTCCTTAGATGTTGAAGAATGGTTAATGAAAATATACTAACATACATCGGGTGAAGCATCAAGTGATTCCAAATTAACATGTCGGGAAGCCTGAAAACTTCCTTTCAAGGTTTAATTGTGGTTGCAACCTATTTACTTCAACATATTATTCTATATAAATGATTTTTTTTTGTTTTTGCAGCCGTCATAACAATATATAAAATGGTTTACGGGATTAATGCTGCGTTGAAAAACTCCTTCTTCTTCGTTTACCCAATGTTTCGACCAATGCTTAGGTCTTCTTCTGGGGAGACAATAGACAGTACAAAACGTAAACAACTAACCACGCCAGTCTCCAGCTGATACAAGTCCGCAGCAGATTCAGACAATGACCCCTGAAGAAGACCTAAGCCTTGGTTGAAACGTTGGGTAAACGAAGAAGGAGTATTTGAACACAGCGTCCCATAAACCATTTTACGTATTATTCTATATAAAGTTAATACTTGAATTTAGGCTCCATAAGGCTGAATAAACTTCGACTGTGGAAACTTTGGAAGTGAAGAGACTAAGCTGATTTGAAGTTTGATGCATAAAATGTGTGATTAAGTTCAAGTGGACAGATAAAATAATGAGGAAAGCTTTGTGAAAGAGTACATGCAGGGGACTTAAATTAAGAAAAGAAGATGGCATCTAGGAAGACATGGGTGTCTCCTAATATAATCAGTCTCTCCTAGATTGAAATGATTTAAAATTGGCAGATTGGAAGAACTCATTTACAATCCGGTAGAACATCAATAACCGAAACTTCAGTTATTTGAAGGACGTTTTTATTTACTTGTTTTACGGACTTTTGGGTCCATTTGTACAACTTTACAGCTTCACAATGATTGGTTTACACTGCTTAAATATCATCATACTAAACAATTTAATAAAGACAAATGGCTTATAGTCTACTATTACTAGAATTATAAACATTTACAGTTAAATAATACAAACTACTAAGTCTAAAAAATTTATAATAAAAATTAACTGTTACTTATTCATTCATATCTCAAGATACAATAACTTAACAAACTGTCCTGGTTTAATGATATTATTCCAAGTTTAACCCTACTGTGACATTTATCATGCTTGTTACGGGATTATTTTCTGTATACAAGTGTTTATATTTCATTTGAGAAAATGTTGTTTGACAAATAATTCTTTGTGGTACAGTAGAACTCCAATTATCTGAATTGACTGGCACCAGACCCCATTTGGATAATCAAAAATTCAGAAAATTTGATTTTTCTGAAAAAGTCTCTATTTTAATTAATTACTGTATGTATGTTGAAAATGGGAGAAAAAACTATTTTTTAAAGAAAAATAGCTTTTAAATTAAAAGGCAACACTTTTACATGTTAAGCGTTCTTAAAAGTGCTGTACATTAGTACAGTATGTATGTACCGTACTGTAAATAAAAGTCATTGCTTGCTGAACATCTCAGTCAAAGTAAGCTTTATTCATCCAATTTCGGGCAGCTAAGTCGCGCATCCGCTTGACAGTGAGAAGTTGCATGTGGTCACACTTGGACTGACGCTCCATCCACTTCAACGCAGTTTCAAGGCCAGCAAATGCTTGACTAGCTGATAGTCGTGTGTCTGCTTCAACTTCATCATAAAGGTCATCTTCTTCATCAACACTTTCCTCTCTAACACTTTCAATACATTCATCATCATTTAGAATTTCATACCCAGGGTCTGACACCTTGGATTCTTAGGCATAAATATGGTTGAATATCGATCAGATCACTCTTAGGAGGAAAAGAATGTTTCGGTTGTCGTGGTGATGCAGACACAAAGAGAGGGGGTGCAGCATGTAACGTGTGCATGGCGATCATGCAGGACATGAAATATGTGTGTTTTTTATTTATTTATTCCATTGTTGCATATTAAAACGAATTGGATCTTATTCTTATTTAACGTTTTGTTAATATGAAGATAATTTTTGTAAAATTGTGTAAAAACTCCAACATTGTACAAGCCAGTGAGTGGTAGTGGTGAGCCAACTAGGTGATAAAAATGCAAGATGATCTTTCTAAAATATGTTTACCAGTGAATAAAAAAAAAATAATATAAATAAAACCATTTTAAACTTGGGGAGGGCTGTGACACAACAGAAATAGTTTGTTAAAGTAATATATAACCATAATAATAATAATTTCTTACTATATCTCTCCTATGTAGTTAAGTGATGGGGAAGAAAAGGAAATTAAAGTTTGAAATTGTTTAACTATAAAAGACTACATTCCTTAATTTGGGGACAGTTTCAAGTTTGAAATAAATTAAACAACATTTTTATTCCCTGGCGGCTGATAACATCTAAAGAAATACAGCATATCCATAAATCCTGCCAGAAGAATATAAACAAAATCTTGACAAAATAAATAAAATGAAGCAGAAATTATAGGAATAACAGTAGATTAAATTAAAAAAAGAAGAGGATCAGCTGTAGTAACAGAAAATGGTGAATTCTGTTACATAGGAAGTGAAATTACCACTGAAGGCCAGGGGCATAGCTAGATCAACAAGGGCCCCAGTGAAAAAAGAGAGAGAGAAAAAATGGGGCCCTCAGGCCAGATGGGTGACCTATTCTTTTTTTTTTCCTCTCTCTTTTTTTTTCGCATGAAATACTTTATGTAGTGAAGCATGGACTTTAGCAATACCAGAAAGAAGGAATTTTGAAGCATTTGAAATGTATTGGTATCGAACACTGTTCAAAATTAAATGGACATATAAAGTATGAAATGAAATGGGAATCATAGATGGGAAAGGAAATAAGTTTGCGAAAGAGTTTTGCTGAAGTAGAGAAAATATGAGGGATCACATTGTTAATTTGTTATTGATGGTGAACAGCCTACCAAACATGGTGGGTAAGTGTAAATGCTCTGGCTTCACTTCCGGGAGGACACAGGTTCAAAATCTACGTCCGTGCTCCAGATTTTGTTTTTCAATCATTTCCCCAAAAATACTATGGCTGAATTCCTTCCCTTTCCTTGTGCCCAATCCTGTCACACCTCCAATGACCTTTACGTCGATGGAAACAACTGAAGGAAAAAACTGCAGAAGAAGTTCTCACTTAGAGAATGTGACACAGATAGTTGGGAAGTATGTTGTAAGGGGTTTGTTGAGATGATGAGGTTAGGAAGATGCAGCAAACCATGCACAAGAGACTGATTTCACAGGAGGAGGGGAGGAGGTTACATAAAAAATGCAAATATTTATGTAAAGTAGAGTTAGAATAACCTTCAAATAGTAAAAACTAATCAAAACTTGAACAGGCTATTAACCTTTTTCCAGTATTGTTTAATATATAGGTGGATGACATTCTAAAAAGCAAGGTATTACACTGAAACATTTATACAAGTTGTTTGCTTTTGTCTGATGACAAAACCATTACTTATGCAAAAGATGTTGACATCTACAAAGAAATTCAAATTAGAGTAATTCTACAGAAACTGCGACATGAAAATCTCAAAGCGAAAAACAAAACTTATAGAATTTAAAGGAGTGCGGGAAATAAACACTAACATTCAATCATTAGAAAAGGTTTTATTGTTCATTTATCTGGGTCGTGATTGAGGTATGACCAAAGCTGAAGTATATAACAAATTACATATATTTCAATACACATGTGGCACATTAAATAGAAACAGGGAAAGATGCGATGCTAAAACTTTACGAGAAAATTGCAATGACGGTACTTTTTTATGGCTGTGAAAACTGGATTATATCTAACAAAGATAAACTGATAATGTAAGCAGTCATATTGAAGTTTTTGTGCAAAGTCAAAGGATGAAACTAGATAGGATACAAGAACATAAAAATTTATTATTGAAGTCACAAACTCCTTCAGCAGAGAGGCCATCTGGAAAGAAAGGTCAGTGGAAAACTTACAAAGCAAGTTGAATCTTAAAAAACCATTCG
Organism: Vandiemenella viatica; assembly: GCA_031002005.1. Classification (NCBI taxonomy): domain Eukaryota; kingdom Metazoa; phylum Arthropoda; class Insecta; order Orthoptera; family Morabidae; genus Vandiemenella; species Vandiemenella viatica. The sequence goes on from CM061918.1 coordinate 28,050,065, forward strand.
GCACTTCCTTTGGGTTAAATATATTGTCAAAAGATAGGCACTTATTATGTTCTTGTAGCATGATGTTGGTATTATAGTATTTTTTTCTTAAGACTATCAGATTTTGTAATGATAGTATAACAGTATTAAGATGGGGCCACAGTAGACAGCAGTGCGCCCGAGCCAACACGACTGTGTGTCGGTTCGCCCACCTTGCGTCCAATCTGGTCCGTAGCTCGGCCGTGTGATGGATGGGTTCCTTCGCAGCCTGCAGTCTCCTTTATCATATACACTTTGTTGTTTCACAGAATTAACATTAAAAAATTACCTGAAGAGTGATTTGGGGATCGTAGCTGCGGCTACCACCAGTAAATTATTATAGAGTACTGTACTTTATTTTGTGTAGGTGTACTTAATAATCTACAAAAGTATTGTAATAAACTATGTTAAAATACTTTCTTTTTTTTTTGGCCTGACTCCTGTTATTACCTGTTTGATATCTAATGCACAAAAATAGTATCCCAATGCAGGGTAAAAAAATGATCGTCACATTGTACTGGATTGAAAGATTCTCGAGTATCTCTACATAGTCACAATGAAATGTCAAGCGTCTCTTACTTTACATTTAACGTGTTTATTTTGGTTGAGATTCCTTTAGATTCACTGAATATTTTATTTAACAAAAAATAATAAGATTAGTATACATTTTAATTTAGATACAGACTGAAAAATAATAATCATTTCATGCGCTATAAAAATTTCCAGTTACAGAGTTTATCAACTGCACAGTACACCTCAGTTGTTCCCACTTAATTTGAAAAGGAGACCTACAGATTAACGTGAAATTTGAACAACGGAGCATCCTAGTATCTTAGCATCAATAAGCCAAAGCTTTGCCAGAGGTCAATTTTGAGACCCATAAAAATTACAGCTGAAACAGGGATTTGAACCAGGGACTTCCAGTACCCCAATCGTATGCCGTTGTCATCTGAGTCAAGAGACAAATCTGAATGTATCTAAATATAATAAACGTACTTTTCTTCTATATAATTTATTTTTGTTATACCAAAACACAAATGTGCTTTTATACAATTGAATACACAATTTTCAATATTTCTAAATTCAGATGCTTGCGGCTTGTGTATGGAAGGTCCCCGGTTCAAAATCCTGGTCTCGAATGCAATTTTTACAGGCCTTAAAATCTACCTTCACCTCTGGCAAAGCTTTGATTTGTTAATGCGAACATGCAAGGACTCTACCTACATGTGGAGTTGAAAAAAATTACATTTTTCTAAAGCAATCAGTAACACTAAAACAACATTTAGTCATAAAAGAGCGGAAATTTCTGAATTCTTACTATATGGTTATCCATATCGACCAACCCGACAGCAGCATGACACTGGCCTGCAGCGTCAAAAAGTAAACCAAACTAATGACTTCCAACACACAGCCGACTGTCAGCCGACATGCGGTGTCGTTTGAACTCACTTCAATCAAGTGAGCGACAACAATAAGAAAAGTGTCGGTGCGGTGATGGTGCGGGCACGGTGCAGTCTACTGTGGCCTGACCTTTATTCAAACTGCAATTGCTTCCTGTAGTTATAAATCATTATTATTTTCTTTTTTAAATGGCCACAAAATCAGTTGATTTTTTTATGACAAAACTATTACTTATGCAAAAGAAGTTGACATCTGGAAATCAATGACTGGAATTTAAAGAAGTGGCTTTTTCATTTAATTTGTAATTATTCTATGAAATAATAACTTTTGCAACTCTAGACCAGGTTATAAAAACATGCTTTATTAACTCAGTTCAAAGATGTAATTTCTAGTCACTGGCTAAATTATTATCTACTAGAATGAACTGGTTATAGTCTAAAGAAACAGGGTTCATAAAAAAAAGTAACGATTGTCATTTTTTAACTTCAATATGCTTCACTTCTCACTGTTTTTGCCACTAATCATGCATCATTAAAATTCTACAGAATAGTTCTCACTAATCGACATGTTAGAAGTTTCTGGAATGTTTTTACAAGTGTATATTGCAGAACAGAAAGTCTCCAAAAATTATCTCTACTACAGAAATTATGTTTAAACCAAATGCCCAATTGACCCGAATGAAATATCACAGTGTTTACTCATATGTCCTCACTACTTATTCTAGGAATTATCCAACAACTTGAGACAGAAATAAGAGAGGAAGAGGGAGGAAATAGAGGAAGAGAGATGGGCAGAAAGGTTTTATTTTCAACCTTTCTCATATCCTCATAACTGCGATATTTTTAATTATTGCTTCAGTTCTTTCTATGTACCATGGTTTAATTTAGGTTGTATTAGTTGCTTTGCTAAATGGCTGGTGCCATTTCCTAGTGTGAAAAGCTGACATTTTGGCTGACTTGTTTTGCCTCCATATTCCCAAATGCACTTTGATGTATTCTGTACATTTTACTAAACACGCCTTTCGAAATGAGACTTTTGGCATTAAAAGGAAATACATAAGTAAAACTAACCACACAAAAATTGTCTTCTGTTCTACTTTCTATTCACAATATTTTTTTTCCCCGGGTACAAAAATTTAGTAAAGAATTTTCTTCATTTTAGCAGAAATTGACTTCTTGTAAATTACTTATGTCCATTTTAATTGTTTTTAATGAGATGTACAAACCATATTTGAAATTGAGGTAATAGTCATCTATTTTAATAAATCTTTGGTACTGGTATTAATAATATTATCATAGTTGATTTAAAGATAGAGTGATACAAAATTGTACTACTATATATATTTAAATATTATTTGGATTGAGACTTGCTGCTTACTCAAGAACCTGTGATATGTCATAACAAGAAGGGAAGACAAATTAAGTGCAGAATTACATACTGTAACACAACAGAAATAATTCTTGATTGATATAGAATATAATAATAATATTATTCCATGACAAATTATATTTGGTTCTTTGAACGTACATGCTGTTGAATAACAATTGCTCTTAGAAGGAAAAAAAAGTTTGGATCCGATGGTGAGTGAGATATTCAAAGAATTATGAACAGCGTATAACATGTACATGAGTTGCTGCTAGGAATGTTACAGTCACTGCTGAGAAAAGAACCTGGCATTTTTGGATACCTTCTCTCTCTGATTACATTCTTTATTTGGGGGCAGTAAAGAATCACTGGCAAATTGCAAATTTGACAGGGAGTAACACAAGTTACTTTTTATCCTGGAAATATTGAAACTTTCAAAAAAATTTACTAACATGAACAGAGTTGTGGGTACCAGCTAGAAAATAAATAATTTTTTTAAAAACAGTGATTGGTTATTTATAATAAAAAAGTGGTAGATTTAATGATGGGATCTTAACAGAGGTTGAGGTAAGAGCAAGCCTGGTTTCATATCTAATGTTGGTAGGCTAGTTCTCATCTGCAGAATTCTGTAGGAATATAAATATCAGTAAAAACTAACAGCTCTCACTGTAAAACAGGTATTGAGAGATTGTTAGAGTTGTTTTAGTTTGCATGAACTTCCACTAGATTGTATGGTATACGCTGGCAGTATAAACTGTTTGCCAGTGGCCATTGAATCTCATAGACAGCTGATTAATGATGAGGGCAATGTAAGAAGCTATGCAGTAAAGGTAGGTAAGTTGTTAAACGAGGTGTTTAGTTTTCCAAATGGCATGTCACATAATAGGAAAAGACTCTCTTCAGTAGGATTGGAATAGGCGGTGGTGGCTGGATGCATGCTGAAAGTTAATAGTCAGAAGGTGAGTATTTGTATACCAATACATTCTTGAGATTGAATGGGATTGCAGAGATAGGAAGGCTCACTACATTATAAAACTGTGGCTTCAACATGTATGTCTTATTTCTGGATAGGAAAATGTCACATGTCCCTTTAGTGAATCCTGAGAAATATATTTACCTTCACTTACTTACTTACTTCCTCTTCATGGATAGGCCAAAAGCCTGTTCCGACCTCATTCTTCCGACCATCTCTTCCTAGGTCTTCCAATGTCCCTTCTGCCTGTGGGATGGTACTCCAGGGCAATCTTAGGAAATCTGTCCTATCTCATCCGTAGGACGTGGTTCTTCCAGTTATCCCTTTTTTGGGTAATTCTATCATTTAGCGGGGAGATATTCAGTTGTTCCCTTATTTCCTCGTTCCTCCTCCTATCATTTAGGGAATACCCTTTTACTGACCTTAAAAATTTCATTTCAGATGATTGAATTTTGCTTTTGTATTGCGTTTTATTTACCCATGTTTCGCTGCCATATAGCAGAGTCGGTACGGCCATTGTTTTATAAAACTTGAGTTGAGTCTCCTCTCGTGCTTTACCTTTCAGTGTTCGTCGAATTGTTCCACACATATACTGAAATCGGTGAAGTTTCTTCTTCACCTCGTTATCCTCATTAAAAGATAATTCACATCCGAGATAAGTAAAGCTGGAGACTTGTTCTATTGGCTGATTGTCTACCACTATTTTAACTCTGATAGGGTATTTCCCCTGCCATGCCATAACTTTCGTTTTTGCACGAGACAACTGCAGATTGTAATCTTTGCTGATAATGTTTAGTATATGAATTGCTTTTTGAAGTCCATCTTCATTTTCCTGGAGGATAAATTGGTCGTCTGCAAACAACATAGTATTTATGTAAGTGTTGTTGCTTATTTTTATACCAGGATGGACATTTTCTTTCCATTTCCTAACTAAGTCATCTATATATATATTGAAGAGTGTTGGAGACAGGCTACAACCTTGCCGCACTCCTTGGTTAATTGCTATTTGTTCTGTAAGTTTATTTCCTAGGTCTAAGACGATTTGTGTCCTTCTATACATACCTTGAATAACTTGTATTAAATGCTGTGGATATCCATTTCTTTGCATTATTTCCCATAGTTTTTGTCTATTTACTTTATCGAACGCTTTTTCATAGTCTATAAAAGCAATGAAAGTCTTTAAATTAAATTCTCTTCTCTTTTCCAGTAGTTGTCTAAGGCAGAATATATTATCTATGCAGGACCTTCCTTTCCTAAACCCACATTGTTCTTCTGATAGGAGAGCATCTGCTATTACTTTTAGCCTGTTATTTATTATTTTTGCATATATTTTGTATCCCGTATTTAATAAACTAATTCCTCGATAGTTATCACATGAATTCCTATCTCCCTTCTTAAAAAGTGAAATAACTTTGGCCTTCCTCCATTCTTCTGGGATGGTTCTCTTTTTCCAACACATATTAATTAAGTGTAAATATCTAAATTTCAGAATCATTCCCCCATACTTAATCAACTCTAAGTTAATTGTATCTAGTCCAGGAGCTTTTCTATTTTTAAATGATTTTAGTGCTGCATCAACCTCCTCTATGTCTATAGGATCAATTTCTTTAGTATCCACATGGTCAATTCCTATTTTCTCTTCTTCTTCTTTATAATTACTATTGTACCATAATGTTCTGTAGTGTTTTACCCATGCCTCTTCTTCAATTACATTTATATTAGCACTTTCCTTTTCATCCTTGTTGAGATGTTTCATAAGTTTATAAGCCATCTCTTGTCTACCATGGACATCATCTTCTATTGAACTGATTAATCTATCCCATCCCTCTTGTTTCAACTTCTTTGTTATTGTCTTAACAATATTTCTCCTTCTTTTATATTCATTTTCATTTTCTAGGGTTCGGTTCTGTATCATTTTTAGATAAGCCTTTTGCTTTTGTTTGACGGCTTCTGAAATTTCTTCGTTCCACATTTTAAGTCCAGTTTTTCTTCTAAATTTCTTTTTCTTGCCAATGGCTTCATATGCTGCTTTCAGTATTGATGAAGCTATAGTTTCCCATTCTTTATTGATGTCATTATTTGTTGGGTTTTCCAGTAAGCGCTGTTGTAATCGGCTTTGATATAAATGTTTTATTCCTTCATCTTTTAAAACGTAGGTCTTAAAAACTTCTTGATCTTGTTGTATTCATTCTTTTCCTCCATTTAGCAAGTATTCTTATTTTTGATATAACGAGATAGTGATCTGTATACATATCACTACCTCTATGTACACTGGTGTCTACTACATCTGGACCTAATTTTTTATTAACCATTACATAGTCAATGATAGACCTTTGTCCTCTTGCTGTCCATGTAAATTTATGGATATCTTTTTTTGTAAAGAATGTATTTGTAATCTTTAACTGGTTGAAGGACGCAAATTCTCTCAGTAGTTTCCCTTTTTCATTTAATGTGTATTCACCTCTGTTCCCCATTACCTCTGGAATTGGACTATTTCCTACGCAGGCATTAAAATCGCCAGCCAGTATTAGGAAATCACTTTTATTAATTCTGTCTATCACCACTTGAAGCTGTTCATAAAATTGTTCAGATTCTTCTCGTTTGTTTTCTTCTGGGGCATATATGGCGATCAAGGTTAGGTTGCCTCTCTCTACTTTCAATCTTAGGGTCAGAATCCTTTCACTTATCATATTGTAACTGACAATTTTATTTTTCCATTTCCTATCCACTAATATTGCCACTCCTACTGCAGCTCTTTTCTCTCGTCCCACTCCACTGTAGATCATTGTATATTTATCTATTTCTTCTGTTCCCTTCAATTTCTTTTTTGTTTCTGTAATTACAGCAATATTGATCCCCTTTCTAGTTAACTCCCTGTCCAGATCATATTCTTTATTATTTATCCCTCTCACATTCCACGTTCCTATTTTCAAATTGTCTTTGATTCCAAATCGTTTGTCCTTTGACCTTGCCTTTGTTGTCCTCATAAGATCCATCCGGCTTTCCTTACTTTGAGGTTTATGAGTAATATATCTTTTTATGTGGAAGGGTTACCAGCCCTTCGCACAACCCCCATCCTGGAGGGCCAGGGTTTTATTTCAGGGTGTTCCTTCCCTTAGCCAGAATGTCCCAGTTTTAAGGCGCTGGGGGCTCGCCTTCCATCCTCTCCCGTTAGCTACACTCAAAAAGTGCATTGCCCAGGGGTCACGCGGCTTTCACCTTCGTGGACGTGGGAGTAGGGTTTGCTGGCAGAGCTGCTAAGATAGATCGCAGAGGCATTTCTCAAGGTTTTATTATCTCAGCCCATCCGGCATAGGCTGAGATCCTTGAGACCATACCAGCCTTGACCCCCACTGCATATTAAATTAGGACTAATGAAAAATTTTATAAAGCCTACACAGATAAACTTTCTGATGGATTATTATACCTGAAATTTCCCAAAGTCAGGGATGCTAAACTGAAAGAAGGAATTTTTATAGGTCCACAAATACAGTCATTAATGATTGATGAACATTTTGGAGGACTGCACTAGAAAAAGCAGCCTAGCAATCTTTCATAAATGTATGTTGCAACTTCCTTGGAAACCATAAAGCAGAAAACTATCATAACATAGTGGCTGATTTTCTGCATTCTTATGAAGGTATGGGATGCAACATGTCCTTACAACTTCACTTCTTGGACTCTCACTTAAATTTATTCCTGGAAAATCTTGAGGCTTTCAGTGATGAGAACGGTGGGCATTTTCATCAGCAAATGTTCACAATGGAAAAAAGTTACCAAGGCAAGAGGAGTTCTAATATGCTGGCTGATCTCTGTTCCAGACGCAAAATATGCCCAAAAATCACTATATACCAGTTTCTAGGCAAGTCAAAATCAGAAGTATATCATTTAGAGTTTGATAGTTAGTTACTGATTTTATTACAAATTATTAAAAGATCAAATGAACTTCACAAAAAAAAATCCTGTCTAAAGGGGAAAAACTAAAATTATATTTGAATTCAGCATGAAAAATCCTACTAGAAACTCACGTTTTTGTTGTTGTGAAAGGAAAAAAGTTCATTTTTGTAGACCATTATAATCTCAACAACTGTTTTACAGTAAGATCTGTCGGAGTTTTCCCTGTTACTACCAACACTTTGGAACTCCGTAGATGGGAACTATTCAGCCAGTATATCCTTGAAACCAGGTTTCACCCAGGCCTCAGCCTGCATTAAGACCCCACCAGTAAACCAGTGACTATTATAAATATTCAATTAAATTCTCTTTACTTTTTTTAGATTACTGAAAATATTTTTATGTCTGTATTTTATTTAATTAATTTTGTTTTACTTTTACTGCCCATTACAGATATTAATGTTCCTGTAATTTTTAGTAGCCAGCTTCCTTTTCCCATCATTGCTATACCCAACCATCACACCTTGTTCATCTCTTGCTTCAGTGATTTGTAGATGTTGATGTTTTCACATCTGATCCCCTTTCGATATGTCTCACCATTAACAGGACTAAGATTTTTACCAAAATATTGTAAATTGTGTTCATGTTTTTTTTTTGTTCGTCATGATCCTCCTGCCTTTGAGTGACTGGTTCACTTTCATTCCTTCCTTATTATCGTTGCCTGACCACATTTTCACTATTGTTTGGTTGCACTGCACTGTGGTTAGTGTTGGACTTTTCTCTATCCTGATTATAATATGCAGGAGGAATTGCATGTTGAAGTCATGAAGTGTAAGTATCATGGTATATGATTTTCACAGCTGGGCAGAAAACTGCTGATCCGTTATCATTAATTAATGAAGTTAGCAAAATTGCAAAAATTTAACTTTTAAATTAACCTAAAAATCGTTATCGGTCTTCTTAACTTCCGTTTAATTGAACTACCATTAACTTTAATCTGTTACATTGGTAACTGACGTATTTGGTTTGTTTGAATTGTGTGCCACGCCACGCTCATACGTTCGGTGAATTGGATGGTGAATAAATAATATGAAATGCGAGTATGATACACATACAACTGTTATGCTAGGCATGGCGTGGGTGTGGGCGCTCACTACTCGTTTCTAATTTGATTGATGATTGATTTTGATATTTTTATAATCTAACTTTTTTTACTGCCAGGAAAATAGCACTTTTTAGTTGGTATTGGTTTGGTGTTGGTTAGTGAAATAAATTAAACTGACATTCATTACACAAATATGTCATGGAAACTGAATGCTTCAATCCGTCAGTTAAAGCAGCAACGCTAACAATAGCAACAAGAATATTAAAAATCCTTGGCAACATTTATGCGATTAAGTTTCATTTAAATCTAGACTGGGAGAACAATTGATCTATGAATGCAAACTGTTTTTGCCCAAACTTTCTAACATCAAGGCTCACGTGTCTAGCCTCAATAATCTTAAACAACATACGAAGATGTTGCAGATACCCAAATACGAACAGTTTATAGAAAAAGTAAAAGAGGGCCAACTCATGGGAAAAAGAAAAATAATTCAAAGTCTTCTTCAAATACTATGCCTTCTTTTGATGTAGATAGCAGCAAAATTGATTTGTTTTCATCCCACCTGCTAATGAAAGTTTATGTCAATAAAACATTTGGCCTTGTAGCTGCCAGCATTATTGTATTCCAAGCTGGTGTGGACCGATGTACCTTAAACATTTCCATTGCAAACATGATTGCACTACATGTTGAAGAATCCATAAGTTTGAGAAGCTGCTTAAAACATTGAACCCAGGTAAAAACTCAGTTCCTAGAAGGATATTGGGTAGACGTATTATTGATTCACATCACGGTACATAGCCCCTTGGTATTGTTTGCAGTAATACCTATTGCAGTATATAAACAACAGTTATACTTTCGGATGGTTAACTTTTAATAGTTTACTTTAATTTGCTTTAAATTTGCAGAAATGTAACACTTTAACAATTATCGAAGTTAACTTTTTAAGTAGCAAATTAATCAAGTTAACTTTTCGATTAACTGTGCCCACGTATGATGATTTTATTGTAGTAAGTCAGATTGGGTGAAAGGCAGAGAGATGTTTCATAGCCCTTAACCAACTGAAGAGGTTGTTAAGGAGATATATCAAGAAGGTGATGGAATTGGGAAACAAAATGTTGGTGAGGAGCTTGGTCAAAAATTTGCTCAAGTGTGATGGATAAATCGGAATACATAGTCAGTCAGTCACTAAAATGACAGATGAATGGTGTTGGGAGTCACTGGAAGACTGGTAGAAGAGATCATTTGTAGCATACTATTGATAATAAAGACTGGATTAGTATTGCAAGAAGACTTGTTAGTAGTAATATATGGAAGAAAATAGATGGCCATGATTATGATTTCAAACATTGAGTGGGGAAATTTTTCATTTGAGGTAAGAGATTCAGTGCTTGCAATAAATTACAGAAATGTATGATGAACAAATTATCTCAGACATTAAAAGAATTTACTGGAGCATATGGTACATCACAATTAATAAATAATAAAATTTTAACTTGTCAGTATCATGCTGTAACTTATTTAAGAGTTATTAATGTCCTGTGATATTTACCAACATGGCTTTAGATTTATGGTGGCCGACTTTGAGACAATATATTTATTATATATACTAATCAAATTTTTTTTCTGTATTTGACTACTTTGATCACAGCTGATGTATCGTTGAGCATATCCACAGGCTCAAATGAAAGAGGCAGAAGTAACTTGAACAAATTGAAAGTCTCTCTCATGAGAGAAAAAATTGCAGAGATTGTAGTCATGAGACTAAAAAATGAATTTAACAAAAGAAGAATTGAATGTACAGAAGAGAAAGATTATTAAAGTTGAAAAATCAGCATTACAAATTGAGAAAATAGTTAGCCGAAAAACTTGGATCACAGAAATTTCTTGAACTTTGTGGATCAAAGGAAGGAGTAAAAAATGCCTAGGATTAAGTAGAAAGAGAACAGAGCAGATATTTATGAAACCAAATAACAGAAAATATAAGAAAGCAAAAGAAAACTGTAAAGTAAAATAGGTAAAGTAGAAGCAGTGTATAGGAGGATCAAACAGAGTTTTGAAGAAATGTGGAAATGATGTATAAACGTTTAAGATGCAATGAAATATAATCTTCACGGGTGTTCAGCCGGATGGTGTCAAAGTAACACGACGTTTCGACTGCAAGCTCGGCTGTCTTCATCAGGTATCGGTGTCTGCTGGCTGTCGTAAGCTGGCTGTCACCGCGTCGACTGACTTAGCTCTTCGACGCGCCTCCTTATCTACCTGCCCGCATGGGGCGTTCGACCAATCAGAGCGTACCCGCCCCACCAGGGAGTGCCAGCGGTCCCGGCCGGTGGGAGACCCCCCCCCCCCCCTGATTGGTCGATGGCTAGTCCGCGGATGCCCACGGTGCCCGACTGGTGTCATTAGCTGCTTTTTAAGATGCATTATGGAAAACCTCTTTTAAGCTCATAGTTTAGAGCTAACTGTTAGAAGGAACATATAGAGAAACTGTATGACAGCATGCAGAATTTGACCAGGATATGTGTGGTGATATATATAATATTTTTAGTTCTTTATTTACAACTTTTACTCTGTTTGAAATCCAGTAAGCATCATGCTCAGATCAGAATTCGATTCCAATAGTTTTTATTTTTCCGTGAGAGAAGACAGTTTCGATGCACATTCAATGTAAATATTCAACATGATAACATTGGCTAACCCAGAATGTGTTGAACTGATGTTAACAGTGATAAACGAATGGTATCAGATTCCTTCAAAACTTGCTTTTGCATTTCATTATTTTTTATCTTAAATTCTTTTACGGTAATTTAATTCACTCAACTAATTTTGCCCTTTACTAATTCTAAATTCTGTCAATGTCTTAGGTAAGTGGTTCATAATTTCCTTTTATAATTTAATTCCAGTCCTGAATTCCCTACTTGCAAAAGAAATTTTTTCTCACTCCCTTATGCCTGAAGTGAAGTGTGTTAGCCTGTGGTCATGATCACCTCTTCCTTTCCATCTGCCACACCTAATTATTCTACCAGTATTCAGTCCTCATCACCAATATACGTCTAATTTACCGTGTAGTTAACCACTTGTTCATTTTACCATAAAGTAGACTAAAAGGTAAAGACTTGTGTGGTCATAATGACCTAGTGACAGGGTTTTTATTGGCTGCGCATTCCTCCCATATCATAGCCACCTTAACCTAACTTGTTAATCCTCCGAGTATATGGGACTTATAGTTAAACATGGAATGTGAACCATGGAAGTATTCTGGTGTACATCAAGCTGTGCCAGAGTGGATGGTCGGGTTAAGGGCCTTTAAAAATCTCCACCAAGAGAGGGATTCGAACTGGGATCTTTCAACCTCCACTGAGCCACTTAACCACGGAGCCAACATATTGAAAATATTCTTTATGAATATAAAATTAATAATTTTGTCAATTGCCTTGTTTTTTTTATTTATTATTATTCAGAAATAGCGGACATCGTGAGAAATAATTCTTGTTGTAAATAATCCTTTACAAATAAATCAATGAACGTAATAAAGTACAAAAGATAGAAGGGATACTTTTACCTGAATTAAAATACCATATCAAATCAACTGATTTACGAAAATTTTATAAAATTTAATTTAAACTTCAGTTGAATTTATTGATCATTTCCTCAACAATAGAGAAAAAAATCAATAGACACATTTTAAAAACCTGAAATGGAAGTAATAATCAAATGCAACTAGCTAATCAATGATAATAATTGAATGTCTTCAGCTCAGGTAAGTAGGTGAGAGATTTTGTCATCTGACTTGAATCAGCAAGAAGTTAATGGGTTAATTATCAGCCTTTGAAATGCATCAGGTGGATTAACAACTTGAAAGTATCATGATATTTATGTCCTGCTTGGTCAGTTGGCACCATGATTCTCACTGGCACATGAACTGATGCTAATGAATAGCGATCTTGCCTCACTGTGGTAGCCACAAAATATTCAGATATGCTACATGGGTTGTGATAATAATTTCAATACACTATTGAAGATATGTGCACTTCAACTTTCAGAAATGTGAGATTATCAGCAACTCTGATGTTTCAAGTTCTAGCAGTTATGCAGTTGTAAATTCTGAGTAGCCATCCAAATCCAAGTTCAGTTTTCGAGGACTGCAGTCCAAAAATCTTGGTGCATCTGGAATGACAACCAAGTGATAAGTGAAGCTACTCGCTCCGATCTCTTCCCTTAAAAATTCTCTTGTGCTGCTTTCCTTCCAGATCTGGTGTCTTTTTGCTTGTTACTAAGCTGAAAACATTGCAAATATATATACACATATATTAACTAACTTAATCCACAGCCCGAAGGTTGATTGGATTCTCCCAATGAAGGTCTACTAAGCCACTGAGTCAGAGCTAGGATGGCCAGTTACTTTCCTCTCGGACTTAAAGTCTTAATATAGAATCCATGTAATCAAACATAGCTTTTAAATATTGCTGTGACCACTGGGATTTCTACCCGAGACCGGAGCAGTGAACGTTTGAAAGAAGTGCTTCAACCATAGACTGACTATATCACTCTGTATGGCAAAAATTTAATAACAATTTGTAACTGTCTTCCCATTCACCATACATGCCATCTTTTTCTCCTCCAACATGTACCAAGCATTTCGTTCCTTAATTGCATGTCGCCATGAGGCTTTTTACCTTCAAAATTGTTTAAAACTGTTACTGGTTTTGCCTACATCACTTGTCAAGTCATGGCCTTTCCAATAGACAATGAAAGGTTGAAAAATTCCCCTGAAGTAGACATTGAGATATGGCATCTTGTTATGCTATTGATAAAGATTGAACATCTCAGATCCCTTCCTAACTATCTTCTCAGGCCTAAACTACCGCCTTGCATGCATGAACTCAGTCCATGAAATTCACAGTGCCTACCTCACAAGACTCCACTTATATGTTGGCAACAACTCATCAGAATTCTGCCACTAACTTGCGGATGTTTCAGGTTTTATTTACATGATTTCAAATAACCACAATGAAAAACTTGCAAGGGATTAAGTCATTGTCAACATTAAGCAAGATGAGGTGATCTGGGAACCACTCATGGAGCAACTCAATTGTTTTGTGGGGCATTTGACAGGTGACACCATCCTGCTGAAACCACAACTCTTGATTGTCCATTCCATTGAAAATAGGCCTAAAATAAACTTATCATCACCTAGTATCTGTTCCATTAACTTCCACAGCTTGTCCTGCCTCATCTTCAAAGAAGTAAGGGTCAATGAAGCCGTCCATCCAAAAGCCGCACCAAATCTTTACTAGCTGTGGATGCATTTCCCTTTTGTTGAAACATGCAACGATTTTCTGAACCTCATATTTGGCAGTTATTTTTATTCACAAATCCATTTAAGAGGATATTCTTTACATCACTAACAATGATTTTGCTCACAAATCCATTGTACTCACATCATCTTCACAGAAACCAAACAACAAAAATGTTGCTTTTTCTCATGATTGACCACTTTTAAGTTCTGTATTAACTGAATTTTGTAAGGGTGCTAATTGAAGTGGAAGTGAATATGGGAATTTCATAAGGTAGTGTATTGGGACCATTGCTAGTCATCATTTTAATTAATGGTTGTGTTTACAGTCAAAGGTTGTAGATGAGATAATGTTGCATAATACGATCAAACTGGGAGAAGACTGCAAGCAACTGCTGGGTTACCTGCACTGAATATCTAACTGGGTAGGTCAACATGGACTGAAAATAAATGCCAAGAACAGTCACCTTATTAGATTCAAAGATAAAAAAACCTAAAGATTGTTTATCTTTATAAGGTGAGGGAAAGGGGAGTGGGGAGTAATGTGCTTGAAGTGTAAATACGTTGGCATAAAATTTGATAAAAGACTCCCTTGGCAGGACACATTGGGGAGGTGGTAGGAAATGGTTTCAAAATCCTTTATTTACTAGAGAGGATTATGAGAGAATTTACCAGAAAAGTGTGGGAATTGCATTGTAAATCCTTGCTCAGACCATTGCTTGAAAATGATGCTGTAGTTTAGGACCCATATTTTGGTTATCAAAGGAGAGTAGCTAGATTTGTTTGTGGAAATTATCACAGGTCCTAGTCAGTAATTGATATGATAAAGGAGCTGGAATGGGAGTCATTGGGAAGCAGGAGGAGGGTGAAGATAGTGTTGGGATAGTACTAGACATTTGTTGGTGATGGTGCTTCGAGGAATATTTTGGCCAAAGAATTAAGTTTGGTTCATGGAAGGGAAAAGATGACCTTGAGTACAAGCTGACTCTCGATTTCATGTACAAGGGAAGGGGAAAATTTTCTTATGTGGATTAGAGTGACAGGGATTGGGATAAATAACCAAGGAAAATGAAGAATAGTGTACCAAAAACTTTAAAATTAATGCAGATGAGTGAGTCAATTAACAGTCAAATTATGTAAGAATAATAACAATAATAATTAAGGGGTAAATCGCCAAAGCATGTGCTCCATTGCAATTAAATTCAGTACAAATACATAAAATATATCTTCAAAATCCAGGGATGCTTAAACACCAACATTGGTAGTTCTTCAGGGATTGATGTTCTTTCACTGACTGAATTCTCTCCTTTTAAGAAATCTTCTTTAAGCTGATCAAAATCTGACTTCAAAAATAAAAATAAATAAAACTGACTTTGTTGATTGCTTTATTGTACACACATCTGCAGCGGTGGTTTTATCTGTATTTATGATAATCTCGTATTAGAGTGTAATAGTGGCTCATCTTCCAAATTTCCTTTCTTGGTATTATGGATGGTTTTTCCCAATGATTTGTTAATTTCAGGTTTTGAAAAGTGTCCTCTATAACTGGTACTCGTGTGTTGCTAGAAATCAGCATGCCAATTCTACAAAAGGCTGGGTTGCTGTATTACAAAGCTGTACATCTCATCCGTCACATTTGCTTTGCACATTGATCTGTTCCATATCTCTATTATGTCCCTGCATAATCTGTGAACCACTGATACTTTTTCCATCCAAATTCTTGTTCGATATTTCTTTCTCCATATTACAACTTACATTATTTAACTTCTGCACAAGCATAATGGATTTAAGCCTTATGTACTCTGAATTACAATGAAGGTAAATATGTAGTATCACTCTTAACTCCTTCAAGACGGGGGGAAAAAACCAAGTAAAAAAAAACCTAAATTTCCAACAAATTGTTAAAACTTGTTTTCAGTTGCAATGGAAACTACACTTAACAAAACCCTCGTTAAGTCAGCAGGTAAATTCCAAATTTTCACTCGCAAGGGGACCTTACAGTCTCGGTAATTCAGATTGGGATGACACTTAGCAGGTTAGTACTGTACCTTAAGGATGTCTATCCATTAACGTAGTAAAGCGCACTAACCAGAAGATTCCGAGGAAAAGGGCTCTAAAATTTTACAAGCAGCTCACATACTGGTCGATTTGTATGCCATACCACCATAGCGGAGTGGCTGAGTCTGTAGCGAACTCGCTTGCCACACAGACAAATCGGGTTTAATGATACCTCAAGGAACTTCTTTAAAATTGTTTTAAAAATCATAATTTTTTTATTTATGAAATGACTGTTGTAGCTAATTAAAATGTGAATTAATGGTAATTTTATTTTAAAAGGTTAAATAATTTCAAATGCATTTTTAATGGAAGTAAATTAAAATTCTAATTGCTACTATATTAAAATGTTGGGTAGGGGAGGAGCATTGCATCAATCCATTTGAGTGATGACAAAAATAACTAGTTGAATGAGACCTTTTTTGCTTTTGGTTTATTGGTGCAGGGGAACCACTGGCAAATGCGTCTAGAAATTTCAATGGCTATATTAAAAAACTGAAGGAAATTGAGGTTTTTGGGATGACATAATGCTATATAATAGGATCAAAACAGTAGAAACAGCTGCAGGGTTATTTAGATAGGATATCTAGCTGGGTAGGTCAATATGGGACGAAGATAAATGCAAAGAAGAGTCAGCTTATTAGGTACACAGATAAAAAAACTAAAGGTTCATGATGACCATAAGGTGAAGAAAGAATTGCTTGTTGAAGACTTGAAATGTAAATACTTTGGCATAAATTTGAAATCAGACTCATTTGGGGTAGAAAAGAGTGATGACGGTATATACCTGAGAAGTAAGTGCATTGGGTTACAATACTTTGTTCAGACCGTTGCTTGAACTTGGTGGTGTAGTATGGGATCCACATTTTGAGAATCAAATATTGGAGTAGGACGGGGTGTAAAATAGGGCTGCTAGATTTGTATCTGGAAATTACCACAGAACACAATCAGTAACTGATATGATAAAGGGATTGAAATGGGATTTGTTGGAAGACTGGAAGAAGGTGAAAAGAGTCATAGGAGTGTGCAAAGCATATTTTGGCGATGAGGCATGGAAAGTAATTCGTGTAAGAATTATGATTAGTGCTATGAAAGGAAAAGATTACGATGATCACAAGCTCTCGATTTCAGGCATAAGGGTGTTGGAAGATTCTATTTTGTCAGTGATGAGGTCAGGCATTGGAATAACTTACGAAGAGAAATGATGAATAAATTACCAAAAATGCTGAGATAATTTAAAATTTAAATTTTAAGAAGGTACAGGAAGGGAAATAGTGCCTGTGTAGGGAAATTGCCTCCGGAATGTGCGCTCCATCACAATTAAATTAAATTAGACAAAAAAGTAAATATGGCTGAAAATAACAAGCTTATTAGTTTAACTTCAGTGTAAAGTAAGTCAGTGGATATATTTATATACATTCAAGCCAGAAATGTTTGTGATGGAAGAAACTGGTTTGAAAATCAGCAAGATGGTGTAGAAGAGTTTATGCATGTTAGTCTCAGTGGGTTATGTGCAGGACACTTCAGATGAAATGGTTGACGGAGGCTTATAAGGTAAAACTGGATCTTTCCAAGGCATTTGATAATGTGAACCCTAGTGATAAATAGAAAGCATTGAAGTGTGACTGATGTGACTTGCCAGTTAAAAAAATGAAAAAGTGTTAGGATACAAAGAGGCGGGTGGGAAGGAAATTGTAAGGATGAAACGTTCAGTGGAGGGTTGTACTAAACAGTTAAGCCTCAGCTCCAACCATGTGATGTTGCCTTTGGATAATTAGTTCGTGCTTTGCTGGAAATGGCTGCCACCTAAGTTTAATTAACCCCAACTCAGGAAAGGTAAATCATTATTAAAAGTCACTGTTGCTGTTGAAACTAATAATCACTGTATTACAAAATCACAAACTTATGGCATCGGAAATATTTACCAAAGAAATTTACTTGTTGGAACGATTAACCGATTCAAGCCAGACCAACTTCATGACCCCTAACTGAATTTACACATGAGGAATGCTAATTTTTCCATACATTAACCTAAAAGTTCAATATGTCTGCCTAAAAATAGTTGTTCATAGTCATCCGCCTAGCCTCGCACCCTGATCGCACTACTAAGAAGTGTGGTCACGTTCCAACTAGTTTTTAAAGACTGCCTGGAGGCGAGCTTGGGCCTGTTATTTATAGAAAGCATGTGGGAATGCAATTTTACTTCCTTCTCATGAAACTAGTCTCTACTCAGCTTGGGTAAGTGTAGCCTTCCCACTTGGCTACACTTGTGCTTCATGATTGTGAAATCTGATGTCTGAAAACCCAAAATAAATTCCTACCTGTCTGAAACTTTGGTATTAGTTAGGGAGGCTTATAAATGTTAAAATCAATCCAAATGAAATTTTTTTGTTAACTTTAATGGTGTGGCCATAAAAAATTATTTTGTAACTTCCAAAAAATGTTTATAACTTCCACAGTTTTACAGCTACAAAGCTGAAATAACTTTTAACTTGCTTCTAATTTTCTACTCTTTCATTTGGTGCCAAGATCCACTTGTTTACTATTTTCTAACCGGTTGACCCAAAATTATTATACTTTCAGCTCTGAAACTTTTGTTAAATGATTCTACATCCCATTTTCTATTAGAAATCATTACTCTCTAACTGTAATCAAAACTCCTAAATAGTATTTTCCATCTTTTCCTAATATCAAACATTCCTTCTCTAAATTTGAACCCTTACAAAGCTTATGGCAGCAACTGCTATCATAGGATCAATTATAATTATTTCTCTTTCACAGATCTACCAAAATAAATTACAAGGAAAGGGAAAATGACTCATCACTCACCAAAGCTTGCGACGGGTGAAGAACACAAGAATACACAATATTTTGTTTTACACCTTTTTCATGCTGTAGAAAATGAGTGATGAGGTTCAGGAGGTGTGCACACGACGAAGTTTAACACATGACTGAGTGATTTATCGATATCTTGGGAGAGACTGAGATGTTATTTATAAATATCTATATCGTAGATGATGATACAATTAGTAATATACCAAAAGGGTATGGAATGTTGAAAGAAAATAATTAGACAAATAACTTTTAAAAAAATGTAACTAGTTAAATGATATTGATAATAATAATGAGTGATACGTCAAAGAAAAGAATTTTATCGGTGGTTGAGGCCAGGTGGGTGTCTGGTATACCAAAATATCCTTGATAACAGACACTCGCATGGCCTCAGCCACCGATAAAATTCATTTCTTTGATGCAAAACTCATTAGTATTATCATTATCATTTTACTAGTTACAATTTTTTGTCAAAATTTGGCTGTCTAATTTTTTTGTTTCAACATTCCGTACCCTTTTGGTATATCACTAATTCTATCACCATATGTGATATACATATATATAAATAACATCTCCGTCTCTCCTGAGATATCGATAATGCACTTAGTCGTGTGTTAAACTTTGGTGTGTGCACACCTCCCGAACCACATGACTCATTTCCTACAGCATGAATAAGGTGTAAAACCGAAATATTGTGTATATTTTTTTTGTTCGTGAAATATGTTCTTCACCATTTGCAGCCTTCATCTTTGGTGAGTGATGAGTCATTTTCCCTTTCCTTGTAATGTATATAGCCTAAAGCTGTTTCCTTTTTACTTACTTTAGATATCTACCAAACTAATGTATAAATTCGAAAACCAATTGAATCATCATTCCTAGAAAAACTTCATTTATGATTTAAAAATGATGCCTCCTTTGAATTATATCCCTTCTAACTTTGACTATATTACCATTATACTATAATTTTCATGCTGGTTGCAAATTTGAAAATCTCATATCTCTTCAAGGAAACCTTCTACCTGCCAGGTTACTAACTTCGTTCTACCAGTTCTAGTCTGAAATAACTTAAAATATAAATGTAACATTTTCTTTTACTAAATAATCAGAATCCAAATACCAGATATACTAATACTATGTTCTGACTTTTTATAACTGTTTAATCTGATCTATGACTTGAATTATCTAAGCAATTGACTTTAAAACTGATCTGCAATGCTATTTAAATGAACTCTGCTCAAAAAACAAATTTTGTTATGAAGTTACAAAAATTTATGTTACCTTACAAAATATAGTATCAAATGCATTTTTTAGTGAAAATAGGTGGGCACAGGATGGTTCTTGGGACCATTGCTGTCCATTATTTATTAGAGATCTACAGTCAGAAGTTGGATTGTTTCTAGATGAAATAGTGCTATTTAACATGATTAAAATCAGAAATGATGGTGAGCAGGTTGAATTGCTTGTTGAAGACATACGCTGGAGGCCAATAGGCGAGCTGCCGGAGAGTCCAGGAAACCCTGTTCAGCCTTGCTAGACTACATAAAATTTGTTATACATTAAAACATGCTCGATTATGAAGCATTTATTTTATGTAGATTGCTTTCATGTAGACAGCATAATTTACTTCTGTGCATTCATTGTACCACAAGGAAATTATTTTTTTAAAAATTATTTTCTTGTTCCTGTAAAAGAATAGATAGATTTTTACTTTAAAAATGGGAATTTATTATAAATTTGTTGCAAATTAGTGTATATACCATTTTTTATTCTTGTTTGATGCCAGCATTACAGTATATCACCATTTCATCTTCAAGTTCTCTTGAAGAGAAATTTTCCCCTGTTGTCATTTAAAACTGTCATTTATTGTGAGAAGCTTTGTTTAACATTTCATGAGATCAGAGTCAGGTCACTGCAATTTAACTGTGGGTCATCTTCAGTCAAAACAGATTCTCCACTATGTAAAATTTTACTAATTTTACAAATTCTTTAATATACAGTATTCCCACACAACCCTTTGTCAAATTTGTTATTTAGCAAACTAGCCACACTGCGCTTGCTTGGCCTATCTCAATTTCCACAGTTTTAGTAATCCCCAAACTTTCATGCAGTTCTAGACCATTTTCTTCAAGATGCGAAATTGCAGTTGTGATGCCTGAAAAACTTGTCTTTATGTACGCCAAATTTCTGAACAAATTTCTGGAAGAGAGTTCTTGGATAATTTTTATGGAAGATACTTCACTGCTATCAAAATTAGAAACTATTTTCTCTATGTTTTCATAATATTTGCAGTAACAGCTGACTGCATTGAGCCATGTGCCCCATCGAGTTTTTTTCTTCAATATTACATTTTAGTGATTTGTTTGAGACTTGAAACTTAACAATTCGCTACCTCTTAGTTAACACCAGAATTAGATGACACGTGAAAACTAAAATCAGAACACCTCATGATCGGCAGAATATGCTACTTAATTATTCCTTTTATTAGTTAATGTCACCAACAGAAAATTAATATAACAATGTCTTGATTTTCATCAGGAGAACATTGTTTGTTTGACTACCACTAAGTTGGTATCTTGGTTGTCTGGCTGGAACCACATCAGTCTTCTGAAAACCGTCATTTCAGCTATCATTTTGTGGCTTTCATCAAAAGACTGGCGTGACTTGGATCCCTACCACCTATAAATAGCTCTCAAAATGTGTGCTAACTGTTTGGAGTGACACCATTGAGTTTCCCACTACCAGGGTGGTCACCAGCTAAATGAATAGCTGAGACATTTTGAAAATAATTATGTCAGCCAATCAGCTGTAGTGCTACATTCAGCTTACAGTGGGCATGCTATTTTATTCAGTGATTTTAATATTCTGGCTCAGTAAAGCGGATTTTGGGCCAAGCTGTTCAGAAGTAATCATAAGAAATAAAAAGATCCAATAATGTGAATACAGACAGTGGGTTACAGATCAGACCAGGCTTAATTTGGGAAAAAATAGGATGCAAACCCATAATGGACCTGGCTGTCCTGTGATAAAAGCCATATGGCAACTGGTGAAACTCATGTTTCAAAAAATTGACGTAGTTGCACCTGGACATTGATAATGACCGTTAAAGTCTATGGAATTATTTAACACTAATTTGAGTATTTTCTTTGTCACCGACTTCAGTTTTCTGAAAATCATTATAGATGTATAAGCACATGGGAAGAAATTTGGTTGAGTTCCAGACTTTGGAATATTTTGTACTTTTAAATATTTTGAGAAATGAAAGGAATATAGGTCTGAAAATTGACCTCCGGACATGCAGTATGTCATTCATATAACCTTAATTCTGCTAGTAGATCATCAAAATTAGCTCATTAGCTGTGAGCTCATAAGAAGTCAACAGTAAAATATTTTTAAAATCATTTTCTTGTAGTTTTCAGGTAAATGGTAGGATTAAAGAGTAAAGTTCAATCACATTACCGGTAAAGTATGGACAGTGCTGATATAATGAGGTATACTTATTTTACAAACAGATTTCATTCCCTCCATGTACAGAGATGCAATAGGTCATCATGATTCAAATGAGGTACAACACTTTAGGGTAATAAAATAGTACTAAAGAGGTATTTGAGATTTAAGTTGAACCAAACGTGAGGTCTGAAAAATTGCCAAAATAGTTTGTTGATATCATAACCCCAAATTTTTTAAGTTACAGTAAATCATCATGGCTCAAAAGATGCAGAAAAATTCAAGCTAAATTATATAATAATTTAGAATTGATAGGTAAAGTAGAAGTAATTTTTTTGGAAAGAAATGATGGTTTTGTAAAAAGTTTACATTTGAAGCAGTGCAGAGTTTAGCTAGTTATAGATTTGAAAGTAGATGTAAGACAAAGTAGGATTTTTTTCTATGAACATTGAGTGAGTTTTGTAATGATTTAGGAAATATTTTGGTTGAGAAGAGGAATAGAAGATTTGAAATTTAAATCAGAAAATGGTGGGATGACCAAATTTTAGAACAGATTTTGAAGGAAAGAAAGAGAATTATATCATGGAATAGATACCAGATAAAAAAACATCACTATCATATAGGAAATTGGATTCTGTGAAGATTTACATGCTTTTCAGCTCAGTAGTACCAGTACTTTTGGAAATAAATAATATTTAAGGTTTTTAAAGTAGACTAAGTAATACAATTTCTTCAAAACAATTAAATCAATCTATATTATATATCAAAAGTTAGGGGAGGATTCGTAGATGATTTTAAAGAAAGAAATAACACTTTAGCTCAAAGACTTTTCAAATGAGAGGGACATTCAGACAGAGCTACCAACTACAAAATTTTCAGGAAGATATGAGAGAAAATAAGGTTTAGCATTGCACAATATTCACTAAAATTTCTTCAGCTATCCTATTTAAGGAGGGCAGTTGGCCATGTTGCAGTTGTACAGAAGCTTTGGTCGTGGATGTTTATGGTGCTCAGAGCAGGTTTTGGCGCTGCACACTTAGGGGTAAAAGTGGACAGTAAGTAAGGTAGGATGGGCCGCCATCATTATGCTAGTTTCAACATCTGGTAGAAGTGGTGCTTAGTTCTCGATCAAACAGTGTTTAGTTTTGGGAGTCATCTGGAGTTTTTTGCTGTTTGTCTCATGATTTAAATCTGCAATCAATTATTTTAGAGAAGAATTCTGATGCTTTAAAATTTTGGTACTGATGATGTGCAGTGTTTTGAATAATATACAGTTTTAACATTCAGTAAAAGTCTACAGTGAAAGTTATTTAAGAGGAGCCTACCTTCATTGGCGACCAAAAGACAGTGAATCAGCACAGCAAATGTTCTTACAAGTAGTTGTAAACAATGTCGATATGAATGTCTTTTTTTTAAAAGATAATAATAATAAATTTTGTTTTTGTTTTCAGACTTCAGTGAGTGAGGCTGCATCATCTAGTGAACGTGCATACCCAAATACATTGGACCAAACACAAAATACATGTCAACCACGGAAAGAGGAACGGGATATAAGAATCCATGTATCCTCATCACGCATAATTCCACAAGATAGCGAAAGGATCAGTGATGAGGTATAACCTGAAATCTTAGCTTTGAGTCGCATTTTGCCAAATGCAACTCAAAAACATTGTCAT
This sequence comes from Vandiemenella viatica, assembly GCA_031002005.1. Lineage (NCBI taxonomy): Eukaryota > Metazoa > Arthropoda > Insecta > Orthoptera > Morabidae > Vandiemenella > Vandiemenella viatica. The sequence continues at coordinate 28,074,124 of CM061918.1, forward strand.
ACTTCTTTTCTCCCCATTCCAGTTCAATAGTTACAAATTATCATTAAGTTATTTTATAACAGTTTTTTTGTGTTTAGTGTTGGTGCTTTTACTTTCTCATTTTATGCAGTGTGTGAATATTTTGATCTTCATATTAAGGATGTTTCACAGGTCAAAATAATAATATTATTTCTTCCAAACAAGTGACAGAATTGGAAATCCAAAAATCGTCTGTGAAATGGTTCAGTAATACGGTTTGAAAAAGTGATTACAATATTGGCTGTGCCAAAAGATGTTTTTATGTTTCACTGGCAAAATTGTTCTGGTAAGTCTCCCTGATAGCGCTCAGGATAACAGAAAGTTTTGTAGACCGTCTGCACTGTAAACTTTGGGGAAAACATCCAGAATTGTTGTGAAACAATGCCACAGAGCACACTGTACCATCCATTAGAGACCTGTTAGCTCAGTGCGAGTGAGAAGTCTCGGTGTACCCTTCCTATTTGCCCATTCTTTAAACCACCCACTGTGAACTCATTCTGTAACTGAAGCATCTGTTACAGGCAAAACTGGTTTGTGAATAAAGAGAAAATTGTTATATAGTTTTAACTGCAAATGGTTCACATTACCAAACTATGTAAAAACAATGGTATAGCATCTGTGTTTCCAACATGGAGCTGCATCCTAGTATTAATTGCCAATGTTTTGGTGGTACTTATTCAGCCATTTCCTTTGGCAAACTGTACTTAGATGTGTTTTCCACACTCTTCTAAGCACAACTAACAAATGGTATTCATTTCCTTGTCGATCTTTGGCTAAGAGAGGTGGATAACCGGATCCCCATTTGTACCATCCCTGTTGGTACTATATTGCCTTCTGCTTCATGGTTTTTGGATTGGTACGCAGCCACATCAGAGACTGGCACTTTAAATTGCATTGCTCAATTTTCAAACATAGATGCTTCATTTTCAGTGGTGCCATATATTTGTCATTATTTCAAAATGCGTAAATAGTGCATGTCTATGAGTTATGATGAGACGACTGACACTGGGTTCTCATGTGTCAGATACATATATGGGCCTACTGTGTATTTCATAATCCAAAGAACTTACTATAAAAAGTCATCTGCTTTCTGAGGCTGCATAGCTTGTCAAATGTTAGCACAAGATAAGTGTCACTTAGGCAATTGGTTAGTTGTATGTTTACCAAACATTAAACTGCTAAAAATGCTTATCAGATCAACAAATGAAAGTGTACATAATGTTTAAAATTTGACACCTCTCATTGACCTGGTGAAGATGGTGTACTAAGAGAAAACAGTATGACAGTCAGTGAGCAATGACTAACCATGTACAGGGTAGTTATCAAAAGTTTCCAACCAAATTTTGTTTGAGATTGGTAGAAACAAAATATCAGCAGCGTAACAAAATGCCATCTGTTACTTAACTGATGTGAAAATTTCAGTTGTGCATTTGTTTAAATGGGATGTATCGTCTAACTGTAGGTGATTTTTAAAAAAAAAAAAAAAAAAAAAAAAAAAAAAAAAAAAAACAACTAACAAACAGTTATTAACTTCCTCATGAAGAAAAATGTGACTTCCTGTGCTGTTAAACAGCTCTTTGAAAGTGTATACAGTTAATCATCCACTTCATTTTGTACCAAGAGAGAAGAGAATAAAACACTTCAATTGGCCCAAGAGGGCAAAAGAGATGATCAATTGTAGGATTTATAACGACTAAGCAAATAACGTCTAAACATGTCCTACACAATGGAATTGCTTTCAGCAGAGAATTTGTGCCAAGTTAAGTGTTGCAAGAAAGAAGTTTGAAGGTGAATAACCTTACATGCACTACATCTCACAAGCATCTCTTAAGAGACTTTTATTAGGCAAGAAACACTGGAGTGGTATATCCTAGGCCACAATTTTTTTGTTCATTACTTTACCCAGTTTATACAATGTTTAGGTTCCTCACTTTCCTCTACTTTATAGAACCTCATTATTAAAAATATAATTCCACCGATCAATAATATATACCAATAATGAACGGTTCACACTTCACTACCCCCTGCAAGAGTGCTATGAAACACCTGAGAACAGTATATTACTCTCTCTTTGTCACCCACGTGATCTGACTCAGCCAGTCCCTGCTATTAAGCTTCTTCCCACCATGACTCTCCAAATCCATATTAAATTATGTTTACTATTTATATTCCTGATACTCCTTAAATAATCCGTAAGGGGAAACCTCGCCCCTCATTGGTACTGTTAATATCAGGTTAGACAAGTACAATTAAAGAACAGTCTGGAACAAGCCCATTCTTCTGCACCTCAGATAGAAGACTTTTATGCTAAGTGCATGGTATATGCTAATGATCATTAACTTCACCTGAGACTGCTTTCCATCCACCACATTCTTAGAAGTAATCTGTATCTATCGTGTTTGCTCTTCACATTTTAACTTAAAATAAAAAAAAAATAATATTCTTTCAATATCATTCTCAATCAATTGTAGACCATACAGCTGTTGTCATTCCCTTCACTTCCTGAGGGGGGAAAATATTGCATTTGAGGGTTGATCAGAAACTAATGTTGTAACCCTGATATTCCTGGAGTATCATATATCACAGAGGTAAGTGTGTGGTAATTCTAAGCCATGCGATTTGCAACTGTGCAGAGTTTCAGTGACCTACCACTTACAGCACTAGTAATACATAAACACAGGTGGCAACTTGTTTGGAAAACTGGTCTCATGAAGAAATCTGCTCAGGTGTTTGATTTCTGTGGGCGAAATGTGCAACTGCTGCTGAAATTCACTGGCAGCTAGTGGAGGTTTACAGAGAGACTGCAATGTCCCATCAGCATGTCGCAGAATGGTGTTGAAAGTTTGTAAGTAAGTAAGTAAGAAATTATCACAACGAGGATTGCAGTGACCGACCCAGCACAGCATCGACCGATATCTGAACACTGTTCACATCAAGGAGCTGATTAAGGAAAACTGGAAGATTAAACTGAGCATGGTGGTGTAATGGTTAGCATTCTGGCCTCGCATTTGGGAAGACGGCGGTTCGAATCCCTGTCTGGGCATCCAGATTTGGGTTTTCCATGGTTTCCCAAATCACTCCAGGCAAATGCCAGGATGCTTCCTTCAAAAGGCCATTGCCGAATTCCTTCACATTCCTTGCCCCCTCCCCATGCTTTCCCGTCTCTAACCTCGCTGTTAAGAGACTTTAAGCAAACAAACAAAAAATGGAGGATTAAATAGAGAGGGGTTTTGTGGATCTTATTTATAATTATTTAATTTTGATTCTATTAATTTCAATTTGTGAAAAAAAAAGAGGAAAGATTTTGCAATGCAAATAGACAGGCAGAGTTATTGCGTTTGCTATACATTTATTCGACAACGTGATCACTAAAGTTTTATTTGCTCTCAGGAATATCTTAAGCTCAGTTTTATACTGTCAGTAGAGTCTCTGATCCTGCACTCAGATTACAGGTACAGTTATACGGGTGAGTGCAAATCATTTTTTTCTGCCAAAACATGACCAGTTTACTGTTTATAATAGTGGTAAACATCATCAGCACCACAATGGCTCATCTGATAGTCATCATCCTACTCTACTGAATGTGGACTACAAAACTTCCAACTCTCAAGTCTGATAGTGTAATACCTTATCAACTCATGATTTCCCGACCATGTGCAGTGATGATCGAAATTGTCGGACCCCATCTGTGGCATTGATACCTGTCTTCTGCTCTGTCTCCCTTTAGCATCCTCCTTGAACCAACATCATAGTACTCCTGGGTCATATGTGGTCAGATTTTCCAGGAAAACAATCACATATTTCAAATATAAGATTTTTATTGGGTAATAATCTCTCTCTCACTCATCCATGTACCCAAACTTTCTGTACAGAAATTGGCCATGTTATTGACTCTGAATTTCCAGGATCATTAACAGGAAGTCTACATAATTCCTTTGAGTCAGCAGCTGTCATAGTCGGGTCGTAAATCTTTGTGAATTGGCATGTTCGCTCAGGTGTAACACCTGCTGAGAATCAACTCAGCTAGGTGGTTACTGCTATCCAGATGCTCACACTTTTTTATGTGGAATGTTTGTAAGGTATATCTTAAATTTCATAACTGCATGACAAAATTTTATTCCCAGAACTGTGAGTTGGATTGCATTGTATTTCATTTCTATAGTCAGTTTCTATGTTAATTTAAGCGAGAAAGCAGATTTTAACCATTTCAAGATAGTATTTTGCATTTCATCAGACTTCAGCATTCTCCTGGAGTGGTATTTCGAAATTTTGTATCTAAATTATTTATTTTCGGTTAAACTATTGAAGTTGCGAAATTTTTTATACTAACCAAAGTTGACGTTTGTTACAAGATCTAGCAATTTGTAGAATTTCAGAGAGATAGGATTATTTTTATTGTCAAGGTCAAATTTTATGACGAAACCTTTCTAACATGCGATTTGATGTGATCAGCCTTCCAGAAACTACCCATGTGAAGCGATCACCTTGCCGTTTCCCACAGTTGGTGAGAGAGCAGGTAGATGCCTAGAATTTTCCTTGTTCGCAGCAGTAGCAGCGAGCACAGTCAGTCGCTTGGGATCTTCGAGAAGCAGTGCACGCGTAGGCAAATGTAGGCTCGAGCAGTAGCAGTCAGTTAGTTTTTGAAAACCCATAGGCTCGTTAACTTGCAGCTTAGATCATACAATTTTATTATAATGTTGCATTAAGATAGTATTTCGCCAAGTGAGGCCTCGGGATGGTTTAAGTTAACCAACCTGTTGACCAATGGAAGTGTGTGACTCACTTTTGTTCAGTTTCTCCAACTAAAAAGTTGTCCTGTGAACTATGGGTGTGGTTTGGCTCGAACGGTTAATCAAAAGCGCAAACTTTCCTTTTTTGACTTTGTCTGATTGCCTATTAAGGTATTGACTGTGCAAGATTTTCAGAATATAGTGAGTTTAAACAACAACTAACTCTTAAAAATTATTTACCAATACCTTTTCCATAGCTTGAGGTATAAAATAAGCAGAGTAGCGACCTATATATTGTAGCATAGTTATAACTGGACTATCTAAGGCTTAAACGCGGTCAGAGTTAAGACAAAGTCATTTATGCAGAATCCCACTGCAAGCATCTTGTTCTTACATTTTGTTCGATTCTTTGGAGGAATGTGCGTCTCTTGGCTGCTGCTTTCTTAAAGTATTAGGGAGCACCCATTTGCCAACAATGAGTTAGACATTCAGTCTTCGTAGACGGGTCTCATGTAATAATAAAACTAATTTCAGTGTAGTTATCTCTCTGTTAAATTCATTGAACAAGTAATCTTATTACATACGCCTCATTTTTCACATCAAAATTTGGTGTGTTTTGTTTTCATTGAGATGTCTGACATTACGCGTTCTCTGAAACTAATGACATCATTCTTGGTCAGTGAACATTTTTGCTACCAAAATTTTAGAAGTACGTTCTTTCTTCTGTTCTAATGACTCAATTTTTGGTTTTGGTCAATTGTTCCTGTGCATCATGGGATTTTGCTAGTGTTGTAATTTTGTTAACTGTGCCTCCATTGCTGAATCAATCGTCCTTTCTGATTGTGACATATTCCTTGTTTGATTTAATGGTGTGTTGTCACAGCCCCTCTGTTGTAAACTAAGGGCATACTTGTGAACAGGTGGATAACCGATGTTATATGGGAAGGGTCCTGGGCTCACTTACTTGCTGCGTTATTACCAGGCTCCATTGGTAATGCCGTAAATCCTAGCGGCTGTCTGGTTCGGCAGTTGGTTGTGGTTCTTCTCTTCTTCTGCTTGTGTGTCCAGTGGCCCTGGTTCAAGCCCACCTAAAGCTGGAATTAATTTGTTGTGGGGAGCTCCCTGATACAGACATTGGAAAAGTGATTTATTTTTACAGGTTGCAGTTCACGAATGATAAGTGAGCAAGAGGCGCCATCCACTTGGCTATATGGTGAGATGGTTAAGTCTACTGGCAGAGGGCACTCACCTGTAGGCAAGGTGGTGGATTGCAGGCGACAGTGTCTGTGGCAGTCCCTTGTGATTGACTGAATTAAGTATGGGCTGATTGTTTGAAGGTAACTTCATCGCAACGTGCCCCAACTGGTTCAGCACTTTGTCAGTCAGAGATCTGGCCAGCCCAGCGCACAGCGAATTCCTCAGGCCATTGTCTGGACTGGATACCGACCTCAGCAAATTTGAGGCTCGTGCCACAGCCAGGTCATACTTTGGCAAAGCTATTACATCAAATTGTGCCAACTAAATATTGGTTAAAAAATAATCTTTACATATTTCCCCTCCGCAAGCCTGTGTTGCTCCATCAAAACCCTTTATCAGTAGTCACGGTGAGGATGTTTGGTAGGAATCTCCCAAGCTTCATCCACTGTCCTGAGTTGCACTCGTGGTCAGCTCCTCCCAGCCCAATATTTGCAAAGTCTTGACTGGCGTGAGCTGTCCAAACATGGAGGAAAAAAAATTTAGTATTAGATTCACAGAGAAATATGATCACAAATAAGATTGATGTGGCTGTCTGGGTGGCGCCACGTCATATTCCTTGTAGCCGACGTTTCGACCCTCATATCTTCCAGGCCAGTGCAGCCCTGGAAGAAGACCCCAGAATGAGGGTCAAAATGTCGGCTACATGGAGCCCTGGAAGAAGACTCCAGAATGAGGGTCGAAACGTCAGCTACAAGGAACATGACGCGGCACCACCTAGACAGCCAAGAATCAACTGACTCTGGCTGCGGAAGCCTACAATTACAATATTGATGTTATAAGTACAGAGGGTGTTCTAGTGTTATATATGAGTTCCGGTGTCTTGGGTCGTATATGTTGGGTTAGAGCTAGGCAGGGTCACAACGATCTGGGACACTGAGGGATGAGTTTTAGAGCGGTATTATGCTAGTTTGTCGAATATTGCCCGTACACATAGAGTATAAAAGTAAGTATTGTACAAGTTCTTACAATGCTAGTCAAGCTCACAGTCATTATGACAACCTTATTTTTGGTTTGAGTCTGGATTTGTGTCTCCACAGCAGTGATAATGTGACTACTTAATGGAAGCTGATGATTGCTGCAAATATTATCTCATCATTGGGCATGTTAGGGTTTGTTTGATTGAACTCAATCAGTTTCTGGCTATGATAAATGTTTTGATTAAATTTTGGTAAATGATAGCTTGAGAAGCTAATATTTCCACTAATGGAAGTTTAGTGCATCACTGATACGGTGAAGTTGTCACCTGTTATCTGACACTGTGCTACATTCTCTATTATTCCAGTTCCTTTAAGTTCTAACTTTGTATCATTTACATGTGATGGCCCACCCCAGCAGGTTACAGATAGCATGGTGGAGCAGGACATTGTAAAGACCCAATTATTGTTTAATTTATCCAAGTACAGCTTGTCCAATGCTAAAATTTCATGTTAGCATCCATCCAAGAAGTTATAAGAAAAGTACATCACGGCTGATCAGGCTGTGGTCATGCAAAGTGCAGCAGTGGGAAGATGGTAATAATGGAGTTTTTACACTGGCTAAGGTCACTATGATTTAACACAGCATAGAACTTCTGGGTCTTAATGACTAAAAGTATTTAATGCATTTTCAACTCTACATAATATCTAGTTTCCTTCCAGTGCACTGGGAAGGTGTAAATCGAATACTGATCAAGGTAACAATCTGTTGTACCTATGGGGATATCCACAATTGCCCTTAAATTCTCCCCCATCAATGCAATATTCACAGCAGATATTTGGTAGTATCGATACTCATTTTCCATTGGGCACAGGGATAGCATGTACAGTCCTACTCCTATCTGTTTCTGTATCAATTTTAAGTACTCCAAGTACGTTTTGAGCCTTAGTAGGACATCATTAACATTAAGCTTGCCACTGGTGGCCGGGATCAGCACAATTCTTAACCGCGTCACTCTCTGGTCTTGTTCAGTAACAACTTCTTTTAAATTACTAGCTCCATATCTTACAACGCTGATTTCAGCTGTTATGCTAGACTTTGAGCAAAGTCAGATTCATTGTCAGATGCAAAGTTACCACCGGAGTGGTTTGCTTATTAGCCACAATGCTATAAAATTCAGCTCACTCACCAGAAATGCCGTCCCCCGGTATGCCGCCACCTCCACTGACTCCAGCTGACACTTGGTGCTGCCCCCAACACTACCCTCATCGCCGCCGCCGCAGACATCACTGATGACAACGCCGCTGCCTCCGACATCGCCGCCGCAGGAACGAGGCCCAGCTCTCTCCGTCACGAGTGATGCCCAAATAGCTGCAGGCGACAGCCGCTCGTGCCACGCCCGCGCTGTTGACAAACCACCCGCCAGCTCCCACCTCAATGCATTTCCCAGCCGCCCACGTGTCATTTTGCTTAGATAGTTCGCTACACTCATATGTACCCAAAATCCTCTTCTGATACCACTTTTTGTCACAGCACCTCTGGGTTATACTGATGGCTGCCTCATGAACAGGTTCATAGACAAAGTTATTTGGGAAGTGCCCTGGGCTCACTTGCAGTGATCTCACCAGGCCCCGCCAGGATTGCCGTAAAGCCTAGTGGGCATACAGTTCGGCAGCTGTTCATGTCTCCATCTTCTGCATATGTGTCCAGTGGCCCCAGTTAATGCCCACTTAAAGCTAGATCTAATAGGTTGCATTGAGGTTCCTCACGGATTGATACAGAGATGTTGGAATAATTGGTTTATTCTTACAAGTTGCACTACATGGACGATAAGGGACCTAGAGGTGCTGTCTACTCGTATATACGGTGAGATGATTAAGTCTACTGGCAGAGGGCACTGGCTTGTAGGCGAGGGGCCGGACGGCAGGGCAAAGGTGTCCCTGGTGGTCCCTTGGGATCGAATAAACTAAGTATTTACTGATTTTCTAAATATAACCACAGTCGCGATGTCAACCACCTGGTTTGGCAGTTAGAGACCCAGCCGCACATAGCAAATTCCTCAAGCAATTGTCCGGACTCAGTACCTACTTAGGCACACGCCACAACTAGGTCATACATTGGAAAAGTTACTACGTCAAACTGTGACAGCTAAATATTGTTTAAAAAATGACCTTTACAATGTAATTTATCTGTGTGTCAGCTGTTTTGTCTGTTACAGTTTGTGGATGTACAGCCAAAGCTACTTCCGTAGTTGCGTCATTCTGAATTAGAAAACTTTCCCCAAAATTTAGTGTGGAACTATCACTGTGTCCGTATCCATCAGTCATGTTTGTGTTATCTACTACAGTTTCTTCTGCAAGTCTGTAAAGTGGTGTACAATTACTGTTTCTGCCATGTCTTCCCAAATTTAAAGAATTATCAACCACTGTTGTATTCAAAATTAATCCAGATCTTAAATACATTCACAACAACATACTTATACAAGCAGTGAAATTTACACCCCATGATATTTTAATCTTTATGCTCAATACGACAATTCCTGAGTCCAAAACTCAATTTGACAATCTTCAATATTGAATATGACACCATATCAACAGAAAAATTACTAAAACAACACCGCACTACAAGCATCAAGTTTTACACATTATATGGAAAATATTCTATGCATTCAACATATACATATATATTTTCATGCACAGTCTGCAATATAAACATTACCAAGAACACAATACATACATAATATATGAAATTCGTGTGGTCTTTGCATAGTATTCACTCTCCCAATTTTAATCATAGATAAGTGCGTAATTTGAATTTATCAAAAGCTCTTCGCTGGGTGCCCGTGTAGTAGAAAGGGGTGTTGTTAGCCTTATTTTTTATTTTATCGTCAGCCCACTAAGGAGCTCCTGAAACCATTAATTTGCCCTTCTTATTCTTCTTGCTGTTCGTCTTATCTTTCCTAAACTTCCATATCCTTTCACTGTGGGCGTGATGTCTCTCTTGTGTCCATGCATTTCTGAGTTTCAGATTTTTTGCTGTTGGGACCTTAGGGGCAAATTTATGTGAAGTGATTAATTGTCTATATATACTGCTGGCCCTAGGCTCACTTCTGCGAGGTCCTTCTGGGTTTCTATAAACCAGCGTGCTTTGGTTTTGTCGGACTCGGTTGACAATGTGGAAATTTTTTTTGGTCAGTCGTGAGTCATCCATATGTGCTATATGTCCGTAGAATTTCATGAATCTTTTCTAGGTGAATCGTTCTGTCAGTGAATACAGTTCTTCTGACCTTTTGCACATCAGGATTCATCTTGGATCTTGGAGCCGAATATATTTCTCAGTATCTGTCTTTCTGTTTTTTTCGATTCTTTTACATTTAATGATGATGTACAGTGTTCCTGGAAGAATGTCGAAGTGGTGTGTTAGTATTATTTATCAATACAATTACTTAATTTAGATTTAATTAATTTAATCTTGTGAAAGAGGTGCAATTATTTGTATGAGCTTGACTTGGGTCATAAGAACATTTAACCAGCAGACAAAGGTGTATTTGAAATTAAGTATTTTTATACAATAAATAAATCTAAATCAATGCCTTGCCTTACAATAGAGGCCACTATACCCTAAAAGAAAAGTTAAGAATGGCATAATAAAAACTGATCACCTCAAAATAGTAATAAAAGGTTATTGAATAATACAAGACACATTTTATTATGCAAATAGACAAACAGGATTATTGGGTTTGCTGTAAATTTATTCAAAAGCTAAAGTTTTATCTGATAGTAAAAGTTGTATTTGCTCTCAAAAATATCTTTAGCTCAGTTGGTTAATCTATTTGGAAAGTCACGTATAAATAGTGGCTTCCCCCAGGGAACTTAATCATAATTAATTGGTGAGCGATTTTTCTTCTTCACCTCTGCCGTCTTCAACACCTGAAATTCGACAGCAACGAATCAGCCGGTAATAGCATAAAAACAGAGTTCCACTCACCTTTTACTGTAGCACAGATATGCGTGTGACACAGGCTTCTATTCTTCGCAAGATCTTCTCACGTGTTGCGCTAAATATGAGCTGTAAAAACTACACTCGTAAGTTTATTTCCTTATTACAATCTTCTTAGCCTGGCATAGCACGCCGAGATTAAAATATAAGGCTGAACTTGCTTAACCCTTTGACTGCTGACAGCGGATCGTCTACCTGCCACGCTGAGGCCGGCTACCTGTGCTAAGTGATTATTCCTGGGGACGGAGCGGCCCGCGCTGCCCTACCCTCCCAGTGCTGGATGTTCCTGGCGTTACCTTTCACGGCTGATACACAATAAATACTCTCACTACATAGTTTCTCTGCAAATAAATTACTGCAGAATCAAACAATCACTAACCCTATTTTTCGTCACTAATAATTACATCTTGCTTTTAGTTTTTACTAGATTTTCGCAGCTTATGTCGAAAGCATTGTGATTCTTAAATTTACCTTAATAGTTGACTGTTCTTTCCTGCATACCCGTTTATAACAACTGCAATTTTCTATATGTTCCTTACTGTATCAGAGTGTTTTTGTTGTATTTTAAAGAGCGTAGATTCGAAGAAGATGCTAGAAATATTTTACTTCCACACTTACATACTGCGTTTAGACCACAACTGTTAAATTAGAGATATTCGAACTTATACAGAGAATTAAAGGCATCCGATTTTTCCTCGTGCTATTCATGAATATAAAAAGACACCTGAAAATGATAATTGCACAAGCATTCTCCCCCACACACTGAAATTTGGCTTGCGGAATATCTTTGTAGATGTAGATTCCCAAAATATCTCGATGTTGACTGAATTTTTGCTGCGCTTTGTAATTACCCGATTATACATAATTTTGTTTCTTTGATGAAATTTGTTCGACATAAGTACTCAACAGATTTTTCAACATTTCAAAGCTGTGAAGTGTCTGTCCATTATTACGCGAGTTGAAATAGGGCGGGGGGGGGGGGGGGGGGAGTCGGAGAAATCTCACGAAACCTCACCAAAGTAACAAAAAGCGGTATCTGGACATAAGTTCACCAAGAATTGCGGTATTTAAAAGAACATCTTTGGTCCAATATTAGCTAATTTTCAATTTTTGTCATGCGATGCATCAGAAGACAAATAGCTATGAAACAAAAAAATTCATCATATTCAGTATCTTTCCACTTTGATATTCAAGAATGCACTAATTCTGGAATATTCACCATAGTGGTAATGTAAAACCGATTCTTTTCATCAGCTATATATTTCATCAGTTCTTCTGTAAAAAAAATAACATGAAAACTGACAGAATATTTGGCATATCCCCTATTTGACACACATGTCCCGACAGCGTATCATCAAATGCGTGTCTAACTGGACGAAAATCTTTTTTTTTCTGTCAGATTTATCACTAAGACGTAATTTCTTCGTAAGCGTTTCACTATCACTTTCTGATTCTTCAGATTCAGAACAACTAACATCTCTTGTTGAAACATGAGACTGCATTGTCACCCCTGCTGACGAGTATGGTTTATGACTACAGCCTTCCGATTCTGTGGAAAAACTATCACTTCCATCAAAATCAAGTAGTTCATCCACGGTATCACTCCTCGTAAGAATCTCCATGATTTCTTCCTCAATGCACCCATGACGTCTTGCCATTTTCTTCATAAAATACAGGACACAAAGAAGACTGATGTAATTTCTGTTGAATAGTGAACTGTAAAGCAACGCCTAGGCTCCCTACAGACAAACATTCGGACGATAAGCTAGCGACCACAACTGCAAAAGGCTATTGAGAAATGGGTCGTGAAGTCCGCTGTACGACTCAGGTAGCGGCGCGTCTGTATTCGTCATCAGCACACTGGTAGAAGCAGGTGGGTGCGGCTTAACTCGTCAACAGCACTCAGGGGAAAACCGGCAGCTGTATCTAAACTCGTCATTAGCACTCGGGGCCAGCAGGCAGCATGACGTGTATACACGTCAACAGCAGTCAGAGGGTTAATTTTCAGGCAAACCATCATAACTGTCACGAACCGAGACCGTATGACAATAGCATTTATATAAAAAGGAAGATACACATATAATTTCCTTGGCAAACAAAGCAGTGGCAGTGGGAAATCTGAATTACGCCAAACCTAGCCGTAATCCACCGTGAACCCAGATGTTAGTGGTCGACGGAAAGAGATATTTAAAAAAAAGTGCTCAACCATGCTCCCCCCCCTCCCCCTTGAAAGTTCTTAGGACTTTCAAAAATAAATTGCTCCCACACTAAGAGATATTCCAAGCTGTATCATGAAAATTAAACTAACCTTGCTGATTTCAAAACAATAATGAGGATAGGGGTTGAGAGTATGATTGAAACAGGATTAAATTAATAGGCTATTAATAAATTTGTTATATTAAAAGGAATAAAAGAAAAAATATTATTGTGTTGGTATAGGATAAAGCTTAACCACTGGACGCTTGAAAGTGCCGAATCGTGTCTTGACTATCGCCACCCGAGTGACGTTATCCGAACCAGGATTTGTTTTAATAATCATCCCCTTATGGCCAATTCAGGGGCAGGGGAGAATCATCCTGCCCCACGATTACAACTGTACGTACTTGGACAGGGTTATCCGGTATTAACCATTTCTGTCTAACTTGCATGGTGTGCAAATATTCGTCGCCACTTTTTCCAGAATGACTGGACCATCTGATCTAGCAACTTCTTAGGTTGGCTCAGATTTGAACAGGAAATGTCAGTGGCTGGTAAGTACTGTAGGGGAGTTGACATCAAAAAATGTGCAGGAGTGGTAACTTCTGGGTATGGATCCGACGACACATTCAAAGGTCGCAAAGTCAGAACACATTCGATCTGAACTAGAACAGTTTGTAGTTCTTCATAAGTGAGGAGTTGATTTCCAATCACCCTAAATAAATTGGTCTTAAAACTCTTTATATTTGACTCCCACAATCCTTGCAGCTAAAATCCAGTAGCGCTGCCACAAAATAGATATTAACAGACCAGACCCTGAATGGCAATTCAAAACATGGTAATGTCTGACGTGCAACATGGTTGTGCTTGGGAAGTAGAGCTGGATGCTTAGCTTCGAAGGGTAAAACCAACTTAGACAGTCATCCACCAATTCTTAAAATTCCTTCTTCATCAAGAAATACTGACAAGTTTCGCAGCTTCTTCGAAGGCAAGTTATTCTTCTTCAGAAGTGCTATATCTACTGCAAGGTACACTTCTTGTACCGCACGAATTGTAGCCCTTTCAGCAAAGAATAAATTCTTTACTCCACAAAAAGGAGGAATCTTCCTTATAAATCTAAAAATGTAAATCACAATTCTCAATAATTTGTCCCAAGAAGACACGCGTTGAGATAAAGCATACAACATGAAAGGTTCAGTCTGAGTGGTGGTAGTGGTGAAAACATTTGTCTTGTGTTCTTGTAATTCCTTACAATCTCCCAGAGGAAATGTTTAAATGGGCCACTCAGAAATGGGACTATGCATTCAAGACGGTCCATTCCACCACTAGCTATGAGAAATTAATTGTTACAGTAACATACCTTGAGAGAGGCAGTCACTTGAATTTTCAACTCCCACAATGTGAAAAAAGTTCTGAGGAAGAAGGTTCTCTTGACATTGAGTGACCTTATTACTCACAAACACAGTCCAATGATGCCGGGAAGAATGAATCAAAGATAAGGCTACATTGGAGTCTGAAAAGGGATAGGTGCCTACTATATGGACTCGATCTTGATAAATTTCATAAACTAATTCAACTAACTTTGACATTAGAAGTGCAGCGCACAACTCAAGACGCACAAGTGTCGATATTTTCGTAGGTGAGACTTAGCACATAACAGTCGAACAGATATGCCAGATGCATCAGTAGTGTGTAAAAATATCACAGAACCGTTCATACTTGCATTACAAAAGGCAACAATATTTACCTTGCAGTCGTTTGATGCACCTACATGATGAGGGATTTCCATAGTGGAAAGAAGAGGTAATTCTTGAGTGAGCGCCAAAAATGGGCGTAACACACTCTCGGGCAGAGTATCATCCCAATCAATTTTACTTAGCCACAGTTCTTACTTAACAACTTGGCCAATAAAATAACAGGAGCAACCAGACCCAAAACATCAAACAAACAAGCCTCTACAGATAGTATATTCCACTTCGTGCACCTGTCACAGACTTGGGTCATGGTGAAGTAGAAAACGTCATCTGAAGGTTTCCTTGCTAGCCCCAGAACCCTAGCTGACAACACTACGTTCCCTTCAGAAAAGCTTACTGGGCTGCGATGAGAATCACGAAGACTTTCGAGCAACCCAGAAAAATTGCTAGTCCATTTTACTAAATCATAGGTAGACGAAAAGCTGTTTGCTCATCAGGAACAGAATGAACCAAATTGTCCATGTACATTTTAGTCTTAACGAATTTAGCAGCTTCAGGAAACTGAGAACTCTCTTCAGACCTTAGCTGTCGCATAATGCGCATGGCTAGAAAAGGACTCGATTTTAACCCAAAAGGAATACGGTTAAAATGAAAGGTCCGAATTTTTTCACTATCATCAAAATGAAATAATATTTGCGATGGTCATAAATAAAACCAATCTGCAAATATATTTGCTTAATATCAGCCGTAATGGCAATTGGGAATAACCAAAAGTGTAATAAAAGCACAAATAAATCAGCCTGTAAATTAGGACCCGTATGTAAAATGTCATTTAATGACAAACCAGTATGAGTCTTCACGCTTGCATCAAGGACAATGTGTGGCATGGGTTTATCAGGGTGGATGTCTGCACGATGGGGAATGTAATACCTGTCATCACTAACTTATGATTCACGAACTTCAGTTAGGTAACCATTTGTAATATATTCCTCAAGAACTTTATTATAGCTCTCTCGGATTTCCTTTCAAGCACCATAAATCAGCGTAGATCATTGAAATGAGAATTGCCCAACTCGTTAGGATCTGAATCGAATGGTAAAGCTAAGGTATATTTACCCTCACTGTCCCGACTCACTGATAAAGTGTATAAATTCACACACACTCTGCTGTGGAAAGTAATATATTAAAATTAGACTTTACACTAATGCTCAAGGAAAGTGAAGATTAATTATCTAAAACCTTATTTGTATGACACGATGACACCACTGGACCAGAACAATTAGTGTGGACTTCGGTACCACATGACAAACAAGCTTTGTCACGGTCTCTTTTTACACTGTTATCAGACCTGCCTAGCAACGCTCAATTCCCACTCGTATTCAGATGAACGTAATGAGTCTGCATATCTTTCCTATCAAAATGTAATGGAGTGTGGTGTTGTTTCCTGCATAACTTGCAAACAGACGACGATTTGCAATCAGAAACAGTGTGAGAAATTCCCAGGCAGTTCACACAGTCTCTTTTTGATTTTATAAATTCATATCTAGTCTGTGGCAAAATCAAAAACTTGAATTGAGAACAATTATAAAGTAATGTATGATCTGTTTGCTTGCAATAAACACAGGATCCAGAGATAAGCTTAGTTGCCATATTGTTTCTGACAGTTGCGTTATCTTCTTTGGAAACAAATGTTTTAGAAGTATGGCCATGTGTAACATTATCAGTCAGTCACTTGTTTAAATTATCTGATGCATGAGAATATAATCCAGAAATTGGGCTATTCAGATTGTTTAGAAATTTTTACCTGATCTTTCACAAATAAAGTTAATTCGTTGTAAGTTGGCATTTCCTTACTGCATACTGACATTTCGAATGCTTGCACAGCTTGAGCATTGATTTTATGCAAGGCAAATTGTAATAGCATGAAATCTGTTAGATCATGGATGCCTAATTGTTTCACAGCTGAGACAGTGGCAGAATATTTTTCAATAAATATTTCTAAACTGTTTGGATTATTACTGTAAGGTTTTATATCCAAGAAGATATTTAAGTAGTGAGTACCTAACAGCCACTTGTCTTGATATCTATTAACTAAACTTTCCCACATTAATTTGTATGTTTCTGCTGCAAACACAATACCCGCCGTTACCTTCAATACATTATATGTTAGCTTATCTACAAGATATTGCATACGCTGGGAGTAAGTTAACTGGCTGTTATCATGAATATTATCTTTGAAAGATTCATAAAACACTGGCCACTTTTCCATGCTACCATCAAAACTAGGTATATCTATGGGAGGCAATTTAAGGTGTTCACTTTCACTAGGATGTGATGATGAGGTCACTGCAGAGGCACTAATTTTGTTGCGGATGCGTTTAATGCGCATATACAAATCTTCAAAGGCAGCTAATTGGGTATAATGAGACTTATATTCAGGGTCTTTAGTTAAATATAAATAATTAATCTGATCCATCATACTCTCAAACTTGATTTTAGCTCTTCTATAGTTTCTGAGTCCGTCATAAAACTTCCATTGGTCCGGAAATCAAATGAAGACATGTTCGTGGATATCTTACACAATTTATTAACCCTCTTGAAAATCATGTCTGTCTTTGAAGTTAATAAAGCTAGCTTCTGTTTCAACTCTACAGAATCAACATTTGTCCTGAAAGCCATTTTGTAAAATATGATTGAAATATAGCGTAACTGGTTTATATACAAAGATTAAATTAGTCAAGCTGATCATCTCATATCCAGCACCTGGAGGACCAAAAATATATGGTTAATCTATTTGGAAAGACTTATCTTTCATATCATGTATAAATAGTGGCTGCCCACAGGAACTTAATCATGATTAATTGGTGAGCGATATTTCTTCTTCGCCTCCACCGACCGCAACACCTGAAATTCGACAGCAGTGAATCGGCCAATAATAGCGTAAAAACAGAGTTCCACTCACCTTTAACTGTACCACTGATACGCACGTGATACAGGCTGCTATTCTTCGCAGGATCTCACGTGTTGCGCTAAATATGAGCTGTAAAAACTCTACACTCGTAAGCTTATTTCCTTAACAATATTCTTAACCTGGCATAGCTCTCCGAGATTAAAATGTAAGGCTGAATTTGCTTTCATATTCAGGCAAGCGATCATAATCGTCATGAACCGAGACCACATAGCACTAGCACTAAAAAAAAAGGAAGATACACATATAATTTCCTTGGCAAACAAAGCACGCAAATTTGCTCAGGCCAGTGGAAATCTGAATTACACCAAATATAGCCATAATCCACCGTGAACCCAGATGCTAGTGGTCAACGGAAAGAGATACAAAAAATCGCTCAACCATCAGTTTTACACAGTCAGTAGAGAATGGGACCCTGCACTCAGGTTACATGGTAAGTTATATGCGTAAGTGCAGAATACTTTTTCTGCCAAAGATGAGCACTTTACCATTTATACTTGCACCATCAGTGCCACAATGTCTCATCTGATAGTCATCATCCCACTCTACCTAAAGTGTGCTACAAAACTTTCAATTCAAGTCTTATAGTGTAATACATCATCAACTCACGATTTCCCGACCTGTGCTGTGATGATTGAAATTGTCAAACCCCATCTCTGGTGTGGATAGGAGGCTTCTGCTCTCACTCCCTCCAGCGTCTTCCTTGAACCACCAATCGTAGCGTCTCCTGGGTCATATGTGAACAGAATTTACAGAAAAACTATCACATATTTCAAATATCCTCCCACTCGTCCATGTACCCAAATTTCTGCACAGAAATTTGCCAACACTGTTATCTTTGACTCTGACTTTCCAGGATCATTGACAGGAAGTCCCTATAATTCCCTTGTGTCGGCTAAGGTCATTGGAGGCGGGATGGGACTGGGGACAAGGAACAGGAAGGAATTCGAGCATGGTCTTTTTGAAGGAAGCATGCTGGCAATCGCCTGGAGTGATTTGGGGAAACCATGGAAAACCTAAATCTGGATGCCCGGATGGGGATTCGAACCCACGTTCTCCCGAATGCGAGGCCAGAACGCTAACCGTTCACCCACCGTGCCCAGTTCCTTCAAAAACAGTTTTTTGTGTGGGGTGTTGTTCACCACATCTTCTAATTGTGATTTTTTAGATTGTGTTTCTTCTCACAGATTCTCTTGTGATTCTTCTATAATCTTATGATTTCTCTTAGTACTTTTCTTAAGTTCGAAATGATTTCAATCTCATCTGTCATTTTACAGAAGCCTTACTCTGACCTATCTTTCTGTGTGTTTACAAATTCTGCAATTTGTCCCATACTTCTGCTGTGTTCTACTTGTAACTGTCCAGTTGTTGCCTAGGCTGTATCCAACCTCTTACAAATTGTAATATCTTTTTTTAAATTCTCAAGTAAGTCTATCAGCTGCCTAGTTTTTTTGTGTCAAACTTTGAGATATCTGACGTTATGTGTTTTCTGAAACTACTAACTTCCTCCTCTATCTTTTCTTTGACAATGAATATTTGCTATCAACGTGTTACTAGTATATTCATGTTTCCGTTCTAATGACTCAGTTTTTGTCTTTTGGCAAGTGAGTCCTCATTTGTTCCTGTGTATCATGGTATTCTGTAATTTTGTTAACTGAGCCTCCATTACTGAATCCTTTCTGACTGTGAAATGTTCCCTGTTTGATCTAATGATGTGCAATTTTTCTGTGTGCCAGCTGTTTTGTCTGTTACAATTTGTGGATGTTTCCCCAAAATTTAGTATGGAACTATCATTCTGTTCGGAACCATCAGTCATGTTTGTGTTATTTACAGTTTCATCTGTCCCATCTGTAAAATAGTTTGCAATTGCTGTTTCTGCCTTAACTTCCCAAATTTAAAGAATTATCACCCTCTGTCGTATTCAAAATTAATCCAGATCTTAAATACATTCACAACACCCTAGTTACACAAGCAGTGAAATTTACACCCAATTATAATTTAATCTTCATACTCAATATGACAATTCCTGAGTCCAGAACTCAATTAGACTATCTCCAATTTTGAATATGATACCATATCAACAGAAAAATTACAAGAACAAAGCCACACTACAAAATCAAGCTTTTCACATAAGATGCAAAATATTCAACATATAAAACATATAAATTTCCATGTAAAATCTGCAGTAATTATTTAATTTGGATTCAGTTAATTTAAATTTGTGAAAGAGGTGCAAATTTATAAAACATAGTTGTTCTAGCTAGACCTGGGTCATAACATAACCAATTTATTTCATAAAATAACATACAATCTGCAGACAAAGATGTATTTGAAGTTAGGTATTTATAAAAAAAACTCTAAATCAATGCCTTATCCTACAACAGAGGCCAATATATCCTAAAAGAAACATTAATAAAACATAATATGACATAACAAAAATTGATCACTTCAAAATAGTAATAAAAGAACATTGAATAATACTGGAAAGATTTTATAATACAAATAGACTATCAGGGTTATTGGGTTCACCGTACATTTATTCAAAAGTCTGATCACTAAAGTTCATACTTGATAGTTAAAAGTTTTGTTTTTCTTAGTATCTTTAGCTCAGTTTTATACAGTCATTAGAGGATATGACCTTACACTCAAAGTGTTACAGGATGAGTTATATAGGCAAGTAGTGACTTGTGCAAAACACTGCGTCTTGCTAGAAATGAGCACTTTACCATTTATAATATCAGCAAATGTCACCATCAGTGCAGCTACTCATCTGATAATCATCAGCCCACTCTGCCTAATGTGGGCTAAAAAATTTTCAACACTTCAAGTCTGATAGTGTATTACATCATCAGCTCATGATTTCCTGACCATGTGCCATGATGATCTAGATCATAAGACTCCGCCTATGGTTTTGAAAGCTGGCTTCTGTTCTCTCTTCCTCCAGCGTCCTCCTTGGACCACCAGTCATAGCATCTCGTGGGTGATACGTGAATAGCATTCCCTGAAAAGCATTCATATGTTTCAAATGTAAGATTTTTATTGGATACTACTCTCTCCTATTCACCCTTGTTACTCCAACCTTTCAGGCTCATTAACAGAAAGTTCCCGTAATTCCTTTGGGTCTATTGCTGTCATTGTCCGCTGGTAAATCTTGGTAATTGGCGTGTTCACTTGGGCGAAATACCTGCTGAGGATCACCTCACCTCAGTGTCTGCTGCTGTCCACATGCTCCTTTAAAAAAAACTTTTGTGTGGGGTGTCATTCTATTGTTAGTAGGTAGGAGCGATTCCTTTGCTACTGCTTTCATAAGGGATAGGGAATAGCCATTTGCTGACTGTGAGGTAGACTTTCAGCCTACACATGCTAGTCTCATGTAATAGTAATGAAACTGCCCATCGTGGTGGGTGAGCGGTTAATGCTCTGGCCTCTTATTCAGGATGGGGATTTGAACCCCAGTCCAGGCATCCAGATTTGGGGTTTTTGTGGTTTCCCCATATCACTCCACGTTAATGTCGGGATGCTTTCTTCAAAAACCCCGTGGCCAAATTCTTTCTCATTCCTCGGCCCCAGTCCTTTCCCACCTCTAATGACCTCAGTGTCTACGAGTCATAAAGTCACAAGTAAAATAATAATAATAATAATAATGGTAGTAGTAGTAATAAAACTTATTGCATTTGCAATTACCACTCTGTTTTATTCATTATATGAGTACTCTCATTTCAAGGATCACACTACGGCATATGACAGTAGAATTGAGAACATTGTACAGAAGTGTTCATCACACTTGTTCACAATATTCTGCAATACTGGAACATTTGTCTTTAATGGTTTCCATGAAATTTTTCGAACCACAAGGGGAAGCGCATGGGGGCAAGTCTTCAACTTTTGAGATGGTTCTCCATGGAAGGGGACAGTTTTGTTCACCACATTGTCATGTATGATGGAACATGGATCTACCATTACACCCCCAGCAGTTAGGGATTATCAGTGGAGTGGAAACACCCCTCTCCAGAGACATAGAAATGTGATGCCACCTGTGATGGCCACTGTGTTTTGGGATAGCGCGAGTATCACACTCGTGCAGCTTTTGGAAAGATGGCACACAGTGACCGCTCGCCAATAATGTGAGAGTTTGACAGGATTGTGTGGAGCAATCAATATGAACAGCCAGGAATTCTCACCGAAGGCATCACCTTCCTTTACAATAATAAGCTATTTGACTATTTTTTGAAAATGGTTTATTGATACAAGTCACTCACCCGGTACAATTTATTTTTTGACTAAAGTTCTTATTTTACATAAAATTCAATGTTAAAATTTACATATCAAAAAGCCCATGAAATTGGTCCTTTGCTGCCTGGTGCGGGCCAATGATGACTGTGACGTTGCACGCCAGCAAGTGCTCTGTCTAGATAAGTAATGTCTTAATGTTTGGTTTGTTTCTCTGAATAAATTGTTGGACATATGGTTTGTAAATAGTGTGTAGTACACCCATCTACAACCACAACAATGAAAACTCCCTGAGAAACTAAGTTTTCTCACAATTCCTGATATATGAAAAAAGTTCGCATCAACTTGCTCATGGAAAAAACAGATGATATTGCGCCTAAGTCACATTTCATTATCTGTGAACATCATTTGCACTATAATTTGATTGAGTTAACTGTAGTACATTGTTTAAGGTGAGTATCAGTAAGGTTAGGGTTCTTAGGTTTGATCCTCGCTTTAGAATATGTTTTATTTGTTTTCTGTGGGTTTATTTCTTTTGATACTAGTTGCTGTTTGTAGGATCAGCAGAGTCCTTTTTTTTTTTTTTTTTTTGAGAAACCACCAAAACATTAATTTGTTTTTTTTTCCTGGAGACTTCACAAATTTTCGGATAATAAGCATATTACAAACATTTGATACATAACCAAAGAAGACTTCAAAACTGAAACTGAAAATTACTTGTACATCAAAAAAGTTTATTGTTGTTTTTCGATACTTCCACATTAAAAGTAAATACCGCCTAAATAAACACTGGAAGGTTACATCAGTTGTATAGTTACATAAAAATAAAAAAAAAAAGGAGATGAAAAGCATCTGGGAACTAAATAACTCTCTGGACTGGCTCGCGAGTCAGTCTGTGTCTTGTCCTTGTATGTAAGAGTTAACCTGATGGAGGCAATGTTGACAGTTGCCGAAACGTTGTTAAAAGATCTAAATAATTCAATTAACCGGCTGAAAATCCGCGAGTTATTTATGTAAACAATACACCGGGAAAAACAAAAATGTCATATCATCTTGGAACTGTTGCAACAACGGTGTGAAATTTCTTCAAGTGATGTTACTGTTAAATTCTATTATTCACCACCGTGCACTTGCATTTTTTGACATGATAATATATCTCTGGTATGTTTCAAAATTAAAAGAGGAAGGATATCTTTTCATTATTGTTTTCTTTTATGGCAGCAATTTGTTTTTCAAACATTTGCATGATTCTTTAATGCAAGAAACAGCAAACGGAAACAAACAAAAATTATCCTAATGAAGGTTTGAACCTAGAACCTCCTCAATTCCATTAGCACTCTAACCACGAAACTACACCATGTCGTAATTGCTTCTCTTCGTGTTAACAGTGAACTCTTAAACTTCACAGTTTCTTCATGTGAGATGAAGTGAAACTCGGTCCATAAATAAGTAAACAAACAATAAATTCATCAATCAGATTCATTGACAAAAAATAATTATAATTTATCTACAATTTTTTATTTTCAATTGACAAAAAGGGCCCACAACATCCAGTTAGTTAACTGTTGTGCTTATCTTATACCTTCAGTATAATTTTCATTTTTCTCATCAATGTCTCCTAAAACAAGTAATTTAGTTTATAGTTTTAGTCGTTCTTATGAATGATTTCTGTTAATCTCTAACTTTCAATTTAAATACAAATTATTCTGACATTGAAGTGTTTACATTTTTAAGCTCCGCATAATAAAAGGCAGGGGTTGTTATAATAGTATATTTTTCTGTAGTAGGCTTCTACAAATTGTTCTCTATTTTCTACTCAAAATGAAATCTCACTAATAACAAGAAATAACCAGCAACAAACAATAAAATTAGTTGAAAACCTGGATAATAGGAAATGCTCCATTCGCAGCATTTACAGGCACGTGATGCCACTAAAGCAACCACCAATCCTAGAGCATTTTCTGTCACGTGACCAGAACCAAGAAAAATCTTATTTCTATGGGAAAAATAGATAAAATACACCCAACACTCGCCAAAGTTGAAGGGAGGAGGGCAGCAGCAACACAAAACAATACACAAACACAGAAAATGCAATATTTCGGGTTAAACCCTTTGTCAAGTTAAAATAAGTAAGTGACTGAGCATGCTCAAGCCTTGCAGTGGATGCAGCCACTCATATATATTTTGCTTTTTTCCTAAAAATAGTCCATCTTTCTTTTCAAACTTAAGAAAATTATCTTCCTTAAGCATTAATCCACATGAATGACTACAATTTGTAATATATGTTCATTCAATACTGTGAAAATTGCCTATTCGTGACCTTGTGCAACACAGAAGACCATCACGCTGCTGAAGTAGTTTCGCTGGGACATCATTGACCATACTCCCTACATCTCAAACCTCGCTTCATGTGACTTTCACCTTTTTCCTACAGCCTCCCACATGCTCCTAAGCTTGTGGGAGGCTGACGATTTGTTACAAACTAAGAGGTGAAACAGTTTGAGAAAATGTAGCTGAACACCCAAGATCAGGTTTTTATCAGGAGAGAATATTGAAACTGATCCCATGAAGTGAAAAAAAGTAGCTAAACTGATATGGATACTAAGTTGCAAAATAACCTAATGTGTATACTATCAGTTTACTGTATTGGTTGTATGAAATAAAACGTACATTTTTCACTACAGGCTTTGTAACCTTAGTTTCTGACTACTCCTTGTACTGCTCCATCTCATACAATTCTGTCTTGTTACTTTCCAGTGGACTTATGAGTTCATTTTCAATGATGTAAATTACTTGTAGATGCTGCCTCATTGTTCTGATACAATGCTTCCTGGACATTTGGTTTCAGTAACTAGTCAACTGTTACTGCTGATTCAACCATTTATACAGGGTGTTACAAAAAGGTACGGCCAAACTTTCAGGAAACATTCCTCACACATAAACAAAGAAAATATGTTATGTGGACATGTGTCCGGAAACGCTTACTTTCCATGTTAGAGCTCATTTTATTACTTCTCTTCAAATCACATTAAACATGGAATGGAAACACACAGCAACAGAACGTACCAGCGTGACTTCCAACACTTTGTTACAGGAAATGTTCAAAATGTCCTCCGTTAGCGAGGATACATGCACCCACCCTCCGTCGCATGGAATCCCTGATGTGCTGATGCAACCCTGGAGAATGACGTACTGAAATGTGCAGGAGCTCCATCGTGCATGAACCACATGTTGTGTCATACTTGTAAAGGCACATCTTCTAGCAGCACAGGAAGAGTATCCCATATGAAATCATGATAACGTGCTCCATTGAGCGTAGGTGGAAGAACATAGGGTACATACTAACGAAACTAAAATGAGCTCTAACATGAAAAGTAAGCGTTTCCGGACACATGTCCACATAACATATTTTCTTTGTTTGTGTGTGAGGAATGTTTCCTGAAAGTTTGGCCATACCTTTTTGTAACACCCTGTATATTATAAGATTTTATGCACCTTTTTTAGGCAGATAGATGTGACAGGTTGATTAAGGGGGGGATGTAATTGAATATATACAACTAGCTTTAAAACATCTGTGAGCCACCATGAACGACATAAAAGACTGAAACTTTGTACACTTACTGTCATATGTTAACTTCCTTCAATGATAAATCACATTGACCCTACTGGAGATAATGGAATGTGTACAGTCACTACCAATATTTTTTGTCTACATCCATACTATGCAATTCACAAACTGTGGGTGGCAGAGGGTGCTAAGCACCAATCTTAATTCTGTGCATGCCAATCCCGAATAACTCGAGGAAAGAAAGAATACATAAAAGCATCAATACGGCATCTTATTTCACGAATCTTATCCCTCCGGTCATTGTGCCCTAAATAGGTTGACAAAAGTATCCCACTGCACTTGTAGGTCATAGATTTTCGCATATTCTCCAATAAATTCAAATGCAAATGATGTCGTCAGTCTTCCAAACAATCACAGCCTATTCTGAGTATCAATTCTGTGACACTTTCATAAGTTCTGTAGCAACCAGTCTGGCTCTCCTCTGTACCCTCTACACTGAGTCATTCAGGCCCTTGCGATATGGATCCCAAACTCCACAACAGTAATCCAGATGTGGATGCACTAGTGTTTTATACGCAATTTCTTTTGTATGAACATTACAATTCCTCAGAATACAACCTATGAATTGTAATTTAGAATTAGCTTTGCCTACAACGAAAGTTATGTGCAAGTCCCATTTCATGTTGCTTTGTACTATTACCCCCAGATACTTAAGGGAATCAACTGTGTCAACAACTGAATTGTTTACTTTGTACTTGTGAGCAAATTGATTCTTTTTGAGTTTTTTTTCCGCATTGCCTTGTACTTTTTGCAATTAAGTGTAAGCTGCCATTTACAGCACTATTTGGAAATAGCATCCAAATCACGCTGAAGTTCTTAGCAATCATCAAGGCACCTTATTTCCCTATAGATAACTACATCGTCGGCAAATAGTCGCAACTAGCATTTAATGTTATCACCTAAATCATTTATAAAAATTAAGAAAAGAAGTGGTCCTATTACACTTCCTTGAGCAACGCCAGACGTAACCACTACCTTCAAAGAGGCTTCCCCGTCAACAAAGACATACTGTGATCGACCAGTTAGAAAATCCCGTATCCATTCGCAAAGCTGATCTGATATACCATATGCTCGAATCTTCGTTAAAAGTCGTTTGTGTGGTACAGAATCAAAAGGTTTCTGAAAATCCAACAATATTGTATCAACTTTTGACCCTGCTTCGATAACTTTCATTACTTCATGGGAAAATAGAGCCAATTGAGTTTCACATGATCTCTTCTTCCGAAATCCATGGTGACACAGTGTAAGTAACTCCTTCTCATCTAGAAACTTCATAATGTTAGAGAATATGACATGCTACTGATTTCTACTGCTTACAGATGTTAGAGATATGGGTCGATAATTCCTAGGATCACTCCGATCTCCTTTCTTGAAAACAGGAATTACCTTGGCTATTTTCCAGTCAGAAGGTACTTTTTTCTCTTCTAAAGATTTACGGAATATATGTGACAGAAATGGTTCAATTTCCTCCAGGTATTCTGAAATACTCTTACCGGTATACCATTGGGACCTGGTGCTTTACACCAGTTCAGGAGCTTTAATTGCTTTACAATACCTATGCTATCAGTTTCTACCGGATCCATATCTAATTCCACCCGATGTGGTAAAATGGGAATGTTACCCATGTTTTCGTGTGTTAATGAATTTTTAAATTCGGTGTTAAACACAGTAGCCTTGTCAAAGCTGTCGTCAACTTCCCAACCGTCTTGTATTAGAACTGGTTTATTGTTGTCACTACAACTAACCTATTTTACATACGACCAAAATTTCTTAGGGTTTTCGGTGAGGTTCTTACAGAGGGAATTGCAATGAAAGTCATTAAAGGCCTCACGCATCGCATTCTTAGCATGTCCTCTTATCTCATCTAACTTATCTAAATTGGTCTGCTGCATCGTCCATCTTGATCGTGCATGTATCTTCCTTTGCTTTTTGAGTAACCGTTTAACGTCACATGTATACCATGGAGGATCACTCCCTTCTCTGATTGTCCATTTTGGTATGTGCAAGTCCATACCTTTCCTGACTATACGTGTGAATTGATGCCACATCTCATTAATGGTGCCTCTTGCTACTATGAAGATGTGGTAATTATGCCTCAAATACATTCTAAAACACTCTTTTGAAGCCTTTTCGAATCCGTACCCGATCTTTTCTTTTTGCACGTAGTAGCTAATTTTTCTGTAGCTATTACAGCTTTGTGATAATTTATTCCCATGGTAGTAGAAATGTCCGTGAATAATTCAGGCCTATTTGTAGCCAGAATATCTCAAATATTTTCATTACCGTTGAGGCATCGCGTTGTTTCAGTTACAAGCAGCTCAAGATTGTGATCCTTGAAAAAAAATATCCCTGCCACCAATAACGTGAACGTAATTGGTCCAGTCGATATATGGCAAGTTGAAGTCACCACCTAGCAATATTGTATGGTCCAGAAATTGACAAGCTATATTATTTACATTATTCCATAAGGCCTCGGCAACAGCTACACCTGCATCTGGTGGATGATAAAAGGAGGCGATCATAAGTTTGTCCTAGCTACGTTGAGCTTAATCCATACGATTTCATAGACAGTATCGACATCTATTTCGTTACTTGGGAGGTAGTTACTAAATACTAATAAGGTATAAATACTCCACCTCCATGGCAATGCTACCTATATCTGGTTTTAACCAACTTCTGTACGTATTACGATATCAGCATCTGTGCTATGAATAACGTTTTCGGGATCAGGCTGCTTATTACAAACACTTCTGCAGTTAACTACTAGAATGTTTAATATTCGAGATTCTTTTAAGCTACCCCTAATACACGGAGTTAAATTTATTTGAAATGTCCGTAAATGAATTTCCTGTTCAGGGACAACCTCCCTCAGCCTAAAAAACCTCCCAATACACTCCACATGGTCCCTGCCACCCATGTAGCCGATTCATGTGTGTAGTGCACACCTGATCCATCCAAGGAATCCCTACACGACTCAACCCCAGGGTGAACATCGAGGAATCTGCAGCCATGACTATCACAGAAATGCCGTAGTTTCTGGTTCAGCCCCTCAACACGACTCTAAACCGGAAGTCTACAGTCAGCTCTATGGACAATGCTGCAGATTGTTAGCTCAGCAGAAATCTTGAGGCCAATGGCCACAGAGTTCAAACTTCTACAGGGTCACCATTACCACATCTACTGCACTCACTTGCGGCAGCTTCCAGCTGTGCAACTCTCATTAACAAAGCCATCTGAGTGCGCAGATCAGCCACCTCAGTCTGCGTCTGCACACAGAAAAAATAACTGAGGAATATACGAAAATCGGACTAGCTAAGCGTTCACAATAAGAGGCTTTTTGGCAAAGACCAAATATTCAACGACAAAGCTGAAGCTAACAATACTCTTTAAATTAAATTAACACTGAAGGTAGTACTTCACGTAACAGTTGCCGACAAATGAATGCTGCTGCTACTGATAAAAAAAAAATAGTCAAAGACGAAGCTAAAGTTATCTACACACTTTAAAATAAATTATCTGTGAAGGCACTACTTCACGTAATGGCTACGGAACAAAGACTGTCGACTGGTGCTGCTAAACATATATGCTAAGAGGACCTACACACTCTAAAAGTAAATTATCACAGAAGGCACTACTTCACGTAGCGGCTGCGAAACTAAGACTGTCAACTGGTGCTGCTAAACATATATGCTAAGAGGACCTACACACTCTAAAGTAAATTATCACAGAAGGCACTACTTCATGTAATGGCTGAGGAAAAAAGACTGTAGACTGGTACTGCTAAACAAATATGCTAAGATGAAACAAAAGCTATCTACACACTTTAAAATAAATTATCACAGAAGGCACTACTTCACGTAACGGTTGCAGAACAAACACTGTCAACTAGTGTTCGTTAACAAATATATCAAGTTTTAACAAAAGCTATCTACACACTTTAAAATAAATTATCACAGAAGGCACTACTTCAAGAAACGGCTGTGGAACAAGGACTCTCTCCCTATGGAGGACTTCTTTCAGCAAATTATAAGAGATATTGTTTTCATTCTTTTTTACCATTAAATGTATATAAATATCACTAACCATATGAAGAATGGAGAAAAATACAAGTACAAATAAAATTTATACCTTAATTTTAATTTTGGAAGCAATTACTGTTGTAATAATTTCAATATAAATATCGCTAAAACCTCCAAATGGATAAAAGGGTACACAATTCTTCATAAATATTTGTCTCTGCAATCTATATGTCCAACCTGAAATTTTCAGTTCTATATTCCTTACAGATGTTGAGAAAAATTTTCCTACATAATAAAAAATATACATCTGAAAATATAAATTGCAAGGAAAGGGAAAATGACTCATCACTCACCAAAGTTTAAGGCAGCGATGGGTGAAGAACACAAGACTACACAACATTTCGGTTATACACATTATTCATGCTGAAGGAAACGAGTCATGTGATTCAGGAGGTGAGCACATGCCGAAGTTTCCTACCAAAATTGAAGGCAGCAACGGGTGAAGAACATATATGAAAAACAAAAGAATACACAATATTTCGGTTATACACCATATTCATGCTGGAGGGGGGGGAAAAAAAAAAAAAAAAAAAAAAAAAAAAAAACGAGTCATGTGGTTCAGGAGGTGTGCACACACCGAAGTTTCCTACATGAATGAGTGCACACCTGCCGAACCACATTACTCATTTCCTTCAGCTTGAATAAGGTGTAAAACTGAAATATTGTGTATTCTAGTGTTCGCCATATGTGTTATTCACCCATTGCTGCCGTCAACTTTGGTGAGTGATAAGTCATTTTCCCTTTCCTTTCAATTTATATTCCCTTAAGCTGTTTCCTTTTTAATTACATCTGGCACTCAAAGTTAGGAAAATATTTTACTTACACTTGCTGTGCTTGGTGACTCAGTTATATGACAGTTCTTCTTCTTTATCTTCTCTTTCATCTCTGCTAGATATCTTGTCCTTCCTGGCCTGTTTCTCAAGCTGAGTAAGGGATAACTCAGCTTTTTCAATACTTTGCTGATCAATTTCTTGCAGAGAATGTAGTGTGAAAACACCAATGGCAACCTTTTTAAGAACTAAAATTCTAGCTTTGCTGCCTTCATTGAAGTACAAAACAGCATCATTTACTACAATATTCATTACACTAAAGCAACATAAAAAATGGTTTTTGGACACCTTAACCACACCAGATTATTGAAAATTTCATTTTTCTGTGTTTTAGCATGCAAGCAATGCTTTAAAAGATCTAGATTAGCTAGGCTTCCTAGGTAGCATCTGGAAAAGAATCCTTATGCTGGTGGTGGTGATTGTCTTTGTAGTACTTACACCATCCTTCTTTGGGACACAAATTGTGGATTGGTTTTTCATCTGTTGAAATTTTGTCACAGGATATAGCCCAAATTGCAGTCCTCATTGCTTCAAGACTTGTTTTCTCTTATTGCCTTGCTATAGTAGACCTTTGAATTTCTGTTTCTTGAAGAAAGGTTTAGTTTTTGTTATGATTAAATAACAGTTTTCAAGACTGAGTAACATTTCACAGTAAATCTTCACTTATATCTCATTGAATCACAACCACACGTACTACGTAAAATGTTTTCAAAGCAAAACACACCACCATCTAGTGAGAGGAATGTGCATAAGATTTCAAAGAGAATCATTTGTGAAGATATTGCTAACAAAATGGTAATTACAGTTGTTGTCGTATTATTGTGTAATGAAGCTGTAAATCATCAATAGAAATGAGGAAAGGTTAATTGTACTGTATATATGTTGAAATGATATGTAAAACAAATATAAATCCGGGTGGATAATGTTTTGTGTAATGCTGTATTCTTTTAACCTGTCTTTCTGAGATTTTTTAACCTAGCATTCTTTTAAGGACGTGTTATCCTTTTTCATTTATCTTTCTTTAGTGTCTATGATCTTGTCTGTTATAAGGTATTCACTGATTTATCAAAAAAAACTTCTTGTGAGAGGTTAATATAAGTTATAAATTCTAGGAAGAAGAAATTGTGGTTGTCTATATTAGTCAGTCAAGATCCACAAAACATGCAGAAGAGGACTTACAACAACTTGGTGTGTCTGTGTCTGAAACTGGACCTGTCTCCACCAATACAAATGTAAGTAGCATTTCACATACCATAAATACCACAGCCAACCATATAGTCTATAGTCAACATTTTTTATAGTTTGATTGATATGTTAGTGCAATGTTTTATGTTGTGAGAGCAGCAGTTCAGGTGACTCTTGAAGGAATCTCATTCATACCAAAAACAAGTAAAAGCATGTTATTTAATACTAGCCCGATAGCACATCAAAAAGACGGGATTAATGGAGTGTTGTGGTAATTTATTTATCTGCAGTTGGTTAAATAAATAGAATTGTTATAAATTAAAATTCAATGTAATTCTTTGTGCCTTGTGCTGTAACAAAAAGTTTCCGTTTTCCATCTGGGTCCAGGTTGCATTTCAACCTAACCAAATACTACTCTAAACTTGCCGCCAGAAAAGCAATACTTCAATCTCACGCATATTAATACATGAACTGTATCACATTTTAGAGACAATAATACAGCGCTTTATAGATTTGGGCTCTAGCACAATCACTGATACTCGTTAAGGAATTGTCCTTTTGGTCTGAAATTTGTTACACACGTTCGATAAATTATGTTGTTTAATGTGTGCTGCTCTAAGAGCTGTAAAATATATACATACCTCACAAACTTTACTCAAAAAGTGCCGTAACGCGAGATACTGGGAGAAGCTATGTAGATAAGTATAATGATCTTGAACACGTTCTTTGAATGATATTACTTGGGAATATGTTACTATCACAGCCATCAAAAATATAAATACGGAACAAATTACACACAAAAAAACTGCAACAACTTTGAACCATTAGTGAATGAGAGAATTTAATTTTTATAGTTGAAATGCAACCTGTACCAAAATGGTGTTTGGTTCTTGTTGTTAAAGCATAACTCGCTAGAAATTTGGATTTATTAAACATTTTAAGTATCATGATTTTTGAACAGAATCATTAGCAGCACCTGTGGATAGGTTGGGATGTAGCTTGGACCAGAATGTTCTTTTTGTAGCTTAATGGACTTTGTTTTAATTATTAAGTTGGTTTGATTTTCATCATTTTCAGTTGTTGATGCATTTTGTTGCACGTAATATTAATATCGCTGGAGGTCGCATAAGATAACAAATGATGTACGCTAATCGTTTAGTGTGTAACATTACGGCAGATTTTTTGCCCCCCCCCCCCCCTTGCAGTTTGTGCATTATATACTATTTTGATGGGTGTATTAGAAAAATATTACGAAATAATATAGTCGAAGGAACATTTGTGTTATCATTATATATTGCTATGCCTCCTCCCAGTAGCTCGCTGCTTAAGGTGCACTTTTTGGGTGAAGTTTGTAAGGGTGGATATATTTTACAACTCTAAGAGTAACATATAATTAAATAATATCACCCAGCGAATGTGTGCAACAGTTTTCAGACCAAAACGACAATTCCTTGAAGAGTCCCAGTGATTGTGCAACAACCTAAATTTGATCAAAA
The DNA here is from genome assembly GCA_031002005.1 of Vandiemenella viatica. Lineage (NCBI taxonomy): Eukaryota > Metazoa > Arthropoda > Insecta > Orthoptera > Morabidae > Vandiemenella > Vandiemenella viatica. Next base: position 28,107,349 of record CM061918.1, read on the forward strand.
ATTTTCAAGCTCTGTGTAGCATTCGTTGAACCTAGAGAAAAACATCGACAAACAAGAAATATAGACAGTAAAAACCATAGCAGCGAGCAATGGTTACACACTCAAATTAATTGACAAATTATCCACTACAATACAGAAAAATAGTAAAACAATAACACAGTATAATACAGATAAAGGAAAGAAAATATATATCAGCATTCCATATTTAGGCGCCATATCACAAAAAATTGCTAACTTATTTAGGAAAACCAATGTAGCAATAGCATTCTCCACTAATAATAAGCTAGGTCACCTATTAGAACACGACATAAAAACAGATAAACAGAAAATCAAGTGTAGTATACAAAATATCATGTCTAGATTGTCCAACATATTACATCAGTAAAACTGACAGAAGTTTTCAAACCCATTTCAAAGAACACATGAACGCTTTTAGATATAACCACTTCGAAAAATCAGCCATTGCAGAACACATGTACGACACAAAACTTGTTATTAACGATATTCAAAATAATTTAACAGTACTGCAGTCCAATGCCAAGAAAACTGATCTGTTAGAACAGTTTGAAATATTCCTCCACAAGATAAAAAGACCAGAACATATGTTAAACGAGCTAGTTGATTTTACTAGCCACTCTTATTTTAATATTTTTAATGATTTATTTCCAGCTTGTAATATTCTATTTTGGTGGGGGTGGCTTTATTTTTGAAACTTGTTAGACACCCTATATAGCGTCAGCAATTAAAACTTTTCTTCATCAGCATGTTAATATTAAGCCTCGCACATGACACGTCTCAGGGGTTACAAGACCATAAAGAAAATGGGTTCACAAAAGACATGACTTTATTGACCAAACTGAAGACACAAATCTGACATGTGAAGTTTTATGGATGGTTAGCTCAGTTGAATATTTCAAAAAAGTATCTAGCTAATCCGGGTAGCTTCTCAGGGGTATTTTCCGGGCTCTTGATATGTTGCAATAAGTCTCACTATTATAGGCACATTACCGTGTCCGCGCACTGTTCACTGCCGGGGACGGGAAATGAACCTCAGGCCCACAGAGGATGGCGGTGGTCTCACAGTCCCCCTTCTCACACCTCGACATACAGTCCAGAAGTGTCTCGTCTCCACTCCCCCTCCGAGCAGCATTCCATGCAACAGGATACAAGAATATCCGAGTGGCGGGTCACTATTGTCCATAGGTTGGCTGTCCCTGCTGTTATTGTCAACAGCGCAGCGGGTGGCTTGACGAACAGGCCCGTGGCTTCCGCTCGCCGAAAAATAGCCCTCGCTTTATCTGTGCACACTGCGTCGCCTTGGAAATGCGACTTATTACAAGCTTAATGTTAAATATTAGAGACAAGAAATGATCACCAACACGATATACTCTGAAATCAAATAATAATTTTCATATTTGAATAACTTGTAATACACATCATCTTTAAACTGTTTTGTTCTAATTGTTCTGTTTATATAAACATGTGCACCTTATAAGACATCGTGTCTAGTAAAGTGCTCCAAAATAATTATGCATATTATACTAATTATTCACCGAAGTTGAAGGGAGGAGGGCAGCAGCAACACAAAACAACACACAAACAAAGAAAAAAACAATATTTCGGGTGAAAACCCCTTTTTTCAAGTTAACAGAGGTAGGTGGCTGGGCTTGCGCAAGACTTGCGTTCCACGCTGCCACTCATAGAACACCGCGTTGCAAAACTTGCGTTATGCATCCACCTACCACTACCTATAGCAACCCTACTACTGGTGTAACCTACCTCAAAATAGGTCATGCCACTTGTACAACCACCCATCTCATTTACCACCTCACCTGCCTCCACTGTCCAAGTTCCTACATTGGCCTGACCTCAAAATCATTATCCATCAGAATGAATGGTCACAGACAGTATACTCCCAAAACCTGGACTTCCCTGTTGCTCACCATGCCAGTACTCACAACACCCGCGACCTTAATAACTGCTTCCCAGTCAGAGCCATTAGAGTACTTCCAGACACTACCTCTCAATCTGGACACAGGTGGGAATTGGCATATCAACACATCCTGCAGACTAGACATCCCCCAGGCCTTAATTTCCGTTAATATCTTCCATCCTCACCGTATACACCCATCACTGGCCAGACAATAGATTAGTATGTTTTTCAAAATTTTATTATTTTATTTATTTATATTTTTTATTACTATTACTAGCTGGTACCCACGATTTCGTTCGTGATTGTAAAGAATTCATATTGACAGCTATAGACATCTAACAACCATAGTGCACGATGGGAGACTCGATACTATTACCACACACAAATACCAGTCTTCTGCGCAATATAGTTCCGGCAGCAAAGTAAAATGTACGGATACACAAAAGTTTTTGGATGAAATACGAAAATATTCATGATCGACCAATTTCAAACACCATATCTCACACACTCCCACAGTTACCGAATTTCGGCCAACGTTGTGATCGATGTGAGACTCTGTGTTATTACCACACACAAACGCCAGTGATCTGCGATTGATAGTTTTCACTTAAAAGTGATACACCGTAACACATGCGTCTTTGGCAGAGATATGAAATTGACGCAGGTCGACCATTTTCATCCCCCATATCTTCCACACCCCCATAGCTACAGACATCTAACAACCATAGTGCACGACAACAGACACGATTCTACTACCTCACACAAACACCAGTGCTCTATGCTATGTAGTTGTGGCAGAAAAGCGACATATGCGGAGACAGTCGAAATACAAAAATATCCTTGGTCGGCCACTTACAACCACCATATCTACCACAGTACCACAGTTTCTGAAATTCGGCCGCTGTTGTGATCGAAAGGTGACTCTGTGATACTACTAAACACAAACGCCAGTTATCTGTGATCTATAGTTTTCACTGAAAAGTGATACACCATGACACTTTTGTCTTTGGCAGAAGTATGAAATTGCCACAGGTCGACCACTTTCAACCCCCATGTCTCCCACACCCCCATAGCTACCGACATCTAACAACCATAGTGCACTACATGAGATACGATTCTACTACCTCACACAAACACCAGTGCTCTATGCTATGTAGTTGTGGCAGAAAAGCGACATATGCGGAGACAGTCGAAATACGAAAATATCCTTGGTCGGCCACTTACAACCACCATATCTAACACAGTACCACAGTTTCTGAAATTCGGCCGCTGTTGTGATCGAAAGGTGACTCTCTGCTACTACTACACACAAACGCCAGTTATCTGTGATCTATAGTTTTCGCTGAAAAGTGATACACCATGACACTTTTGTCTTTGGCAGAAGTATGAAATTGCCACAGGTCGACCACTTTCAACCCCCATATCTCCCACACCCCCATAGCTACCGACATCTAACAACCATAGTGCACGACAGGAAAGTCGATTCTACTACCACACACAAACACCAAAGGTCTATGTTATGTAGTTGTGGCAGGAAAGAGAAGTATACGGAGATACGAATTTTTGGTCGAAATATGAAAACGCCCTGCACTGACCAACTTTAATCATTATATCTCCCACATCCCCACAGCTATCGGCATTCGGCCAACGTTGTGCATGACAGGAAACTCCATGCTACTTCCACCCACAAACATCAGTGATCTCTGCTAGGTAGTGGTGGCTGAAAAGTGAAATATAGGAAAACACACGTCTATTTTTATATATATATAAGATTTTTTAAAACATTTTAATCTTTCTTATACTCCCGGTTATATTATCGTTTCTTCCCCCGCCACTTCCGATGATCTATATTGTTCTATGAGTGGCTGCGTCGAACGCAAGTCTGGCGCAAGCCTAGCCACTAGAAACCTTATTCGGATATTTACGAACATTTTTTAAAAAATTAGCCAAATTGGCCCATAGAGATAAGCACATTTAGTTTTTCCAGAATTTTCCAATTTTCCAGGTTACTTATCTAATTTTATTTTTCTAAATGCCTTATTAGGGCTATTATGAATATCTATTAATATAATAAGCCAGCTGTCACGTATGACGTCACCTGTCACGGCATGACGTCTATCTATGACGTCAAGCTTTTCGTCCAATTTTCGATCAGATATGTTTTTCTAGGTTATAAATAGATGTTATTTTGTAACAGTTCTATTTAGCTAAGCATCAGTAACTAAATTAATTGTCAGAACACTGAAAGAAAAGTATGTATTTCGTTTATTTTGACATAGTAATTATTAGTTGCTTACATTTATTTAATATTTTTTGATGTGAAAGTATTCATTAAAATCTGTGGCTATAGATATGTAAGATAAAACCTTTGACTTTAAAGAGAGCACAAGTAATTTTTTTTTTTTTTAATAATTTAAATTGTTTTCATTAGTGTCCAGTTAGTTAAATCATTACTTCTTTTGAATTAAAGCTGTTCCACACTGATCGCAATCTATACAACCTAGACTACAATTAAATCTAATATTACCTGGAAAGACGTAAGTTGTTCAGATTTTTTTACTTTGCTGATGACATGTTTCAGCTGTACGTAACTGCATTAGCCATTCAACCATTGTAATACTGATATGAATCATGGATAACATGAAAGGCAGATATAAACACCTGTGAAGATTTTTGAATTTGTTTATATCGTGTTGCATTATTGCCACTAAAATGTGATAAATAAATGTATTAATATGCGTGTAACTGAAGTATTGTTTCTCTGGCGGCATGTTTAGTGTAGTATGTGGTTAGGGGATTCTACGATAACCATGGCAATTGATGATGGATTCTTATGTAACTCGATGAAAAAATTGAAAGCAGAGAATAAAATTTTTTGAGATCTCACGTGGTTAGGTGAAGTGCGGCCTGGACCAGAAGAAAAATTTTGCCATTGCCAAATTTGATGATGAAATCGTATGTAAATCAAAGAGGCAAATCAAAAATAAAGAATACTTTTTTTTTCATATCTCGCTTAGTTCTCGAGATATTGTATCTCAAAAGTGAAGAGATTAGGGTGAGATCTGGCCTGGACCAAATAAAATATTCACCAAAACTACTATATCTGCACTATGGAAATGCACTGTAGGTGTTTTATTTTCTTCCTGGTGGTTGTTGTTGGTGGAAATACGGTCTGGATCTGAAGAAACGTCACCAAAATCGCAAGGAACTATACCTGTAACTGATTTTTAACATGATATATCTTGAAAACCAAGAGAGATATCAAAAAATTTTATTCTTTATTTTCGATTTTATTTTTTGTCGATTTCTACAATAATTCATTATCAGATTATGGCGCCACGGTAATGATTGAACTGTCTATGGTTAGATTGAAATGCAACCTGGATCAGAATAGCAACAGAAACATTTTTTTACAGTGAGGCAATAGGTATTCCACTATGCTTTATTTTTTGTTTTTATTTAAGCGATTGCTAAGAAATGAAATGCCAGAACACTGAAAGAAAAGTGTGTATTTCATTTAAATTGGCATACTTGATTTTTTTTTAACTGAAATCATTACTTGGTTTGAATGAAAGAAGTTCCAAATTGATCACGATCTTGCAAGCTAAACTTCAGTTAAAACTAATATTACATGGCATACCATAAGTTGTTAAGATTTATTTTAGCATCCTTCATTTTCACTGGGGTCATTATTTCAACCACATCTAAGCTATGTCATCCGTTAAAACATCAATCTTCATCACAGATAATAAAAAATAAAGTTGTAAGAACACGTGAAGAATTTGGATCAAGTTTATATTGCGATTCATGATGACACTGTGATGCGATACAGGTAATATATTAATTTGCATGTGATTGAAGCTTTGATTTTCTAGTGGCAATATTAACGAAGATAGTGGTTAGACTGAAGTGCAGCCTGGACCAAGTTGGCGACTGAAACTTTTTGCTACATTCCAAGGGACGAGAAATTACAGCACAATGAACTTTTTTTTTAATAACAATTCTGTTTATGTAAGCAACTAAAAAGAAATTAATTGCCAGAACACTCCATCAAACCTGTCATTTTTGACGGGCTTTGTGGCTAGTTTAAAAAATAATAGGCAAATCGGTCCTTAAAAAAAAGTACTTTCAGTTTTTCCTGAATTTTTCAGGTTTCTGTCCAACTTCTTGCATAACTGTTGATTTATTTCTCATATAATTATAAAGAATCTGGTCTTTTCTATTTTCGACCATTTCAAACTTTATTACTGTGCTTTTGTTTCTCTCCTCAAAGACTTACATTTGTGACATCGAGTATGCAAAAATGCAAGGTTCTTTCTTAGAATCATTAATATTCATAGCAGCAACTCATATACCTGATCTACGCTTTTCAGACCTCCGCTAGAATCCCTCTTGATAATTCGCTAAACTTTCTTTTTCTTTGTTATTCAATTTCATTCATCCATGCCCAAAGAAGAAAATACAATTCTTTCATAAAAACTATTTCTGTTGTTTCACAAACTTTTCTAAAGTTTCTTTCTCTAAAAATCTTATTTGGACTATTACAAAAAAAAAATTAAAAATTGATAAAGTGGACCAATTTAAGCAACTACTTAACTGCGAACTCCCTCAGAATGAAATGACATTTTATGAAACAAGCACTAAACTCCCAGACTCAGCTCCACCTGATAAGAAGGAAATAAGAGAAATTATAAAGAGCCTTAAGAACAACAAGACATCTGGAAAAGACTCCATTGTTGCCGAGCTTATTAAGTTTGCTGGAGAGAAGGTAATAGACCAACTTGAGAAAGTCTTCCAACAAATCTGGCTTAAAGAAGAAATACCAGAAGAGCGGAGGGACATCCATCCATCACACAAAAAGGGAGACAAATCAAATGTGAATAATTGCAGAGGTATATCACTACTACCTGTGGCATACAAGATACTCTCCAAAGCACTGCAGCGAAGAATAGAGAACCACATTTATCGACAACTAGGAGAATATCAGGCAGGATTTAGGAAAGGATGATCATGTGCGGAACAGATCTTCACTATCAAGACTTTGATGAAAACGAAGGCATTAGCAGGGGATAAAAAGGTGATCATGACTTTTGTGGACTTCAAGAAAGCGTATGATTCTGCAGACCGAGAGGTACTAATAAAGGTTTTGAAAGAATTCGGAATAGACAATAAGACAACATCACTAATACAGCAAACTTTAAAGAACACCCAGTCCCAAGTTAAGTTTTTAGGAGAACTGTCAGATCCCTTCGAGATCAAAACTGGAGTAAGGCAAGGTGACGAACTATCCCCGCTATTGTTCAACTGCGTCTCGGAAAAGGTCATCAGGGAATGGCAGAAAGTGATGTGTCAGTCAAACATCCTAAACGGAATTAGACTAGGACACCAGAAGAATGGCTTGACACTTGAATGTCTCACTTTTGCAGATGACATTGTGTTCTTTGCAAGAGATCTGGAGACTGCAATCAAACAGATAGAAGGAAACAGATGAGAATTCAGGACTACAAATATTGTTTGAGAAAACGGAGTACATGAACATAAATGCAAAAGACCAGACATGGACAATGAAAACTAAATATAGTGATATTAAAAGAACACAGAAGTTCAAATACTTTGGTGAAATTTTGACGCCCATTGTTAATGAAAAGGCTGCAGTTGAAGATAGGGCAAGAAAGATGGAAACAACTTTCAGGATTTGTCGAAAGATGTACAAATCAAAATTAGTCTTCCATTAGGCAAAATACAGTCACTATAGTACAGTAGTGAAGCCAGAATGTTTATATGCAGCAGAAACACTAGCCAGAAAGGGATTGATGGAAATAGAAAAGAAAGAAAGGAAGTTTCTAAGGTAAATCTTGGGACCAAAACAAGTGACAGGAAGAGAATTTAATTTCTGTTTGAGATCGAATCAAGAACTATATGACAAGTTTGAAAAGTTATCAAACACAATTAAGAAAAGGAGATTAGGTTTCTATGGACATATCAAGAGAATGGAAATAGAAAGAATGGCAAAGAAAATACTCAACTTTCAGGAGAACAGGAAGATTCAAGATCCATGGGTGAAGGAAGGTCCATCAGGATCTGAAAAGATGTGGGATCAGAATCGAATACATCCAAGACAGGGAATTATTCAAAGGAAAAATTGCGGAGGTAAAGGATCTGACTGAAGAAACACCAACCAGGAAAAGGAGGGAATTTTCAGAGGAAGAAAAAGCAAGAGTGAGCGAGAGAATGAAAGAGTACTGGCGACGGAGGAAGGAAAGTCAGAAGAGGAAATGAAGTTGCGTAGTCGTAGTCCATAGATGGCTGAAACGAAAAGGGAAAAAAAAAGTGGTCCATAAAAAAAAGGTACTCTCAGTTTTCCTGAATTTTCCAATTTTCCAGGCAACTTTTCCAATTTTTCTTTCTCTAAAAACAATATTCTGACCATAAAGAACTTTTTCTTAGGGGGAAAAAAGCAAAATCGCTCCAGTCAGTCTCACATGATGTGATTACCAATTAATAGAAGTTCATTTTTATTTATATAGATTTAGCAGGAAGTGAAAGATACTAATTACCAATCATAAAGAGAGAATGTGAGAGCAAGTTGGTGCACATAGGCATTGGAATAGCTAAGAAGCCTTTGTTAGAAATACAATGTATGCCTTGTGGGAGTCGGAGAGAAACTGACAAATGATTGCTTAATAGTAAGTAACAGTGTGCAAGATAGATAGGGAGAAAGGAAAGGAGAGGGGACAAGTAATTTAAGGGAACACTCTTTACTCAGAAAAGCAAACGTGGTGGGTACTCATGCCTAACATTTGGGAGAATGTAGGTTCTAATCTCTTTATAGCCATCCTGTGTTTGATTTTTTAACAGTTTCCTGAGATCACTCCAGCATGGTTTCTTCATAAAGAAATATCTTTCTGAACTCCTTCCCTTTCTTGCTTTGATTGATCGATCAGTTTGTCGGCCCTCCTTTATGGACTGGCCCTGCTATCACAATTTTCTGTCCTCTAGTGAGCAGCAAGTATATACACTAAATCTACATAAAATTTCAACAAAACTACAATGTTGTATCCTGCTGTCCTTAAGTCATCTGCAGTAATATTGTCTACACCGGCCCCTTTATACTTTTGTAGCTTTCTTAGTTCCTTCATAATTTCCTCAGGGAGAATTTAAAATTTTTCCTCTGCTCATTTCTAATTTTTCCAAGAAGCTCATTCTGTTTTACATACTTCTAATCTTGAATCATGGTCCATAACAGTAATGTCAAACATTTACTTAACATCTCTGCCTTTTTCAGACCCTCGGTAACGCCTTCTCCATACTTCTCTTCCCTTCATTTATCTAATATAGTCATAAAAAGTTTCTAGTTATCTACCCCCCCCCCTTTTTATCAAAAAAAAATACTACTCACCACCCCCTTTTCAGGATAAAAAACTTCATTTCTGCTTTGGCCATCCACCACTTTCACCAACCCTTCCCTATCATAGGATACGCCACCTGCGAAACCTCCCATGTAATTTACCAATTAACTTGCAACCACTGCCTGGCTTCATATATAGATTTGACCACAAATCCACTTTCCATAAGAATAAATTGCCAAGATGGTGGTTGGAACCCAAAGCATCCAGTTTCTGCCCATGACATAATCCATGACTCTCATTTCATGGTCCATGCTATCAGAGTCCTCCCCAATAGCAGCAGCTCCTCTCAACTCAGAAGGTGGTAACTTGCCTACCAGTACAAACTGGGCACAAGGCAACCACCTGGTCTCAACTTAAGATAAAGCCCGGTGATTATTATTATTATTTTTGCTTATGTTTACCCTTTGTAATCCTCTCTTTGCCTCCATCGCAACTACCTTTATTGAACCACCACTAACCTAAGGTGATGTTTTTAATATATATTTTTTATTTACATATATTTCAATATATTTTAATTTTTAATTTTATAGATATATATATAAATTTTCATATTTATATTTAATTATATTTTGCTCTTCCCACTAACCAGAGATTAGTTTGGATATTTATCTACGCTCAGGTATGAGCCCTCAACTTGTCCTCTGTTTGAATTTACCCCCACCATTTGCCTGGCCAACGGTCATTCTGTGAGGCATTTTCCCAAATCACCCACCTCCCATAATGTTCTCCTGTTGACAAAGGGCTCATCCAATAAATTTCATTATCAGTTGTATGTTTGTCTTTTCTGTGTGTTTGTGCCCCACATCCATCATCTATAGGTATATTTTTTTTTTGCTGTCGTCAGTCTTTCGACTGGTTTGATGCAATCCTCCATCCTTTCCTATCCTGTGCTAACCTCTTAATTTCTACATACCCCATACAGCCCACATCCTCAATTATCTGTTTCATATATTCTAATCTCTGTCTTCCTCTACAGTTCTTACCTTCGACTGTTTCCTCCACTAACAAATTAACCAATCCTGCATGTCTCAAAATATGATCTACCATCCTGTCTCTTCTTTCTGTAAGCTTCTTCTACAAACTTCTTTTCTCACCCACCATTTCCAAAACTCGTTCATTTCTTACTTTGTCTGTCCACTTAATTTTCAACATTCTTCTGTAGCACCACATTTCAAATCCTTCAATTTTCTTTCTTTCCAGTATTCCTAAAGTCCATGTTTCGCTACCATAAAGTGCTGTGCTCCACACAAAGAGTTTTAAAAAGTTTTTTCTAATTCCTAGATCAATATTTGAAACTAAAAGGTTTCTCTTTTTCATGAAGTCTCTTTTGCTAAAGCAATTCTGCTTTTAACATCATTCCTGCTTTGGCCATCGGTTGTAATTTTACTTCCGAAGTAACAGAATTCTCTCACTTCTCCTATTGCATCCGATCCTATTTTATATTTAATCTACTAGTATTGGTATCATTTCTGCTACATTTCATCACTTTTGTCTTGCTTTGATTTATATTCAGTCCAAAATCTTCCTTCAGTATTTTGTTCATGCCATTCAGTAACTTCTCAATATCCTCAGCCCTCTCTGCTAACAAGACAATGTCGTCAGCAAATCATAGCATACTGATTTTTTCTCTCTGAAAACTTATGCCACATGGAAATTTTTCTTGACTTTCTTCATTGCTTCTTCTACATAGAAGTTGAATATTAACGGGCATAGACTACAACCTTGTCTCACACCCTTCTAAATCAACAAATGCCATAAAAGTATCTTTGTTCAGCCCTTCAAGTATTAATCTTAAAGACAGAATTGCTTCTCTTTTTCCTAAACCCAAACTGATCTTCACCTACTATCTCTTCTACTACCCTTTCCATCCTTCTGTATATTATTCTGGTCAATAATTTTGAGGCATGTGTTGTTAGACTAATGGTGTAATAATTCTCACATTTGTCGGCTTTTGCTTTCTTTGGAAGTGTGAAGATGATATTTTTGTTTAAATCTGTTGGAATTTCTCCTGTTTCATAACTTTTTGATATCAGCTTGAATAATCTTTCAATTCCTTCCTCTCCTAGGGATTTAAGAAGTTCTGCAGGGATCTCATCAATTCTAACTGCCTTATTTGCTTTCAAGTCATTCAGAGCTTTATTAAATACTGTCCTTAAAACAGGATCTCATAAGTCATCAATGCCGACATTACCTTCCTTTTCCATTACACTATTGTTCAAGTCATCCCCAACATACAGTCTCTCAATGTATTCTCTCCATCGGTTAGCTATATCTTCTTAGCTTAAAAGAGGTTTCCCATCAGCAGCTTTAATGTTCATACCTCTGTTCTTCATTTCTCCAAATTCTGTTTGATCTTTCGATATGCAACATCTACTTTTCCTATGACCATTTCCTTTTCTACTTCTTCACACTTTTCTTGTAGCCATTTTTCTTTTGCTATTTAGCATTTCCTATTTATTTGATTTCTAAATTCCCTGTACTGCTCTCTTCCTGCTTCATCCTGAGCATTTTTGTACCTTCTCCTCTGATCCATCAGCTCCAAAATTTCTTCTGTGATCCAAGGTTTCAGGCAGCTTGTTCCCTAAAGCCTAATGTTTCTTTACCAGCTTTCATTATTCCGGTTTTTAGTGCATTCCATTCGTCCTCGGTTGAGCTACTTTCACAGTTATTTCTTAGACCTAATTCTACCACTTCTGCAATTTTTTCTCGCTTACTAGATTGTTTCAGTTTATTCACTTCCATGCTGCTTCCTCATTCGCTTAAATTTCAGCCTGCGCTTCATTATTATCAAATTATCGTCAGAGTCTATGTCTGCTCCTGGGTACGCTTTACAGACTAGAACTTGATTCCTGAATCTCTGTTTGACCATGATATAATCTAGCTGATATCTGCCTGTATCCACAGGATGTTACCAGGTGTATATTCTTGTTGGATGGTTCTTAAACAGTGTGTTTGCCACTACTAGCTTATATCTTTCACAAAATTCTAGCAACCTGCTTCCTCGCTCATTTCTTTCTCCAAGACCAAAATCTCCTACAGTATTCCCCTCTTTTCCTTCTCCCACTATTGCTTTCCAATCACCCATGATTATTAGATTTTCCTCCCCCATCACATATTGGATTAATTCTTCAATTTCGGCGTATAATTTTTCTATTTCTTCGTCATCTTCATGTGACGTTGGCATATACACTTGTACTAATGTGGTTGAGACGGGCTTAGTTTCTAACCTCATCAAAATAATCCTGTCACTAAACTGTTCGTAATAACTCACCCGTTTCCCTACTTTCTTGTTCATTACAAATCCTACACCATTGACTCCATTGACAGCTTGTGTGCTAATTATCCCGTGTTCCCCAGACCAGAAATCCTGTGCGTCCTTCCACTTAATCTCACTAATCCCAACAACATCTAACTTAAGTTGTTCCATCTCCCTTTTCAAGTTTTCTAACCTACCTGCCCTATTCAGACTTCTAACATTCCACGCTCCGACTCATAGAATGTTTCTATCGATTCTGATGACTCCTCCCTGAGCAGTCCCCACCCGGAGATCCGATTGGGGTACTATTTTACCTCCGGAATATTTTACCCAGGAAGAAGCCATCATTATATATGTAATTTGAGAGGATTACATGTCCTCGAGATACCCTTTGGGTCTTTAATGCAGTGGTTTCCCATTGCCTTTTGCATCCCCATGCCATGTTCATTTCTGATTCATCCGTTCTTAGGGGCCGTTTCCAACCCCAAGGGCAAGAGGGTGCCCTGAACCACTGCTCAGTCTTCCGCCCTCCTTTCGGAGGCCGTTGGCAAGCAGTGGGTGACTCCTTATACCGGGAATCTTTCAGTCGCCAGAGCCTCATCCGTGCAAACAGGGTGCACCACGTGAAGGAGAGGTTGATATTTGGTTGGAAAAGGCTAGTATAGCCTCTCCCAACCCTTACACCCCCTATAGGTATATATATATATATATATAGAGAGAGAGAGAGAGAGAGAGAAAACCACCATTTACCATAGAGGAAGATTTCTGTGGTATTGTTTATAACATTTAATACTTTTTCACAATTATCATTTGTCACCTTGTATGCATATATATTAACAATTGGATAATACTAACAATGAAACTGCCATTAAGGAGTGAAAATAATAAAGGACAAGGAAATCCACCCATCAGTTATCGCAGGTGGAGGCAGTAGGGCCAGACGAACACAAAAAACAAATACACTTCACAGTATTCCGATTTGTAACTTAATCATGTTGGATGAAACACATATGGCAGAGGGAAGATGTGTACACTTTAGGACCTTCGATTTTAATAACCAGTAGTGGGGGAGGGGTAGGGGTTGTTGATGAATGTTAATATTGAGACAGAATATTATCTATGATGATCAGTGGTGGTAAAATAAAAATTATAATTTTGAACTGTTGTAGGAGTAATTAAAATAAGAAATATATATAGGAATTACAAATTATGATATTGAAATGAACCACCACTTACCTAATATGATAGTTATGTGACATGATCACATAAAACATACAAATGACATAATAATTTTTGGGTCTTAGCCCTCGCTGAGACAGTCTCCTACAATACCTAGTATCCATAATGTTCTCCTGTTGACAAAGGGCTGGCTAAGACATGAAAATTGCCATGTAATATGTGTTCTTGTCTTTTTTACATGTTCAGAGAACGCAACCATCATCTAAGTAAGTTCTGGTTCATTTTGCTATCCTAATTTGTAATTCCTCTTTGCTACTTAGCAACTATTATTTACTGGTTACGCTATATATGTAAGTTGCAAAGTCATGACAAGTTTATGGATGAGGTCTTAGCTTAGGTTGTGGCCAGGAGTATATTTGACATATAGGAGGTGTTGATAGTCCAGTTCCCTGTTATGGAGTTCCAAAGGGGTACTGGTTTCTGAGAAAAAACTGACAGTTCTAACTGTAAAATAGATGTGAAGTGTGTGAGCTGGCATGAATTGCCACTGGATGTTCAGGATTGGCAGTATAAACCATTCATCCTGTCGGACAGTTGTAGAGCAGTGAGACTGATGTAGGAAGCAGTGCAATGTAAAAAGTTTATACTGCCAACTCTAAACATCCAATGGCAATCTATGCCAGTTCACACAATTCTAACCACCTCGGCATCTGATTTAGAGTTAGAGCAGTCAGAGTTTTCCCGGACACCGGTACCTCTTCAGAACTCCATAGATTCTAACTGGCCTGTCAACATATCCTAAACAACAGACGCAGCCCAGGCCTCAGCCTATGCTAAGACCTCTCCTGTAAACCTGTCACCTATGATTTTATATCTATATAAATAATTTTAATATGTGTATATATTATTTACTGTTATGACCGTTCAAAATTATAATTTTTAGGTTACCATCATTGATAATATTCTATCTGACTATTAACTTTGGTCAACTTCCCCCACCACTGGTTCATTCATATTGAAGGTCCCACACATTTTACCCCTGCCATATGTGTCACCTCTGATATAATTAAGGGAGCAAACTGACATATTGTGAAGTGTGTTTGTTTTTTGTGTTCATCTGGCCCTCCTGCCTTCATGGGTGTTTTTCCTTATTCTATCTTATTATATATTAAAACTAAGGAAGGATAGGGAAATATGGCCCAACACTTACCACAGTTTAAGGCGGCTGGGACGACGAACAAAAAACAAACACAAGAGAAGCACAATATTTCGGCCTAAAGCAGCCTTAAACGTGCAGAAGGTGAAGCACCAGGCGGCGTCACATGTGTACACATAGACGGCCGACTGGTGAATGGCGTCTCAGGCGCACTTATTATCTATACCATTAACATTTTTTGTATTTCTGTATTTACTATTATCCATGCTATTTGCATTTATTTTACTTTTCACTTATATTACATATATATATATCCCCACCCAGTTATTATTCACCTCTTTCAATAATAACATATCGTCACAGTATCGATTATCGATCCAATATTTGAGCTTACTCTCCCCCCCCCCCTTTCCGTCTAAACTACCATCCGTGCCTGAGACGCCATTCACCAGTCGAAATATTACGCTTCTCTTGTGTTAGTTTTTTGTTCGTCGTCCCAGCCGCCTTCATCTGTGCTAAGTGTTGGGTCATATTTCCCTATCCTTCCTTAGTTTTATTGCCTTAAAGCTTTTTCCTGCTCATTGTTATTATTATATATTAACAATGACATGTTCCATATCCCAAATGTTGTTAGTCATCAGGGATCTATGGAACAAAAATAAAATAAATTATTCTTTAAAAAAATTTGATATTTTTAATGTTTACTCTGTTTCTTTTCTTGGTTTCAAGGCTGGAATTACAAAACATTCAACATCAGCTGAGTTAGATGCTTCCCAGCAAATTGATCCCTGCAGGGAGCAGAACAGCCAGGATCAGCTGTCATGTTGTAGGGAATTACCAGGAGCAAATTACTCTGATTTTTTGGAACAGTGTCACAAAACAGTAGCACAGGATGCAGACTGTGCCATGTTGCTGGAGCCTTCAGATATTGATCATCCTTCACTATCTCTAAATATTTTGGGAGGGAAACATTACATAGCAGAACAGGGACAAGTTTGCAGCAAGAATGTTGTGCAGGAGGAAACAGTAAAGAATCAGACTGTCACATCTAACAGTGACTTTAAATTTGTTCTGTCAGACGGGCACCCAGAAACCGTACTGTGGGTAAACAATGAAGTTACTGTACAACATTCTACATCTACAGATGTTGAGATACTGGATGTTGAAGATGATAGTGTAGTTCCGAAGAGCATGAGTCCTTCTTCACAACTGGTGAGTTTCTAAGAGGATGGAAGAGGTAGAATGGTGATGAGGTTCTTGAGTTTTATTGACTTTGGCTTTGATAAGTTATTTTAAACCAAATTTTATTATGCCATTTCCTCAGGAGAAAAAAAAATTCCTTTTAGCCCTTTTTTAACAAACTGCATATTTATGTCTTTGCCTACACATGTTGTAATCACACTAATGCATACTTGATATATGATAATTACAATAATTGTAAATGTGTAATATAACATAATTGAATAATATTTAATCTTAAGTTATATGAAATAAAATGCATATATTATAATTGTTATTGTATGCTTTTGGACAAAGGAAATGGAAGGATATGGAAAGTAAACCTATTACTTACAAGAGCTTTAGGTGGGACGCAATAACAGTAACAAACAATACTAATACATTTTACAAAACTATGGCATTAATACTGATGAGAAATGGAGCAAGGAAATCAGATGCGCTCACACTGAATCTTGCCACATGACTAAAATCAACATTAGCAATTGCAACCATGGCGAGAATGGGGATATGAGGTCGATAATCAATAGCTATGGAAAATTGAGGTATATAACAATAAAAAAAACTAATGGTGTATGCCTATATGTGACTTGTAATACAAGAAGAAAGAAAAAGGAAACCCTTTCCACTACTCTGACAAACACTGAGAAATGGTTGATGGAAAATGGAATGAAGATTGTCTCAGAGAAATCAGAAACTTGTATTTGTGTAAGGCACAGATTATCATACCTAACTTCAGTTGATATAGGTCTCTACAAAATACTTTAAAAGAATAATGTAAAATATCTAGGAGTAATCGTTGACTCCAAGTTGACTTGGTCACAACATCAAAAAAATATGAAAATATGAGAAGGTCATTACTGTAATAAGATCTACTACTGGATATTGTTGGGGTGCGGACTCTTAAACAACTATATATTGTATCGAAAGTCAGTTCATCTTCACTTTGATTGGATACATGTCAGGATGCCTGGTCAAATGTCTAAGGCTGCCCATCCAGTGGACACTTATTCGTGCAAAAAATACTCGTTTGAATACAACTATATACACGCCAACTGAATTGGTGCGAAAACATCCCGTCCACTGTAGGCAATTTCGCATTATTCTGCTAGCAGGTGTCCATTGTAGTTTGTGCCAGAAAGAGCCGAATAGTTTCAATTTTTCAGGTTGGGATCAATTTAATTTAATTTAATTTAATTGCAATGGAGCACACGCTCTGGTGACAATTTCCCTACACACCCAACTTCTCCCTATCCTGCATCCACCTTCATTTGCCCTCTACAAATTTTAACTTTAAATTATTTTAAACGCTTTCGGTAAGTTATTCATCATTCCCCTTGGTAATTCATTCCAATCCCTGATACCCTTACCTAAAAAAGAAAATCTTCCCACACACTTGTGCCTGAAATCGAGTGCCAGCTTGTGGTCATGGTCATCTTTTCCCTTCCATGAACTACTTTTCATACCTACTGCAATTCTGATTAGGAGAAGACTTGAAAAGGGAAAGAAGAATTGATGAATAATATATCTATTGTAAGATATGTTTTATCAAAAGATAATACTTCATCTTTATTCAAAAAAGGAAAAGTGTATTCAAAATTTTTCCATGTTTTAGTTTAGTTACATGAGGATCCTTGAAAGAAGATTTGCTCCTGAGGAAATGCATTTTTAATTCATTAATTATTTAACTGACTTCAGTAATATACTGGTAAATTTGGAAATAGTTGAAAGAAAAAAAGGGACCAAAAAATAATTTGAAGGGGCAATTGAAACAACCGTCTCAAAATGAAACTAGAAAGAATCGAATTTCCAGGTAAATTCGAGGAAAAGGAACTAGAGGAAATGAATTATGCCACTAATAATCCTTAATTAAGTATGTTTTGTTTTGTAGTATTATGCAATATGTTGACTAGTTTTGTAATTTTATAAAAAAAAAAAAAAAAAAAAAAAAAAAAAAAAACCAGTAAGAAATATAATATTAATATATAATAAAATACTATAAATGCATATACTATATAAAAAATATCATATTTTCTTTAAATAAATGGATCAATAATATAAGTATTTATTTATATGGAAGAGGACAGATACAATGTACCCAACACTCACCAAAGTTAAGGGGGAGGAGGGCAGCAGCAACACAAAACAACACACAAACAAAGAAAATACAATATTTCGGGTAAAACCCTTTTCAAGAATACAGATGTGGCTGGGCTTGTGCAAGCCTTGCATTCGATGCAGCCACTGATAGAATGAAATAGTCAGTCAGAGCCATTAGAGTACTTCCAGAACACTACCTCCCAATCTGAACCTCGCAGGTGGGAATTGGCATATCAACACATCCTGCAGATTAGGCATCCCCCAAGCCTTAATTTCAGTTAATTTCTTCCATCTTCACCCTCTACATGCCAGCACAATAGATTCATATATGTTTATGGACCTTATTTCAAAAAATTTAAATTATATTTTTATTTATTATTTATTTTTTTATTACTTTTATTTTACAATGATTATTATTATTTCCCATTTTAATCTTTCTTATGATTTATACTCGTGGTTATGTTATCGTTGCTCCACCCACCACCTCCGATGGTCTATTTCATTCTATGAGTGACCTGCATTGAACACAAGGCTTGTGCAAGCCCAGCCACTAACTTACTTCTGTTTACTTGAGAAAGGGTTTTATCCGAAATATTGTATTTTCTTTGTTTGTGTGTTGTTTTGTGTTGCTGCTGCCTAGCTCTCCTCCCTTCAACTTTGGTGAGTGTTGGGTGTATTTTATCTGTCCTTTCCATATAAATATTGCCTCGCAGCGGTTCTTTCCTTTCATTGTTACCCATAACTAGTTATGTGGTAGATTCATTTCTACTTTAATTTCCTTTCACAGTTTTCATTTGAACATTGTTTTGGTGGTACTGGTATAATTTTTGATCCCACAAAGGGGCTCTTTCTTCAACAAAAACAATCAGTTTCTTAATTCCCATCATGCGAATCCTTCATTTGCACAACCAATTCTAAACCAAATTGGATCTCGTCAACCTCACATACGTTTGCATTACCCAAATTCTCACAGTGGACGGAGTCACATTATATTCTCTCTATTTAGATTCGAGTGACCCATTTTTTACATATTCAAGCGTATTCATGGAAATGCGCGTCCACTAGAAGGCCAGTCTAAGGTGATACATATGTGTACCATGCTAATGGTTTCAGCATGAACAAATGCTTTCTTTGTAGAAGCACTGAAACTACCATTGGAAATACATGTATACATGCATGTATGTGCAACATGTTTTGCTATGACAATTATGATTAACTAACAGTACTTTGATGGAGGTTATATTGACCTTAGAAAGAAATTGTCATTCACTTCAGTACTTGAAATGGGAACAGAGATGTCCATTGGTACTGAATTCTTTCATATTTGGGGAAATATCATGAATAACAAAAGGAGAGAACTCTTGTATCTATAAATGATTCTTTTAGCTTGAAAATGAAACAAGCAACTACTATCATCAAGAATATTTTGTTTGAAACTGATGGAAATGAGGTGGAATATTCTTCAATAAAAACTATTAATGATTGAAATGGCATCAGTGATAGCAGAGGAGAATTTCTTAATTATCTGAGTACATCAAAATTCTCATTAAGAAGTAACAGACTTCAGTCAGTGTTCTAATCATGCATCTTTGGAACCCCTCCTAAGTTATGCAACAGAATCTAATTTGACATGGTTTCCACACAAAGGTGGTAGGAAAGCTATAAACATTTCTTATTTGTAAACAGTATTTGTAGCTTACTAGTTGTTACTTTTATTCATGTTGTTCCTTGGTTTAGCCAAGGCTTGAAAACTCAGTCTTTACCTAAATTATTTGTTTAAGAGAGTAGTCCATACATTAATAATGAACATGAATAAAGTTGTTGGCAATAGATAATAAATGTATGATATTAATAATACATTCCTCTTAATTTGATATAAATTGTAAATAATCTTATTTTTGTTATTGTTACTTATGTCTCTGTATACAGTGCCAATCCAACAAAATCTGTGGTGTCTCAGATAACCATGCAGACATCTCATGAGCAAAATAAAATTAATATTTTAACCAAGGATTGTGCTCTATGAAGTACTACAACAATAAATGGAGGAAAAAAAGATTAAGAATTAACGTCATTGAAGCTCATTAATAGATTAAAAGCTTAAAAGCTTATGGTGGTCGCATAGAGAAGTAGATCATCAGATATGTATTGTAGAAGAAAACTCACCTCCTCCATTTCCCCTGAGAAATTAAAGTGATCTCTTATGTCAAAAACACACACACATGAGAGCAATAGGCCAAGATGAACATAAAAACATGAATATACAGTTTACAATATTTTGGTTTAAAACCTTATTAACGCTTTTAGGATTGGGCCATTTGGCAAGGATGGTTGTACACATCACAGCTTAGCACATGACTTCATTGCATAATGACACTTTCATTGTTACTATTTCTATAACAGGTGACCATAAAATTATAGAGGCATTAGTATTTCAACAACGGTTATGAAATCGATATGAAAATAATAACGCATAAAACAAACACTGGAAAAATAAAGAGAATTTAACAGCTTTCTTATGTATTTTGGAAAGGTATTTGATTACATTGACAGCATTGCGTTATGGCAGGTCTTGAATCTGACAGGTTTCCCCAATCATCTAATAAAGGTGAAACCAGGTATGAGGCACAAGCGAGGAGATGTGCTCACACCAGCTCGTGAAAAGTTAATGGGGAACAAAGGTGACAAAGCAAGGGTGGCATGGGTGGTAGTTGAGGGAGGTGAGGAAAAAATTAATCGAAATTTATGTGGAAATATTATTAATAGAAGAGGAAGAACATCATAAAAGTAATGAGGATAAGATAATATTAACATGAAATATGAGATGAATAAATTATACAAATAAATAACAATGAGTGCTCACCCTGCTGAAAGGTTTTTATCTGAAGTTGAGACCAGGAGACACTTGGTATCATGGATGTGTCGAGTTCAGAGGAGATTGTTGTTTCGGCGAAGCCTGATAGCCCTCACTATAAATTGTTGTTTAAATTGTGGGAGCTAGCATAAGCTGTCACTGGATGTTCTGGATTGTTGGTATAAAATTGTTTGCCTGTCACCATTCATTTTTATTGGAATGTTATTAAGTCATTATGACTGTTAAGTCTTAAGGATTTTACACGAACTGTTGTAGAGGACGTAGTTTATTATTATTATTTCGTATCAGAAACATACAGTTACACAATTACAGTCATCAAATTATAATCGACCAGAACTTGGCCACTTCCAGTGCATTTTCTGAGGCCTCATACAGTTCAGCTGCCGAACAGGATGCTGGACACAGTTGACACTGGAGCATGTGCTGGACAGTCTGGTCCTCACCGCAGTCGCACTTGATATCACTGATCTCAGCATAGCCCCATCTTGCTAAATTCACTTTTGGATCTGCCCACTCCTGATCTCAGCCTATTCAAAGATTTCCATGTCAACCATCCCTTGTCATAACCAGGTGGCAAAGATTCAGACACTCTTCCCCAGCCATGCGGAAGGGGAGCCTTAGCTTCCCATAGTTGTAACCTGGCTTCTTCAGTTGTTGTTGTAAGTTCCTGAGGATATTCTTAGGAAACTTTTCCTGGACTTAAGTCTTTGCCTGTGAGGGATATACCCATATAGTGGATGAGATTTTTCATGATTCACTTTCCTCCTTTCCTTGTTCACTGCTATTTCCCTTCGAACAGATGGTGGTGCTATTCCTGCGAGACGGTGGAGCCATTCGACTGGAGTTGATTTTAAACAGCCTGTTATGATTCTGCACGTGTCATTAAGTGCAATGTCTACTTGTTTGGCATGGGTTGAACTGTGCCATACGGGACAGGCGTATTCTGCAGCCGAATAACATAGTGCTAAGGCAGAAGTTCTAATTGTTTCAGGTTGGCTGCCCCACTGCGATCCAGCCAGTTTTCTTATGAGATTGTTCCTACTGGAAACTTTCAGCTTGGAGTTCATGCAATGTTTCCTGAATGTAAGTGATCTGTCAAGGGTCACTCCTAGATATTTTGGAGTATCACAGTGTTCTAGTTCGACCCCCGACCATGTTACCTTTAACCTACGATTTGCTTCTTTATTCCTTAGATGAAAAGCACATACTTGTGTCTTCGTAGGATTTGGTTTAAGCTGGTTCGTGCTATAATACCTTGACAAATCTTCCAGAGCGTTGGTAAGGGTGCTCTCCACTGATTCAAAGTCTTTGCTCTGTGAGACCAGAGCAAGATCATCAGCATACACGAAACTCCTGCATTTGCGTGGTATAGGCTGATCATTGGTATATATATTAAACAATAATGGGGCTAGCACACTTCCTTGGGTAGACCATTCTTCTGTGGCCTCCAACGGCTACGCTGACCTTGGAAGTCAACAAAGAATCTGCGGTTCTGCAGAAGAGTAGCAATGAACTTACTAAGAATAAAATTCCTGGTCAGATTGTAGAACTTGACTAGTAGTAGCTGATGGTTGACGGTGTCATACGCTGCTGACAAATCAACAAATACCACCCCTGTTACCTTACGAGCTTCAAATCCATCTTCTATAAACTGCGTGAGGTTTAGTAAGTTGTCCTGTGCAATTTTTACCCGGGCGGAATCCAGCTTGTTCAGGAATAAGCAAAGGATCAACTACAGGCAACAGCCGGTTTAAGATCATTCTTTCAAGCAGTTTGTAGAGGTGACATAAAAGTGCAACAGGTCTAAAATTCTTTAGACTGTTTCCTTCTTTGCCAGGTTTAAGCAAGGAGATCACTCGGCTCTTCCGCCATATCTTTGGAATTTGACATTTACTCATACAGTTGTTAAAGAGCTGAAGCATCCACTTCTTTGTTGTTAGACCAAAGTGCTTAATTTGTTCTGTCCTAATGTCATCCAGGCCTGCTGATTTTCCATTTTTGCAATTTCTTATAGCCTTATCCAATTCTTCCATGCTGAATGGTATTGTGAGGTCATTATTCTCCTCTTGGCCTTCTTTCCGCAGTACGGGCATTTTGGACTTGTGATTAGCTTTGCCATTTATTAGCAGTTGGTGTGCTATTTGGTTGGCGGTAACATTATGATGAGTTTTGGTCTTAGTTGGATCATTGTTTAGATGCTTCAGTAGTCTCCATGCTTTATGGCTGTCTCTTGCGAAATCTAAGTCTTCAACAGTTTTAATCCACTGATTCCGCTTTGTCTCTTTAATAATGGAAATGAGTTTGTTTCCTGCTTCCACTGTTGCTTCACCAAAAGGATCTTCTGTAAATAAATTGTTGTATTCTTTAAGTAGAGCAGCTTGTTCTGATGTGAGACCGCGGATGTAAGATGTCCGACAACCACGAGGGATAGACATTCTGGAACATCTCTTTACAGCCGTGGTGAAGATGTCATAGCATTCTGGTGTTGGTTCTATTGAAAGAACTTCGGAATCCAATAGTTCTGAGAATTCAGACCAATTTGCCTTTTTGAAGTTGTATCTTCTACGGGAAAGGTACTTCCTGTGGTCTAACTGCAGCATATATTTGACACATTATTGGTCTATGCTGTGAGTTGGGTATTGGGGAACAGACAGATTTAATGCACTGGTGGCTAATACTGCTACTACTGAATATGAGGTCAGGGTTGAAACCACGCCTCCACCGACCACTGTTGAATGATGCAGGTAGTTTTGCATCATGGATTAGAGAGAGGTGATTTATTTCAGCCCATTCTTGTACTGCAGTCCCATTCTCATCTTCATGGTCATAGCCCCAAACATTGCTATGACTGTTGAAATCACCAATCACGATCTGTATGTCTTTATTATGGAAATTATGTGGTTTGTTGACAGTGAATACAGCACCAGGTGGTTTATAAAAAGACGAAATGGTACAGTTCGTCATTTCTAGAGTGAGAATTTCAATGTCATTTTGTTCCGTGAATGCAGTGGACATTACTTGTACATCTGGACGTACAAAGATTGCACTTCCGTATTGATTATGAGGTCTTTCTATAGCGAGATGCATTCCGTTTATTTTTGGTCTACGCATTTCATAACCTCTGTGTGTTTCCTGTACGCACAGTATATGGCACTGATATTGACTGCATAGGTCTTGTAGCAGTTCTTCCTTGGCTGGTGACATGCCTTCTATGTTAACAGAGATGATTGTTAATTGTGGCCCTGAAAAGGGCTTGGGTAGTAATGGTGTGAAAGGATTAGCCGTCAGGACATTTCGATTCATTCTCTGACGTTGCCCAGGGTACGCCTGATTGCTATTCTTCGCTTGGTCGCTTAACATTGCAATCTTCGAGGAGGCTCCTTTCATGTACCCCGAGGACGTAGTTGAGTTGATATAAGAAGTGTGTTTGTATATCCAAAGATTTGAAAAGTTTCCGCTGTGGTCGGATTGGAGTAGAGGGTGATGGTTGTGTATTTGCTGCTAGTTTTACAATAGAGTTTATTCCGTACAAGGGTCCATACGGCAGTATGGAAGAATCATAAGGTGGGTATTTGTGGACCATGATGTTCCTCAGATTGAGCATGTGGTATGGGGATGGGCGTTAATTAGGCAGGATACTGTGGGGAAGGAAGTGCTTTGGGGAAAGAACAATTGGGTGATGAATACAATACTGTGGTTAGTTTTTAAATACGGTTGGTGTATAATCGTAAGTTTTCCCAGCAGTTCTGTTGCTTGAAGATTTCTCGGGCATGCAGCCGGGTCAATTGATCGCAGATGTATGAATTTTTGATGGTGTAACATGCCATCATCTTCAGGTAGTGTTCACTGGTCAGCATGAGGAGCGCAGTTCAGGACGTGACTGCTGGTCTGCTCCAGGGGCGTTGATATTTATACCCTCCGACCCCGCCCTCCTACTCCCACTGCTGTGCTCCGATAGCGGTGGTGGGGGTAGTGTATTACAGCACTTCAAGCAGTGACCATCAGTTCTGTCAAAGACAGTCTGTCTGCTGAACTAACACACCTCAAGAACGTGTTCCAGAATAATGGCTACGACAACTGCCAAATTCGGCGCCTTCAGGCAAAAGACCACTCAACAACCAACTGAGGAAGAGGATGAGCCAAGAGCCACAGCTTTAATCCTGTACGCCGGTAATGTATCAAACAAGATTGGCAGAATTCTACGCCGACAAAACATTAAGTGCGTTTACCGCCCGCCGGCCAAGATTAAAGCCCTACTTGGCTTGATTAAACATATTTGGGTCTCAGGAAACCTGGTGTATATCACATACCGTGCGAGTGTGGTAGAGCATACATTGGGCAGACAATTTGCACGATCGAAGAATGGTGTAGAGCACATAAACACCACACCGAGCTACAGCAGCCGTCAAAATCCACAGTTGCTGAACATTGTCTTGAGACACGGCATACTATTAAATATGAGGACACCGAAGTTCTGAGAAACACATCTCATTTCTGGGACTGTGTGTATAATGAAGTCATTGAGATCTGGCTATGGAGTAACCTCATAAACAAAGACAATGGGTTCCAACTAAGCCAAGCTTGGAACTCAGCATTGAAACGGCTCCAAAAATATCAAAGCCGAGGCACTGTGCACGACGGAGGTGGCGTACAAACTGATGGTCACTGCTCGGCGTGCTGCAATGCACTAACCCCACCACCGCTATTGGAGTGCAGCGGTGGGAGGGCGGCATCGGAGGGTATAAATATCGACGCCCCCGGAGCAGACCAGCAGTCGCGTCACGAACTGCGCTCCTCACGCCGACCAGTGGATGCTACCTGAAGATGATGGCCTGTTACGCCATTGAAAATTCGTACATCTGCAGTCAATTGACCCGGTTGCACACACGAGAAATCTTCAAGCAAGGGTTGGTGTAGTTCTGTGAATTACTAATAGGAATGCCCATAGTTTGTTCAAATTTAAACACCTGGCTTTAAATTAGGGCTGCCAGAGTCTTCTTTGAAACCACAGCTCCTACCAAACTCTACAGATGGAAACTAGCTTACCAAGTTATCCTTTATTTCGTGCACCCCCTGCCTTAAACTATAATAAAAACCTTCCATTAGACGCAGCACTTAATATTATTTTTCACATATATATATATATATATATAATAACAATGAAAAAAGACGTTAAGTAGCGGAAAGGAATCAAATTAGGATAGGGAAATGAGCCACCACTTACCTTTAGATGATGGATGTGGGGCGCGAACACACAGAAAAGACACAAATAATAAAGAAATTTTTGGGATAAAAACTATTTGTCAACAAGAGAACATTATGGGAGGTGGGTGCAGCCGGAGATTGCCTCACAGAAAGACCGCCGGTCGAGAAAATGGTGGGGGTAAATTCAAACATCGGAAAAGTAGACGGGCAGTGAATCAGAGCTCATACCCGAGCAAAAATAAATATCCAAACTAATTTCTGGTTGGTGGGAAGACCAAAATATAATATATATTTAAAAAAAATATATATATATAAA
This sequence comes from Vandiemenella viatica, assembly GCA_031002005.1. Classification (NCBI taxonomy): domain Eukaryota; kingdom Metazoa; phylum Arthropoda; class Insecta; order Orthoptera; family Morabidae; genus Vandiemenella; species Vandiemenella viatica. The sequence goes on from CM061918.1 coordinate 28,134,014, forward strand.
ATATTATACAAATTAAAAAAATATAATAATAATAATAATATTTATGAAGTACTGCCCCTCTACTTTTCCGATGTTTGAATTTATCCCCACCATTTTCTCGACCGGCGGTATTTCTGTTAAGCAATCTCCTGCTGCACCCACCTCCCATAATGTTCTCTTGTTGATGAAGGGTATTTATCCCGAAAATTTCTTTATTATTTGTGTTTGTGTCTTTTCTGTGTGTTCGCGCCCCACATCCATCATCTAAAGGTAAGTGGTGGCTCATTTCCCTATCCTAATTTGATATATATATATAAATCTTATAACAGCTGAATGTTATGTGTCATTTTTTCAGTTGCAAGATCGTCAATTTGTATGATTAAATAATATCACACAAATGCAGTTCATTTTCAGTAACAATTTCAGCTGTTCTATCTGTTGAGTATGTATACAAATAATTACTTTGTTTATGCTTCATTAAACAGTTATCAACATAGAATTACATACATTTTCCAGTGTTTAACATTTCCTCATTTTTGCAACGAAGTCTTCACAGGTGTACTGCCAGATTGTGTTTTGAAAACACGATATTTTGATGTCTTGCCCTATTGTCTTCATCAGGTATGGAGACATCTGCACTGGTCAGTTGACCATCAGATACTGAGACAGCTCAGGTGCCACACCTCCTTATATATACTTTAACAATGTTATGATATTGGCAAGTATCTCATATTTTTTAGATTCAGTAGTCAAAGAAGCAATTGAAATTCAATTGGCTGATACATTCAACAGAGATAATGGGCTATGTCTTAGTGAGGCATGGAAACTAGCATTGGCAACTCTCCACATGGTATGTCTGTCCAGCAACTGCCATAGACGGCTCAATATTAGCTTCTGTGGGCTGCAATGAAGAACTGTTGCCAAGTTCAGTGGCAGCCTACTACCGGGCATGGGTGACAGAGAGAGCTGTCAGCTATATAAGGAGATGCAGCACTGAGCTGTCCCAGTATCTGATGATCAGCTGACCAGTGCAGATGTCTGCACACCTGACGAAGACGACGAAGCAAGTCGTCGAAATATCGTGTTTTCAAAACACAATCCGGCGGTACACCCATGAAGACTTCATTGCAAGCATATACTGGGAAAGTCTCCATTCTTAAATTGCTCGTATTTGTACACGATTCCTGGCACCACCGATTTTTAGATGCATTTTTCAACCATGGGTCTTTTTTTTATATATAGTTTATTTTCACTCTTGCTGCTATGATACTGCAGTAAAGAATTTCATCTACTACCTGGCAATACTCCTTCCTCATGTTCCAGGGATTCCTTACATACAACCTGTCCTTGAACTCCAACAATCTCAGTACCCTTGAAACCAGAGCCATAAAAGAATGATCAAAGAATGAGAACACCACCATCCTTCCAGCTAACTAGGGCTTCTCATGGACCACAGTGACTATGGGGCTTTGAGACAGCTCCATGCAATGAGTAAGTACTGTCGACTTCCTACAGATCCTACTACTTCAATTTGCCAAGATGTACACACTTTCCTTAACTTACAGGGACCCTTACAAGACCACTCACCAAAATCCTTGTCCCTCCTTACTCTGTAGAATCCCCGTAGCCTCACATTGTACCTTCTTTACAGGGCTGGTGATGCTCAGCAACCTATAATTGCGACACATGGATCACCTACTGAACAAACTTCAACTCTTCAGTGCCTCGAACCTTTTCTACAGAAACTACTGACAATTTAAAAAAAAAAGTCCACGCTTACCTGAACATCTTCCCACAGTCCCCATTCCTGTACTGCCAAACTAATTCCTCCTCTCCATTGATGCCACTTCCTTCTAAACCAATACCTATCCTTCTCAAGGCCTCAGTGCCTAAGAACCTTGGAAATACAACCCTCTGACAGCATCCCAAGCACACAATTCCTCATTCCTTAGCACACTTCATTTCATTGAAAAACTCCTACTCCAACACATAAGTTTACCACCAGTAATGCAACACTGTCATGGATACACATATTGCCCCTGTCTAGTACATACCTAATCCTAGGCTGCCTGGAGAAACAATTCCTGAACAAAATTTCACCTAAAGCTCTTGCATTGTTCAGATACATAGATGATATTTTTACTATCTGTACCCACAATGGAAACCACTTACTAGACATCCTCAACTCTCTAAGCAATAGCCACTTCATCAACTTTACTTGGACTTGCTCCCACATGTTATAAGACAGCAGCACTTGCTTCCCCTATCCAAAGATCATTCACCTGCTGTCAACAAGAAATTACAGTAACATATACAGTGAAGTGGGCCCCTGCAAGGTCTTACCCCATAATCCATTTCACTTCTTACTCCTCAAAATCCACGTATGCCAACCCTTTATCTCCTTCCAAAAATCCATAAGCCTGGCAATCCAGGACACCCTATTGATACAGTTTATGGGTCACCAACTGAATGCATCTCTGATTTGGTTGACCAATACCTACAACCTATAGTCTATCAGCTCCCCTCATATATCAAGGATACAAAACACTTCCTCTTCCGGCTTTCTACTATACCCACACCTCTTCCTTTCAATTCCATACTGGTAATAATTGAAGTCCCATCCTTGTACACAAACATTCCATACTGGCATGGCCTCATGGCCAAGCACCATTTTCTGGATCAGCACCCTCACAACAATGTCCCTATGACATCGTTCCTCATCAAATTGGTCCATCTGATTCTCAACAACTACCCCTTTGAAGGTAATTTCTATCACCAAACCTGTGGCACTGCCATGAGACCCACATGGTCCTCTTTAAGCTAACCTATTCACAGGCCATCTGGAACAAACATTTCTTTAGGAAGTTACTCTCAAATCCCAAATTTATCTTAGATTCGTAGATGATATCTTTATGATTTTGACGCATGGTGAAAACGACCTGCTAAATTTCCTAAACTGTCTTAATACCTTTAACATGGTGAAATTCACTTGGACCTACTCCGACACCCAGGCCACATTCTTGGATGTGGATTTGTCCAATGGCTACCTCAACTCCTCAGTCCACATCAAACCCACCAACCTTCAACAGTATCTCCATTTTGACAGTTGCCACCCGTACCATACCAAATGTTCTCTCCCCTAAAGTTTTGGCATTCCAGATAGTTGTAGATGCTCCAACCATGCATTATTCAAACAATATTTCACGAGCATTGATATCTCTTTGGTTGACAAACAGCTTATGTGGGCAACATTAAAACCTACTCTGCCCATCAATCATCCCAAACCTGCAAAAACCAACCACAATCCAATCCTGGTCACACAATACTACCCAGTCCTCGAATCCATTAACAGAATCCTCCGGCAGGGTAATGACTTCCGGTAAACCTGCCCAGAAATGCTATCCATTCTTCCCAAAATCCTCTCTGCACCTCCCGGAACTTGTTTTATCAGGCCGCCTAATCAAACATAATTTTCCACAAACATAGTATTCCTCATCCCAGCAGTCAGCCCCAAGGCTCTTTCCCATGCAACAGACTCTGCTGCAAGATGTGCAACATGTACCATCCCACCATCACTTGTACCAACACTGTTACTTGGGAAAGCTTTCCGATCATAGGACACACCACCTGTGAAACCTGTAATGTAATCAACTTTCCTTAATAATAAATGGACACCGACAGATGGTATTCACATGGAACCCAAACACCCAGTTGCTTCTTGTGCCTTCATCCATGACATGAATGATTTTATCTCTTGTTTCACGGTCCATGTTATCAGAGCCCTCCTTAATAGCAGCAGCTCCTCTGAACTCACAAGGTGGGAACTTGCCTACCAGTACAAATTGGGTACAAGGCAACCACATGGTTATTATTATTATTCTCGTATCACAAACATCAAAATACACAGTTAAATACATTGTGCAAATCAACAACCTTAAACACACTTAGCCCAGTACTTTACAACCTCAATTGCATTGTGTGTTGCTGGAAACAGGTCTCCGTTGTTGCAGGATGATGGGCACATAGGGCACTCGAGCATATGATTCATAGTTTGGTCTTCACCACATCTCACTTAATGCTGGTAGCATCAGTATAAACCCATCTCACTAGGTTTTCCTTCGACCTCTCCACTCCTGCTCGCAATCGATTTAAGGACCACCAGACGTTCCAGTCCTTTGCATGACCAGTGCTCTGCAACTGTCAGTGGTCCCAAGATGTTAGGGACCTTCATTTTCCACAACTGTACTCTTGCCTTTTCAGGTGACCCAATTAGTTCTCAACTTCAGATAATATCCGGCCATTATTATTTTTATTATTACTTATTTTCAATTATGTTTACCTTTTTTTATCCTCTCTTTGCCTCCTTCCCCACTACTTAAATTGAACCACTAACCTGAGGTGATGTTTAACTTCATAGAACCTTTGGTTTAATTTTTTCAATTAATATATGTATATATTGTAATTCATATTTAAATAACAATGAAAGAAAAGAAATGTCGCCAGGGAATATTTACGTGGAAAGGACAGGTAAAATACACCCAACACTTACCAAAGTTGAAGGGAGGAGGGCAGCAGCAACACACAAATAAAATTCGTATTTAAATTTTATTATATTATTTTGCTCTTCCCACCTACCAGAGATCAGTTATGATATTTATCTATATGCTCAGGTAATAGCTCTAAATCACTCTCCTTCTACCTGTCCTCGGTTTGAATTTACCCCCACCATTTTCGTGGCCAACAGTCTTCCTGCGAGGCAGTCTCCCACAACACCCAGCCCCCAATAATTTTCTCCTGTTAATAAAGGGCTAGACCCAAAAATTTCTATATCATATGTGTTTTTACACCCCACATCTATCATCTAAAGGTAAGTGATGGCTCATTCCCCTATCCCAATTTACAAACCCTTTTCGCTATTTAGCACCTTCCTTGGGGTTATCACTGAAAGAAATTAACATTTTTACATAAAGGTGCAAAATGTTTTTGATATTTTTTAATTTGAATGTATTTAAATTTATAAAATACAGTTTTCAGTAAAATAAAAATCTTAATAAATTTTCTGTTTCATGACATTGTTATTCTATTCCAGGAAAGTGACAGTGATGTGTCTGTATTGATGGAGGTGAGAGTGGTCCCATCCAGCTTCCACAAGCCACGTCCCTGCAGCAGGGCAGAGCAGTCTCAGAGTCTTGACTTTCAGGAGGTATCATCAGTATAGGAGGATGGTCTGAAAAGTTTCCGACCTCAATGTGAAGATGACAGCACTTGTAAATAAAAGCTAGTGAATTTCGTTGTTTATCTGTTGACAGTTATTCACCAAAGTTCAGCCATTTTGGACATGCTGTTATTATCTAACAGTCGTTTGAGTGAGTTGATGTGAGTGTTTTTGTGAAAATGGACAAAATCGAGTATCAAGCTGTCATTAAATATTTGTTTTTGAAAGGCAATACGCCTACGCAAATCAAAGATGTGTTGGATTCTGTGTATGGGGACTCTGCATCATCACTTACCACAGTGAAATTATGGGCAGCTCAATTTAAACGTGGCCATAAGGGCTTGGGAGACGATGAACGTTCGGGACTTCAAAAAACTGCTACTATCATCGAAAACATCGCCAAAGTTCACCAATTGGTGCTAGTCGACTGCCGATTTAAAGTGAGAGAGGTAGCAGAGGTTATGAACATTTCAAAAGAATGTGTTTGTTACATATTAAATCAACATTTAGGTATGAGAAAGCTGTCCGTGCATTGGGTGCCACGTTTACTCACATTAGACCAAGAACGTGTTCGAATGAACATTTCCAATGATCTATTGGTGCAGTTTAGACACAATAAATCCGAGTTTTGGTGCCGATTAATTACTGTAGATGAAACTTGGATACACCATTATACGCCCGAAACAAAAATACCATCCAAACAGTGGACTGCAAAGGGGGAACCGGCTCCAAAAAGGCAAAATCTGTTTTTTTCGGCTGGGAAAGTGCTGGCGACTGTTTTTCGGATAGTCATGTAGTTATTTTAATCGATTACCTTCAAAAAGGAAAAACCATTACAGGAGCATACTACACATCATTACTCGACAACCTGAAGGCAGAACTTGCGGAAAAACGGCCACATTTGCAGAAAAAGAAAATCCTGTTTCACCAAGACAACGCACCGTGTCACACCTCAGCGGTTGCCATGGCGAAAATTCACAAATTACGGTTTGAACTGCTTGACCATCTGCCTTACTCCCCAGATCTAGCCCCAAGCGACTTCTTTTTGTTCCCTCGTGTAAAAATTGCGCTCGGAGACAGAGATTTTCATCAAATGAAGAGGCAATCACCTTCGTGAACAATTATTTTGCAGAGAAAAAACACCGAGTACTATTTGGACGGGTTACAGAGATGGGAGCATCGCTGGGAGAAGTGTTTAGAGTTACAAGGAGACTATGTTAAAAATTAAAAAAAAAAAAAAAATCAGAAAAAATGTCTTGTATCTTTGTTAGGTCGGAAACTTTTCAGACCATGAGATTTTTTACAGTCTTATGTCACTAAAGAGCAAAATAGTAGAAATGAGGTTGTTTTCAATCACAAGTGACAGCTGTGATAGTATTAAGTGAAATATTTAAATTCAGTTTATCATGATCCATTATTCAATGGCTAATTGCCCAGCATTTGATGAACTTTAACCCATTGCGGTTAAAGGATTTATACTTAAAATTTTCTGTATGTCTGAGTTTCAATGTCAGTGATTGTCTCTCAGTGTAAGAGTAATTGGTCCATCAGTGTAATTCTATGATGTGTTATGTAATCTCGTGCCCAATTTCCAGTCTCCCACATTTTGTTGTAGATAAAATGCAGTTTTCCAAATCTTTGATCATTTTTTTATTACCACTTCTGCTTCTTTTTTATAAATATATTTTGCATGTTGTTTATTCACATCACTTTCTTTTATCACATCAGTATACTATGTTTCACAATACATCTTTCAGTTTCCATCTTCTCATCCATAATTAGGGAAATATTTTCTTCCCTAACAGTGTATTGAGCTAGGTCCAAACCTAGTGTCTTGTTACTTTTCAGTGACTGGGTGGAGGTGCTTGTGATTGGTTGCTGAAGGATTTCAAGCTCGTTTGTTGTGTCTCTTGAGCATAGATCATTGTTGTTGTGGGGATTTCTCATTACTTGATAGAAATGTTACAACTCTGGTAATGGTTTCCTGTTGGTTAGCATTCTCAGCTTTCATTTATCAGTGCTAGCTACCCTTTGTTATTAGTTCTGATATTGGTGTGTTCAACATTCTTATATTTTTTCAGACTGATATAACCTACATTAGAGTTTTTCTTTTTTCAGCCAATTTCTATCATCTTTTTTGTTGTTGGCTATTATTACTTTTCAATGTTATGCTCCTTTCCACTGCTGTGATTGTAGGCTCTTTGAAGAGTGATAATTTTCTGCAATTCTTGAGTGAAAAAAGCTTAACATTGGGAACATGCTCTGTAATATACACTTAAAATCAACTGTTAAACTTGGTAAAATTACCTATTTTCAAATTCCAGGAGGTGATAGAGGAGCATCCAGTTACAGTTGTAACACCAAGTCCCTTACAATCAAAATCAGAGATTAGAGTCCTGAGCTCAACTCAAGATTGCACATATCAGGCTGATGCTGAAGTTGAGATCATTCAAACGAGTGAAGCTTTTTCCAAACAAGAGGTAAGAATCAACTAGCTACTATTTATTGTCTACTTCTGTTGGTCTTATAAAGAAGATTGTATTGAGTTCAAACAAAGGAAATGATTATGCCTTGCCACAATCTGCTCAATTAATTGTGCCATATTCGAGTAAGGTAATTGTTATTGCATCTCATCACAAAATATTTAATCCAGAAAACAAATATGCTGATTATTGGTGCTAATAAATAAGATTAAAAGTTTTCATAAAATAAGGTTAAAATTTTCAAAATATTTTTTATTTCTTAGGTCCATTAGGCTCCAGGTAAACATTAGCTGACAGATTACTCATGAAAATGGGAAAGGGGGAGGGGGGTTGAAAACCCCAGAACATTCTTGTTAGGTCTGGAACATTGAACCCTGCAGGAGAAATGTTTATGTTTTCATCTGTCTGCAGTACATGTGACTTAGCTTGTGTATGATAAGTGTGTTTTTTTTTATCAAATGTGTAGTTTATGGGGGAGAGATTGAGGACCATCCCAGAATTCTTCTAGACGAATGGGGAAATCTGCCTAAAAAACCACAATCGGGACAGCCGATCAGCAAGTTTAGGGACTCGAATGTGATCCCGTTGACTTCCCTGATCCACTGTGGTGGTGCCATAACATATGCAACCACACTGGCTGGTGTTTTTTGTTGTTATTATTTTTATTTTTAACATTTGGTAGGAGTAGCTATCCAGAAAATAATTAAAACAGTCAGTTATTTAAAATAAGTTGGGAGGCAGTGCAGAAAAGAATATATGTCAGAAGATCTGAGGGACTAATAAGAAAACATAGATAACAGAAGTGGAAGAAATCATATTTTAATAAAAGACAGTAGCATGAGGGTACAAAGCAATAATGATGCAAAGAAAGATGTCTTTTTAGTCTTCATTAATACCATTACTTTGTGTAGCTCATTTAATGTTATTGGATGAGCTTGTTTTTATTTTTGCCATCTATTCCAGTTTTGTCCTTGTGTTTATCCATTCAGAGAACAGTGAAATATCATTACCAATCTCTCTCGGCTATTGGATTGTAAAACAGTTTATCTTTTCTGTCTTATTTAAACCTCTCAGCACTCAGTAAACTCTTTCCTGTCTACCATAAGTTAAGTGCATGGAAGGGAAAAGATGACAGTGACCACAAGCTGGCACTCGATTTCAGGCACAAGGGTATAGGAAGATTCTCTTTTTTAGGTAAGGGTGTCAGGAATTGGAATGAGTTACCAAGAGAAATGATGAACAATTTACCAAAAACATTGAAAGAATGTAAATATAAAATTTGTAGAGGTCAAATGTAGGTGGGTGCAGGATAGGGGGAAGATAGGGGTGTAGGGAAATTGCCATCGGAGCCTGTGCTCCATTGCAATTAAATTAAAACCTTCTATATCATTTATACAATTCTGCCAGGTTTGTCGTTCTTACTTCTCTCCTATCTGCATGTCCTTTGTACATGATTCTTAAATAGAGTGTTCACCGTGATTAGTTTATATTTGTCACAAAATTCTAACAACCTGCTCCCTCGTAAATTTCTTTCTGCTGGCCCAAAACTTCCTACAGTATTCCCCTTTTTACCTTTTCCCAATAATGTACGTATTTCAATCACCCACAATTATTAGATTTTCTTACCTCTTAATATATTGGATTAATTCTTCAATTTCATCATATATTTTCTTTATTACATCATCTAATTCTTGTGACAGTGACATATACACTTGTACTAACATGATTAGGGCAGGCTTAGTTTCTACCCTCGTCAAAATAGTCCTGTCACTAAATTGTTCATAATAACTCATCCATTTCCCCACTCTCTTGTTTATTATAAATCCTTCACCAATAACTCAACTGACAGATTTTGTGTTAATTATCTTGACCAGAAAACTGTGCATTCTTCCACTTGATGTAACTTAAGTCATTTCATCTCCCTTTTTAAGTTTCTTAATCTACCTGCCCTATTCAGACTTCTAACATTCCACGCTCTGACACATAGAATGTTTCTATCCATTCTGATGGCTCCTTCCACACTCTGCCTCATAGAATGTTTCCATCTGATAGCTCCTCCCTGAGCAGTCCTTAAACAGAGATTGAGTGGTTGGACTATTTTACCTCCAGAGTATTTTACCCTGGAAGAAACCATAATTCTATATGTAATTTGAGAGGATTACATGTTCTCAAGATACCTTTTTGGTTCTTTAATCTAGAGGCTTCTAATAGTTTTGTGCATTCCCATGCCTTTGTTCTTTTCTGATTCATCCATCTTAAAGAGTTGTTTCAATCCCAAGGGCAAGAGGGTGCACAGGACCACTCCTCATTCTTCCACCCTCCTTTTAGGAGGCTGATGCCAACCAGTGTGTGACTCCTTATACTGGGAATCATACAGTTGCCAGAGTGTTGTCCGTGCATTTGGGGTGAACTGCATGAAGGAGAAGTTGAAATTTGGTTGGAAGAGCCTAATATAGCCTCTCCCAAACTCTTAAACCCCCGTCAAGGCTACATGTACTTAAAAAAATACAAGCTACAGGCTTATTCAGAATGTTTTCAGATCAAGCTGCCTTCTCCATGAAAAACACAGATAATGTTATTTTCAGAGGGTCTTTTTTCAAGGAAAAAACCCTTTGCATTGTACCCCAATTCATATTCACTATCACTATGCCATTTTTCCATTAACATAGTATCATAATAAACCATCCTTCATCATTTAAAAAAAATAAGTAATATAAATTACAAAGAAAGGGAAAATGACTCATCACTTACCAAAGTTGAAGGCAGTGATGGGTGAAGGACATATATGACGAACACAAGAATATACAATATTTTGGTTTTACACCTTATTCATGCTGTAGGAAATGAGTCATGTAGTTCGGGAGCTGTGCACATGCCGAAGTTGAGTAAATAACAAATAAAACAAAATGTTTTTTTAAACTTTTTATCGGAAGTCTCTCTAAAAAGGCTGTCCATCGCAATCCTCACCCAGAAATTTTGGCCAACCTTTTGTAATGCTAGGTAGCATCCTTACCTTCCTGTGCGATCAACCCTTTTATCCAGTAAGACAAACTCCAATACCTCCTCCTCATAGTTGATTGATTGTTGATTGTAAAACCTGCATTGTGAACCCTGCATCTGTAACTTTCACTATTCACACCATTGGAGCAGTTCCTTTATGACTTAACTGTCAGCAACTGTGGTGTTTCCCTTACAAAATACTTGTTATCCATGAGGATCTCATAGATAATTATTTAATACTCACCCAAAATCCTTTAGATTACTGTAAGCATACTGAACCATAGTTATTTCACCAAACATGGTGGGTGATCGGTTAACGTTCTGGCCTCGCATTTGAGAGAATGCTGGTTCGAATCCCCTCCAGGCGTCCAGATTTGGGTTTTCCATGGTTTCTCCAAATCACTCCAGGTGAATGCTTCCTTCAAAAGGGCATGGCCAAATTCCTTCCCATTCCTTGTGTTACAATTATCTGTGGCAGACAATGATTCATTTCTCTGTCCTTGTTTCAAATTTTCCAGTTAGCTGTTTCGCACCATACCAAATCTGCTTACATAATATTTTAGCAGATTTCTTTACTTATTTATTTATTTTGTGTCAAAAGAGTTGCTTTACATTTGTTAGAAACACAAACAATATTAACCATAACAGAACAAAACAGAAAGCTAGCAAGAAATGGATAACAATCAATATCATTGAATTCATATTATGGAAGACCAAAATCAGCAACTTGTACAGCGTAGTCACTAGTGTAAAGGAGCATGTAGAGTGCAGGTTGATGGGCACTGTGGGCAATTGTATAAATGCTGAGTGATCTGTTCTGCCCTACACTCACACACATACCATCTTGCTAAGTTATCCTTTGTCCTACCCACATCACTTCTCAGCCAGTTTAGTGCTCTCCATGTCTTCCAGTTAAGATAGCCAACTGGTGGTAGTGCCTCTACAGTATGTACCCACAAGTCATTCTTGCTCAACACGGATTGAGCCGGGCAACTTTTGGCGTTACATCTAATGCAGCTGTTGTCCTCAAGAAGCTTTTTCTAGAGTTCAGCCTTTGTGTGGGTAGTTGATGCCTGAATAATGGATGAGCAGCATTTTGACCTTATTTCTTTATAACTTAGCAGCTACATCCCATCTTATATCAGCAGAGTGGTCTGGTGGCTCATTTAGCTAAGGCATGTGACTGGGGAATGGAAGATCCCCCAGTTCGAATCCCGGTCTCAGCTGGAATTTTCGCGAGCCCTAAAACTGACCCTCACCTCTGGCAGAGCTTTGCTTTGTTCAGGTGAAGCACGCTAGGACACTCCGTGGTTTGGATTTCACATAAAGCTGTAGGTCCTCTTTGCCCAGTAGGATTACCAGGTTAGGGCAGCCATGACAGAGACGCATGCGCGGCTAATCGAAATTCTGTCACATGGCAGCCAAACAATCCTTCAGGATCTCCCGGCCAACAATGCCATACGCGTTTACCTTTTTTATATCAGGAGGTGTGATTCGTTCCAGAGCGTGTGACTGTAAGGCAACCCATCAGATTTCATGCAGCACTATGTTTGCTTGTTTTCCATTAACAGACTTGTACCAAACAGGACAGGCATATTCTGCAGCAGAATAACACAGTTCAAGGGCTGATGTTCTGAGCACTGCAGGATGTGCATCCCATATGTTTCCTGTGAGTTTCCGCAGGATAATATTGCGGGCTGAAACTTTGCCTCTTGTGTCTTAGCAGTGCTTTTTCTAAATGAGGAAGCAATCCAGTGTAACTCCGAGATATTTTAGATTGAAACAGTGGTCTAGTTCTACACTCTCCCATCTGACTTTCAGTTTCCCATTGGCATGTCAGTTTTGTAAATGGAGTGTGCATAGTTGAGTTTTGGATGATTCCGGTTTCAACTGATTATCTTTATAGTAAGGTTGTGATAGATTGTAAACCATTACTTGATGCTCCTCGACTGTTCCATAATCTTTGGCTTGCACTGCTAGTGCTAAATCATCCATATAGACAATACTTCAAGTCATTGGCAGCTGGAGCTGATTGTTAACGTAAATACTGAATGACACTTCCTTGGGACAACCCATTTTTTTGTGTTCTTATTCGACTTTTGTTGCCCTGAAATTTGATGTAAAAGCTCGGTTCTGAAGTAAATTTTGAATGATTTCTGTAAACTCAAAGTCACTTGTATGTTGATATAACTTGTGCAACAAGAGGTTATGCTATATGGTGTCATATGTTGCAGAAAGATCTACTAAAGCCACTCCTTTTATCAACCCTATCTCAAAACCATCCTCAATGAGCCGAGTAAGGTTGAGGACGTGTGCAGTGCAGTTTTTGTTAAGTCTGAAACCTTAAAAATTTATTTTAAAACACTCTCTAAATGACATATGTTCTCTTGGTGTAAAAAGTGCATCCAAGTTGCTTATTCACATCAGAAAATTATTGTTTAGGATTTGCTGTGTTCAGTAGGTTGTTTGATCTAGTTCTCTTGTATTATCTGCTTTTTTGGAGCTACCTTAATTGTTGATTAATGTATGTCAGACCAAAATAACCAGAAGCTGGCGAATATGTAGCAACAAAATAAAAATAAAAATTATCAAAGGAGGTACAAAAACTTGTGAAATACTAAACGAATTGTGTTGAAGAATGAAAATAATAGGATGAGAAATTATGCAACTATTTATTTTCTATTACCTGATAGAAATATGTCTATATTGATTCACTATAGCACATTGTCTTTGTAAATTCAAAACAGAGATATAAATTTTAAATTTTGCTTTTTGCTGCTACCAATAATTTATTATAGTGTATGAAGAAAACAATGATATTTCCAACTTCCAGGGTATGAATGTGTCTTGTACGTCCTCTCCATCCCAGAATACGAATTGCTTAACAGAGGATGTCGACAATGAGGTAAAAAATATTTGTTTTTCTTCCTTTGTTTGTTTTTCTACTTATGTCTTATGGAAATTACTTTACAAAATTGAATAACTTTTTGTATGCTAGTAAATATATTTCTTCAGTCAAAAATATATGAGTGTCCAAGATAAACACACTCACCAAAGGTGAAGGGATAAGGTAAGAAGCAACAAAACATATAATTCTTAAGTTATCTGCTAGTTTTGTGTATGTGATTTTTGGTGATGCAGCCCTCCTCCCTTTAACTTCGTTGAATATTTGTTTTAATTTATCTTTCTTTCTGTATAAATATTGCCTCTTGGCATACTCTGTTGTTGCGAAGATTGACACACTTTTTACTGCTGCAACCATGTGAGATGAATTTGTAATCACCGGTTAGGAAACTCTATTTTTATATTAACATTTTTGTACAATGGGACAGGAAGGAGATCTGTCGCAATAACATGAACAAGATGGATGGACCAGGCATAGAAAGGGACAGAAGGCAACGGAATTGATTGGAGACGAGTAGTGGAGGAAGAATCGTAAAGATACCATCAAATGGAAGAGGATGTGTTGGAATACACATAATCATGGCTGTTGTTTAAAAAAGAAAAATTTATAATACAATAAATTTGGGGAGAGCGGGAAAATATAAATAAGGGAGATAATCCTATCCATCATATACTGTAAGTGGTGTCCATAAATAAGTGCGCTCAAAATGGGAGTGGGGGGGGGAGAGGGATTCGATGAAATCTCATTTAGAGGGATTTAGTGTGATGAAGCAAAATACATGAACATATCAAATTAATTTAATTATTTAAAAATCATAAACTGAACTGGATCACCTCAACTTACAAAATCTCACCAATGGGAAGGGGGAAACCAAATTAAAAAAAAAAAAAAAAAAATCCTCATGTAATCAATGGACACTTCTTAAGGGAAGTAGGATGTTGCAAACAGTTAAAAACAGACCAGGAACATTTTATAAATTTTTGGACTTAAAACATATAATATCTACATCCACCTACATCTACATCCATACTCTGCAAATCACAAACATTGTGGGTGGCAGAGGGTGCTAAGCACCAGTCCTAAACCTGCCCATTCCAATCCCGAATAGTGCGAGGAAAGAAGGAATACATATAAGTATCAGTACGGCATCTTATTTCTCTAATCTTATCCCTCCGGTCATTGCGACCTAAATAGGTTGGCGGAAGAAGAATTTCATTGCACTCGAAATTTAAATTTTTTCGCATATTCTCCAATAAATTCAAACGCAAGCTACGTCGTCTGTCTTCCAAACTATCCCAGCCCAATCTATGTATCAATTCTGTGACACTTTCATAAGGGCTGTAACAACAAGTCACGAATCTAGCGGCTCTCCTCTGCACCCTCTCAACTGAATCAATCAGAACCTTGCGATACGGATCCCAAACCCCACAACAGTAATCCAGATGCGAACGCACTAGTGTTTTATATGCTATCTCCTTTGTTTGAGAGTTACAATTCCTCAAAATACGATCTATGATTCGTAATTTAGAATTAGCCTTGCCTACGACGGAAGTTATGTGAATGTCCCATTTCATGTTGCTTTGTACTATCACCCCCAGATACTTCACGGAATCATCCGTGTCAACAGGTGAATTGTTTATTTTGTACTCGTGAACAAACTGATTCTTCTTGTTACTTATCCGCATTGCCTTGCACTTTTTGCAATTAAGTGTAAGCTGCCATTTACGGCACCAATCGAAAATAGCATCCAAATCACGCTGAATTTCTAAGCAATCGTCGGAGCACCTTATTTCCCTATAGATAACCGTATCGTCGGCAAACAATCGCAACCAGCATTTGATGTTGTCAGCTAGATCGTTTATAAATATTAAGAAAAGAAGTGGACCTATTACACTTCCTTGAGGAACGCCCGAAGTAACATTTATCTTAGATGAGGCTTCCCCGTCAACAACGACATATTGTGATCGACCAGTTAGAAAATCACGTATCCACTCGCAAATCTGAGCTGAAATACCGTAAGCTCAAATCTTCGCTCAAAGTCGGTTGTGTGGCACAAAATCAAAAGCTTTCTGAAAATCCAAAAAAACTGCATCAACTTGCTAGCCTGCATCAATAACTTTCATTATGTCATGGGAAAATAGGGCCAATTGTGTTTCACACGATCTCTTCTTCCGAAATCCATGTTGACATGGTGTAAGTAACTCGTTCTCATCTAGAAACTTCATTATGTTCGAGCATATGACATGTTCCAGAATTCTGCTGCAGACCGATGTTAGAGATATGGGTCGATAATTCCTAGGATCACTCCGATCTCCTTTCTTAAAAACGGGAATTACCTGGGCTATTTTCCAGCTAGATGGTACTTTTCTCTCTTCTAGTGATTTACGGAATATATCTGACAGAAATGGTTCAATATGCTCCGCGTATTCAGAAAATACTCTTACCGGTATAGCATCGGGACCCGCCGCTTTACCCCACTTCAGGAGTTTTAATTGCTTTAGAATTCCTACGCTATCAATTTCTATTGGATCCATCTCTAATTCCACACGATGTGGTAAAGTGGGGATGTTTTCCATGTTTTCTTGCGTGAATGAATTTTTGAATTCAGTGTTAAATACGGTAGCCTTGTCGCGACTGTCTTCAACCTCCCGTCCGTCTTTTATTAGAACTGGCTTATTGTTCCCACTACAACTAACTTTTTTTACACACAACCAAAATTTCTTAGGGTTTTCAGTGAGGCTATTAGAGAGAGAATTTTCACGAAAGTTATTAAATGCCTCACGCATCGCATTCTTAACACGTCCCCTTATCTCCTCTAACTTATCTAAATCAGTCCGATGCATCGTCCTTTTTGATCGTGCATGTAACATATAATATAAAGTGTATAGTCTGAGAGCCATAAAAATGTTGTTGCTGATGTGGGTTACTTATATAAAATGGGACTAGAATTGAACTACATTGATACATTGATATGAACAAAAGGAAATAAGGTGAGGTAAAAACTAGAAGAAAATAAATCCGAATACTATACCTAGAAAACATACACCTTTCTTAAAATTTAAATATTTAACAGGATTTAAAGCATTTACTACAGCTATTTGGGAGGAGATGGTTCCTGTACCAGGGAGAAGGGACAGGAATGAAAACAGTGGGGAAAGAATGTATGGGATCAAGTGGGAAGGGGGAGGGGGTAATGCAACAAATAAAGAAGGGAGAGAAAAAAATCGTGTACGGCTATTTCAGATCAAAACGAGGTGGATAAGTACTGGTAGGCCAGTTCAGATAAACTACTGTTAAAAGGGAGAACATTCTGATCTTGCGTGGTGCTATAAGCAAGGATTTTTACAGCATGAACTGAGAAATAAGAATTCAGCAAATTATGACCGCATGTTGTGGTGCCTGCTGCAACTGAATGCTCAGGATTTTGGCTGTAACAATCCATTCTGATGGATCATTTATTGGTAGTGATACAGAACATTTGTTGCAAAGTGATAAATAACTTGAAGTTTTGCACGTGGCATGCCACACGAAGGAAAATTCTCTCAAGGGGGAGAATTGGTGAAGATGTTAATAACTGGTTGTATATTTCAAGTCTTCCTGCACATTCCATTGCTAGTTTATGAACCATGGAGTTGTCTAATTCAGCGGTTCCCAATTTTTTTTGGCCACAGAACCCTAACTGATCATACAATTTTTGGCAGACCCCATTTTTATAAGCATAAGCTGAAAACCCAGTCTCGCATCGGTAAGCTGTCATAAATGGTTGCAGAACCATGTTAGCCTTCTCACGGCACGGTTATTACTCTTTTCAACTAACATTTTATTTAATTCTTGGACTGAACATGGAACCCTTGAGACCCTTCCACAGAACACCAGGGTTCCGCGGACCACCATTTGGGAACCACTGGTCTAATTGATTGTGATGATTTGATAACAGTGACAATTAACAGGAAGGACAGGTAAAACCTATACCATCTAGTGTGGTACATGCCATCTCACACAACTCTAACAATGGCAAAAATTCTGCTCGTGTGTTCTGCGGATCAGTTATATCATGTGCGACATTTCAACAACTGCTCCCATTGCTTACGTCAGGCGAAAGGGTCAAAGTTGACACTACGACAGCAAAACACCTACTGTGCCAGCTCGCGATTTCAGCTCACATAAATACCCTATGGCTGGCAGGTGCATGCGAAACTGCTCATGGAGCTGCTTTCCGATTGGCCGGCATAGGAACTGCTCTCCACTGGCCGGCGTGGGTTCTGCTCTCTCATTTGCCACCGCTTTGTTTTGTAAAAAATTTGAGAATATATAGCTTTTAAAAATAATTCTGTTTTTGGGGTACCCCCTCATAGTAAAGAGATTGGTAATTAAAATACATACAAATTCAATACATTTGTTATCATGATGTTTTCACAAAAAAAAAAATCTAACGTGTGGACCCAAACTTTGACTTTCTGCGAGTTTTGTGTTTGCTGGTCCCAACTACCATCATCTGCGGTAATTTATTTTTGAATTTCCCCATCCTTCTTTAGTTTCAATTTTTTGTTTATTCTCTTAACAGATCTAAACTAATTTTCTAATTTAATTTTTTTTATACAAAAAGGAGAAATTTACTAATTCAGCAGTAAACTTTCCTACAATTATTATATATCAACTTCCCTCCACCACTGCAATCCCCACAATTCCCATCTGGTTCATGTGATGGGTCTCAGTGTGTACATGTACGACCCCCTTGCCATATGTTTCACCTCCAACATGAGTAAGTTGGAATTATCTTGGTTCTCCGGGTGAAGCCGTGCCGATTTATTAAAAACGAACAATTCTGCCATCATTCTGTGGCTTTCATCAGAGGACTGCACTGAAAGCCACAGCATGATGGCAGAAACGTTAGGCTTTAATAAATTGATGCGTCTCCACCCAGAGAACCAAGTTAATGCATACAGTGTTTGTAGAAGCTTTTATTTTTCCTATCTATTCATATTTTGGTAATGATGATTGGTATTTATGGATCAGGAGTAAGCTGTATTGAAGAAGTCTACTAAAACAAGTTCTGAAAGAGGTAGGGAGGATTTCAAGACACGAATAAAGGAAATTTATAATCACACCATAAGATACAGTTGAAGTATTAGTTCAAGAACTCTTCTGTATTTCTTCTCAACAGGTGTTTGTTGATTGTGGAGTTATTTTCAGTGAAGTCTTCTATGGGAACATTGTTTACTTGTTAAATCAGGGAATACTTCCAAGATATGAATGCTCGAATGATATTGTCAGAACACTCAGTGAGAGTCACAGTTAGAAGTCAAATATGCCACACATACTGGAACTCATATGGATGACATCTGTAAAACTGGTAAAACTATTTGGGGTAATGTTGTAGTTATTCAAGTATTGGATGTTAGTTGATTTGTTATGGGTATTGAAGTGCGAGTTGCATCAACATCTAGATGATGAAATCTATGTGAGAGTAGGGCCAAGTGAATTTCCAAGTATGGCAGGAATTAAGGTTCTAAATTTATAGCATTTGCGAATGTTACAATTCTATAATTATATGAAACATGATATAATAAGTTTTAAATTGTAAATGTAAGTTTTGATGCAAATTCATCACTGATGAGAGATGAAATGCATATAGCAGTAAACAAATGAAAACAAACTGCATAGGCATTCTTTACTAATAATTAACTTAGTACATAGTTCTTCATTAAAAATAGTCATTAATTAAATAATTTTGAAACTTGCTCATAAAACAAGAATTACATACAAATAAATTATGTTACCTAAGGTTTAAGAAAAACTGACTTATATTTCAACAACATTGGAGTAGGAAGAAATGCTGTGGGGCAGTATCTACAGACGTAGTAAAGATAAATTTTACGCAACATTCACCAAAGTTGGAGGGCAAGGCGGCAGCAACAATAATATAATTGACAACACATAAAATAAACAGACCGTATTTTTGGCCATACCCTTATTCAAGGAAATATATATGAACATTTGTATTATTTTAATCATTATTGAAGTGTGTATACTTTAGTTGCCACTGTACATTAGATGTTAGTTCTGTTCAGAAAGTAAAAGTAATTGTGTGGTAATGTAATATGCAACATTTAGACACCATTGATATTAAAACATGATAGTTACTGTAGAACATCTCAAAAATGCATACCGGGATTGCTATGTGAATTGGAAACAGAGCTTGGAAATGTATGTGAATGCAGGAGAGGAGTATTTTAAAGGTTGCAAGGGCCAGTAATCTGTAAGATAAATAATAAAAGTTAAAAATACAAACCTAAATTACTTTCTAAACAGATCTCATGCTGTTCAAACATGCACTTGAGCCATTGTTACCATCATCATTTCTGTAATCCATTGCTGCAGATTTTTCCTGACATTTTCATATTTGTGTTGTTTTGTTTAAGTTACATAAAAGAAGTGCTTGCAAGAAAGGTCCTAATTGTGGAAAATAAATAATATTCAGTTCTTACAAATATGTGCTTTATTTCCAGAATTGTTATATTCATGAAAATTTGTCAAATATTCGTTATCCAAGAAATAATGTAAAGAAATTCAGACGGTGAGAAGTGGGGAATATAAAAGTATATTTATGTTAGTTTTATACTGGTTGACTACCAGACATTTTAATGTTATATGTAAAGGGTATTTTCCAGGTGTAAAATGTATGAAATATAAGTTATTATTTTGCAGGAAACTGAAAATGGAAGCCCAGTTCTGGTAGAGGGTTTTGGTATCCAAATTACGGAGGCAGATTTAGATACTCTTTCAGGAGAAAACTGGCTTAATGACAAAGTATGCAACTTATAGTAAAAATAAATTTTGATTAAGTGTTTATGGTGTTATTACTTACTAGTATATGATTGATTTACCTGTTAAAATTATTGTCAAAACTTCAGTAAAGTTGAAGAAGTTTTTATAGGATCCATACAAAAACATGTCAGTTTGTAAGAAACTAATATACTTGGGAAAATACTATTTTCATATTAAATAGAATACAGAAGATTTAAATTCAGTTAACATCTTCTAATACTTTTCAATAATTTTAGAAGGTTTGGTAAATATTTTTGGTATTTCATAGTATTGTGCAATTTTTTTTAAATGGTGTGAATGTAGGTAACCTTCTTGGTGCATTGAGCAAAATGAGTTCTCAGTATGCATTAACAGTTTGGAGGTAGAAAGGAGCCTGGACAATCAGAATGCATGAATCCAGTGTGAGAGTGTAAAATAATTAATAAATATGTTAGTATAATTTTTATAATAAATATTAAGTCTGGGAAATTAAATTAATTAGTGATATGTCGGTTAAAGTGAAATTTTAGGTTTTGGGAAGGTAGTACTGAAATTTCATTCTTTGGGAACTATTTCAAAGGTCATTACCCACAAACAGACTTAGGCAAGGTATTATTAATAGATTATTTGGCAATATAGAGCCAGTCTAGCCAGACTAGAATTGTGTAACTATGTCAGTTTTCATGGCAAATTTAGGGTATTTATTGAGAGAAAACCCATTTTAAATTGTAGAATCGAATCACCGTCCAGGCATCTAGATTTGGGTTTTCTATGGTTGCCCCAAATCACTCCAGGCGAATGCTGGGATGCTTTCTTCAAACAGCCATGGCCATATTCCTTTCCCCCATCCCTTACCGCCTCTAATGACCTTGACATCGATAAGGAGTAAAGCCATAACGAAAAAAAAAATACTGGAGAAATTTCATACATGAAGAGAAGTTGAGGTTTATTTTTCTGAAATGACAGTGATTTGAGAGTATTTTAAAGTATAGAGTGTTCATTTACATCCATGTTGTTTGGAGAATTGCTGTCTCACTTTAGGGCTTGCAACTTCAGTAAAGAAGACCCATTGTTAATTAAAACCTGTAAAACTGTCAAAGAACATCGGTTATGGTGATGACTGGAGAACAAGTAAATTGCATTCACAAATTTTATTAAAAACGTTATCAGTTGTTTCATCATTTTTAGATGATGTAGGAGCCTGTCATTGATTTTGAGATAAATAGAAATTCATTTTCCATCAAATACAAAGATGGTGACTGAAATATTTAAACAGCATCAACATAAGCTAAGCTTGGACCTCGACTGAAAGGTAGGTTGGACTCTTCCATAGGAGGCATGCCAAGGCCACCTTTACACGATGCATGTTGACTGGAATGACAGTAGGCAGGATTGTTGATGGTGGGGGCAAGAGAGTAAACTAGCATGCTAATAATGATTTGAAGACCGTCCACTGTCAGGACAGTTCTCTTGCTGAATGTTGTGATCTTCTTGAAAATATGTCCATATTACAAGAAGCAATTAATATTGTAGCTGATTTGTTAGTTATAACATTGAATGATGAGAGCAATAACAAAAGAATATGCCAAAAAAATACAACCTACAACCTAATGGTGTCATATTTGTTTTTTTACTATATATATGACAGCAGCTCTTCAAACTGAGGTACAGTTTTGCCTCATAATGATATAGGTAGTAGAAGGGATCGTCGGTGAATATCAGTTTAGGTTAGGAAAAAACTAGGTACACCAGAAATATTTCTGGTTTTAAAATGAATGCTTCAAGGGCAGATTCAGAGTAAGCTTTTGATAATGTTACGTGTGACATGATGTTCAAAATTTTAAAGAAGTCAGATCTAAAATGTCAAGATAGAAGAATATTTTATAAATTATGTAACAATCAAGTTTCTACAATAAAAGTAAAGAATCATGAGACATACATTAATTGAAAAGGGTATGAGACAAGGTTGTAGCCTATCCCCATTAGAATTCAACTTGTACATAGAGGAAGCAATAAAGGAAGTGAAATAGAAATTTGCATGTGGCTTAAGTGTTCAAGGAGAAAAAAATCAGTATGCTACGATTTTGGATGACATTGTCTTGAAAGCAGAAGATGCTCAGGATATTGAGAAGTTACTGAATGACATTAACAAAGTACTGAAGGAAGAGTTTGGACAATGGAAAAGGAACATGATGTCAACACTGTTGACTTAGGAGATCCTGTTTTGAGGACAGAATTTGATGGAGCTTTGAATGACTTGAGATCAAATAGGGCAGCTCATCTTTGATGAGATCCTAGCACAACTTCTGAAATGCAACATCTACTTTACCTTTAAATGATTTGTGTAACTCTCTATATCTTCAATTGGAACTTCAATTAAAAAAAAAAAAAAAAAGCTTTAAGTGCCTCACCGAGCGTGGTGGGTGAATGGTTAACGTTTTGGCCTCGCATTTCGGAGGACGCGGGTTCGAATCTCCGTCCAGGCATCGAGATTTGGGTTTTCCATGGTTTCCCGAAATCACTCCAGGCACATGCCAGGATGCTTCCTTCAAAGAGGCCATGGCCGAATTCCTTGCCGTTCCTTGTCCCCAATCCCATCCTGCCTCTAATGACCTTAGCCGTCGACAAGGCGTAAAGCCGTTATTAAAAAAAAATTAAGTGCCTCAGTGAACTTTAAGCACATGATAGTAGACTTATGGTGTGTTAATTCTCACATTTGTTAGCTTGTGCTTTCTTTGGAAGTGTGAAGACCATACTTTTATTAGAATTAGCTGAAATTTCTCATATTTCACAACTTTTTGATATCAGGTTTAGTAATATTTTGATTCCTTCATCTCCTAGGTATTTCGGAAGAACAGGAAAAATTTGGAGAACTGACAAAAAGATATATAAACTTTATACCTACTGTAAGGATATTTTCCTTTGCTTTTTCACATTTCTTGTTTATTTGTTTTCTAAATTATCTGTATTGCTCTCTTCCTGCTCCATCCTGAGCATTATTGTGCCTTTTCCTCATGTCAATCAGCTCCAACATTTCTTCTATGTTCAAAGATTTTCAGGTGGCTTGTTCCCTAAAGCTTAATGTTTCTTTGCCAACTTTCATTATTTCTCTCTTCAATCCATTCCATTCATCCTCAGTTGACCTCCTTTCCTAATTACTTCTTGCGTCCATGTCTACCATTCCGGCAAAATTTTCTCTCATGTTGGATTGATTCAGTTTATTTACTTCCAGTCTGTTCTGCTTTTATTACTTCTTTATTCTCTTGAATTTCAGCCTGCATATCATAACTATTAGATTATGATCAGAGCCTATGTCTGCTCCTGGGTATGCTTTACAATCTACAACTTAATTTCTAAATCTTTGTTTGGCTATGATATAATCTAACTGATGTCTACCTGTATCCTCTGGATGTTTCCGTGTATATCCTTCTTCCATGATTCTTAAATAGTTTGTTCCCCATGACTAATTTATGTTGTTCACAAAATTCTAACAAGCTGCTTCCTCATTCATGTCTTTCACCTTGACCAAAACTTCCTTTAGTATTCCCCTTGTGGCATAAGATACCACATAAACTATTCAATTAATTGTTTTGTAATTATTATTTTATTAAAGCTATTGTTTGTATAATCAATTTATACTTGTTAATGAAAATGTAATCATATGTATGATATATCACTGCTCTCGAATTCCTCAGACTATAATTTTAATTTCATTGGTTATCTTTAGCTAAATTTGTAGGAAGTGATGATAGGGTCCTCGGTTCACTAGCTCGGACAGAGGGAGGAGTTTAAGTCATGCTGTGTTAGTGGTAGGAGGTATATCGCTAACCGCTTACAAGGAGTGGGCAATGTGCTTTACATAATGTGGCATGAGTTGTTTGTTTTTGAATGTATAACATGACTAGCACTGAGATACAAAATAACAGATATATTGGCAAACAAGTTGTAACAATTGTTTAATGGATTAGTTTGGTATTAAAGCCAATCATAGTGGGTTTTAATTAGTGCATTTGTCATTGATTAAAAGTAGCAACCTAACCTTGTTTGGTTAATTATTTCATAAATTAAAGTAACCCCCATGAGTAACACCCATGCATGGTGTGGAGAGATGATATTAAGGGCCGAAACTGTACAAAGACCTGTAGTAAAAGTCGCCAATTATTTGTTAGGAGATTATGTTAGGCAACTTTCTGCTTGAAGC
Source organism: Vandiemenella viatica (assembly GCA_031002005.1). NCBI lineage: Eukaryota > Metazoa > Arthropoda > Insecta > Orthoptera > Morabidae > Vandiemenella > Vandiemenella viatica. The sequence goes on from CM061918.1 coordinate 28,158,604, forward strand.
AGTTAAATAAAGGTCGGGGTTATACACTCTTCCTTGTCTCACTACCACATTACAGGATGTGTTCACAAAGTTTCAAGATTGGTCTCAGAACAAAAAATTTACTAAACATTCAAAATATGACCCTTGGGCATCAACACACTACTGCCAGCAGTTTTTTCCATTTTTGATAGGCTCCCTGGAACTCTTCGTGCAGAATACTATCGAGGGACCTCGCCAAAGCTGCCTGGACCACTGGAATCGTATCAAATCGCTTCCTTTACAGGTCTCTCTTGATTGGGGGGAACAAAAAGAAGTCGCTGGGATCTAGGTCGGGGCTATAGTATTGGTATGGCAGTGTTACCTTGTTGAACTTGCCCAAAACTTCGCTGGCAGCAAGTGACGTGTTAGAGGGCGCATTGTCATGGTAATGAACCCAATTGTCTTTGAGCTCCAGGAGGATGTGGTGGACTCGATCCTTCAAACAGTACTTCAGCATAAAACTGATCTTCATCAGTCTGTCCAGCAGGAACAAACTCTTTGTGGATCACTCCTTTGGCATCAAAGAAAACAATAAGCATGGTTTTAATGTATGACTGGTTCGTGCAAGCTTTCTTCAGCTTTGGAAATGAGCAGTATGTTACTCCACACTTTGCAGCTTCGTTCCAGGATCGTGCTCATAGACTCAGGTCTCATCACAAGTAACTTGTTTATCTAGAAAATTGCAATTGACTCGCAAATGTTTAAACATTTCTTCACAAACATCTTGGTGTTGTGCCTTCTGTTTATCCATCAAAATGTTAGGAACAAGTGTGGTACATACTTTTCTCATCATAAAATCTTCTGTCGCTAACTTGAATGCTGTAGTCTGACCCAATCCCAGTTCATCGGTAAGTAATCTAACACTAAGACGACAGTCAGTGTTTAAAAGTTCACTCATTTTCACCAAATTTTCATGAGTTCGTCTTGTTGAAAGTCTTCCAGCATTTGAAACACGGGTGTTCAGAGTGCAGATTTAGGAAACTGTTTTGGTACAGGCAGACGGTATGCTAGCCGGCAAGACAGAAGAGCGAAGTTGTAAGGACAAAGACCGATACCGGGGTAGAGTATCGCCTATGTGCCTTAACTTACTCTCTTGATCACACCTCCAAGTCCGATGAAAACTTGTTGAATACTTTAATTTAATTTGACCATGTTGCCAGGATACAACTAGAACGCTACAGGTCGCCACAATATTTGAAGACCCCAAATATTGAAAAGGTATTACAGCAGCTACAGAAATAAAACAGTTCACTTTTCCAAAATTCTCAGAGTTTATTTAGAATGAAATTCAAAGTTCAAACAGCATTCTTAAGTTGCTTAGGCAATCGAACAATCGTTCCAAAAATCACAGATTATGGAGAGAAGTAGAGACCGACCAAACCCCAGTTGAAAATTAAAAGTTCATGTTAAGTAAACCAATGCCACGCCCCGTCAATGATCCATGATGGCCGAACCCGGTAGTGCCAACTGAAGACCTGAGCTACCAACATAAGTCGGAGTTGCCAACCTACCAACGCACACACGCTTATAACATCTTATTAGCACGACTTCAAACCCGGAAAAGGGACAGAATAGAACAGAAGAATAGAACAGAACAGAATGGCGTCTTCACAAGGCGACCTAATTTATACCTTCGCTGACGTCACAGCCAGAACACAACTTTCTGCTAACACTTCTACGATTTAGATCTGAAATATCTCAGTAACTAAACAGTTATCCAAAACTTTCGGTGTGACAGTGTTTCGACATATTTAATTGTGAAATAATGGATATTTAGTTAATAATTTTAAGCAACTGGTTTAAAAGTAGGAGTGTAGGAGTGAACTATTTCTCTACTCTGGGGAATTACTTTTGGTCTGGAAATTTCTATATTTCGTCATTTTATTAATGCCACAATTTATGCAAATATTATTATCATCACCGTTTTCTACTAAAATTCTCGAGCTTATTGGTGTAACTTTTATTAAAATTGGTGCAGGGAAAGTTTAACTACGACGTAACCAAAGTGTGATTTCAGTTTTAATTTTATAACTTTATTTCTGTTAGTTTTTTCGCAAATCTAAAATTACCACGAGATTCTCTAAATTAAATTACATATTCTGAAAGTTATCTCATCTCTGTATCCACTTTAGATCAATCGAAATTAATTTCTAAGTTGACCTCATGGTCGTGATGAAAAATAAATTTTAAGGTCTCTATAAAACCTGTTCTATTACTTGGAATTACTTGAAATTATTATATGTGATATTAGATTTTTAGTTCTTTCCGGAAATCTACTTTTTATTTCGAATGTTCTCTAGGATTTTGAGATAAAAAATTATTAAAAGTGCAGAGCATCTGAAGAAGTATAAAAATTAATTTAAGTTATTTAAACGTTCAGAAACTACGAAATTTTAGTGAATTTATATTTTAACTGCATGATTACTTCCCTACAATTACTTTATTTTGTTCGAAAGTGTGTGAAAACAGCGAAATGCCAAATATTAGAAATTGCTTGTGTACTGAACTGGATTATTTTGGATTATCATATTTAAGGTTAGTAAAAGGTGTTAATATCATTACTGAAATTTAGTATAGTGGGATTATTAAGTATTGAGTTACTTTCTTGCTCCTAAATTGGTTTAAAATGACAAAATGCTCCCCAGTTAGAAGCTCATAATTACAAAGTTGAATTACTGATGATTATTTAATTTTCAGTTGATTTAAAGTTTATTTATTATCATTCAAAGTTTATATTCGGCGTTTAGCAACTACTGAAAGTCTTTACTGCATTCAAATTGGTTTAGAAACTGTTAAGTTAACCTATATCAAAATCTATAATTCGAAATTGAACTTGTGGGATTTAATCTATTTCCTCCCAAACTGATGTTTTCTTTTTTTGTTATCAAAGGTTTATTTAGAGCATTTATTTAATTTTGAATACTTTTATTACCCCTAAAGGGGTTTATTTAGTGTGTTTGGTTACTGTGTCCTCATGCTACACAAAGCTTTACTCCCATAACCTATACATGAAATGAAAACTGTCTTTTACTACAGAATAAGCCTAGAGGTGAGAGGCTAGAATTTACTAAAATTCTAAGATGCTTACATGCCCCCCCGAAGATTGAAGTTATTTTCCCAAAGAAAACTAACTGAACATCTTGAAAAATAAATAAAAGAAAAATTTAAAATCCCAAAAGAAAATGAACTATCCTCCCAAAATCTAACTATCGCTTGTTGGTTCGGTTCTCTCTCCACCATTCATACCCAAAAGCAAAAATATTATTATTTATAACAATCTCAAAAACTTTAACTTTCACTCACAAAATTATTACAAAAATTCTCAAAAACTCATTCATTCTTAAAAGGATCAATATTGATGAAAAATTATGATCAAATAGCAAAAAAAAATGTAAAATACGAAATCTTAAATGATCACAAAATTATAAACGTATGTGTTCTCACAAACTTATAAAAATATCAAACCAATTGTTAGAATACAAAACATAAGCTGGTATAGATGCACATTACACAAATTACATTGAAATATATTTACACAAAAATATCAAATTTGTTTTTTTTTTTTAAAAAAAACCAATAATGTGTATAATTTTACAAACATTGAAATGAAATTTGTGGTATCTTATAAACAATTGTGTTATGCAATTCCATGTAGGAAAGTCCTTCGTTTTATAAACGTCTCTGTTTTTACCATTGTATTGATTTTGTTTAGGCCTCAAAACTACCACTTTCCCTTTTCACACTTTAACCCTTCATTACCAAACTCCCTAAATGGGTGAAAACCCAAGTCCTGTAACGGTTGCAGACTTTAAGGCTCGCAAAATTATATAAACCAATAGCCTTATGGCTAGAACTGCCGAGTAACGTCCATCATCCCCGGTTCCTGACGCAGCAGGAGAAGCCTGGGGAACTCGGTCAGCTAGCTGGTCTGTGAAAGATACAAAACAGAAAACCATAGGGAATTAGTGGTGGCCAAATTATTCTTAATCACTAACCTATGCATATACAAGAAAAATATAAAAGTAAAATACAAAAGAATACAAAAAACATAGCAATTACAATAATGTTCCCACAAGATGTGGGAATTGAACAAGAGATAATAATCTTCCTTAGTAAAGGACAGAAAAAATAGTTACAAATAGTACATGAAATGGAAGAAAAAAAAAAACAAAAAAAAAAAAAAAAAATACAAGTGAGAAGTATACGTATAAGTAATCAATATTACAAAATAATGTAGAGGAAATAAATGTAAATGAATGTACAAGAAAAATATAAGCATATACATGTCAAATTAAACATAAGAAGGTAAACTTGGTCCAAGCCAAGATATTATATCACTTAAATCTACTGAAGTGATGACAAGTATCAGAAATATTACTTAATAGAGTTATTTACAGAATATGGTCCCCAAAATAAATCTAAAACATCCTAAGAATGTATAGGGGTAAATCATAAGTTATAAGGAAACGTAGTTTCCAAGCAGCAGTACACTGCTGTGTAAAATGAGTGTATTTATGTCGTGTATGTATGTATGAATCGTTACAAAAGATCTCTTATGTTAAAGTATCACAACACTAGTTGTGTTCACCAGTACACTGGTGCAAAAAGTCACATATCCTTTATAAATATTATAACAACTTATTCTGCAAAAGAGGTAGGTCCTGGTTATGTGTGCTTATAATGGGGTGTGTGTCCCCTGGACCAAATATCTCAGAATAATGTCACAAGAAAAGTTGTATACTCAAATCAGTTATAGTTTATGAAAGTTAGTTCAGTGTTATAGTTTATTGATCAATAACGAACATTACTCTCAAAATTCTGCTTGCTTAAGGCCACTATGAAGTGCCTAAGGTGCAACAAAGCACAAAAAATCCTCAACCTAAGTTGGGTAAATAAGACAAAGCGAAGAAAGTGTTACTTAAAGTAGGAAAATGTATAGGAAAGTTTATTATAACAAGTTTGCTTAGAACGGTTTATTTTTACTATAAAAATATTTGAAAGTATGTGTGTATCCTCATCACATTACTAACATCATTCAACCTTCTTAGTGTACAAGACAATAGAAATTGCTATCCCAAAACCGTTCTACGGTACATAGATAAACACTTAAGACAGTACATAACTTCCAAAATAGCTTTCAATTCATTCTTCCGCAACAAGAATGTAAACTCACATCAGTTTTAATATCATATCTCCAAGATTCCATTATGTGTAACAAACTTGGTCATTTCTGCTTTTGTCTCTATAGTGTGTCGACTGCTCATGTTTCCAATATATATATGTATTGTGTATGAAATTGTGTAACTATATGAAATAACAATGACGCCTTATTTTGGTATTTGAGGTCATCCCTAGGTGATGCCTAATGTGTTTTAATATAGGAGGTCGCCCTGTTTTGTTACACTGATACATAATAATAATAATAATAATGATGGGTGGAAATGCAATTAATAATTATGGGATTCGCAGGTGAGTCTCCGATTCCTGGCCCTAATAATAAATATGGGATTCGCAGGTAAGTCTTTGCTTCCTGGCCCTAATAATAATGGGATTCGCAGGCAGGACTCTATTTCCTGGCCCTATTAATAAAATAACAATAATGCATTCCCCCAAAATGGTACTTTCTTCTCTTCCAGCCTCCCCCAAAACTATAGGAAAACATGTCATATCTCCACCTCTACTTTAACTAGAGCATCAACTTCCTCACTTGCACAAACAACTTTATCTCTTTGACAATCCATCTCAACATCCATAAGTTCCGCCCTTGGTGTCTCAGAAATTCTATCCAATCTAATCCGGCGTATGACTTCCCAAGGTAGATGTTCAAATATTATTAGATGAAAGTACTCATTAGAAAAGTAAAGAGTTTGCAAAACTTCTGGTCCCAATACAACTTCAAAAATCAAACTCAGCTGAGTAAAAGACTCAGATAAACAAATACTAACTGTCAAAAAGTTGCAAAAATGAAAAACATTTAAAGTAACACAGGTTGTCAGAGACTGTGTGCAAGCGTAGATTTCCAATGGGTGTACCTGAACAGGAGGATTAGTAGGTTTAAGTTTTAAGACATTCCTCCATTCAGCAAAAAGTGTTTGCTTTCTGTTTGATGGTAAGGGGTTCAACAGACTTTTCATCTTTATCCCCCTCCCAAAACAATCATAACTCAAAGTAGTCTTATTGTGCTGGTACAGCATAGACAAGTGAGTTTGTGAAAAAGAAACCCTGTTTCTTTTGCCATACAGAATACAAAGGGTTTCCTGAAATTATCAGGATAAAATTTAACGAAGTACCCACTGCCTGAAAAATCTCTTACATTCTGAAAAAAGAATAATACCACAGTGTTCCCAATTAGGAATAGTAATTTGTGGCAAATCCGTATGAATGTTTTCAGGAAACATTTTCTGAAATAATTGCTGTTTCAGCTTATCCACAAATGTAGGCTTGTATCGCCTTACAAGCTGTTTGGATTTGGAAATATTAGGCTCATGTGAGCAAACAGCCTGTGTTGTGGGATCAGCTGATTGTATATTAAGGTATAAATTAGATCGCCTTGTGAAGACGCCATTCTGTCTTTTCCGGGTTTGAAGTCGTGCTAATAGGATGTTATAAGCATGTGCGTTGGTAGGTTGGCAACTCCGACTTCGGTTGGTAGCTCAGGTCTTCAGTTGGCACTACCGGGATCGGCCATCATGGATCATTGACGGGGCGTGGCATTGGTTGACTTAACATGAACTTTTAATTTTCAACTGGGGTTTGGTCGGTCTCCACTTCTCTCCATAATCTGTGATTTTTGGAACGATTGTTCGATTGCCTAAGCAACTTAAGAATGCTGTTTGAACTTTGAATTTCATTCTAAATAAACTCTGAGAATTTTCGGAAAAGTGAACTGTTTTATTTCTGTAGCTGCTGTAATACCTTTTCAATATTTGGGGTCTTCAAATATTGTGGCGACCTGTAGCGTTCTAGTTGTATCCTGGCAACATGGTCAAATTAAATTAAAGTATTCAACAAGTTTTCATCGGACTTGGAGGTGTGATCAAGAGAGTAAGTTAAGGCACATAGGCGATACTATAACTCCGGTATCGGTCTTTGTCCTTACATGGGAAGAGCGAAGTTCAGGGTTAAACGGAGCAAAAAATGTGTGTACAGGCTGCATACATCAAGTAGTATTCTCTGGTGAGCTAAGTGTTAAAACACATGATTGGTCAATTAGATCATGTGATGACCAAAAGGAATTACAATTGGCTGCGAGACGGACAAGATGATAGACAACCAAGTTTAAAGTGCAGTACATTTTAGGCAGTCGAGAAAAGGTGACGTCCCTTCGTGTGTTGTTGGGTCCACTTGTGGGCCATGTGTAGAGTATGCCGGGTCCCAGGCATTTTCTATTATCTCGCCGAGCAGTAATGTTAGCTAGCTGCAAAGACTGTTGATTTTGTACGGTAACCCGATCAGATCAGCGTGTGCTATTTAGGGTGCCGGGTTATCTTACTGCAAACCTGCCTTCCTCAAGATGAGGTTCGATGTCTTAAACTTCATTGTAATGTGGAACTGGTACCGGCCTGGGCATTTGTGTTTTGAAATAAACAGTTTAAAATTGATCTTTTGGAATCTGGTGAATATTCTTTAGCAGTATCCCTCCAGTGACAAATGTTTATTTCAGTAATCTTACTTAATTTCCCAGACAACGGGTGGTGACCATATGACTTTCGAATGTGTGAGAAAACCTACCCAGTTCTAAGCAGTATACCAGCACATTCCTTCCACAGTCTAAATTGTTCCTATCATCTCTGTAGGGTCTTCAAATAATAATAAGATTCTGAAGAGTTTTTCTGAAGCCTGTGACAGAGTAACGAGAACATGTGTGGGTCAAGATCAAGTTAAGGGCTGGAAGCACAACCAACCACCAAAATATACAGCCCATAGCCCACATTTTATCATTATATAGTCATCATCTTCAACATCCTAGTAGCAATCTTTGAACCTCTTGTGCCACATGAAAACCATTGCATGTGACATGGTTTCTTCTTTATAGGCCTCTTGAATCATTCTAAAAGTAATAACACTGCTTCAAATGACATTGCATATTCGACTCTGCAATCAGGGATCACTGACACATGCCACTAGCAATCTGCTTACTCCAGCATCTCGGAGGAAAATGCCACTGGTGTGATCAGTTAGCTAACACCCTCCACTACTTTACCCTGTCGGCAGAACCAGTCTGCGGGCCATCCCCTACTCAGGAAAAAATCGGTCTTAAAACTTTGTGAACACACCTTGTACAATCATCCATGATTATTAGATTTTCTCCCTCTTCACATTGGATTAATTCTTCAATTTCAGCATATATTTTCTCTACTTCTTCATCATCTTCCTGTGATGATTGCAAATACGGTCTTATGAACGTGGTTGGGGCAGGCTTAGTTTCTAATCTCATCAAAAAAGTCCTGTCACTAAAATGTTCATAATAACTCATCCGTTTCCCTAATCTGTTGTTCATTAGAAATCCTATACCAGTAACTCACTGACATCTTTTACATTATTTATTCTGTGTTCCCCAGATCAGAAACCTTTTGCATCCTTCCACTTAATCTCACCTAATTCCAGTGACATCTTATTTGATTCATTCTGTCACTGTTTTTACAATTTTAATCTACCTGCCCTATTCAGACTTCTAACATTCAATGCTTCAACTTGTAAAATGCTCATTATTAAGGTCTGTATTTACTACAGTCTTCCCTAGTCACGGGGCTAAAGAGTACTGCTTTCCTGATCATGGCATCAATTACATTACCTCTAAAATAGAGCATACGGAGCTATGTTACACTTACGTTGTTCTTGAGTGTTTAGACTATTTGAAAGCATGATTGGTTGTATGGGATGGATGCACACTACCGAAGCTCAAATTCTTGCCCGATACAGTCAGTATTTAATTTGAAACAAATAATTGTTACTATATCAATAATTATTGATGGAATCAAAAATTTTCTGGTTACAATGATTTTGGTTATTTATATGTTCTACAACTTTTTATCTATGACATTCTTGATATGAGAAATAATAACACAGATTTATTTGTATTTACCTCACTCTCTATACGAGGGTGAGTCAAATGAAAACCTTAAATATTTTGTAAGTATTATTTATTGTGGAGAAGTGGTACAAAACAGTATCACTTTTCAACATAATCTCCCTCACGCTCAATGCGAGTCCTCCAGCGCTTACAAAGTGCATAAATTCCTTTAGAAAAAAATTCATTTGGTAGTCCGCGCAACCACTCATGTACCGCGTGACTTACCTCTTCATCAGAACGGAACTTCTTTCCTCCCATTGCTTCTTTGAGTGGTACAAACATATGGAAATCCCTTGGGACAAGGTGTGATGGGTATGGTGGATGAGGAAGACACTCAAAATGCAGGATTGTAATTGTTGCAACTGTTGTACGGGCAGTGTGAGGCCTTGCATTGTCATGTTGCAAAAGGACACCTGATGACAACAATCCACGTCGCTCTGATTTGATTGCAGGCCAAAGATGATTTTTTAGGAGATCTGTGTATGATGCACTGATGACAGTGCTCCCTCTAGGCATGTAATGCTCCAAAATGACACCTTTTTCGTCCCAAAAGAGAGTCAGCATAACCTCCCCTGCTGATGATTCGAAACATTTTTGGTTTGGTGATGAGGAATGGCACCATTCCTTGCTCGCTCTCTTCGTTTCTGGTTGGTGGAAGTGAACCCAAGTTTCATCCCCAGTAACAATTCTTGCAAGGAAGCCATCACCTTCTCGTTCAAAGCGCTGAAGAAGTTCTTCACAAGCATCAACACATCGAAATATAGTCTTCGCGGGTTTTCTGCCGTATGTTGTTGAAGAGAGACAACAACGAGCTTTCGGCGGCTGGCTCTGCCGCCATCTTCAGGTTAGATGTGTGCTGCAGGGAGTACCAGCGCTGCACTGACAGTGTCTGGCCTCCGCGTGCCCTAATAAGGCCTGGTGTCTCCCCTCCCCTCGCTCCGCCCCGCGGCTGCCGTCTTGCGCTCGTCATTGATTGGCTGGTGGGGCGTCGGTCCCAGCCAACCCCGGCGGGCCGTAAACACTTCCCGTCGGCACCCGCCCACCTCTCTGTTTGCACGGTGAATGTTTCAGAAGGGACAGAGCCGGCTTCCACGCATCACTGAGCCATAAACCCGTGTCCCTGTTGACTGTGTTGTTGTTCAGCCGTATTTCTATCGCTTCCTTGATGACTGACTCCCAATATAAGGAACACTTGGCCAGCACCTTTACGTTGCCGAAGTCCATCTTGTGGCCGTTTTCAATAACATGCTGGGCGACTGCTGATTTATCTATCTGGAACATTCACAGGCCATGAAGGATGACTTGGGTTTGACGACTCCAGGGGTTTATAGCATACCTTGCCAGTGCGGCAAGAATTACATTGGTCAGACAATCCGGAACATCAAGGCTCGGGTGGCAGAACATGAACGCAACATCCGCATGTTCCAGATAGATAAATCAGCGGTCGCCCAGCATGTTATTGAAAACGGCCACAAGATGGACTTCGGCAACGTAAAGGTGCTGGCCAAGTGTTCCTTATATTGGGAGTCAGTCATCAAGGAAGCGATAGAAATACGGCTGAACAACAACACAGTCAACAGGGACACGGGTTTATGGCTCAGTGATGCGTGGAAGCCGGCTCTGTCCCTTCTGAAACATTCACCGTGCAAACAGAGAGGTGGGCGGGTGCCGACGGGAAGTGTTTACGGCCTGCCGGGGTTGGCTGGGACCGACGCCCCACCAGCCAATCAACGACGAGCGCAAGACGGCAGCCGCGGGGCGGAGCGAGGGGAGGGGAGACACCAGGCCTTATTAGGGCGTGCGGAGGCCAGACACTGTCAGTGCAGCGCTGGTACTCCCTGCATCACACATCTAACCTGAAGATGGCGGCAGAGCCAGCCGCCGAAAGCTCGTTGTTGTCTCTCTTCAACAACATACGGCGGAAAACCCGCGAAGACTATATTTCATCGACACACCGTGAAAGCCTTCGTTCTCACATCAACACATCGTTCTCTCTTTTCAGGAGTCAGCTGCCGTAGCACCCATCTTGCAGACACTTTGTGAAACTGGAGCACATCATGCACAATGTGGTGTGCTGAACAATGACTAATCTTTAAACATGCTGCAATGTCATTCAGTGTCACTCGGCGCTTTTTCCATCACTATGGCTTCAACTGCTGCAATGTTCTGTGGAGTCACAACTCGTTGTGCCTGACCTGGACGAGGAGCATCTTCCACTGAAGTCACACCATTTGCGAACTCCCTACTCCATTCGTAGACTTGCTGCTGTGACAAATATGCATCACCGTACTGAACCTTCATTCTTCAATGAATTTGAATAGGTTTTACACCTTCACTTCTCAAAAACCAAATAACAGAATGCTGTTCTTCCCTGGTGCAAGTCTCAAGTGGGGCAGCCATCTTTATACTTTATACTGTGATGGTATTTGTGCATCTGCACTATGCTGCCACCTACAGGTCATTCTGCATGCTGCTTCTAGCACGCTTACCAACTTACAGGATAACGGTGCAAAATTTCGATTTTTTTATTACAAATTTAAGGTTTTCATTTGACTCAACCTCATACTTTCCTTCATAACAAGCTTAACTGGGCAGGACACATTGGTTAGGTAGTAGGAAAAGGTTTCAAAATTCTGCACTTGGAGAAAGTGATGAGGAGACGTATGATAGAAGTAAAGGAATTGGGTTACAAATCTTTCGTCAGACCATTGCTTGAATATGGTAGCATGGTATGGGACCCACATTTTGTGTATCAAATACAGGAGTTGGAGAGGATGCAAAACAGGGCTGCTAGATTTGTTTCTGGAAATTACCGCAGAATGCAATCAGTAACAGATATGATAAATGAACTGGAATGGGATTCATTGGAAGATGGGAGGAGGGTGAAGAGGGTCATGGGAGTGTACAAGTTTTATATTAGTGATTAGGTGTGGAAAGATATTGTTGTAAGAATTAAAAGTAATGCATGGAAGGGAAAAGATGACAATGACCAAAAGCTGGCACTTGATTTCAGGCACAAGGGTGAAGGAAGATTCTCTTTTTTGGGTAAGGGTGTCAGGGATTGGAATAAGTTACCAAGAGAAATGATGAATAATTTACCAAAAAGTTGAAAGAATTTAAAGCTAAAATTTGCAGAGGGCAAATGTAGGTGGGTGCAGGAAAGGAGGAAGATGGGTGTGTAGGGAAATTGCCACCGGTGCGTGCGCTCCTTCGCAATTTAATTAAATATATATATTATTAACATTTTGACACAATTTAGAGCTATTATTCTAAGTGACAATTTGTTCATTGTAAGTGCAAAAAGTCACCCGCTATAGAAGTCTGACGCCCAGACAATCTGATATACAAAAATTTTGTTTGATAGACCATTTGCACCCTCAGTTTATGAAAAAGATTTCTGTAACATTTTATTTAAATTATAGAGAAAGATCTCATTTTGATGATAATTTTTCCTGTGAAAACCCTGTTAGGCAATAAAAATTAGAAAGTCTTGGGAAAGCCATGTATTACTTCTCAGCGTGTTCATATCTGATCCCCTTGCCTTATACATCACGTGTGTACATGATTAAAGTTTATATCAAAATATTGTAAAGTGTATTCATGATTATTTGTTTTGTCACAGGCTCCCTGCCTCCCTCAGTGGTGAGTGATAGTTTTATTTTTACTTCCTTCCATAATTTCGAAAATTCTAATTTCATACATGCAGTTTGCATTTCATTTCGTTTCACCAAATTGTGTCAAATATTTTGCATTGTTTTAAATGGCATCCAAATTTCTTTCCTTGGACCTCCCCACCCCCACCCCCCTTTTTTCCAGGTGTGCCACATAGCCTTTTTCCCTGTTAATTCCAGAAGAAATTTTAAGCTGTTTATTCTTATAAGACTATCATTAAAATTACTCTGTATGTAATCAACACGACTGATATTTGTGTTGTGTACTTATCTACAATTATAAATATTCTGAATGAAATGGTCATAAGTACTAGCCACTTCTGAAGATGATTTATTGGGGGGAAAAACACTTTCTCAGGTACAATGAGAAATCCTTTCCTACTACTCATCTAATACATCATTATTTATTAGGTGGTAAAATAGAACAAACTATACCTGCCTCACAAAAAAAACTAAGACGAGCTACTTTTTTTCTGCAGTTCTACCATCTTTCTTTCTACTTTACCAGAGAATGATGCTGAGTCCAGCTTAAAAGATTTCCATCGCTTATTGACTCTGTTTTGGATACTGAAAATTCACTGGGAAAAACACCATAAAGTTTATTGTACAATGCCACTTCACACCACATTTTGAACTTGAAATAAAACTTCAGCAAGTAATATAATTAAAGACTTGCTGAAATTCACTTGACAGAACAAAATTAGAATTATCAACAAGCAGCGTGGTCACACACTGGCAATCCAAATCAAAAGAGCTTTATTTCAAATCATCGAAACAATACAAACAGGTGTGGAAAATCTCATGCAATATATTTATGTTAATATGAGTTTAAATACTACATAACTAATGTTTTTTCGGAGCATAATTTGCCGTAGGTTGTCCGTTGGTTCAAATGCACCAGCCGAGTGCAAACCAATTTCTCAACTAACCTTCAAGTCACACAAATGCACAGCATTGTCAGTATATAGGATATATAAAATACATAATAGATAATTAAACAACAGAAATAAATATCCTGATGTGAATTCAATACCTTATTTCAACCATATCAAATAAAATGAATGAGAAGCTACATAGCTTGGCTAAGATGCTCACCCTGCTCCCTCGTAGCCCAGCATAGCTTTTTACCCAACCCATAACTCCCCTTGACCAAGCCACCTAGTTTATGGATTCTCCCTTATCTGATTTTGATGATATTTATGAAAACATTATCTTTATTGAATGTATGAATATTTAAAATTGTTTGTGTGCTAAACATTTTTGCTCTTTCTCTTCTATAGTATTGTGTTTTATTTCTACTTACAATGTAGTACAGAGGAAATAAAGAAACGATAAATATATATCTGTATATTTTTTTTTTCTTTTCAGATTGTTAACTTCTACTTGAACCTGATAGCGGAAAGGGGGAAAAGTAAATTGGAGCCATCTGTATATGTGTTTGACTCATTTTTTTACACGAAGCTGAGCAAAAGTGAATATTCAGATGTTAGAAAATGGACTAAGGAGGTTAATAATAATAACATTTATTTTCATTTCTCTTGTGTCGTGGTTTGATTTCGAAAATTAGTTATTCTTGTGTCAGTCTCCCAGGCATTACAGATGTTGTTTCCTGAATTCATTGTACAAATCACTACTGGCAGGACTATAAAAAATGTAATTTTCACACTTTATTTCTCTTTTTGATCTTCTTTATACCTGTCTAAATTAGTTTCAGCAATATGTAATGTTTGAAGAAAGAAAAAAGGATTGCCTAAAGAGAAAGAAATATTGATATTTCCTTGTTAACATGTCACCATCATTATTATCATCAGGCAGTCCAACCATGAAATGATAGTAGCCTCTTTGAGTTGTAAGTTCAGATAGGAGTCTTCTTCAGATAGAACAGTCATGGGTAGTTTTCTGCCAACTAACTCCAGCGACCCTGCATATGTCTATCTCCCATTTAACTAGTTGTTTTTCTCTTTATGGTTTCCACTCAAAAACTGTTTTTGTTTATCCTTGATCCCTCATGATCAGCCAAATACCACTTCGAGGATTCTGTCTTGTGACCTTTGTAACTGACCTAATGTTGAATTTTTTTTCTTCTTATCTTTTCTAGCTACACCTCACATTGATCTTCCCTGACACATTGAAAGACATTCATTACTATTTAGTCAAAATTGCTCTTAAAGAATTCTCATGCCATTCAAGCACTATTATCTACTAATTGGCAGTGTACTATGCATATTCAATTTCTCTGTACTACTTTTCACTTCAAGATTCACTTGGCAGTTTTGTGAGAAGAGGTGTATACCACTTATTAAAAGGATTATAGTGAGAATTTCATATGATAATTTTTCTTTTTTGAATCCGTTGAGCAACTTTGAGACCAATTGACTTTATTATTAACATTTAATAAAACTATGCTAATTTTTTGTAGATTTGTGAGCATTTGCTTTCAGCAGCAGAAGAAATGTATGTATTAGGATTTCATAACAAGAGCATTCCTGGCATTTGATAAGATTTGTCCACTGTCACATTGTTTCACAGTTGTGCAAAATAACTTTTATCCTTTTTTGGAAAAAAATGTGTAGCATGTAGTTTACAGTCAGATTTCTTTGACAGTGATAGCACAGTTTGTGTGAGAATGTTAAAGGTTTGCAAGCAAATAGTGATGAAATTCCTGTGATTTATTCTGAATTTTTTTATATATTATTATTGTCTACATTGGCATATGCCTTGCTCACAAATAGAAAAAACGGGCCATTAGGCTCGGAACGTGTGTGCACACCGAACGTTACCTAATGACTCTATTGAGTCATTAGGTAACGTTCGGTGTGCACACACGTTCCGAGCCTAATGGCCCGTTTTTTCTATTTGTGAGCAAGGCATATGCCGAAATATTGTGTTGTTTGTTTGTCAGCATTAGTGTTCTCTCATCGCATCCGTCCACTTTGGTATGTGGTGGGTTAATTTCCCTTTCTTTTCTTATTTATATCGCCTAGAAGCCGCTTCCATTTTCCTTAGTTGCATTATTGTCTACATTGATAAGATTTGTAAAATCATTAGTAGAATACATCATCTTGATATAGCCATTATAATTTTTATTTTCGGCATGTGACATTATAATGCTGCTTTTTAGATGTTATATTCAAAGTAAATTCAATTTTCTTTTAGCATCTTATTCATTTTTATGGTAAATAAATACTTTGTTCTTCTCAGGCTAATATCTTTGACTATGATTTTATCATTATACCTGTACATCACATGGATCATTGGTGCATGGTGGTTGCTGACATGTGTCACAGGAGTCTCCATTTCTATGACAGCTTGTACAACAAAGATGCGAATCCAGAACTGCTGAAGGTATTGGAGGTATGTGCCCATGCTACCACTCATTGTTTTTGTGTAGGTAGTGGCTTAAGATTGGGCTCTTTTTTGCTGTAATGTTTGGCTTGTGCATTTGTTTATAACAGAAGAAATGTCAATTACTTTGGAGACAGCTGACAATCCTAAAACCCAAAGTTTTATTTATTTTCATAACAACTAATTTTAGTAAGATCTTAACTTCATTTTCAAAATTGCACTTCTTAGGTGGCTCAAGTATAAGATTTCTTGTAACAGATTGATGGATAAAAAAAAACTGTGCATTTTAATATGAATCTACAAACAAGACAAACTGACTGATTGAAAAGCTACACTGCTGAAACTGTGACGTTACTGGAAGAGGTCAGTTATGAATAACTGAAAAATTTCAAGTGTTCCATTATTTTTGTATTCAGCTTCATCAAGGTATAAGAGCAATTAATCCCAATGGTGTAGCTTCTTTCAAAAATGCCATAGCATTCAATGTATCCCAAGTATACTACATAGAACTGTCTAATGCTGACAAATCTTCATTTGTTTGATACTCAGTACATTCATGGATCCTTAATGTTACATTGCAGTAATTATAGTCTCTGCTGCTAAGAATTATCTTAAAGATTGTTACTAAGATAAATAATTGCAGAGTAAGAAGTTTCCAGTATTTATTGAACAATATTTATAGAGCTATCAGTAACTCATCAGTGATAGGAATTTTCAAAACCAAAACCTTAAAACATTTTTGTGTCCTGCAATCCACTTACTCATCCTTGGCTTTTTTCTATTTATGTGTTTTGGCTTTCCTATTTTTTAGTCTGCTGTGTTGGCTTGATTTGTTGTCATGATTGTATCTGATGTATGACACTGTTAGCTGGTTTTAGCCCCAGTGGCAGAAGAAATCTTCACCATTTGCGACTTCTCTGGCAGGGTGTGAGAGACAGTTCCATTTGACAATATTGTGTACCAAACTCCCAAATTAAATACAAATTCTTCCTGCAGTGCTCATATAGTAACATGTCACCATTGATAGCAATTTGTTCATTGGATGGGAATGTTTAACTCGGTACCACCCTTGATATTTTTCTCTCTGTTTCTAACATAATATTACCCCCATAGGAGTCACAGACCTAACGTGCGAAGAACACTGAACCTGGATATGTGCTTTGCACCCTTGATCAGTTATCCGTTCAGAAAGCTAGTAACTTTAACAATGGATTTCATTTCTTCCTGATTTTGTGGCTATTCTTTTTATACTGCGCTAGGCACACACTCAACATTAACTACAGCTAATATTGATTTTGGTTCTTTCTAGTTTTGAAATTTGAAAACTTCCGAACATACACTCTGGGTGTACCTTATTTAAATAAATTAAGGAAATTCATGTGATCTTACAGCCTGTTATCACAGCTTCAAGTTTCCATCCATACTGCCTTTGTCTTAGGTTTCCATACAATTAAGCATGGAATACAAACAACAGTTTATCTTGACATGTTTCTCACATACGAGACAACCCTTTCCAGAGGTAAATATCATGTAAAGTTTCCATACAACAAATAATAATAGTAATAATAATAAATTTAAAAAAATGGGAAAACTGGTATTTGAACTAACAATCCTGAAATCTCAAAAGAGTTAACTGTTTCTGATATGACTTTGACAAAATTCAGTTATAAATTTTAATAGTTAATTTTTTTGTAACATACCATAGTTTTTCACTATGATTATTATTAATAATAATTGCAATAAAGCTTATGTACTGATGACAATTTCCCTGTGTGCCTTCTTATGAGTCATTCATGTTTTTACCCAAAATCCTGCACATTCTGAGTGAGGAATACTGTATTAAATAAGCTGAAAACTATTGGATTGGATGAAAAAGTACTTCTCAAAAGGCAGAAAGTAAAGCATCGGAGTTTGGAAACGCATTATCAAAAGAGGTGGAAGTGCCACAGTGTAGTATATTGGGATCATTTCTATTTATCATTTTAATGAATAATTGTGTTGATGGTTTACAATCAGAATGTAGGATGTTTGCTGACAACATAATTGTATATAATATGATTAAAACAGCTGCAGGTTGACCCATATAGAATATCTAAATGTATTGATCAACATCAAATGAAGATAAATGCTAATGACAGTCAGTTTATTAGGTACACAGACTTTTTTTAAAAAAAGAAAATAACTGAATGTTATTTATGATTATGGGGTGGGGGGAGGGGGGGTCAGAGTTGTTTGATAAAGGTTTCAAGCGTAAATTACTTGGAATAACATTTGACATTAATCTCATCTGGGCAGAGGGCAGGCGGTAGGAATATGTAACACAATCCTTCATTTACTGTAGTGGGTGATGAGAGGATGTCTAGAGAAGTTAGACAATTCTGTAACAAAACTGTGGTCATACCATACCTTGAATATGTTGATGTAGTATGGGGACCTCATTTGATTATCCAGAAGTTGGAGGGCATGCAAAGAAGAGCAGCTAGATTTGTTTGTGAATATTATCATAGGACCCAGTTAGTGATAAAGGATCTTGATTGGGAGTCATTGGAAGACAGGTCTAGGGTGAAGAGAGTGTTGGGAGTGGTGATGGGGCGTGGAAAGATATTGGTCAAAGAATTAGGAATAGTGCATGGTAAGGAAAAGATTACTACGACCACATGTAGGCACTTGACTTCGTGCATAAGGGAGCGGGTAAAATTTTTTTGTGGTAAACGTGTAAGGTATTGGAACAAATTACCACATGAAGGAATGAAAAATTTACCAAAAATGCTGAAGGAATTTAAAATTTGTAAATTGCAAAAGTTGATGGGAGAGGAATATAATACTCTAACTATATAAAATAACTTAAAAAAAAAATACAACCAGAAAGAGAGAATTAGATACAAAAGGAATTGCCACTGGAGCATGTGGTCCAGCACACTTAAAAATTAATTTAAATAATTAAATTCCCTCCTTTGGAAATTCACTCTAGTCCCTTACTACATTATATATATATATATATATAAAAATGTAGATTTTCTTACTTTCTTATCTCCCGAAGTCAATTGCTAATTCCTTATAATTTATTAATGTGATCCTCTCTTCCATACGAGTTGCTGCTCTAAAACTAACACCAATATTTTCAAGGCCTCATCACCATAACATGCTGTGATGATGCCCACAATTCCCTTCACCCATCCCACATCTTTTATCATTTTAGTTACTGCTTAGAAGCGGCCACTTATTTCACAAATTGGGTTGGATTAGTTCTGCACAATATGACTGTGGAGCCACCTTACAGATAATCCACAACATTGTTTCTGACTGTCCTCTTTGAGCCTACAAAGAAACAATAGCGGAAACACACAATTTGTCGATCAGTGCAGTTGATTGGGTAAAAACATTAGATCCAGAGATATAAAATTGTACAACCTTGTGATATTCACATTATTCCTCACATTTGTCCTCACCTTTCATATATCTTGTTAAATATCATATGATAAATAAATAAGTTACTAATTGCAGCCTTTGGCAATTTCAACAAATAAATCTGGCTGCCTTTCTTAGCACCCTCTTATACTCCAGTATTTGATACTCTATATGGATTCCATATCGCCTCAATATGCTCTAGCAATTGCCTGACCAAAGTTTGTTATATATAAGGTATATATATATATATATATAATAACAATGAGCAGGAAAAAGCTTTAAGGCAGTCATATTTCCCTATCCTTCCTTAATTTTATATATATATATATATATATTGACATGTTTCATATCACAGAGCTCCTTCCTCAGAAGGACTCTAAGTAACCAGAATAGTAAATAAACTTTATTGCCTATTGCCTATTGCTTAATGGACCACAAAATTAAGTTAGTAATGACTTGAAAAAATAATAATAATTTTCATTGAAGAATTATAAACTTTTTCAGTCATATGATTGAAAAAATGAAATTTGGAGTTGTCTTTGTGATACTTTTATATAACATTAGCCTTAAAAATACGAGGCTTGTCTCAAAAGTAAGTTACACTATTTTTTTATATCGGCGCAGTTGGCAGGAGACGTCTGGGATTCGCAAGGAACTTTCGTCCGGGTGTGGTGGCAGCACTGTAAAATTCCTAAGAGGCCACCATGACTCATTTGTCAGTTGGGATCAAGCCACTATGGAGCTACCACTTACTCCTACCGCCGATTGCGAAGTACGCAGTGTGATTCATTTTTTAATGGCAAAAAATAAAAATGTAACTGAAATTCACTTTGAGTTGTGCAGTGTGTACGGTGAAAACGTTATGTCGAGGCCAATGGTTTCTCGTTGGCGCCAATCATTTATTGAAGGCAGGACAACAACACACGACGAACAACGAATCGGCCGCCCATCCACTTCACGCGCCCCGAACATTGTCGAAGAAGTCCGAAGAGTCATTGACGCCAATCGTCGCCTTATGCTCGACGACATTCATTCACAACTCCTGCCTAATGTTGAAATTAGCCATGCATCGCTTCACAGAATCATTTCTGATGATCTGCATCTGTCCAAAGTGTGTGCAAGGTAGGTTCCACGGCTCCTTTCAGACCACCACAAAGAGCAGAGAGTTGACGCTGCTCTTCAATTTCTGCAGTTTTTTGAGGATGAAGGAGATGGCCTATTCGACCGAATTGTGACCGGGGATGAAACTTGGATCCATCACTGGACGCCTGAAACCAAAAGACAAAGCATGGTGTGGAAAGGGAAGGACGAGCAAACTCCAAAAAAGGCGAAAGTTGTGGAATCAGCTGGGAAGGTTATGGCGACGGTCCTTCTGGGATTCGAAGGGGGTATTGCTGATCAACTACCTGCCACGTGGGACAACGATAACAGCTGAACGCTATTGTGAGGTGTTAAAGAAACTCAGGAGGGCGATCCAGAACCGAAGGAGGGGAAAGTTGATGAAAACAGTGTTTTTGTTCCACGACAACGCTTGTCCACACTCTGCTCGTCAAACTCAAGACCTGCTTGAAGAGTTTCGATGGGATGTTTTCGGACACCCACCATACTACCCTGATCTCGCTCCAAGTGACTATCATCTGTTTCCACAGCTGAAACAACACCTTGGGGAAGACGCTTCGCAAACGAAGAAACTCTCAAAGAAGAAATTCAGACATGGCTAACCAGTTTGGTGGCAGAATGGTATGACGCTGGATTAAAAAAACTTTTACCACGATACCAAAAATGTATTGAAATTCAAGGAGATTATATAGAAAAATAACTAATATATGTAGTTTCACAAATATAACCTTTTAAACAAATTCTGGGCGTTATTTTTTTTTAAAGTGTAACTTACTTTTGAGACGACCCTCATATATATATATATATATATATATATATTTCTACAAACCTGTTCTGAATTAAAAAAGACACATCTTTCTGTGAAATTTCAATAAAAATAATGCAAAGGTATTGTAGTGAAATTACAAGGCTGATTGTTTGAAATAGACTAGTGTTTAAAAAAATAATAATAAATACGTTGTCATATCTTATCCAAAACTGTTTTTAAAATACTATTGCCTTGAATTTTTTCAGATTTTTAAAATTTAATTGTAATGTTAAAGGTTTGGGGGGTTGTGAGTAGGACATTTTTCACAACTTTGGGAACTCTTATCTAGCGGTACACACAATTAACGAAAAGTGTTACAAAATGACATTAATTGCATTTTTAGTACTTATCCAATGATAAGTACTAAAATGTATCACATCTGATGTGGAATGCAGAAAATAATTATTTTTTTCGTGTAAAATGGGACGGATTTGAGAGGCGTGAAAATTGATAACAATCAGTTGAAATTATCTGGCAGAAATTTAAGGATGGAATAATACAATGAAATTATATAACCTTCACTTCTTGAATGTTGATAATTGATGAGGAGATAATGGGGAAGTGAAGATAATATTAATGGAAATTAATCAGAAGAAAATAAAAAAAGGGAAATGTATAAATGAGGCAAACAATTCTTAAAAATGTATAAAAGATAAATAAAAATAATTTTGAAATAAAAGTATATATTTAAATATAATTACAAGTGATTGTGTTCTAGGATGAGGAAAGTGAGTATTATTGAAGATTGAGGCTGAGGAAATGTCTGGTATCCAGAACATATTGTTAAGCAAATGCCCACCTCCAGAATTTGAACGGATATGTAATTTCAGAGAGTAACTGATAACTCAAACTACGAAACAGTTATTGAGCTTGCGGGTTGTGAGAGGTGGCATTGGCAACAACAGACGTACAGGGCTAGTCAAAATTATTGCAGTGATTTCAGAAAATTACTACAGATTTCTTATTCGACATATGCTTATAAGATTACGCAGATATATAAACAAACTGTGAAAGTTTTTTTTTTTTTTTTTAGTGTCTACAGATGCTCAATATTTGCACCTTCAGTGACTCTGCACACATCAAGTCTATAATCGAGTTCTTTCCATACCCGATGCAGCATGTCTCCATCAATGAGAGCAAATGCATTGGTGATGCGAACCTGCAGGTCTGGCAGATCAACTGGTACCGGTGGCACGAACACTGTGTCTTTTACGAAACCCCAAACAAAGAAGTTGCAGGTCAGGGGAATGAGGAGGTCATGACATCAGCTGATGATCAGCATCCCCAGCGTGACCAATCCATCTGTTTCGAATCCTGGTGTTTAGGAAATTACGGACAACTAGAGAAAAATGGGGTGGAGCACCATCCTGCTGGAAAATGAAATCTTCACTGTCAGCTTCCAGAAGTGGCATGAGTCAATTCTGCAACATTTGCAGACAGATTTTCCCTGTGATCATCACCTCATTAAAGAAAAACGGCCCATAAAGTTTCTTTCGTGAGATTGTGTAAAACATGTTCAATTTGGGAGAGCCACAAATGTGCTGCACATAAGCATGGGGGTTTTTGGTCCCCCAAATGCTTACATTGTGCCTGTTCACTTTTATGCTCACATGAAAAGTGACCCCATCACTGAACACAAGTTTTTCTGCGAATTTTTCATCTTGTTCTAGACATTGGGCACGGAATTGAAAACCACACACTTCATCACTGTGTGACAGTGCTTTTAGCAAATGCAACCTGTAAGGCTTCACACAGTTGCTTCCGAAGAATTCTGCAAATGGCCTTCTGTGGAAACCTAATGCCCTGCTCGCTCGAGGAGTAGACTTCTGTGGGCTACAACCGTAACTGGTGCTCACACGTTCAATGGTTTCTTCAGACACTGGAGGGCGACCCATTGTTTTACCATTACAAAGGCATCCCGTGGCTTTAATCTGTTGATACCAATGTCGAATGGTGTTAGCATGTGGGCGATCCTGGCCAAACTTAGTTCTAAAGTGTCGCTGAACAGTTACCACAGACTGAGTTGAATGAAATTCGAGAACAATGTACGCTTTCTCACTTTCAGCCATCTTGCTCTCTAGTGCTCTAGTGGCCACTGTGGGAAGCTTGCATTTAGTGCAATTGAAACCTGGAGAGCCACTTGTCTTATAACAGCAAACCCCATCACCGTACCTATAATAGAACAGCCAAAAGAAAAATCGTGAAATCGCTGCAATCATTTTGACTAGCCCGGTATATAGATTTTAGGAGTAAACTATTTATCCATGACCATCCATTCTGAGGATAAATGGTTCCTGGTGAGGACAATATGAGAAATCTGGCCATGGATGAAGGTGAACTGGTGAATTAGATGAGATTGACACAAGTGACGTGGCCTGTGTGATGTAGGTTTTGTAATTGATAGGGTTACAATAGATTGTGGTGGGTGGACACATCTTGAACATCTTTCCATGATGCTTGCTACAGGGGAAGTAACTTAAAATGGTTTAGGAACATTGAGTGGGGGTATTGTGAAGGATAATGGTCACAGTGCTATGCATTTCAGGAAAAGCTCTGATAAAGTTATAGCCACAGCAAAGAATCTAGGCAGGTATTTCAGACAGGAAGACAACTGGGTGATAAAGACAGTGTTACAGTGTATTTGGTGTTGTGGACAGTTTGTGAAATGGATATCTGTCGATAGAGAGATTTTGGAGGATAATTACAGATTATAAGTGGTTGTGTCAGGCTGTTGGAGTTAACAATAAATGATTCTTGGCCAGATCTGGTGCATCTGGCTTGAATGGCTAAGATTGTTGTAGGTTTGTAAATTTGAAATCACATATCCATCTGAAGTCTGGCTGTTGGAACTGGCCTTGTAATACATACATGTCCTCCGAACCTCAATCTAAGGTAATAGTCACCTTATTATATGCATCATTTACTAGTATAATTACTTTATTTATGAGGGCAGATCATAAAGTAAGGTCCCTTATTTCTTAAAACTAGATAGCAATATTTATTTTAAAAACCAAATACATCATTTGAAAGCTTAAACACCATTTTATTCTTCATCATAACTGCCATTTCAATGCAAGCATTTTTGTAGATGCTCCTCCAGTTTTTGTAGGCCCTTATCATCAAATACCGCTACAAACCCATTTCTTTAACTTAACCCTTTAACTGCTACGGTTCGGCCGGCCGAGCCCTCGCTGAGTGCGGCTTTGTTTACGCCTAAGCTGTTTACCTGCGCTGGAATGCCGCATTAGACCGGACCGCTGTGTGCTGAATACATCTGGAGCGTTGTGTGTGGAGTTCTTCTACTGTCGCTCTGCGATTTGAAACCGCAGATACAAAATAAATACAGTTAATATAACATCTAAAGTTTTTAAACCACTTCATAGTGAAAATATAGTGTGAATTGATTCTCGCGTATCTGTTAGTCTCATCAGCATTAGATATCATATGATATTCCGTTAGAAATATCAGGAAAAATGACAAACTGCTGGAATGTTAACGTAATCCACACTTGTGTCCTGCAGCTTAATCGACAAGCACATGCTGTCAAACACGTCACTAAAGCATTCTCTTTATCCACACATTTCGCTCGAACAATCTGTAGCTTCAAACTCTGAAAAATGGTCATTTTCCACTAGCTGATGTACACAGCTTAGGAAAATTACATCGAGATCCTGTCGAAGGGTTATCACTGTCATCCATATTAAAGTGATTATATTCACTGTCGCTTCTAGTAATAATCTCCATGATTTCTTCCGCGGTACAAACACGACGGCGTATTCGGGAGGACGATGGTTCAAATCCCCGTCTAGGCATCCAGATTTGGGTTTTCCGTGGTTTCCTCAAATCACTCCAAGTGAATGCCGGGATGCTTCCTTCAAAAGGCCATAGCCGAATTCCTTACCATTCCTTGCCCCCCATTCTTTAACATCTCTAAAAACCTCGCTGTTAAGAGACGTTAAGCAGTTAAAAAAAATAATGACTGTATGCCATTTTCTCAGCGAAAACTAAAAGGAAAAGAGCAACACAAATTAGATCACAGCTGCCAATGCTCAAGGGCCGAATGAGGAAAACAACTAACCACCCTGGGTGGAAATATGGCTTCATAGCCAGGCCGCTAAGAGGCTAGCGTGTTAACACGTCTGGAGTACAGACAGGGCGGCGAGGCGGCGCGTGTATACACGTCTGGAGCAGAGACAGAGCGGCAAGGCGGCGCGTGTATACACGTCTGGAGCACCTGGGCGCAGTAGTAGCCACGCGCGTTAACGCGTCTACAGCAGTCAAAGGGTTAAGTATCAGTGTTCCTACAATTGTGGAAACAAGTGGTAAATACTAGGTGCTAGGTCTGGACTGTAAGGGCATTACACTTCATCAAGACTGTTTCAGCAGATACTGGGTTTGATGGGAGACTTGAGGTTGAGCATCATCATGAAGCAGCATGACACCTTTGCTCATCATTCCTTTCTGGTTGTTCTGGATCATCTGTCTGAATTTTCTTAGTGTGATACAAAAACTGTCTGACTTTATTGTTATCACATGAGGCATGAAACTGACCAACAATATCCCCTTTCAGTCCCAAAAGACATTTGTTATGACTTACAGAAAGATTGCATTTCATTCAATGTTTTCGACTTGGTCAAAGTTGAATGGCGCCCCTCACATAAGTGTTGTTTTGTTTCCAGAGTGGAATGAAATGCTCATGTTTCATTACCTGTAACAATGGAATCTAAGAATTCCTCCTTCTTGTCTTCACACTGTCAAAGAAAATGTGGGAACAGCTGACACATTACTGCTTGTCATTTTCTGTGAGCATTTGTAGGTCCCATCATGAACACATCTTCCCACATCACAACTTTTTAGTCAAAATATCTTCTGAATCATGGTAGAAGAAAAATCAGAAATCCAAAGAGAAAGATCACAAATTGTGATCTTGCACTCTTTCAACAGTATTCCCTCAACCTTTTTGACTGTCTATTCTGAAATTGGAGGTTCTCCACTCTGTTCTTCATCATGAATGTCTGTATAACCATATGTAAACTCCCTACACTATTTGCAGACATGTTGAACTGATATTCACTTTGCACCATACACTTCTGTCAGTTGTTGGCGAATGTCTGTAGTTAGAACCCCTTTCACATTTAAAGAATGAATTACTGCACAAATTTTGCACCTGGAAGTTGCCTCCATCATGAATGGTTGCTACCGAGTGTGGTGGTGTAATGGTTAGCGTTCTCGCCTCGCATTCGGGAGGACGCTGGTTCGAATCCCCATCCGGGCATCCAGATTTGGGTTTTCCATGGTTTCCCAAATCACTCCAGGCAAATGCCGGGATGCTTCCTTCAAAAGGCCATGAGCGAATTCCTTCCCATTCCTTGCCCCCATCCTTTCCCGTCTCTAAAGACCTCACTTTTAAGGGGCATTAAGCAGTTAAAAAAAAACGAATGGTTACTGAACCAGCATAGCATGGTGATGGCAGGCAGGTTGGGATCGAGAGTAGGAGAACTACTGCACTTGGTAGTGCCTTTCCCTGAGCCCTAAGACTTTTAGGAACATTACTTTACAATCTGCCCATGTATATAGATTTTATTTAAAATTTTGTATCATTTATTTATTTATCTCTTTACAGTTTTCAGTAATTTTCAACTCTTTTATATGTTGTGAGTTGGGTGTGTTTTATATTTACTTGGTTGATAGTTCCAGGCTTTGATGTTAAAGGTTCCTTCTGTTGCATAAAATATGTTTAAAAAGAAATTTAAAATGATTAGGTAAGAAGAAAGTGCTGAGACTACTATAAAAACCCTCTACTTTTACCTTCCTGTAAGATAGAAGCTCAATGGAACAACAGAAAAAAATTTACTTTCATTAGAGAGAATAAGTAAAAGTCTATATAACTTTCAGTTTCAATTTAAGCTGTACTTTTAAATATTATGAATCAATGTGTATCGATACATACTTAAATGGCCACATTGAATTTGTTTCTTAAGAGGCTTGTATATGAGCATAATTTTTATGGCAATGTGTTGCCTGCAATTATTACGTCTGAGTGGCCGCAATTTTGCAGCAATATGGTTGTGTGGCTGGGCAACAATGTCGAGCTGCCCGGCAATATGTCCGCCTTGTTGTTGTGTGTTGCCGAGTGTGGCGGGCATGTTGCCAGTGAGATCGCTCGTCAACCAAACATTTGCAGCAACTTCCCGTATGGCCAGCCATGGTAGCATAGTAACTAGAGCAGTGGCTTCACATACCGCAGGTCGCTGTTTCGAATCTGGCTGAGGGCACAGTTGATTTTAATTAAACATTATGTGAATCTTGTGTCTTCCATACCCTACCCTAAATTAACATGAGAAATACGTATGCTTGAGGAGAAAACATACATACAACATTGTACCTAGCTGTATGGCTGGAACAGCCGAATATCATTCTTTTAAATAAAAAAACCAAGTGTGTTCGAGTACAATGCGTTTCATTCGGAAAGTAGGCATATTGCACTTTTTATTAATTTTTAATAAAATCAATGAATTATTTCAAAGTATAAAGATGAATAACTGGTCAAATCGGAAAGATTAAATTTCATCATTGAAATACACTTACACCCAAAGTTGTATTCCTTTAGTACTTTCATCATTGTGATGCACACCTATGTTACAATATGAGAGAGACTAATTAAATACACCAAACTTTTGTACGAGTCACATAAATCATAGTGTGATAGCCAATCTGGTATTGCATTTGTTATTTTTATTTTTTCATTCATACAAATCAAATCTTTGAAACCAGTTTTCAAAGTCTTGTAAAGTTTTCAAACAAGTAATTATCCATGTTATCTTGGTTGTTTGGGTTGAACTGCGTCAATTTATCAAAACCTAACATTTCGGCCATCATTTTACGGCCTTCTTCAGAGGACTGTCAAGGCTGGGGTTGCTGACGCCTATATATAGCTCCCGGAAAGCGCGCTAACTATTTGGAGTGACGACGTCACTCCAAATGGTCCTCTGAAGAAGGCCGCAAAAAGATGTTAGGTTTTGATAAATTGACGCGGTTCAACATGGACAACCAAGATAACATCGCCAACAACCGCTGAAGTCTGCGCACCCAAGTAATTATCCAGTTCTCTTTCTGTGTAGGCCATCCTGTTGGCTCAGGTGGCTGTGGCACCTTGATTATGCCTGGCACTGACACAGAGTTAGTCCTGGTGGTTGAAGAAATTTTCATCATTGGGACATCAGAAACAACACAGTACATTGAATTTACACACTATCAGTCATGCACACTTACAATCGGGAAAGGCAACAGAAAACCATCCCAGATCTCTTCCCAAGGGCCTACCCCAGTGGGAGTCGCCTACATCCGGAAATGGGAAGAAAATTTCTGTGGCAACACGAGTAATCGTATCACATTTAGTTTGCTAAAATTGTACCCACTCTATTTTCTTTCGTTCTTTTAATTTTGCAAGATAACACATGCAGCAGCCGCTACAACTCCCTCCTCTGTCATGATGCTCATTGCCGATCACACAGTGCATGTAGACGGGAAATGGTGAGCAATACTAAAGCGCATCAAATGCCCAGCAATAGTGGAGCCACACATTGCCAGATATGTTGCTTGGCAACTGTTGAGCAATAGATGCCAATATGTTGCCTTAAAAATAATGCTCGTGTACAGACCCCTTTAAAGAATGAACCCTTATTTCCTGCAATGTATATATTACAAAATCACAAATAACTTCTGTCATTAAACATTAAATTATGTGTATTCTTTCAGGCTATTTCTTGCTATCTGAAAGAAGAGTGTGCACGCAGGCGATTGGATTTTTCACACGTTATAACATCAACAGCATGTCTTGAGGTATGCTTTTAAAGATGTTTTGAATGTTGATTTGAGGATAACATATTTCTAGTCATTTTACACATTGAGCCACAGAATTGTTTTTGGAAAATTTGTGAGTAAGGTTTAAGTCACCAGGGATGAATGAAAATGTGGGAAAATGTAGGAATTTACTAGAGATAAGAAGCAAAAGTTATAAAAGGAGATGCTCCATTAGAAGAGGTGAAATGCAGGGCAGGAGTGCTAAAGAGCAATGTGTTGGAAATGCTGATATTTATTGTTCCATTGCTGGTTTGTTAAGCTGCTTGCAGATATCTTGTTGATATATAATAGCACTAAAATGAGAGACAGTTGTGAACATCTGAACATGGTACAATGGTAAATTTTACCTTATAAGTTGCGCAGATAGAATAATGAAGTTTTTTTTTTGTGATTATGCAGTGGAAGAGGAATTTCTTGTATAAGACATGAAACATAAGTATCTTGGGATATTATGTGCTAATGAATTCTGTTAGACACGAAACTTTGAGGAAATAGTAGGAGGGGTTTCAACTATTATAAACTGTGATAAAAAATGATGATGTTTTATGGTATGCAAATGATTATCAAATATGTGGTCTGATAAAAATAAATAAAAAAGACAGGAATTTCTGAATATACCGAGCTTTACAAACAAAATTTGATTTTTTAGGTGTTTTCGACATGAAACGTGTGGCAGCAAAATTTGTTCCCAAATTGCTGAGTTTCAATCCAAAACAATGTCACATAGACATCACTCAGGAATTGCTGAATGAAGTCAAAAACAAGCCAGAACTTATTAAACAATCATAACAGTTGATGAAACATGGGTGTAAGGATATGACGTTAAAAGCAAGGCCCAATCATCCCAGTGGAAGTTGCCTGAAGAGCCAAAACGAAAAAATATTAGACAAGTTCAATCAAATGTGAAATCCTCCTCACTGTTTTCTTTCATTTGAATAGTGTAGTGCATCATGGTCGTACTGTTTTTAAGGAATACTAGCTGAAAGTTATGAGCCATTTGTATGAAGCAATCTATTGAAAATGCTCAGAATTGTGGCAAAATCACTCAGGGATATTGCATCATGATAATACTCCCACTCACACCTCAATGTATATTCAGGATTTTTGGTTTAAAAAAACTCGGCCACTGTAATCACCCAACATGGCCCCCTGTGACTTTTTTCTATTTCTGACGCTACACGGGACCTTATAATGATTAAATTTTGCCACCATTGATGAAATATATAAATAAATAAATAAAAAATAATAAAAAACAGTTTTGCTGAAGAAGCTGAATGCTTTACCAATGAGTGAATTCCAGGAGTGCTTCCATGATTGGAAAAAGTGCTAATGCTAGTGTATTTTATCTCACAGGGATTACTTCGAAGGGGACAAAATTGATCCTGATTATTAAATATGTATTCTTTAAGAAAAACAAAATTCTTGTTATTTTTTATCATACTTTGTACAGAATTTGGAAGAGGTACAAAGGAAGAATCTGTTTGTAGAAATTAGTATAGAACACAGTGAAGAAATGATATGATTGAAAGAACTGGGTTGGAAGTTATTGGAAGATGACAAGCTGCTGAAGAGTGCATTGTGAGTGTATAAGATATATACACTGAAAGGTTTTCGGAGCTGATTATGCCCATACGACATGAATTTACAGACTTTAAATGTAGAATGATAGTTGATGCTTGGCACATTCCATTTCAGAAACTGTTCATGAATTCAACATTCCTCAATGACCAGCATCAAGAATGTGTTCTAAATATGTAATTCCTGTCATTACCTCCTGCCGTGGACATCAACCAAGTCTGCTTAGTGACCAATACCAGCAATGTACAATATACAATACAATACATTCATTTTCCATTGATCCCAATATAAGAGACTGGCTCTGTGGGATGTGGAAAGTTGTCAATTTACAGATAAACAGTTGCATAACAAAATAATAAGTACACCAGTAGATGTACAGCCATAGCATACAAGGTACATTAAACAATTCCATAACAAAATAATACCTACACCAGAAGATGTACAGTCATATCATACATGGTACCGTAAACAACTGCATAACAAATAAATACATACACCAGGAGATGTACAGTCATAGCATCCATGGTAAATTAATTATGTAAACTACATTTACACAAGCTACTGGCAGTTATTTTTTAGATACCTTAGAGATAAATTCTTCAGCAGAGTAGAAGGAGTTGTTAATTAAAAATTCTTTCAATTTTTTCCTGAATTTATGCTTATCCTCTGCT
Organism: Vandiemenella viatica; assembly: GCA_031002005.1. NCBI lineage: Eukaryota > Metazoa > Arthropoda > Insecta > Orthoptera > Morabidae > Vandiemenella > Vandiemenella viatica. The sequence continues at coordinate 28,190,158 of CM061918.1, forward strand.
AGACATTTAATATGTGTTGGGAGTAAGGATTGCAATCCCGCAATGTTTTCAATCCTGTGGGATCCGCGCGGGATTTGCGCCAATCCCGCGGGATCCGTGCAAACAGTTTTTTAACGCATATATTTAAAACATAGTTGCTTAAAAGTTAATAAATTAAATAATAATTAAATTAATAAATTATTTTTAATGTTAAATGATAAAAATTAACAATTAACAATATTGTGATTGGCAAAATGACATTAAAACTTTTTAGCGTGTCTTAAGTGTATTTCGAGGTTTTACTTTTTTTTTAATTAAACCAATTTTTAAATAAATAATAAAAATGAAAAATATTGGTCTTAGGTCATAATATGTGCCTTACAATACATCACATAAGTTTAAAAATATGGTTTGCTTAGTGGCCAAGTTACCAGAGATTTTTTTTTTTTTTTTATATAAATAAACGTTCCATAACACCGAGAAAAGCATTCCATTTAACAAAGTGAAGTGAATATACTCTGTAAAGTGTAGACTTGGCTCAGAACAAGATTTCATAACTTTTTGTCACTGCACAAGCACGAGACTTGGCCTTTTTTTGCGTGATTCATTATTATATATCCTGATTCCTTGAATGATATTACAGTTGATTCAATATTATTAAAAGAAACTACTCACCAACAAGTAAACTGTCAAGTATTTCAGATTTACTTATGTGGCGTAACGACGTTTTTATAGTGGAAATTATTATTTTTTAGTAAGAAAGGAGACTTTCTCGGCGAATGATTGCAGTGAAGTCCTCATAGGTTGTATCTCCGGATTTCATTGTAAACATACGAAATTACACACGTGAGGAATACGGCGGAGGCAGCCGTCGAAGTATGGTGTTCCTACAACACAATTTGTCGATACACCCGTGAAAATTTCATTATAACTTTTTTTACCTTTAGTCGAAATAATAACAAGGAGAAGAGGGATTAATCGAAAGCCTGAGCGGCACATGTAAGCAGGTGGCTTTCGTCAAAGAAACGCATTGAGGCAGCGGCCAAAACAACAATAAGTCAAAGGATATAAATTTTCTTTTGATAGCTGTTAAATAAATAGGTAGGCGATCGTTAAAATTATGATAACATTAGTTTCATATCAATGAATAATCAAATTTTCAGCCGCAAATTAGGAAATTGTCACATTTACTTTATCTGCCAATACAGAAAATGGGAATAATGAAACCGTGAATAAAAAGCTGTAACCGTGTAGTTCAGATAAGGTGTGCAACACTTAAAAAATAATTATATAGTTAGAAAATCGTACTAAATACGCACCATAACTCAAATTACAGAAATGAGTACTCGAAACAAAAGTAAGTTTTTATAAATACGTAAAAGTGTATTTATTTACTTACGAAAGACAAAGGTTGACAAAAACAAACGCTTGTTCACATGAGTCAAATGCCAACTGGAAGGGTACAGGCAAACAGTGCAAAATATCCGACAGAGACCGAGTGGGGCAGCGAGTCACGCAGACTGACAGGCGTTTCCGCCGGATTTTGCGGATCCGCTTAATTTTGTGCGGGATCCGCCAGACTGTCTAATGATGCGGGATCCCACGGGATTGCGGGATCCTGCTTTGCTGGATTGCAATCCCTAGTTGGGAGCTTACTGAAGATATGTATCCCTGAATATCGGACCCCTTTTTAAACAAATGACTATGACTTGTAATCCTTGTGAAGATCATTTTTACTTCTAGTGCCATAATTGTGTATTTTACTATTTGTTTCAAACAAAGTATAATTTGTGACTACAAAGGACATTAATGTGTATGTATACTCAGACACTGATGTTAAAAACCCTTTCTTCTTGAACATCTCTCTACATGAAGTTCTATTGCTAACCCCACACATAAATCTTATTACACACATTTGGGCTGTGAACACTTTGTTTCTATGGGTAGAATTGTCCCAGAATATTATTCCATAAGGAGTGAAAATAAGCAAAATAAACTAGCTGCCTCATACGGAGATCACTTATAGCTGAAATTGTACGAATTGCAAATGTGGCTTCACCCAATAGCTTTAATAAGTCAGAAACATGTACTTTCCAATTTAAATTGTGATCAGTATACAAACCTAGAAATTTCACACTATCTACCTCTTGAATGGACTGTTCTGCAAATTTTATGTCTATATCTGGTGTTAATCTGTGTGATGTACTGAACTGCATATACTGAGTTTTATCAAAGTTTATAGACAAGCCATTAGCTGTAAACCATTTGTTAATCAGTTCAAAGACATAATTTGAAATATATTCTGTAGATAAATCTGGAGTATTTTTAATTCCTATGTTTGTGTCGTCAGCTGATTGGACAAATATTGAATTTTTAGATGAAACACAGGGTAGATCATTTGTATATATTAAAAACAATAGTGACCCCAATATTGAACCCTGAGGTACTCCACATCTGATTAATTTCCACTCAGAAAATAGTGGACCTCCTAAGGCAACCTTAAAATTCTCCATTGACACTTTCTGTTTTCTATTTAGAAGGTAAGAACTAAGCCATTTATTAACAATGCCATCTATAGCATAATACTTTAGTTTCTGTATCAGAATTTTATGATCTACACAGTCAAATGCCTTAGATAAGTCACAAAAAAATCCCACAGGAATTAATTTATCATTTATTCCTCCTAAAATATTGTCAGTGAATGCAAATATAGCTTGTTCTGTTGAATGTCTGCATCGAAGTGTTATTGTTCATTTACAGTAAACACTGTGTCAAAAAACAACGACACACAATGTGGGACATATGACAATGTTCTCAGCGCTGCAAAAGTTGGCAATGTTGGGATGTGGCTTAGAAAAATGACGTGAATGCCTGTGCTAACAAAATGCCATCAGCTGCAACACCTCTTCGGGACTTTTGGTTGGATCCTAGATGACTAAAAAAAAGATTACATGGTCAAGTGAGCCATGATTCCAGTTGGTATTGGCTGATGGTAGGATTCGAGTGTGTTGCAGACACAGACCCAGGTTGTGAGGCACTGTGCAATCCACTGATGGCTCCATCCAAGTATGGGCTGTGATTACATGGCACGGGCTGTCACTTCTAATCGAATTGAACTGACCATTTACTGGAAATGGTTACGTTTAGCTACTAGAATACCATTTGCAGCCATTCCTGGCCTTTATGTTCAATAATAGACTTCTCCAAGACAGTAAAAGTGAATGATTTGGCCCCTTGATTGCCAGATATAAATCCAATCAAATGTATTTAGTATATAATTAAAAGGTAGCTTCATACACAACATTGGCAACATTTTAACAATTATTGTCTGCTGTGGGGGAAAAATGGCTGAATATTTCTTCACGGGACTTCCGACAAGTTAGGTTGCTGCATTTTGCTGGGCAAAAGGATGTCCTATGTCGTGTTAAGAAGTATCCCATGACTTTCGATGTTGAAGGAAGAATTGGAAGCAGTGTATAGTAATAATAATTGTAGAAAGCTTCCTTCCTTGATAGCTATTACTTGTGCAAAAATGGTGTTTCTGTTAGGGAAACAGTGGAAGAAAAACAAAGATACCATAAGAAAAAATGATTGTTGGAAAGATATGTTTTCAGAGTAGGAGACAATGGGGACATCCAGTATTTTTAAAATGAACAAAGAATTATAATCACTGAAATTTTGTGTTTCCTGCTGAACTGACTAAGCTGGGAGCACAAAAACTTATCATTAACTCACAATGCCAAGAAAGAATGTCATTACAGTTATAATCTGGCAGTTAATCATGATCATTCAATTGTAATTTTTCTGTGGTTTAACCTTTTATCATTGAATCTGATCCATAATTTGAAATGTTTCCAGACATAAGCAGTTTTTTCACTGGATAGTGAAGATATTGATGCATGATGATACAAATTCACAAACATAGAAATCCTGAAGCAGTTACAACCCTCACAACAAAATAACATGACATTCTGTCTGACTCCTCCCAATATAATGAGCATCACATTTTGTCAATGAAGGATTTACATTGAAAAATCTCCCTTTTTCAGTGTTTCTTTGTTATTGTGAAGCTATGTATTTTTGTCAAGTAATGATTCCTTTCTTAGTCATGATTTCCAGTTCTACAATAGTTTAAGAGAGACAGACAGTAATCCTATTTTTTTTATTTTTTTTTTTTTTTACAGAACATTCCAAAGCAATCCAATCACATTGACTGTGGAGTCTTCATGTGTCAATATGCAGAACACCTGACACGTCGTGCCCCATTTTCCTTCAGCCAGAATGACATGCCAAACCTGCGCCAGAAAATGCAAGAAGAGATCCTCACCAAAAAATTGAAGAAAAATACGATAGAACTTTAGATTTAAAAACTTCTTTTATGATTGACTTTCTTTTAAATCAACCTTCAAAAGTCTATTTTTACTCACCTTATATGTACACATTTTTTTATTTACTATTTTTCTATACACTTTCTATTTTTAATTGTAATGCTGAGCTCAGCAGGTGGATATATTGTTTTCTTTTTGTGACATTACAAAGGAAGACAAAAATTCATGGTTCTGTTATCAAGTTAAGAATTATCTTAGTAGAAGACATTATGTTACTAAACAGATGTTTTGAGTATTGTGTCAGTTTTACTGGCAGAGGTAAGTGACTACTTCTTTCTCTGTCCTTAACACATGCTCTTACATTTCAATATTATTCTGTAGTAATTACAGAAAAAAAATGCAGCATGGCATAGATTGAGGCTACTAATGAATCAGTATTCAGGAACAAACTAATTTATTCTGTATTTTTCTCAGATAGCAAGCCAAAAGTATATTGATGCATCTGATACCCTTGTCATGTATCTCTTCCTTATATATGGATAAGGTTAAGCTGGACAATTATAAAAAAATTTCATGTTTATTGGATCATCGCAGTCCTTCTGCCTTCACCTGTGGAATATGATTAGTTTCCTTTCCCAATCGTTCCTACAATTATTTCTGCTGGTTGCGAAATACAGAAATGGTGGAACACTGAACTCCTGTGCTTTGTCAGTTGGTTATCAAGTGTTGAGAATTTATTTCCCTTTCTGAGCCTCTTCTGATGGTGCTGGAATCCTTCAGTGGTTTGTACAGTCATTAAAAGTATGCAACATAACTTAACTTCCATCTGACATTAGTAAAATGCTGTGGTAGGCTCCCACAATTTCTTGTTACTCATCTTTTATATAAGGAAATGCATTATTTTTGTTCCTTCATATAATTATTCATTAAATTGATTGGGGAATATAAGTACAGAATGCTTCAAAAAGGATAATATTGAAAATATATAGAAATGAGATAACTTGATGAAAGAGCCATTTTGCTGCAAAACTACAGTTTTTGTACCAAAGTATCATTTTTGTTCAATGTGATGCATTGGTGATGTGTCAAACATCAATACCAGAAATAAACAACACCTGCAGAATAAATTTGATTTCTAAGCACTGACAGATTTATAAGCAAAGATAGAGCAGAGCATACACTCAAAGTATAACAAAGCCATTTGGGGGAGGGGGGGGGGGATTCATGTTAAATGTAGAAACTGATGAGGTCACACGATTGACTTTGCATGCCCAATCCATTGACCTGGGAAACAGACATCAAGAAAATTCCAAACTGCTATGACGTGATATGCCGGTGTAGTGAATGTTTAACACTTTTCGGATAAGAATATAAGCATATTCAGAAAAGATCTGTATTCTTTTGCTGTAAAACATATTCTCTTTTGGGTTGCAATGAAGATGTTCCATGGATTTTTGAATTCTACAGTTGTGGATGTCTTTCTTGCTACTGATATGAAATGTTAAGTCTTTGCTGAAGTTTACTTTCTTCAATGACTTTTGAAAGTAACTGTGCCTGCAAGTGATGATTGAAATGACTGAAATTTGTACTAGAACTTCTGTAATTTATCTGAATAAATTAATATTAGCTTTCTAATTTTCAAGCTTATTTTTGAAACTATTGATATTTTGGTTCTCTAACAAGCAACTGGGGTTTATTTAATACCTGGTAATACATGTTAAGAATCAATAGCGCATGATACACAGATACAATTAACATAAGACTAATATTTGATTGTTAACTCCTGTTTGGGTTTAAAAAGTGAATAACAGAGTTTCCTCTACTTCCTCTTTCATTGTGGCTCTGAGGAACCCCTTCACGGATTGGGTTCTTTTTGTCTCTATCATCTCTTCATCCTCTCCCTTCTCTTTCCCCATTTTTTTAACTTCTGAGATTTTCAATACCTTCTTCTCCGGGTTCCCTCATTGGTATCCTCTGTTATGTTCTTTATCTTTCTCTGTTATTTATCTCTGATATATTAGTTGGCCAGCTCACCTTTTCTTGATCCCCATCTCAGCCCATCTGTTTTTATGAATAACCCAATGCTTTCTGACAATTCTTCCTATAAACATGAGTTAAAAATTCAAGATAACTACTCAGATTTTGAATAGTATTACATTGGTGCCAGTAATGTAATACATTCTGTTTAAATTGCTAAAATTAACTTTAAAGAATTGTTTTTTTAGTCTATTGTTCTCAATTTAACTATAATTACATCCTGTAATCTAAATTACAATTCCATTTTGCCGGTTATCATTATTGCTTGTTATTCAAATCTATTAAGCATAAGAACACTGCAATATTATATCTGCCCTTTTTAAATTTCTGAAAGGGTTTTCAAAAACGTATTGTAGATGGGGAAAACCCAAATAAATATCTTAAAATCGAAAACTAAAACATGCAGATGTTTAAAACTGTATCTTTTTTGACAGATTTCATAACTCATGTTTATTATTTTGAGAGCTATTTAAAACAGTATTGGAATTTAGGGAGGAAACAGAAGGTACTAAATAAGGAATTAGTGAAAATAAATAAGGACAAGGAAGGGTTCCTTCAGTTACTCTGCGTCAGCACAGACATAGACAAGCATCTACCTAATTTTCACCTGGTATACTCCATATTCTTTGTGTCATGAAATTGGACATTATATCAGTTCTGATTAAAAAATAGTCAAAATATTAACATTTTTCCCATATCTGCCCTAGCAGACCATGAACACTGACACGCATGCACAGAGGACTAGTGGCCTAGCTGTGATAGAACTGTATTTCTCAAATTCAGAGCATTGGAGGAATGTTGTGTTGCTTTCTGTCTGAGAAATGTGTAACTGTATTCTCTGTGTGATGAGTGTATTTTTGTTTGTGAAATGTGTCATTTATTAGATGGAGATTTGAGACCATCCTGGCGTACACCTTAATGATTGTGGAAAACTGACAAAAAAAAATGCAATCTGGATGGCCAATACATGGGGACCAGGATTCGATTCTGGTACCATTGTACCTGCATGATCTAATGTGTTGGTGTCTTAACACACATAGCCACAATGCAGGTAATTTGTTCGATTACTATTTGTAATAATGATTTGCCTCTGAAAGGAACGGGAGTTTACATTCATTGGTAGATCATTTCTTTCATAAAACTTACTTTATTCCTAACGGAAAATTGTTATGATATTATTGATTATTAGTAAAAAAGAATATATGGAGTGGAAAAAGTATCTGGTATAGTGTTGCAAACTGGAAAAAAACGAATTATTTTCAGATTTGTGAAAAAAAACATGAAAAAAAACCTAGCACCCTTGTTTTTTTTCTAAATTTGTTTTTTTTTCAGAAAACAATATATTTGATAAATTATAGTTTTATTTATGGTACTTACATTTTACATGTGTGTTTTACATCTTACTAAATCATATAATGTCTTACATAATGATTCATAAATGTATCTGTATAGCTCCTCTAGATCCATAACTTCAGAAATAGTTTCGTTTTCTTTTACTGGTTGTATTGTATGCAAAAGCTTTTGAGATTCACAATTTTAAATTGTGAGTATAGTACACACTGTGCATAAAGACTGCACCAATAGTTCTGTATTACAGTCTTTTAAGTTTGAATTTAAATCTATTATCATACAAAATAGGAGCTTTATTTGTTTTTAATCGTTGGTGTACACCAACGGTTGCAAAGAAATGATTCATAATTACTGACAGTGACTCAGTATCACTATACGCTGTGAGTTCAACAAGTATACGAATATAAGGAAAGCACAATAAGTAATAAAAAAAAAGGCAAAAAACCGTTAGATAATTTAGAATTCCTAATTTTTTGAAAATGGAAGCAGCTTCTAGGCGATATAAATAAGAAAAGAAAGGGAAATTAACCCACCACATACCAAAGTGGACGGATTCGATGAGAGAACACTAATGCTGACAAACAACTACACAATATTTCGGCATCTGCCTTGCTCACAAATAGAAAAACGGGCCATTAGGCTCGGAACGTGTGTGCACAACGAACGTTACCTAGCAAGGCGGATGCCGAAATATTGTGTAGTTGTTTGTCAGCATTAGTGTTCTCTCATCGCATCCGTCCACTTTGGTATGTGGTGGGTTAATTTCCCTTTCTTTTCTTATTTAATTTTTTGAAAAGATTCGTATGTCTACAGATAAATTTGTACGGCCTGGCAGCACTAGTTCAAATAGCGAGTATCAATCCAAACAATGGGGAACGGAGATTCCTTCTCATGCAACCTATCCTTTTCAGGAAGTCCCCATTCGAAAAAGAAAACTTCAGCCAGTGTTGCCAATATTTTTGTAATTTTTTTTTCTACTGAACCAGAAAAATATAGTAAATTTAAAAATTAAGATAAGTACTTAGTACAAACTCAAAAAGTCATATTAAACTATAAACACCTTAAAAATATGAAATTTAGTAGTTATGAAAAAAAAAACATTTTTTTTTGCAGTTCTTTTTTCAAGTCAGAAAAAAAAACTTTTTTTTACAACACTGATCTGGTAGGAATACATTAGTTACCAAAGTTGAAGAAATGCATTGTAATCTTGAAAGAGAGTATCTTGGGTCTGCTGTTATCATTTGTTAGTATGAGACACACATTTGTAACACAGAGCAGATAAATAGTGTTAATATAGATATTGTTGCTACAAAATCATAAAATAAAATGTAAGTGGAAAAAAGAGCAAGAGGGGAAGGGGGAAAAAACAGAGACTAGGGTTTTCTGAGACACTGTGTTTGATGGTCACCAATTGAAGTTGAGATGGTGACGTTTTCAGACTGGATCACTTTTTGCTGTTAATCTATGTGTGTGTGTTCGTATAGGGGAATGGTCAATGTATTCACTCTTCTAAGCACTCTGCCAGACAAATGTGAGTTTACATTCAGGTCAATTTCGTTGGTAAGTAGGTTTAATCAATTCATAATGCATGTGGCTAATATCCATTCCATTCCATTGTCAATCATCCTCTTCTGATTCTGATGACCATATTTCAACTATTCATAAAGCCTCAATGGAAAGTAAATAAATGATTGTTGGTCATGTTTGTGTAGAATGTTGGCAGACATTTTCCCATCACCATGCCACTTTTTAGTTGTGTGCCCATACATCTTCCACAAGTGTCACTTTGTTAGGAAGGAATGAAGAACTGTTTTTAGTACACCCAAAGATCATTGGAAGCTAAAGAACCTATCCAGGGACTAAGCAGATGTTCCTGCCACATTTCAACCACTCATGTCAACAGTTTTCATCAGTTTAGAAGGCAGTGAAAACCTCGTCTATCTTGATGACATCATAATATATGGAGCATTCTTAGAATAGCATAAATTCAGATTTGAAAAGGTATCTAATGGACTGAGATTCCTTCATTTAAACTTCAAATAGATTGATATCTATGGGAAGAAGTAACAAATGTATCACATTTTTTAACTGAAATTACATAAAAATCGTACCTGCATGAGGTTAGCATGATGAACAGTTTCTCTGCTTCACAGACTATCCAGCAGTTGAAAAGCATACGGGGCCAACAGTTTATTAATACACAAGGTTTATCAAAGATTTCTGTAAATTAGTTAAACAACCACACAGCTATCTGTAAAAATTCATAACATTCAAGTTTGAGGACATAGATCGAATTCGTAAGGAATACATAATTAAATGTGATCTGTCTATGGAATTTTTAAATTGTGCTGGCACAGCAACATTTCAAAGGCCTCCAAATGATTAATTGCATAATGACTTCACTGGCATTATACAGTTACTAGACGACCCGTGCGAAAATTTCGCGAATAAAATGCGTTGAATAGTGAGGTTGAATATGATGTCACCAAAGCTTAGTCATTACTCCTACTTCATTTATCGATTTTGGTTAGAAATCCAGTGAGATAAATGACTCGAAACACAAAAAACTTATTTTAGAAATATTGACATTTTTGCACTTTAAGGGTCGAATTACGAAAAATTCGTTTCTTAAAATATAATGTTACCATGGCGGAGACCTCAGTCTTTAATAATATACCTCATTTATCTATATCGGTTAGATATCAAGGGAGAAAAATAGCTCGTGACACAAAAATGTGTTTTAGAACCATTTATCCTTTTTCCCTTTAAGCGTTGAATTCCAAAAACGTCTTTCTTAAAATATGATTTCACCAAAGCTGAGACATTATTCTTCATAATCATACTTGATTTATCAATTTTGGATAGATATCCAGGGAGATAAATGGCTCGAGATACAAAAAACGCATTTTAGAAAAATTGACATTTTTGCCCTTTAAGGGTCGAATTATGAAAAATTCCTTTCTCAAATTATAATGTTACCACGGCGGAGACCTTATTCTTTAATAAGATATCTCATTTATCTATATCGGTTAGATATTAAGGGAGATAAATCGCTCGTGACACAAAAATGTGTTATAGAAAAATTTATACTTTTTCCCTTTAAGGGTTATATTCCAAAAACATTCTTTCTTAAAATATGATGTCACAAAGCTGAGACATTTCTCCTCATAATCCTACTTCATTTATCGATTTTGGTTAGATATCCAGGGAGATAAATGGCTCAAGATACAAAAAACGCATTTTAGAAAAATTGACATTTTTGTCCTTTAAGGGCCGAATTACGAAAAATTCCTTTCGTAAAATATTATGTTACCACGGCGGAGACCTTAGTCTTTAATATGATTCTGCATTTATCTATATCAGTTAGATATTAAGGGAGATAAATCGCTCGTGACACAAAAACGAATTGCAAAAATATTGATACTTTTGCCCTTTAAGGATCGAATTCCGAAACATTTCTGTCTTAATATATGACGTCACTAAAGCGGAGACGTTAATCTTTAAAATGATACTTCATTAAACGATTTCAGATAGGTATCTAGGGAGATAAATGACTCGTAACACAGAAAACAGCATTTAAGAAATATTAACATTTTCGCCCTTTAAGGGTCGAATTCTGAAAACTTCAGTTCTTAAAATATGATGTGACCAAAGTGAAGTCCATAAGCTTCAAAATGACACCTCATTCATTGATTTCGGTTAAGTATTAAGGAAGATACAGGCTTGTGACAAAAAAATACCTTATAGAAATAATATATATGATATTTACAGTACGTAACATTTCTGACTGAAATGCAGGTCACAATTACACACCACCAGATGTTTAAGCATTTGGAATATTGTCAACCTTATCTTCACTTCCCTTCCAGGATACCCCTCTTCAATCGATAATAACCAAAGATAGTTGAATCGGGCTTTCCCACTACCTATATTTCCATCCATGGTAATTGCCATTCTTTTATTCTCTCTCCCTTCTTTTTTATTCTTTGATAGCTAAATTTCATTTTTTTTCTGGAAGTAATTGAAGGTCTTGTAAGTTATCAGTGAAGATTACAGTGTCATCTGCATAGCGGATGATATTGTCAATTCATTTTATTTTATTCCATTCTTAACTTCTTCCAGGCTATTCTGAAAAGGGCTTCAGAATAATAGTTGCAGAGTACCAGAGCCATTTCACTTCTCTGCATAACACCTTTTGTTATCTTCAGGACATCCAACCAAGATGTGTGATGTTTGATCCCAATATTGCTTTCTTATAAGTTCAGTGCACATTGTTAATAGATTTGTATAGTCAATAAAGCTCACAGCACCATCAATTTGTTTATCACAATATTTCTGAAATATGATCTGGACTCAGATTAGGGTTTCCCTCTGCAGATAAAGCTGGCTCAATATCCTTCTTCATTAAGCAAATGGAAGGAAGGCACAAGTACAATAGAGTCAAGGTGGAAAGAGTTCAAGGAGATAATAAGAAAGGGGAATTTTTTTTCCAAAGCAGAAAATAAATAGAAGTAGAGAACCTGAGTACTATAATAGGGAACTGAGGAGGTTAAAGAGGATCATAAGAAGAGAACATAACAGAATTAAGAGACAGCAGGGTAGTAGGGAATATTTGACACAACTAAACAAGGACTTAATAACAGCAAAGAAAGTTGCTAAAGATGGTTTTATGAAGAGTGTTGTCAGTGCAGGAGGACCATTGACTGATGCATCTAGAAATTTCTATAGCTATGATAGAAAACTGAGGGGAAAGGAAGGTGTTGAGACATTTATAGATAAGGATGGCGAAGAAGTTACTGAGGATTTGAAAATGGAAGAGATTTTAAGTAACTGGTTTGCATTAGGGACAATGAATCAGAAACTGGAGGGTCAAATTCGGAGAACGAGCTTAACAACACAATTAGGAATTAAGGTACTAAAAAATTTGAAATTCATCCTGAGGAAATCATGAAGGAAATAAGAAAGCTGGAAAAACAAAAAAGGGGCTGGTATAGATAATATTACTACTGATATCTTACAGATAGCCTGATGTGACATTGTACCTTATCTTGAAATATTATTTAAATTGAGTCTGGATACTTGCTGCTTACCACAGGACAGGAAAAGTGTGAAAGTAGTACCAGTACATTAAGGAGGAGTGAGAAATAGAGTTGAAAATTACAGGCCAATCAGTTTGACATCAGGGGTAGGTAAATTAATGGAAAGATTGATATGCAACCACATCAGAAATATATGTGAGGAATGTAAGTGGTTTTCAAGTAGACAACATGGGTTCAGGCAAGGATATTCATTGGAACCTCAGATGGTGGGAAATATGCAAGATATTTCAGAATAAATTGACAAGAGGGGCCAAATTGATAGTGTAGCAGTAGATCTCTCAAAGCCATAAAATGGTAGTAAATAAGGTAAAAACTATTGAAGTGGATGAGAAAGTGATTTGCTGGGTAGAAGAATATTTAAAAGGTAGAGAACAGAGTTATAGCAGGAAATGCAGTATCGAAAGAAGTGGAACTAAAAGTGTGAGTACCACAGGAAAGCATATTGGGACCATTGCTATTAATTATTCTAATGAATAATTGTGTTGATTGTTTACTATCTGAAATTATATTGTTTGCAGATGAGATAAAGCTATATAAAAAGGATCAAAACGATAGAGGACTGTAAACAGTTGCAGGGTGATCTGGACAGGATATCTAGTTGTGTTGGTAAACATGGGATGAAGATAAATGCAAAGAAGAGTCAGATTATTAGATACACAAATAAAAAACAAAAGGTTAATTATGAATATAAGGTGGGGAAAGAATTGCTTGCTGAAGGATTAAAATGTAAATATCTTGGAATTACATTCGATAACAAGCTTAACTGGGCAGGACACATTGGAGAGGTGGTAGGAAAACGTCTCAAAATTCTGCACTTGTTGGAGAGAGTGATGAGGGGATGTATTAGAGAAGTAAAGGAGTTGGGGTTACAACACTTTGGTCAGACCATTGCTCGAATATGTTAGTGTAGTATGAGACCCACATTTTACATATCAAATACAGGAGGGAGAGGGTGGAAAAAAGGGCTGCTAGATTTGTTTCTGAAAATTAACACAGAATGCAATCAGTAATAAATATGATAAAAGAACTGGAATGGGACTCATTGGAGGATAGGAGGAGGGTGAAGAGGGTCATGGGAGTGTACAAGTATTATATTAGTGATGAGGTGTGGAAAGGTATTGGTGTAAGAATTAAAAGTAATGCATGGAAGAGAAAAGATGACCATTACCTCAAGCTGGCACTCAATTTTAGGCACAAGGGTGGAGGAAGATTATCTTTTTGTTGGTAAGTGTGTCAGGGATTGTAATAAGTTACCAAGAGAAATAATGAATAAATTTACCAAAAACATTGAAAGAATTTAAAGATAAATTTGCAGAGGGCAAATGTAGGTGGGTGCAGGATAGGAGGAAGATGGGTGTGTAGGGAAATTGCCACCGGAGCGTGTGCTCCATTCCAATTAAATTAAATGTAAAAAGTCCTGAGTCTTATGAGTTATGCATTACTGGAATGAGGTGGCAATATGTTGCTGGTTAAAGTGTTATATAACTATTCTCATGTTCCAATACAAAAACTAATTGATGTGCACACTGAGAATGGATATGTGAGTGGAGTCTCATACAATTCCGATTCAGCAAATGACTGCGCAATTAAAATTAGAAATTAAGGCATAAAAAATTTGGTGTATATTTATGTTAGTTGCTAAATAAGAAAAAAAAAATTAAGTTCCAGTTTGTGGGAATTGATTGTGGCATCAGCAAGATGTAAAGTGTAATTTAATTGTAAAAATGAATTAATAAATAAAAACTTTATATTTCATTTCAAGCTTTTTCATTCATCTTACTGACTACTTGACAATTAAAATTACATTTCCAGTAACAAAAATTACATTACAAAATATACATCCTTTACAAAGTATTCTCAAGAAAGTTTGCACTTCAGTTCAGGTAGTGATGAGCATCCTAAATCTTCATTGTTGAAGTAGACATGTCTCCAGGTAACTTTTTAAACTGCTATGTCCTCTTTGATGCTTTGACTTTTATTATGGTCAATTTTTTATTTGTTATTGAATGTAGAATAGAACACATTGTACTAAACATGATGCCCGTTAGTTTTCCATCTATATATATAAAGATGAATGTATGTATGTTTGTTTGTTGGTTGGTTTGTTGTTCTTCATACAAATCCACAGTTTTCATCCGATCTCAAAGAAACTTTGAACACTTATCCTTTGAAACAAAGAGAAAAACACTGTCTACATTTGGTTGAAAAATTATCTGTATAAATAATACATGTTATCATATAATTTCAAAATATTACTGAACGACGATAGATAGACCCGTTGTATATGGATGTCTCTGTACTGTTTTTCTGTGTAGTGGTAAGCTAGCTCAGTGGTTAAAACGCTTGCTTACTAATGTTGGGTCATGGTTCAAATCTCCGTGGAGGCTAAGATTTTTAAAAATTGTTTTTGATTGTAAGAGTCACGCCTGGGCCGTCGGTTATTCGGATTGAATGTTAAACTGGAGATATCACAAAGTTAGGGGTGCAATCCGAGACAAACCATAGGTAGTCTTGCAATGCTGTAGGTGTACTCTTTTTTACGTTATATTGATCCATCCGGGTAATTCGTAATCAGTGTGTGTGTGATCTGCGGTAGTAATACTATAAATGCGGAAGTAAGTCTCTGTCTTATGTTACGTTTTGACAACTAAATGCCTATACCAATATTGATGGAATTTGATGAAAAAATCTGTAGGGAGGGAACAGGAATTTTTTTTTATATATATGATTAACAGTTGTAGTCACGAAATTTTGAGAACTTATCGTATAGTGACGGGGAGACGGATGTGTGTGTTAGTTGCTTGCTTGCTCAAGCTATGCTTCTTGTGCATTATATTAGTGTATAATTTGTTAATAAATTTCGTTTAGAGAAAAAAATGTATTATTTAGTATAGATGTTGATTTTCTCTGTCCTATTATTTTGTGTCTGCTTAAATGTTTCTGGCACCAATTTATTTTGCCTTCTTTTTTTACATGCCTTGTGGGCGTAAACTGGCCTAAGTTGTAGCTCTAGCAGAGCACGAGCAGCTTAAGTTATTAGAACCCAAGAATCAGATGCTCATGCTGAAGAAAAAGCTGAAATAAAGCTGCCCTTAGTTAACCCCCCCGCCCACATTCGTTTGTTTTTCTGTTTTTAAATATGTTGGAAATTGATTCTCTTCAAGAGACAGGTTCGATGGTAGAATGGTATAGTGATGGGTTTCCGGTCATGTTAAACCAACTAGGTGTTGTTCGGGACCAATCCTTTGCTACCAACAACTTTTTATAATCAGTTCTGGCAAAGAAATTCTTAATCCATGCGTACAAGGTTGCAGGTATCAGCTGGTAGTATTATACAGTAATTTTGTGTCCGTGGTTCAACATTTCTGCCATTACATCCCCTTGCTGGTGACACAACAGATATACAGCATGTACCAATAATGTTGTATAGCACTTTACCACACATACTCCAACCTGTTTGAAAACAAAAATGTCATCTCTAGTCTTGAATCCCTGTGCATCCAGAGAGATGGTCTACATGTTTATGAGAGAAATGAATGGTGCAGTTTATTTCTGTATTTGATATTAAAAATGCAATATTAGGCAGTATGCAGATGTGTTTTGTTGATAAATTGTTACTACTTTCTGATTCCACATGAATAGGTACAGCCTGATTTATTTGGCTATGAGCAGTCAACTACAGCCAGACATATAGATATGGTACTAATTTAAAAATGGTGAGGCATACTGGCTGGAATTTTGTGTTCATGCCATACAAAACTGAGTACCTATTCTTCTTAAAATCTATCTTCAAATTGAGGTGTAAGGGCTAGGGAGAGTCTGTATTAGCCCCTTCCAACCAAATTTCAACACCTCCTTCTCATCATTATACAGAGGAATCTCTGGCAATTGAATGATTCCCCACATAAGATGAGGAAAGAAGAGTGAGGAGTGGTCCATGGCATCCTCTTGCCCCCTAAAAGCAGATAAATGTGGAATTGCAGAAGGAAAAAGGAGGCCACTACTTATAGACCCAAAGGGTACACTGAGGCAATGTAATTGTCTCAATAGTCTCCAAATTGGATCTATGGCTGGGGACTGCTCAGGGAAGAGTCCTCAAAATTGATAGTAATATTCTACCAGTCAGAGCATGGAATGTTTAGAAGTCTGAATAGTACAGGTAGATTAGAAAACTTTAATAGGGAGATGGATTGTTGTAAGTTAGATGTCACTCGAGGATTAATGAAATTGAGCAGAAGGATCCACAGGATTTCTGGTCTGGGGAACACAGAATGATCAACACAAAAGCTGTCAGTTGAGTTACTGGTGTAGGATAGTATGGAAATTGGCAAGTTATTATGAACAATTTAGTGGCAGTATTTTTTTGATGAGGGTGGAAACTAAGTGTATATGCCAACATCACAGGAAGGTGATGAAGAAATAGAGAAATTATAAGAAGAAATTGAACAATTAATACATTATGAAGAGGAAAATCTAATAACCATGAGTGTCTAGAATTTGGTAATGGTAGAAGGAAAAGAGGGAATATTGTAGGAACTGTTGGTCTAGCAGAAAGAAATTAATGAGGAAGCAGGTTGTTAGAATTTTCTGGAAAATATAAACTCACTACTATATGTAAATCAAGCATAAAGGATATACACCTGGAAATGTCCAGGTATCAATTAGTCAACAAAGATTAAGGAATCAAGTTCTAGATTGTAAAGCAAACCCAGGATTTGACATAGACTCTGATGCAAGCAGCAGCGAGTTAGCACGATATGCGACTACAAGATGTCAACAGCGGAGACATGTGGAGAAGCAGATCGCTGAAGAAGATGACAATTGAAACGACACAAACACAATAAAAGTTGTATTCAAAAAACATGTAACTTCACGCACATAATTGTAGAAAAAAAAACGTAATTGTATGGGAAAGAAATTAGATTGCGAATAGAAAGCAGCTACAATTTTGAACAGCTCTAGCTAAAGCAGGTCAGTTGCAACAGAAAGAGAAACATATTCCGACATCGGAATGTGGCGATGCAGGAGCCAACACTCAGGAGAGTAGGTCAGGAGTCAGCAAGAATACGCTGAACAACAATGTCATTTGGCAAAGGATGGGAGAGTCATGGAGGCATTTATTAGTCTAAAAGCCTCCCTACCACTGGAGGATTGGGGGGGGACTGAGGATAAAAACCGTAGTGCACGGAGCAGATAGTGGCGCTGGTCGAACAAACGATCGGAGGATCTGGGCTCTTGTTTTAGGTGGATATGGAGATCGATCGTGGCATGTTTGAGGCAGACAGTTAGTTCTCACTTGTCTGTGCACGTGCTGGCCAATACCTCTGCGAATTCCTCGTTTGAAAAGGAACAGTATGTCAACACCTGTCAGAAGGTCCAGTTCGACATGGATGCCCTTAACGTAGCCTGCAACGAAAGGCCTGGGATGTAAAGTAGTGGGATGGATCCAGGGTGAGCTTCCTCAAACATAAACTTCTAAATCTCTCAATCAGATCTGCAAGTGGTCGCACATCTGTGCCCATTCACAGACTTGCATATTCGCTCAAAGTCTTGATATGGGAAAGCCGCCACACTGGTGTTGCATGCTCGTAAACTTCATCTGAAATTTCTTACTGCAACAACGAACTGTAAAATTGGTGAGCTTCTCCCAGGAATCCATTTACTCGTAGGGGAAGACACCCTGATGTTTGACTAATTGGAACTTCTCGGGGTTGGTGATACGAGTACTGGTAATGTGCATGTCACCATCCTTAACGGTCACAACCAGTTTATCTAATGGGGCCCGCATGAAATGGTGCGAGTCCAGAAATATTAAAGTAAATTCAAACTTTTTAGGAAAAGAAATATAATGTTCTGTATTGATGGAAAGCACAACCACCCATCATCTTCGAGGTTTGATAAAGCCATAACTACAAAATGTGCATCATACGCAGAAAGATTGTGTGTACCTTTGATTTTTAAACCGCAAATTGCAGTCATTACGTGCAGCCCCCCTAAATATATCTATAATATGACAATGCTCGCGGACCTTGACAGTCCCTGGTTCAATGTCTTTCTCACAGATATGGCATACTGTAGAATCAGTAAACTTTGCTCATTTGTCATTACGGGAGGAATACGCCCCTTAGATGATGGATAATCTATTTGGGAAAGCCACGTATAAATAGTGTCTTCCCGCAGGGAACGTAATCGTGTGTAATTAATTGGTGAGCGATTTCTCTCCTCACTCCCGCCGACCACAGGCACCCGAAATTCGGCCAGTAATAGCGCAAAAAAAAAAAAAAAACAGAAATCCACTCACCTTATGATTGTAGCGTCGATTTGCATGTTCAGGCTATAACGTGACACCGGCTGTTATTCCAGCAAGATGTAACTAGGATGCACTGGATCTGAGCTGTAGAATACTCTTTCCTCTGAAACTTGGCATAACTCGCCGACAGTTAAATAAGTAGCTTAATTCGCTACGATGTTTATGCACGCAAACTTAAACGTCGCGGACGTGAGCGTAACAACAATAGTAACTCATAAAAAGAAAAGTCACACATATATAATTTCCTTGTGGAACAAGGCACGCAAATATTGCATAGGCCAGTGGATATCTGAATTACGCCAGCTGACCTTTATCCGCCGCGAACATAGATGCCCGCGGCCGACGGAAAGAAAAATAAGAAATCGCTCAACCATGCTCCCCCCCTTGAAAGTTCTTAGGACTTTCAAAAATAAAAATAATTTTCCCCACATTATGTGAATTCTAAGTTGTGACATAAAAATTAAAGTAACTTTACTGATTTAAAGCAATAATGAAGATAGGGGTTGAGAGTAGGATTGACGCAAGATTAAATTAAAAGGCTATTAATAAATTTGATACATTAAAAGGAATGAAAGAAAAAATATTATTGTGTTGGTATGGGATAAAGTTTAACCACTGGACGCTTGAAAGTGCCGAATCGTGTCTTCACCATCGCCACCCGAGTGACATTGTCTGAACCAGGATAAGTTTTAATAATCACCCCTAAGGGCCAGTTCAAAGGGGGAGAATCATCCTGCCCCACGATTACAACTGTACCCACTTGAACAGGGTTATCCGGTGTCGACCATTTATGTCTAACTTGCAGGGTGTGCAAATATTCAAGTCGCCATTTTTTCCAGAATGACTGGACCATCTGATCTAACAACTTCTTACGTTGGTTTAGATTCGAACAAGACATGTCAGCGGCCGGTAAGTACTGTAGTGGAGTTGACATCAAAAAATGTGCAGGAGTAATAACTTCTGGGTATGGATCCGACGACACTACATTTAAAGGTCGCGAATTCATAACGCATTCAATCTGAACTAGAACCGTTTGCAGTTCTTCATAAGTGAGAAGTTGATTTCCAATCACTCTAAATAAATGGGTCTTCAAACTCTTTATATTAGACTCCCACAATGCTCCGAAATGCGGAGCACGCGAGGGATCATTTTCCACTCGATACGGCGACTACTTAATTCAGGTTTTAGAGCTTTGTTCAACTCTTCTAACTGAGCCTTGGCACCTACAAAATTAGTACCATTGTCTGAATATAGACAAGAAACAGGTCCTCGTCTTGCAATAAAGCGCTTGAATGCGGCTAAGTATGTATCAGACGTTAAGTCTGAGACCAGCTCTATGTGTATAGCCTTAGTGACTAGGCACACAAAAAGACAAATGTACGCCTTTTGAGAGTGTTGACCACGGCGTCGTGTAAGGGTTATAGGAATCGGACCTGCGTAATCTACTCCAGTATGAACGAAAGCCTTAGCTTCCTGTATGCGACAGGGAGGCAAATCTGCCATCTTAGGAGTAGGATGAGTAGGGTTAACTCTAAAACAAAAATTACATTTACGTACCATGGACCGAACAACAATCCTCGCAGCTAAAATCCAGTAGCGCTGCCGCAAAATCGATATTAACAGACCAGCCCCTGCATGACAATTCAAAACATGGTAATGTCTGATAATAAGATGCACAACATGGTCATGCTTGGGAAGTAGCGCTGGATGTTTAGCTTCGAAGGGTAAGTCCGACTTAGACAGTCGTCCACCAATTCGTAAAATACCTTCTTCATCAAGAAATACTGACAAATTCCGCAGCTTCTTCGAAGGCAAGTTATTCTTTTTAGAAGAGCAATATCTACTGCAAAGTGCACATCTTGTACCGCACGAATTATTGCCCTTTCAGCAAAGAACCCCACCAGAAGGGGTAATCTTCTTTATAAATCTAAAAATGTAAATCACAACTCTCAATAATTTGTCCCAAGAAGACACGCGCTGAGATAAACCATACAGCACGGAAGGTTCAGGTTGAGTGGTAGTAATGGTGAAAACATTCGTCTTGTGTTCCGGTAATTCCTTACAATCACCCGGAGAAAACGTTTAATGGGCACTAGAAGTGGGACGTGAGCGTAATAACAATAGTAACTCATTAAAAGAAAAGTCACACATATATAATTTCCTTGTGGAACAAGGCACGCAAATATTGCATAGGCCAGTAGATATCTGAATTACGCCAGCTGACCTTCAATCCGCCGCGAACATAGATGCCCGCGGTCGACGGAAATAAAAATAAGAAATCGCTCAACCACCCCTTATAAATTTTATCAACTCTACTGGCAGCTTCGACGAGTACGCCAACAAGCCATTTCTCGGGACTACGCCCGAGAAGGAGTGGAAACGCCACAGACTAGATACATATGGATAAACGACCTAGTTGCAGCAACGAAAGAGACGTGTTTCTGGTCTCTGGTAGTTTGAGAGGAGTTGGGTGGTGGACTGCATGAATCATAAGGTGGTAATAACGTTTCATAATGCGCGTAAACGACGACGGGTTTACGCTATTGGTTCACAAAATCCTTAAACTTTTTTCTCATCGTCGTCGCCGGGTAAATCGACTCTTACAGCAACAACCCTTGCGTAATCGATCTCGTGGCGGTCCATGAGATCTTTGCATCCGAAATGTTGCAGACAACTTTCACAAAAAATGTTTCGTGCTGGTAATTACTTAGTGAAGAAACAATTAATACCAACATGTTGTAAATAAATTTGTAATGGATTTTTCCAGTTCCATCAGTAATCATCAACATGTCTATGTTGTAACCGGGTTTGTCTGCCGTGTGATTGAGGGGGCCCGGATACTACATGTTTACCTTTGACTACTCACAGACCGAAAAAATTAATAGAATAGTCTGGATTTTGCCTCTCGATTTTGGAAATTCCTGAGAGTTTTACTCGAAACTCAATACCTGAAAAATCGAGGGTATACGGCGAAAGTACTTTCTTATAAATGCTAACTAGTGTAGCGTTATTTTTAGCGCCTTTACGTGAAAAGTCAGAATGAGTCACAGAAAGCATAGGTATCATCTCTGTTTTCAACATAGACAATGGCATTCTTTTTACCGATACCAGCTGGTGGAACAACATAGGAAAATCGCCGATAGAATGATTCGAATTTGGAATTGTTGATGTCGAGGGATATGATTCTATCGAGAGTTTTTCCGCTTAATTTTACTTTTAGCTCCGATTTCACAAAGTTTTATACCAATCCGACAGGAATGTTGCCCGATTTTAGTGAAAAAACACAAGTTGTTTCGAAAATATTTTCCTTCTGAATATTGAATGTGGTAATAAACGCAAGCTAAACCTTTGCCGACGGGGAGGACCGACTACCAACAATTTCGAGAATTTTTTCTTCTAAAAGATCATAGCAAAAATCAACGAGGTTCAAGAAAATTAAAATTTTTTGGATGATGCCGGAATAAATTCTACGTTCAAAAGCACTTTCTCCATCTTCAAGGATTAAGCGTGGTGCTGGCAACTCAACCCTCTATTGCTGCGTCATTGTGCCTGCTTCATGCTGGAGAATTATGACTACATGCTGATGGGTTTCGGCTGCTGGCTGCAGGGGTTGAGAGCCATGTAGATGTGGTGGCGAGTTGTCGCCAAGATGCTGCGAGTGGCTTGCGTGGTATTGTAATGGTGGCTGCTGGGGTCGACCGCTATGTAGACTTAGTGGTGAGTGTCTAGCGAGGTGAGGTGACAGATCAGCTTGGTCCCATAGTAGCTGCCATGGACTTGGTGTGTGGTCTGCTATCTCCCTCAACTCCTGCCTTGGGCGCGGTAACAGGCCTATTTGGCCCCGCAATTGGTGGTGGCGCAGGTTCATTCTTGTTTGTGGAGGCAGTTTACCCCTGTAAACTGGAAGCTGAAACAGCAAAAAAATAAAAAGCATTCATATCAAGAAAAAATAACGACATAATATTAAGTAATATTGACTTCATGAAACAATAATGTAATCAAACAAATAGCAGTGACATACTTAACTTTAGCACTATGGTTCCAATGGATATGCTGCAGGCGGTGGTGTCAGCGATGCCAGCTTCGGTACTAATGTGATTGTGGCAAGGTGGAAGACTGTAGGCTTTCTGTGACCCTGCAACCTGTAAACTCCATTGTGACCAACCTGAAACAGAAAAAATTCTTTTTAGTAATATAAAAAAAGAAATCATAATATGAAATAATATAGCAAATATATTAGTACGAGTACTCGTTGACGTTTGGAGCTAGACAGTACTGGAGCCCCCTCCGTTTAGTAGGCAGCGTTCTATAATTTGCTTGCGTATCTCAAACAGAAAAACAGTGCATACATTATTATAAATACATACAATAAAAAATATACAAGTTTTAAAACAGATGACTACTCAACTTGTACGATATACTTCCCCAATTCGACAAATTCTGGAGACAGAAAAATAAATAAATGAAATAGAAAAATTTAAAACAACTACTCACCACCAATCAGATCGTTGGTTGGAATTTCCAATAGTTCGTCAAGTCTGACAAAAGAAAATAATATTATACCGAGGGAACTAAGAACATTTGGCAGTTTAAAGAACAGTTGCTAAATTCTTACCATCTCTAAATTGGTTCAACTCTGCTGTACTTAATTAAAAAAAAAGAATAATTTAGACTATGAACACTAAAAACAAACTTGAGCAATTTATACATATGTATTTACTCTGACCAGCAAGAGTGGCAGAAATGTTCGACTCCTCCCACAATGAATGCATTTCTGCTAAAGAAACATAATATATAATATGCTGTTTAAGAGAGAACTATATGAATATGTTACAAGTAGTATTCTTCTTACCTTCGATGTTCAGGAGATACTGCGACATTCTGAGCTGAATTACCACACGGAACCCGAGAACTGAAGCCACAAAAGTGCAAAGAACCGTGCTGTTCATGCTTCGGAACTGGAGTAATTCCAGTCTGGGGTAGGTGGACTCTTTTGTACGCAGTGGATACATAACATTCGTGCGGACAGAAACCTGTTCACAATGGAAGAGTGTTGTAAATTGTTTTTAAAACCCGGACTCTTAATCAATTCGACACGGACTCCATACAACAGGCAAGGTAGCCATCTGCCTGTTAGTGTGTGTCATCTTTTGGTGGGGAAATAACTGATGCGTGTGCCCAAATGCAATTCGTTAAGGTTTAGCCAGCTACCGTTCGTGTGTGTTGTCTTCGTTGGGGGGGGGGGGGGATAAACGAACCGCGTGCAATAAGGAAATTCGTTACTGTGTGGTCGTCTGCCGTTCGTGTGTGGGGCCTTTGTTGTGAGAATTAATGAGTCAGCAAGCGGCTAGAACATATAAAGTTGGCAGGCACATTTATTTCTTTGAAAAGTAATTCACGTCTTCCCGAAACTGTGAGTAGAACTTACGAGTGCCATTCAGAACCCTTGACTGGCATTGTGTGGCGTTGGAGTAGTTAAAATCAGTACAATACAAAAAATATTGTGTTTCTCCTTGTATAAAAACTAGAATCATACGAAGAAAAAAAAAACTGAATTGATTTAATACCATATTCGTTAGAATCTCTATGAAATTGCCTGAATAATGACTGTTTAAAGATTATACCTTTTATACATATTTTTTAGTTGACTCTTGAAGTAGCGGTGAAGAATGTCGGCCGGCCGACAAAAACCTTCTTGCGCCAGCAAGCTTGAAAAGAAGACGACGCCGGGAGGACTGACTTAAGGCGCGAGGTCGAGCACGCCTGCAACGCAAGGAAGCGGCCCACTCTGAGAGGCGGGCATTGTATTTTCGGCGAGTGACCCGCCTTGGGGATGCCTGCGTTTATATTTTAATCAAACGTGAACGCTGATATCTGCATAAAACTAAGAATTGATATTTCTCGACAACTATTTAATCTATTTCAATTAAATTAACGGTTTTGAATCAGCTTGAATTTCCTTATATAAATAATAATAATATTTAATTTAATTGCAATGGAGCGCACGCTCCGGCGGCAGTTTCCCTACCAACAATTTTCCACCTTCCCTGCACCCACCTACACTTGCCGTTGGCAAATTTTAACTTAAAATTATTTCAACGATTTTGGTAAATTATTCATCTCTTCTCCTAGTAACTTATTCCAATCTCTAACACCCTTCACCAAAAAAGAGAATCTTCTCACACCTTTGTTCCTGAAATCGAGTGCCAGTTTGTGGTCATGGTTATCTTTCCCTTCCACGCATTACTTTTAATTCTTACACCAATTATTTTCCATGCCTCATCACCAATATCAGACTTGTATAATCACATGACACTCCTCAGACTCATTCTGTCTTACAATTATTCTCCATTCCAGATTTTTTATCATATCTGTAACTGAATGCATTCTGCGGTAATTTCCGGAAACAAATCTGGCAGCCCTCCTTTGTACCCTCCCCAACTCCTGTATTCGATACTCAAAATGTGGGTTCCATACTACACTACCATATTCAAACGGGCTGTCCAAAGTTTTGTAACCCAATTCCTTACCTTATATCGTACATCCCCTCATCACTCTTTCCAATAAGTGCAGAATTTTTAAACCTTTTACCTACTACCTGGTCAACATGTCCTGCCCAGTTAAGCTTGTTATCAAACGTAATGCCAAGATATTTACATTTCAAGTCTTTAACAAGCAATTCTTTCGCCACCTTATAATCATAATCAACCTTTAGTTTTTGATTTGTGTAACTAATAAACTGACTATTCTTTGCATTTACCTTCATTCCATGTTTGCCAAACCAACTAGATCCTGCCCTTATCACCCTGCAGCTGTTTACAGTCCTCTACCGTTTTGATCCTTTTATATAGTATTATATTATCTGCAAACAATCTAATTTTTGACAGTAAACAATCAACACAATTATTCATTAGAGTAATAAATAGCAAAGGACCCAATATACTACATAAAATGATTGATTTTAAGCATTTTTAATTAAAAATGTATTACAGAAACATCGAATAATTTTTAAACTTTAAAATAGATAATAATTCAGCCAATTAAAGCAAATTTTATGCATTAAAGATTGAACTGCTTACAAATACCAATTTGGTATTTTTTTATTAATAAAAGTGACTAGCTTAACATGAATTAATATGTTTAATTTGTGATGTGTCAGAGAGATAAGGTGCAATACATAAAATAAATGATTTTAATTACTTTTTGAAAGTAAAACGTATTTGATAAATATAGTGTAGTTTTTAGACTAAAAAAAGATAACAAAACAACTAATTAAACCAAGTTTTATGCGTTCAAGATTGAAATATGGTCTGATAAATGATTACAAATACCAGTTAGGCATTTTTATTAATAACAGACCATAGAACGACATAATTCAATCAATTTTAAATTATATTAACTAGGACGTACAATATAATTATGCCAAAAGTTAGGTTAGGCACTCCCAAAATAGCATAACAATAACTTTCAAGCCGAAATGGGATCCTCTGTTCTGTTTTATGGAGATCTATCAGTAAAGAAGTCTCAACCTGATTAACTAGATGGCCGAATTGGCCGAGGGGTCCCTTTTACTATCTTATGAACACTGGTGTGGCACCGGACAGGTCGCAACTTCCTTAATTTGGTAGCCGAACGAGGAGGTCCCCTCTACTATCTAATGGAGGCCGGTGAGCCCCGAGGACAGTTTCAACCTGCCTGAGGGCGCGCCGGTGTTCTTCTACTACAGTTCTGACCACAATGACATAGTCTCTACTCTCTACGTCTATTTGAAGTATTTATTCACATAACGGGTGTTCATGGATTTGAAACAAGTTGGCATCACTGTGTAATCTTTGCTATTGATTGCACTGAATTCCACATATATTTTACGTTGCTCTGGTAATAATTTGCGCATAGCTGCGTTTACTTCTATAATGTGATGCATAGTGGGCCTTTATCTGGGACCTGTCTTAAATTTTGGGCAGAATTCACAATTATTTTCGGGTTTTCACCACTTCTTGAACTCATAAAAAGAGAAGTTTTTGCGAGTATGATTTTTATTATTATTTTAACTCGTTGCCTTTGTAGTCGCTGCAGCATAGCATGACCAAGACGTTGTGATTCCATTTGACTTAAGTTCCTCAATTGAATCGGCGTTTTTTGAAAGGGCGTGATCGAATTTTTTCACATTTTGTCTAACAATAATTTCTTAGAAGACTTCTAGATTTTTTTTTTTTTTACTTTTTAGAAAGTTTACGTTGGGTCACGTACGCCCATTCAAAAACCACTGATTCGATTGTTTTATTTAGCCTCTCTACTTCTTTGCTTAATTCTGAGTTTTTTCCTTCTATAAGAAATCGTAACCGCCCAACTGACAAGTTTATCTTTAATTTTGTGGAACAGCGTTTCATTCTTCTTTTCTCTCCTAGTTCTCATTTAAGAAGCCGACCAGAATATCATATTTTCCACCTACACTGGGTTCTCTTTGGTATTATTCGTAGAAACCTCAGCCATTGTATTGCGAGAGCCTTTTACTTACATTGCAGCTGTTGGTCACCGCTGAACTGTCAACATGCGGCCGTTGCGTGGCGTTGAACTGTGCGTCGTAACTTTTGAAAGTTCTGCATTTCGTTTTTCTCAGTCAAAGCGAATTAAATGCCGAGAGCAATGCGCGACGCGGATGTTTGCGTGACGACTCTCGTTAATTCTGAATATTTGCTACTTACCAGAGGATTGTAAAATTGGAAAAGTAGCACCACTGTATAATGAAAGGGTGACAAAAAGGGGTTAAAAATTATAGGCCAACCAGTTCGACATCAGTGATAAGTAAACGTCTGAGGGAAGTAAGTGGTTTTAAAATCAGTATGTTGTAGTATCCTGACCAGATTGATGCCACAGAACTTCGCGTTCATCTCTGATCAATCACTCCCTGGTTCGTTTTACCTGCGATATGTGGTCAAAGATATTATAGTCCTACTATTACCTATAGCTAGTAATGAGCAGGGATTCAGTGTTATCAAATAAAACAGCGGAAAAAAAGATTAATCGACTGTAATGAATTCATTGAAGTGGGGTACGCTCACAAACATTGGAAAATCTAGAAAATAATGCATGGATACAAATCAGTAATATTGCTAATAAAGATCAAGTCACTTGAAATGTCTTTCGCAAGCCCGCAGAGGGGTATTAAATTCATTATCCAGTACCTGAGACATTTACATAATCTCTGTGGTTGCTCAATCATTGTGACGAAGAGACTCAGAACGTAACTCTGAAAGTGCGCTCTCTGACCATTGGCCATTGGTGAGTGTATCACCGGTCTAGTCCATAATTGGTTTATTAGGCCTTAGTAAGTTCTTCAGGGCTGGTAGAGTGGGAGAATGGTTTATCAGGTTATGGGCCTCTGTTATCCTTCAAAATGAAACATCCAAAAGAATCAAGTTGCCTGCCTCCAAGGGCAAGAGAAAAATACTCCGTCTGAACATGCTATGCTATTGAAGTTAAAAATCATACAATTTTCGTACACCTTCCCCCTTGGGAAGAGTCTAATCTGAGCTTTAGGTGAGACTTTTACCATGGTGGTCAGCAAAACCTATACTCAGGTTAGCTTAAACACAATTCACAAGTTATTGACGTATAAAGTTATTGAATATACTATTGGCTGCTGCTGAAATATTTAATTATATTGAATTCCATTAAAATGATTGGGTACTTGAACTTATCACATTGATTACCTATTCCTTATTCTACTGATTATAATTCTCAATTACTTTTATTTAATTCCTACAACTAATACATTTAATTCAATATTGATATTACTAACTATACATTTTAAAATAATACACCATACAAAATAGTCAAAATATTTATCTCCGTTCGAAACGAGAAAAACTAATATCTGGTCGGGATCAATGGAATGTCTCTGTAGTGTAGATGAATGAGGTCTCTCAAACACTACAGTGTCATCATCATTAAGATCATTGTTTATTTCATTACGACCTCTAATACGAGATTCTCTATACCAGTTGATTGATTTTTACTTGTAGTTCTTACACAAATTTGATTACAAAATTCACCTCTGGTATTCTGTAGAAACTATTTAAAATAGTTTCAAAGACAGCTACAATGTCTCCAAATATAATATAGTATGATGCAAAATATTAGAACTACACAAACATACAATAAGATCAAATAATGTGACAAGGCATCGTGAAGGCTTTCCCCCATTGTTGTCCAATTTCGTTTTAAATTCGATCAATTTTAAATCCTTAAACACGTAAATCATGAAATTTTTTGACAATATTTTCCATTTGTAAATTTAACTTTAATACTGAGAGATTACGTTGTTTCTTATGCAACACTTCTAAATTCAGACCAGGAACAATATCTGGACTTAAAACAGTAGTTCTTATCGTTTGTTCCGATTTGATTAAAATAATCAAACCATATCCCATGCATCTCTGAAAGAAACGTAGTTTACCAGTTCCTGCAAAAACTGCATCCGTATGTTGATTTTCACCACATAAAATCGTCATTCCTTCATCTTTAGGATTGACGGATAACCATTCATTATTATTTATTTTAGTAAACAAACATCCATTTAAAGAGACCAATTTTCTTGTACAGTCGCTGGGGACTATTCTGACTGGATGTAATAATATATATGCATATCAAGGGTTTTCATAGGGAGCTGATAGCACAAAATTTTGTTTACATATACTAAGATCAGATGCAAAATAGCTAAAACAAATTGCTTTAAATATTTAGGAGAATGGATAACTAGCGATACAAAATAAAAGACGGGGATAGTAACTAGAATACATAAAATTGAAAGAGCATTTCATATGACAAAGAACGCATATAACAGAAAATCCTTATCATGGAACACAAAAGTAAGGCACTATCAAGCAGTGGTTAGACCAGAAACGTTATATTAGGCAGAAACGCTTAAGCTAACAAGATATGGGTATCTTGAAAAACTGGAAAAATATAAAGAAGAATCTTGGAAAAAATACTGTGATCTGAACGTAATAGTAATGCTGAATACAAATTAAGACCAAACCGAGAACTATAATAGCAAATAGAAAAATTAACAGTTATAATGAGGAAAAGAAAACTGTAATTTTACAGGTACATATACAGAACGGATAATAATAGACTAACGAAACATATCTTTACCTTACTAAACAAATACAAATCCAAACCCACATGGTTCACTGAAACTGAAAAGGACATGAAAAACGCTAGTAGGGTCCGACCGAAGGTTCGGCTTCGGCTTCGGCCACCTTCGGCCAAAAAAAGCACCTTCGGCCGCACATTCGGCTTCGGCCAAATTTAGCCGAATGTTTGGCCGAAGCCGAAGTTTTACATCCAGCCCCTGAAAATGAACCAACTTTTACGAATACCGTCAACGTAGCGCGCCAGCAGATGATAGCAAAGATAAAGAACCATTTGGAAAACATAATAAAAATCAGTGGAAGTATATTGTGAAGCCAATGTTAAATACCAAAGCTTGATTTAAAAAAAAAAAAAAATCAGAGATCTTGTATACGCTCAAAGATTTTACAAAAGAAGTTTAACAGTCTACTTTACGCGATATCGTAGAAAAAAAGTAGTGCCACCATGGCCCGATTATCATCCGATTTCTTTGCGGATTAATGTATTACGTAGGGACCTGATCATTGTAAACATGTTTCCGTACAACCTCGTTGAAGGAGAAGGACTTCGCAGACTTAATTTTACTGATCCTCAAACTCGACCCTAGTACAGACAAAAAGCGAGAGAAA
>CM061918.1:28222025-28361546 GCA_031002005.1 Vandiemenella viatica
CTGTGCTAACCTCTTATTTCTACATACCCCATACAGCCCACATCCTCAATTATCTGTTTCATATATTCTATCTCTGTCTTCCTCTACAGTTCTTACCTTCAACTGTTTCCTCCACTAACAAATTAACCAATCCTGCATGTCTCAAAATATGATCTACCATCCTGTCTCTTCTTTCTGTAATCTTCTTCTACAAACTTCTTTTCTCACCCACCATTTCCAAAACTCGTTCATTTCTTACTTTGTCTGTCCACTTAATTTTCAACATTCTTCTGTAGCACCACATTTCAAATCCTTCAATTTTCTTTCTTTCCAGTATTCCTAAAGTCCATGTTTCGCTACCATAAAGTGCTGTGCTCCACACAAAGTTTTAAAAAGTTTTTTTCTAATTCCTAGATCAATATTTGAAACTAAAAGGTTTCTCTTTTTCATGAAGGCTCTTTTTGCTAAAGCATTCTGCTTTTAACATCATTCCTGCTTTGGCCATCGGTTGTAATTTTGCTTCCCAAGTAACAGAATTCTCTCACTTCTCCTATTGCATCCGATCCTATTTTTATATTTAATCTACTAGTATTGGTATCATTTCTGCTACATTTCAATCACTTTTGTCTTGCTTTGATTTATATTCAGTCCAAAATCTTCCTTCAGTATTTTTTTCATGCCATTCAGTAACTTCTCAATATCCTCAGCCCTCTCTGCTAACAAGACAATGTCGTCAGCAAATCATAGCATACTGATTTTTTCTCTCTGAAAACTTATGCCACATGGAAATTTTTCTTGACTTTCTTCATTGCTTCTTCTACATACAAGTTGAATATTAACGGGCATAGACTACAACCTTGTCTCACACCCTTAAATCAACAAATGCCATAAAAGTATCTTTGTTTTTCTTGATCCGCCCTTCAAGTATTAATCTTAAAGACAGAATTGCTTCCCTTGTTTTTTCCTAAACCCAAACTGATCTTCACCTACTATCTCTTCTACTACCCTTTCCATCCTTCTGTATATTATTCTGGTCAGTAATTTTGAAGCATGTGATGTTAGACTAATGGTGCGATAATTCTCACATTTGTCGGCTTGTGCTTTCTTTGGAAGTGTGAAGATGATATTTTTATTAAAATCAGTTGGAATTTCTCCTGTTTCATAACTTTTTGATATCAGCTTGAATAATCTTTCGATTCCTTCCTCTCCTAGAGATTTAAGAAGTTCTGCAGGGATCTCATCAATTCCAACTGCCTTATTTGCTTTCAAGTCATTCAGAGCTTTATTAAATTCTGTCCTCAAAACAGGATCTCCTAAGTCATCAATGTCGACATCGCCTTCCTTTTCCAATACACTATTGTTCAAGTCGTCCCCAACATACAGTTTCTCAATGTATTCCTTCCATCGGTTAGCTCTATCTTCTGAGCTTAAAAGAGGTTTCCCATCGGCAGCTTTAATGTTCATACCTCTTTTCTTCATTTCTCCAAAATTCTGTTTGATCTTTCTATATGCAACATCTACTTTTCCTACGACCATTTCCTTTTCTACTTCTTCACACTTTTCTTGTAGCCATTTTTCTTTTGCTATTTTGCATTTCCTATTTATTTGATTTCTAAATTGCCTGTACTGCTCTCTTCCTGCTTCATCCTGAGCATTTTTGTACCTTCTCCTCTGATCCATCAGCTCAAAATTTCTTCTGTGATCCAAGGTTTTCGGGCAGCTTGTTCCCTAAAGCCTAATTTTCTTTGCCAGCTTTCATTATTTCGGTCTTTAATGCATTCCATTCGTCCTCGGTTGAGCTCCTTTCACTTATTCTTAGACCTAAGTCTACCATTTCTGCAAATTTTTCTCTTGCTAGATTGTTTCAGTTTATTCACTTCCAGCTGCTTCCTTATTCGCTTGAATTTCAGCCTGCACTTCATTACTATCAAATTATGGTCAGTCTATGTCTGCTCCTGGGTACGCTTTACAGTCTAGAACTTGATTCCTGAATCTCTGTTTGACCATGATATAATCTAGCTGATATCTGCCTGTATCCCCAGGACGTTTCCAGGTGTATATTCTTCTTGCATGGTTCTTAAACAGTGTGTTCGCCACTACTAGCTTATATCTTTCACAAAATTCTAGCAACCTGCTTCCTCGCTCATTTCTTTCTCCTAGACCAAAACTTCCTACAGTATTCCCCTCTTTTCCTTCTCCCACTATTGCATTCCAATCACCCATGATTATTAGATTTTCCTCCCCTTTCACATATTGGATTAATTCTTCAATTTCAGCGTATATTTTTTCTATTTCTTCGTCATCTTCCTGTGACGTTGGCATATATACTTGTACTAATGTGGTTGGGACGGGCTTAGTTTCTAACCTCATCAAAATAATCCTGTCACTAAATGTTCATAATAACTCACCCGTTTCCCTACTTTCTTGTTCATTACAAATCCTACACCAGTGACTCCATTGACAGCTTGTGTGCTAATTATCCTGTGTTCCCCAGACCAGAAATCCTGTGCGTCCTTCCATTTAATCTCACTAATCCCAACAACATCTAACTTAAGTTGTTCCATCTCCCTTTTTAAGTTTTCTAACCTACCTGCCCTATTCAGACTTCTAACATTCCACGCTCCGACTCGTAGAATGTTTCTATCCATTCTGATGACTCCTCCCTGAGCAGTCCCCACCCGGAGATCCGATTGGGGGACTATTTTACCTCCGGAATATTTTACCCAGGAAGAAGCCATCATGATATATGTAATTTGAGAGGATTACATGTCCTCGGGATACCCTTTGGGTCTTTAATGCAGTGGTTTCCCGTTGCCTTCTGCATCCCCATGCCGTTGATCATTTCTGATTCATCCGCCTTTAGGGGCCGTTTCCAACCCCAAGGGCAAGAGGGTGCCCTGAACCGCTGCTCTTCCGCCCTCCTTTCGGAGGCCGTTGGCAAGCAGTGGGTGACTCCTTATACCGGGAATCTTTCAGTCGCCAGAGCCTCGTCCGTGCAAACAGGGTGCACCACGTGAAGGAGAGGTTGACATTTGGTTGGAAAAGCTAGTATAGTCTCTCCCAACCCTTACACCCCCTATAGGTATATATAAAGAGAAAACCACCATTTACCATAGAGGAAGATTTCTGTGGTATTGTTTATAACATTTAATACTTTTTCACAATTATCATTTGTCACCTTGTATGCATATATATTAACAATTGGATAATACTAACAATGAAACTACCATTAAGGTGTGAAATAATAAAGGACAGGGAAATCCACCCATCAGTTATCGCAGGTGGAGGCAGTAGGGCCAGACGAACACAAAAAACAAATACACTTCACAGTATTCCGATTTGTAACTTAATCATGTTGGATGAAACACATATGGCAGAGGGAAGATGTGTACACTTTAGGACCTTCGATTTTAATAACCAGTAGTGGGGGAGGCGTAGGGGTTGTTGATGAATGTTAATATTGAGACAGAATATTATCTATGATGATCAGTGGTGGTAAAATAAAAATTATAATTTTGAACTGTTGTAGGAGTAATTAAAATAAGAAATATATATAGGAATTACAAATTATGATATTGAAATGAACCACCACTTACCTAATATGATAGTTATGTGACATGATCACATAAAACATACAAATGACATAATAATTTTTGGGTCTTAGCCCTCGCTGAGACAGTCTCCTACAATACCTAGTATCCATAATGTTCTCCTGTTGACAAAGGGCTGGCTAAGACATGAAAATTGCTATGTAATATGTGTTCTTGTCTTTTTTACATGTTCAGAGAACGCAACCATCATCTAAGTAAGTTCTGGTTCATTTTGCTATCCTAATTTGTAATTCCTCTTTGCTACTTAGCAACTATTATTTACTGGTTACGCTATATATGTAAGTTGCAAAGTCATGACAAGTTTGTGGATGAGGTCTTAGCTTAGGTTGTGGCCAGGAGTATATTTGACATATAGGAGGTGTTGATAGGCCAGTTCCCTGTTATGGAGTTCCAAGTGGTACGGGTTTCTGAGAAAAAACTGACAGTTCTAACTGTAAAATAGATGTGAAGTGTGTGAGCTGGCATGAAGTTGCCACTGGATGTTCAGGATTGGTAGTATAAACCATTCATCCTGTCGGACAGTTGTAGAGCAGTGAGACTGATGTAGAGGAAGCAGTGCATGTAAAAAGTTTATACTGCCAACCCTAAAATCCAATGGCAATCTATGCCAGTTCACACAATTCTAACCACCTCGGCATCTGATTTAGAGTTAGAGCAGTCAGAGTTTTCCCGAACACCGGTACCTCTTCAGAACTCCATAGATTCTAACTGGCCTGTCAACATATCCTAAACAACAGACGCAGCCCAGGCCTCAATCTATGCTAAGACCTCTCCTGTAAAACCTGTCACCTATGATTTTATATCTATATAAATAATTTAAATATGTGTATATATTATTTACTGTTATGACCGTTCAAAATTATAATTTTTAGGTTACCATCATTGATAATATTCTATCTGACTATTAACTTTGGTCAACTTCCCCCACCACTGGTTCATTCATATTGAAGGTCCCACACATTTTACCCTGCCATATGTGTCACCTCTGATATAATTAAGGGAGCAAACTGACATATTGTGAAAGGTGTTTGTTTTTTGTGTTCATCTGGCCCTCCTGCCTTCATGTGTGGTAAGTGATGGTGTTTTTCCTTATTCTATCTTATTATATATTAAAACTAAGGAAGGATAGGGAAATATGGCCCAACACTTACCACAGATGAAGGCGGCTGGGACGACGAACAAAAAACAAACACAAGAGAAGCGCAATGTTTCGGCCTAAAGCAGCCTTAAACGTGCAGAAGGTGAAGCACCAGGCGGCGTCACATGTGTACACTTAGACAGCTGACTGGTGAATGGCGTCTCAGGCGCACTTATTATCTATACCATTAACATTTTTTGTATTTCTGTATTTACTATTATCCATGCTATTTGCATTTATTTTACTTTTCACTTATAGTCCCCACCCAGTTATTATTCACCTCTTTCAATAATAATCATATCGTCATCAGTATCGATTATCAATCCAATATTTGAGCTTACCCTCCCCCCCCCCCCTTTCCGTCTAAACTACCATCCGTGCCTGAGACGCCATTCACCAGTCGAAATATTACGCTTCTCTTGTGTTAGTTTTTTGTTCGTCGTCCCAGCCGCCTTCACCTGTGCTAAGTGTTGGGTCATATTTCCCTATCCTTCCTTAGTTTTATTGTTATTATTATATATTAACAATGACATGTTCCATATCCCAAATGTTGTTAGTCATCAGGGATCTATGGAACAAAAATAAATAAATTATTCTTTAAAAAAATTTGATATTTTTAATGTTTACTCTGTTTCTTTTCTTGGTTTCAAGGCTGGAATTACAAAACATTCAACATCAGCTGAGTTAGATGCTTCCCAGCAAATTGATCCCTGCAGGGAGCAGAACAGCCAGGATCAGCTGTCATGTTGTAGGGAATTACCAGGAGCAAATTACTCTGATTTTTTGGAACAGTGTCACAAAACAGTAGCACAGGATGCAGACTGTGCCATGTTGCTGGAGCCTTCAGATATTGATCATCCTTCACTATCTCTAAATATTTTGGGAGGGAAACATTACATAGCAGAACAGGGACAAGTTTGCAGCAAGAATGTTGTGGAGGAGGAAACAGTAAAGAATCAGACTGTCACATCTAACAGTGACTTTAAATTTGTTCTGTCAGACGGGCACCCAGAAACCGCACTGTGGGTAACTAATGAAGTTACTGTACAACATTCTACATCTACAGATGTTGAGATACTGGATGTTGAAGATGATAGTGTAGTTCCGAAGAGCATGAGTCCTTCTTCACAACTGGTGAGTTTCTAAGAGGATGGAAGAGGTAGAATGGTGATGAGGTTCTTGAGTTTTGTTGACTTTGGCTTTGATAAGTTATTTTAAACCAAATTTTACTCTAGAATTTTTAGTATGCCATTTCCTCAGGAGAAAAATTAAAATTCCTTTTAGCCCTTTTTTAACTAACTGCATATTTATGTCTTTGCCTACACGTGTTGTAATCACACTAATGCATACTTGATATGTGATAATTACAATAATTTGTAAATGTGTAATAGAACATAATTGAATAATATTTAATCTTAAGTTATATGAAATAAAATGCATATAGTTTATAAAAGCATATATTATAATTGTTATTGTATGCTTTTGGACAAAGGAAATGGAAGGATATGGAAAGTAAACCTATTACTTACAAGAGCTTTAGGTGGGACGCAATTACAGTAACAAACAATACTAATACATTTTACAAAACTATGGCATTAATACTGATGAGAAATGGAGCAAGGAAATCAGATGCGCTCACACTGAATCTTGCCACATGACTAAAATCAACATTAGCAATTGCAACCATGGCGACAATGGGGATATGAGGTCGATAATCAATAGCTATGGAAAATTGAGGTATATAACAATAAAAAAAAACTAATGGTGTATGCCTATATGTGACTTGTAATAGAAGAAGAAAGAACAAGGAAACCCTTTCCACTACTCTGACAAACACTGAGAAATGGTTGATGGAAAATGGAATGAAGATTGTCTCAGAAAAATCAGAAACTTGTATTTGTGTAAGGCACAGATTATCATACCTAACTTCAGTTGATATAGGTCTCTGCAAAATACTTTAAAAGAATAATGTAAAATATCTAGGAGTAATGGTTGACTCCAAGTAGACTTGGTCACAACATCAAAAAAATATGAAATATGAGAAGGTCATTACTGTAATAAGATCTACTACTGGATATTGTTGGGGTGCGGACTCTTAAACAACTATATATTGTATCGAAAGTCAGTTCATCTTCACTTTGATTGGATACATGTCAGGATGCCTGGTCAAATGTCTAAGGCTGCCCATCCAGTGGACGCTTATTCGTGCAAAAAATACTCGTTTGAGTATAACTATATACATGCCAACTGAATTGGTGCGAAAACATCCCGTCCACTGTAGGCAATTTTGCATTACTCTGCTAGCAGGTGTCCAT
The DNA here is from genome assembly GCA_031002005.1 of Vandiemenella viatica. Lineage (NCBI taxonomy): Eukaryota > Metazoa > Arthropoda > Insecta > Orthoptera > Morabidae > Vandiemenella > Vandiemenella viatica. Next base: position 28,229,069 of record CM061918.1, read on the forward strand.
TGTAGTTTGTGCCCGAAAGAGCCGAATAGTTTCAATTTTTCAGGTTGGGATCAATTTAATTTAATTGCAATGGAGCACATGCTCTGGTGACAATTTCCCTACACACCCAACTTCCCCCTATCCTGCATCCACCTTCATTTGCCCTCTACAAATTTTAACTTTAAATTATTTTAACGCTTTCGGTAAGTTATTCATCATTCCCCTTGGTAATTCATTCCAATCCCTGATACCCTTACCTAAAAAAGAAAATCTTCCCACACACTTGTGCCTGAAATCAAGTGCCAGCTTGTGGTCATGGTCATCTTTTCCCTTCCATGAACTACTTTTCTTACCTACTGCAATTCTGATTAGGAGAAGACTTGAAAAGGGAAAGAAGAATTGATGTATAATATATATCTATAGTAAGATATGTTTTATCAAAAGATAATACTTCATCTTTATTCAAAAAAGGAAATGTGTATTCAAAATTTTTCCATGTTTTAGTTTAGTTACATGAGGATCCTTGAAAGAAGATTTGCACCTGAGGAAATGCATTTTTAATTCATTAATTATTTAACTGACTTCGGTAATATACTGGCAAATTTGGAAATAGTTGAAAGAAAAAAAGGGACCAAAAAATAATTTGAAGGGGCAATTGAAACAATCGTCTCAAAATGAAACTAGAAAGAAACAATTTCCAGGTAAATTCGAGGAAAAGGAACTAGAGGAAATGAATTATGCCACTAATAATCCTTAATTAAGTATGTTTTGTTTTGTAGTATTATGCAATATGTTGACTAGTTTTGTAATTTTATAAAAAAAAAGTAAGAAATATAATATTAATATATAATAAAATACTATAAATGCATATACTATATAAAATAATATCATATTTTCTTTAAATAAATGGATCAATAATATAAGTAATTATTTATATGAAAAAGACAGATACAATGTACCCAACACTCACCAAAGTTAAGGGGAGGAGGGCAGCAGCAACACAAAACAACACACAAACAAAGAAAATACAATATTTCGGGTAAAACCCTTTTTCAAGAATACAGACATAGCTGGGCTTGTGCAAGCCTTGCATTCAATGCAGCCACTGATAGAATGAAATAGTCAGTCAGAGCCATTAGAGTACTTCCAGACACTACCTCCCAATCTGAACCTCACAGGTGGGAATTGGCATATCAACACATCCTGCAGATTAGGCATCCCCCAAGCCTTAATTTCCGTTAATTTCTTCCATCTTCACCCTCTACATGCAACACTGGCCAGCACAATAGATTCATATATGTTTATGGACCTTATTTCAAAAAATTTCAATTATATTTTTATTTATTATTTATATTTTTATTACTTTTATTTTTTAAATGATTATTATTATTTCCCATTTTAATCTTTCTTATGATTTATACTCGTGGTTATATTATCGTTGCTCCACCCATCACCTCCGATGGTCTATTTCATTCTATGAGTGACTGCATCGAACACAAGGCTTGTGCAAGCCCAGCCACTTCTGTTTACTTGAGAAAGGGTTTTATCCGAAATATTGTATTTTCTTTGTTTGTGTGTTGTTTTGTGTTGCTGCTGCTCTCCTCCCTTCAACTTTGGTGAGTGTTGGGTGTATTTTATCTGTCCTTTCCATATAAATATTTCCTCGCAGCAGTTCTTTCCTTTTCATTGTTACCCATAACTAGTTATGTGGTAGATTCATTTCTACTTTAATTTCCTTTCACAGTTTCATTTGAACATTGTTTTGGTGGTACTGGTATAATTTTTGATCCCACAAAGGGGCTCTTTCTTCAACAAAAACAATCAGTTTCTTAATGCCCATCATGCGAATCCTTCATTTGCACAACCAATTCTAAACCAAATTGGATCTCATCAACCTCACATACGTTTGCATTACCCAAATTCTCACAGTGGACGGAGTCACATTATATTCTCTCTATTTAGATTCGAGTGACCCATTTTTTACATATTCAAGCGTATTCATGGAAATGCGCGTCCACTAGAAGGCCAGTCTAAGGTGATACATATGTGTACCAGGCTAATGGTTTCAGCATGAACAAATGCTTTCTTTGTAGAAGCACTGAAACTACCATTGGAAATACATGTATACATGCATGTATGTGCAACATGTTTGCTATGACAATTATGATTAACTAACAGTACTTTGATGGAGGTTATATTGACCTTAGAAAGAAATTGTCATTCACTTCAGTACTTGAAATGGGAACAGAGATGTCCATTGGTACTGAATTCTTTCATATTTGGGGAAATATCGTGAATAACAAAAGGAGAGAACTCTTGCATCTATAAATGATTCTTTTAGCTTGAAAATGAAACAAGCAACTACTATCATCAAGAATATTTTGTTTGAAACTGATGGAAATGAGGTGGAATATTCTTCAATAAAAACTGTTAATGATTGAAATGGCATCAGTGATAGCAGAGGAGAATTTCTTAATTATCTGAGTACATCCAAATTCTCATTAAGAAGTAACAGACTTCAGTCAGTGTTCTAATCATGCATCTTTGGAACCCCTCCTAAGTTATGCAACAGAATCTAATTTGACATGGTTTCCACACAAAGGTGGTAGGAAAGCTATAAACATTTCTTATTTGTAAACAGTATTTGTAGCTTACTAGTTGTTACTTTTATTCATGTTGTTCCTTGGTTTAGCCAAGGCTTGAAAACTCAGTCTTTACCTAAATTATTTGTTTAAGAGAGTAGTCCATACATTAATAATGAACATGAATAAAGTTGTTGGCAATAGATAATAAATGTATGATATTAATAATACATTCCTCTTAATTTGATATAAATTGTAAATAATCTTATTTTTGTTATTGTTACTTATGTCTCTGTATACAGTGCCAATCCAACAAAATCTGTGGTGTCTCAGATAACCATGCAGACATCTCATGAGCAAAATAAAATTAATATTTTAACCAAGGATTGTGCTCTATGAAGTACTACAACAATAAATGGAGGAAAAAAAGATTAAGAATTAACGTCATTGAAGCTCATTAATAGATTAAAAGCTTATGGTGGTCGCATAGAGAAGTAGATCATCAGATATGTATTGTAGAAGAAAACTCACCTCCTCCATTTCCCCTGAGAAATTAAAGTGATCTCTTATGTCAAAAACACACACACATGAGAGCAATAGGCCAAGATGAACATAAAAACATGAATATACAGTTTACAATATTTTGGTTTAAAACCTTATTAACGCTTTTAGGATTGGGCCATTTGGCAAGGATGGTTGTACACATCACAGCTTAGCACATGACTTCATTGCATAATGACACTTTCATTGTTACTATTTCTATAACAGGTGACCATAAAATTATAGAGGCATTAGTATTTTCAACAACGGTTATGAAATCGATATGAAAATAATAACGCATAAAACAAATACTGGAAAAATAAAGAGAATTTAACAGCTTTCTTATGTATTTTGGAAAGGTATTTTATTACATTGACAGCATTGCGTTATGGCAGGTCTTGAATCTGACAGGTTTCCCCAATCATCTAATAAAGGTAAAACCAGGTATGAGGCACAAGCGAGGAGATGTGCTCACACCAGCTCGTGCAAAGTTAATGGGGAACAAAGGTGACAAAGCAAGGGTGGCATGGGTGGTAGTTGAGGGAGGTGAGGAAAAAATTAATTGAAATTTATGTGGAAATATAATTAATAGAAGAGGAAGAACACCATAAAACTAATGAGGATAAGATAATATTAAAATGAAAAATGAGATTAATAAATTATACAAATAAATAACAATGAGTGCTCACTCTGCTGAAAGGTTTTTATCCGAAGTTGAGACCAGGAGACACTTGGTATCATGGATGTGTCGAGTTCAGAGGAGATTGTTGTTTCGGGGAAGCCTGATAGCCCTCACTGTAAAATTGTTGTTTAAATTGTGGATTGTTGGTATAAATTGTTTGCCTGTCACCATTCATTTTTATTGGAATTTTATTAAGTCATTATGACTGTTAAGTCTTAAGGATTTTACACGGACTGTTGTAGAGGACGTAGTTGAGTTGATATAAGAAGTGTGTTACAGTGCATTTTGCATATCCAATGATTTGAAAAGTTTCCGCTGTAGTCGGATTGGAGTAGAGGGTGATGGTTGTGTATTTGCTGCTAGTTTTACAATGGAGTTTATTCCGTACAAGGGTCCATACGGCAGTATGGAAGAATCATAAGGTGGTTATTTGTGGACCATGATGTTCCTCAGATTGAGCATGTGGTATGGGGATGGGCGTTAATTAGGCAGGATATTGTGGGAAAGGAAGTGCATTTGGGGAAAGAACAATTGGGTGATGAATACAATACTGTGGTTAGTTTTTAAATAGGGTTGGTGTATAATCGTAAGTTTGCCCGGCAGATCTGTTGCTTGAAGATTTCTTGGGCATGCAGCCGGGTCAATTGATCGCAGATTTACAAATTTTTGATGGCGTAACATGCCATCATCTTCAGGTAGTGTTCACTGGTCAGCGTGAGGAGCGCAGTTCAGGACGTGACTGCTGGTCTGCTCTAGGAGCGTTGATATTTATACCCTCCGACCCCTCCCTCCTATTCCCACTGCTGTGCTCCGATAGCGGTGGTGGGGGTAGTGTATTACAGCGCTTCAAGCAGTTACCATCAGTTCTGACAAAGACAGTCTGTCTGCTGAACTAACACACCTCAAGAACGTGTTCCAGAGTAATGGCTACGACAACTGCCAAATTCGGCACACATTCAGGTGGAAGACCACTCAACAACCAACTGAGGAAGAGGACAAGACAAGAGCCACAGCTTTGATTCCGTACACCGGCAATGTATCAAACAAGATTGGCAGAATTCTACGCCGACAAAACAGCAAGTGCGTTTACCGCCCGCCGGCCATGATTAAAGCCCTACTTGGCTTGGTTAAACATGATCTGGGTCTCAGAAAACCTGGCGTATATCACATACGGTGCGAGTGTGGTAAAGCATACGTTGGGCAGACAATTTGCACGATCGAAGAATGGTGTAGAGCACATAAACGCCACACCAAGCTACTGCAGTCATCAAAATCCACAGTTGCTGAACATTGTCTTGAGACACGGCATACTATTAAATATGAGGACACCAAAGTTCCGAGAAACACATCTCACTTCTGGGACTGTGTGTATAAGGAAGTCATTGAGATCTAGCTACGGAGTAACCTCATAAACGGGTTCCAACAAAGCCAAGCTCGGAACCCAGCATTGAAGCGGCTCCAAAAATACCGGAGCCGAGGCACTGTGCGCGACGGAGATGGTGTACAAACTGATGGTCACTGCTCGACGTGCTGCAACGCACTTCCCTCACCACCGCTATCGGAGCAAAGTGGCGGGAGTGGGAGGGCGGGGTTGGAGGTTATAAATATCAACGCCTCCTGAGCAGACCAGCAGTCGCGTCCTGAACTGCGCCCCTCACGCCGACCAGTGGACACTACCTGAAGATGATGGCATGCTACGCCATTGAAAATTCGTACATATGCGATCAATTGACCTGGCTGCACGCCCGAGAAATCTTCAAGCAAGGGTTGGTGTAGTTCTGTGAATTATTAATAGGAATGCCCATTGTTTGTTCAAATTTAAACACCTGTTTTTAAGTTAGGGCATTCAGAGTCTTCTTTGAAACCACAGCCCCTATCAAACTCTATAGATGGAAACTAGCTTACCAACTTTTCTTTTAATTCATGCACCCCCTGCCTTTAACTATAATAAAAACCTTCCAGTAGACCCTGCGCTTATTATTATTTTTCACATATATGTATATTATATAATTTATAAATCCTATAACAGCTGAATGATATGGGTCATTTTTTCAATTGAAACATCATCAATTTGTGTAATTAGATAATATCATACAAATGCAAGTGAGTTTTATTTTCTCCTCGATTAATGCATTTCAGTTCATTTTCAGTAACAATTTCAGCTGTTCTATCTGTTGAGTATGTATACAAATAATTACTTTGTTTATGCTTCATTAAACACAGTTATCAACATAGAATTATGTACATTTTCCAGTGTTTCACATTTCCTCATTTTTGCAACGAAGTCTTCACAGGTGTACTGCCAGATTGTGTTTTGAAAACACGATATTTTGAAGACTAGCCCTATTGTCTTCATCAGGTATGGAGACATCTGCACTGGTCAGCTGACCATCAGATACTGATACAGCTCAGATGCCACACCTCCTTATATATATTTCAACAATGTTATGATATTGTCAAGGACCTCATATTTTTTAGATTCAGTAGTCAAAGAAGCAATTTAAATTCAATTGGCTGATACATTCAACAGAGATAATGGGCTATGTCTTAGTGAGGCATGGAAACTAGCATTGGCAACTCTCCACAGAGAGCATGGTATGTCTGTCCAGCAACTGCCATAGACGGCTCAATATTAGCATCTGTGGGCTGCAATGAAGAACTATAGCCAAACCCACTGGCAGCCGACTGCTGGGCATGGGCGACAGAGAGAGCTGTCAGCTATATAAGGAGGTGCAGTACTGAGCTGTCTCAGTATCTGATGATCAGCTGACCAGTGCAAATGTCTGCACACCTGACAAAAACGACGAAGCTAGCCGTCGAAATATCATGTTTTCAAAACACAATCTGGTGGTACACCCGTGAAGACTTCATTTCAAGCATATGCTGTGAAAGTGTCCATTCTTAAATTGCTTCATATTTGTACACAATTCCTGTCACCACTGATTTTTAGATGCTGCTGCTATGATACTGCAGTAAAGAATACTCCTTCCTCATGTTCCAGGAATTCCTTACATACAACCTGTTCTTGACTGCTTTCCTAAACTCCAACAATCTCAGTTCCCTTGAAACCAGAGCCATAAAAGAATGATCAAAGAATGAGAACACCACCATCCTTCCAGCTGACTAGGGCTTGTCATGGGCCACAGTGACTATGGGGCTTTGAGACTGCTCCATGCAATGAGTAAGTACTGTCCACTTCCTACAGATCCTACTACACACTTTCATTGACTTACAAGACCTCTCACCAAAATCCTTGCCCCTCCTTACTCTGTAGAATACCCATAGCCTCACATTGTACCTTCTTTACAGGGCTGGCGATGCTCAGCAACCTATAACTGCGACACATGGATCACCTACTGAACGAACTTCAACTCTTCAGTGCCTCGAACCTTTTCTAGAGAAACTCCTGACAATTTTATTTTTTTTAAAGTCCACAATTACCTGAACATCTTTCCACAGTCCCCATTCCTGTACTGCCAGACTAATTCCTTCTCTCCATTGATGCCACTTCCTTCTAATCGATACCTATCCTTCTCAAGGTCTCAGTACCTAAGAACACTTCTTGGAAATACGACCCTCTGACAGCATCCCAAGCACATAATTCCTCATTCCTTGGCACACTTCATTTTGTTGAAAAACTCCTACCTCAACTCATAAGTTTACCACAAGTTATGCAAAACTGTCACAGATACACATATTGCCCCTGTCTAGTACATACCTAATCCTAGGCTGCCTAGAGAAACAATTCCTGAACAAAATCTCACCTAAAGCTCTTGCATTGTTCAGATACATAGATGATATTTTTACTATCTGTACCCTCAATGAAAACCACTTACTAGACATCCTCAACTCTCTAAGCAATAACCACTTCATCAACTTTACTTGGACTTACTCCCACACATTATTAGACAGCAGCACTTACTGCTCCCTATCCAAAGATCAGACACCTGCTGTAAACAAAAAAATACAGTAACGTGTACAGTTTAGTGGGCCCCTCCAAGGTCTTACCCCGCAATCCATTTCACTTCTTACTCCTCAAAATCCACGTATGCCAACCCTTTACCTCCTTCCCGAAGTCCATAAGCCTGGCAATCCAGGACACCATATTGTTACAGTTTATGGATCACCAACTGAATGCATCTCTGCCTTGGTTGACCAATACCTACAACCTATAGTCTGTCAGCTCCCCTCACATATCAAGGATACACAACACTTCCTCTTCCGGCTTTCTACTATAACCACACCTCTTCCTTCCAACTCCATACTGGTAACAATTGAAATCACGTCCTTGTACACAAACATTCCATACTGGCATGGCCTCATGGCCAAGCAACATTTTCTGGATCAGTGCCCTCCCAACAATGTGCCTATGACATCGTTCCTCATCAAATTGGTCCACGTGATTCTCAGCAACAACTACTCCTTTGAAGGCAACATTCTGTGGCACTGCCGTGGGACCCACATGGCCATATTTTAAGCTAACCTTTCATGGGCCATCTGGTGCAGACATATCTTTAGGAAGTCACTCTCAAATCCCACATTTATCTTCGATTCATAGATGATATCTTTATGATTTTCATGCATGGCGAAAACGACCTGCTAAATTTCCTGAACTGTCATAATACCTTTAACGTGGTGAAATTCACTTGGACTTACTCCCACACCCAGGTCACATTCTTGGATGTGGATTTGCCCAATGGCTACCTCAACTCCTCAGTCCACATCAAACCCACCAACCTTTAACAGTACCTCCATTTTGACAGTTGCGCCCGTACCAAACAAAATGTTCCCTCCCTGACAGTCTTGGCATTCAAGATAGTTGTAGATGCTCCAACCATGCGTTATTCAAACAATATTTCACAAGCATTGATATCTCAAAACTACCCTCCAACTTTGGTTGACAAACAGCTTTTGTGGGCAACATTACAACCTACTCAGCCCATCAATCATCCCAAATCTGCAAAAACCAACCACAATCCAATCCTGGTCACACAATACTACCCAGGCCTCAAATCCTTTAACAGAATCCTCCGGCAGGGTTATGACTTCCGGCAAACCTGCCCAGAAATGTGATCCATTCTTCACAAAATTCTCTCTGCACCTCCCAGAACTTGTTTCATCAAGCCTCCTAACCACAGACAAACATAATATTCCACAAACATAGTATTCCTCATCCCAGCAGTCAGCCCAAGGCTCTTTCCCATGCAATAGACTCTGCTGCAAGATGTGCAACATATACCATCTCACCACCACTTGTACCAACACTGTTACTTGGGAAAGCTTTCCGATCATAGGGTACACCACCTGTGAAACCTCTAATGTAATCAACTTTCCTTAATAATAAATAAACACTGACAGATGGTATTCACATGGAACCCAAACACCCAGTAGCTTCCCATGTATCATCCATGACATGAATAATTTTAACTCTTGTTTCACGGTCCATGTTATCGGAGCCATCCTTAATAGCAGCAGCTCCTCTGAACTCACTAGGTGGGAACTTGCCTACCAGTACAAATTGGGTACAAGGCAACCACCTTGTTATTATTATTTTTCTCATATCACAAACATCAAAATACACAGTTAAATACATTGTGCAAATCAACAAACTTAAACACACTTCGCCCAGTACTTCGCAACCTCAATTGCATTGTGTGTTGCTGGAAACAGGTCTTCGTTGTTGCAGGATGATGGGCACATAGGGCACTCGAGCATATGATTCATAGTTTGGTCTTCACCACATTCACACTTAATACTGGTAGCATCAGTATAACCCCATCTCACTAGGTTTTCCTTGGACCTCACCACTCCTGTTCGCAATCAATTTAAGAATCACCAGACGTTCCAGTACTCTGCACGACCAGGTGGCAAGCGCTCTGCAACTGTCAGTGCTCCCAAGATGTTAGGGACCTTCATTTTCCACAACTGTACTCTTGCCTTTTCAGGTGACTCAATTAGTTCTCAACTTCAGATAATATCTGGCCATTATTATTTTTATTGTTACTTATTTTAAATTATGATTACCTTTTTTTTATCCTCTCTTTGCCTCTTTCCCCACTACTTAAATTGAACCACTACCCTGAGGTGATGTTTAACTTCACAGAACCTTTGGTTTAATTTTTTCAATTAATGTATATATTCTAATTCATGTTTAGGTAACAATGAAAGGAAAGAAATGCCGCAAGGGAATATTTACGTGGAAAGGACGGGTAAAATACACCCAACACTTACCAAAGTTGAAGGGAGGAGGGCAGCAGCAACACAAAACAACACACAAACAAAATTGAGATTTAAATTTTATTATATTATTTTGCTCTTCCCACCTACCAGAGATCAATTTTGATATTTATCTATATGCTTAGGTAATAGCTCTAAATCACTGCCCTTCTATGTGTCCTCGGTTTGAATTTACCCCCACCATTTTCCTGGCTAACAGTCTTCCTGCGAGGCAGTCTCCCACAACACCGAGCCCCCATAATTTTCTCCCGTTAATAAAGGGCTAGACCCAAAAATTTCTGTATAATATGTGTTTTTGCATACTACATCTATCATCTGAAGGTAAGTGATGGCTCATTCCCCTATCCCAATTTACAAACCCTTTTCGCTACTTAGCACCTTTCTTGGGGTTATCGCTGAAAGAAATTAACATTTTGACATAAATGTGCAAAATGTTTTTGATCTTTTTTAATTTGAATGTATTTAAATTTATAAAATACAGTTTTCAGTAAAATAAAAATCTGAATAAATTTTCTGTTTCATGACATTGTTATTCTATTCCAGGAAAGTGACAGTGATGTGTCTGTATTGATGGAGGTGAGAGTGGTCCCATCCAGCTTCCACAAGCCACGTCCCTGCAGCAGGGCAGAGCAGTCTCAGAGTCTTGACTTTCAGGAGGTATCATCAGTATACGAGAGTGGTCTGAAAAGTTTCCGACCTCAATGTGAAGATAGCAGCACTCGTAAATAAAAGCTAATGTATTTCGTTGTTTATCTGTTGACAGTTATTCACCCAAGTTTCAGCCCAGTTGTTATCTAACAATCGTTTGAGTGAGTTGATGTGAGTGTTTTTGTGAAAATGGACAAAATCGAGTATCAAGCTGTCATTAAGTATTTGTTTTTGAAAGGCAATACGCCTACGCAAATCAAAGATGAGTTGGATTCTGTGTATGGGTACTCTGCATCATCACTTACCGCAGTGAAATTTTGGGCAGCTGAATTTAAACGTGGCCGTAAGAGCTTGAGAGACAATGAACATTCGGGACTTCAAAAAACTGCAACTACCAACGAAAACATCGCCAAAGTTCACCAATTGATGCAGACAACTGCCGATTTAAAGTGAGAGAGATTGCAGAGGTTATGAACATTTCAAAAGAACATGTTTGTTACATATTAAATCAACATTTAGGTATGAGAAAGCTGTCCATGCGTTGGGTGCCACGTTCACTCACATTAGACCAAGAACGTGTTCGATTAAACATTTCCAACGCTCTATTGGTGCAGTTTAGGTACAATAAATCTGAGTTTTGGCGCCGATTAATTACTGTAGATGAAACTTGGATACACCATTATACGCCCGAAACAAAAATACAGTCCAAACAATGGACTGCAAACGGGGAACCAGCTCCGAAAAAAGCAAAAACTGTTTTTTCGGCTAGGAAAGTGCTGGCGACTGTTTTTTGGGATAGTCATGGAGTTATTTTAATTGATTACCTTCAAAAAGGAAAAACTATTACAGGAGCATACTACACATCATTACTTGACAAGCTGAAGGCAGAACTTGCGGAAAAATGGCCACATTTGCAAAAAAAAGAAAATCCTGTTTCACCAAGACAATGTCTCACACCTCAGCAGTTGCCATGGCGAAAATTCACAAATTATGGTTTGAACTGCTTGACCATCTGCCTTACTCCCCAGATCTAGTCCCAAGCGACTTCTTTTTGTTCCCTCATCTAAAAATTGCGCTCGGAGACACAGATTTTCATCAAATGAAGAGGCAATCACCTTCGTGAACAATTATTTTGCAGAGAAAAACACCGAGTACTATTTGGACGGGTTACAGAGATGGGAGCATCGATGTGAGAAGTGTTTAGAGTTACAAGGAGACTATATTAAAAATTAAAAAAAAAATCAGAAATAATGTCTTGTATCTTTGTTAGGTCGGAAACTTTTCAGACCATGAGATTTTTTACAGTCTTATGTCACTAAGAGCAAAATAGTAGAAATGAGGTTGTTTTCAATCACAAGTGACAGCTGTGATAGTATGAAGTGAAATGTTTAAAATCAGTTTCTCATGATCCATTATTCAATGGCTAATTGCCTAACATTTGAATGAACTTAGTAATTACATGAGTTTCAATGTCAGTGATTGTCTCTCAGTGTAAGAGTAATTGGTCCATCAGTGTAATTCTATGATGTGTTATGTAATCTCGTGCCCAATTTCCAGTCTCCCACATTTTGTTGTAGATAAAATGCAGTTTCCCAAATCTTTGATCATTTTCTTATTACCATTTCTGCTTCTTTTTTATAAATATATTTTGCATGTTGTTTATTCGCATCACTTTCTTTTCTCACATCAGTATACTATGTTTCACAATACATCTTTCAATTTCCATCTTCTCATCCACAATTAGGGAAATATTTTCTTCCCTAACAGTGTATTGAGCTAGGTCCAAACCTAGTGTCTTGTTACTTTTCAGTGACTGGGTGGAGGTGCTTGTGATTGGTTGCTGAAGGATTTCAAGCTCGTTGATTGTGTCTCTTGAGCATAGATCATTGTTGTTTTGGGGATTTCTCATTACTTGATAGAAATGTTATAACTCTGGTAATGGTTTCCTTTGGTGAGCATTCTCAGCTTTCATTTATCAGTGCTACCCTTTGTTATTAGTTCTGATATTGGTGTGTTCAACATTCTTATATTCTTTCAGACTGATATAACCTACATTAGAGTTTTTCTTTTTTCAGCCAATTTTTATCATCTTTTTTGTTGTTGGCTATTATTACTTTTTAATGTTATGCTCCTTTCCACTGCTGTGATTGTAGGCTCTTTGAAGAGTGATAATTTTCTGCAATTCTTGAGTGAAAAAAGCTTAACATTGGGAACATGCTCTGGAATATACACTTAAAAACAACTGCTAAACTTGGTAAAATTACCTATTTTCAAATTCCAGGAGGTGATAGAGGAACATCCAATTACAGTTGTAACACCAAGTCCCTTACAATCAAAATCAGAGATTAGAGTCCCGAACTCAACTCAAGATTGCACATATCAGGCTGATGCTGAAGTTGAGATCATTCAAACGAGTGAAGCTTTTTCCAAACAAGAGGTAAGAATCAACCAGCTACTATTTATTGTCTACTTCAGTTGGTCTTATAAAGAAGATTGTATTGAGTTCAAACTAAGGAAATGATTATGCCTCAATTAATTGTGCCATATTCAAGTAAGCTAATTGTTATTGCATCTCATCACAAAATATTTAATCCAGAAAACAAATATGCTGATTATTGGTGCTAATAAATAAGATTAAAAGTTTTCATAACATAAGGTTAAAATTTTCAAAATATTTTTTCTTCATTAGGTCCATTAGGATCCACGTGAACATTAGGTAACAGATTACTCATGAAAATGGGAAAGGGGGGGGGGGGTTGAAAACCCCAGAACATTCTTGTTAGGTCTGGAACATTGAACCCTACAGGAGAAATGTTTATGTTTTCATCTGTCTGCAGTACATGTGACTTAGCTTGTGTATGATAAGTGTGTTTTTGTTTATCAAATGTGTAGTTCATGGGGGAGAGATTGAGGACCATCCCAGAATTCTTCTAGACGACTGGGGAAATCTGCCTAAAAACCACAATCGGGACAGCCGATCAGCGAGTTTAGGGACTCGAACATGATCCCGTTGACTTTCCTGGTCCACTGTGGTGGTGCCATAACATATGCAACCACACTGGCTGGTGTGTTTGTTGTTATTATTTTTATTATTAAAACTTGGTAGGAGTAGCTATCCAGAAAATAATTAAAACAGTCAATTATTTAAAATAAGTTGGGAGGCAGTGCAAAAAAGAATATATTTCAGAAGATCTGTTTTAGTATGATGGGAACCAAGAAGGACTAATAAGAAAACATAGATAACAGAAGTGGAAAAAATCATATTTTAAACAAAGACAGTAACATGAGGGTACAATGCAATAATGATGCAAAGAAAGATGTCTTTTTATTCTTCATTAATACCATTACTTTGTGTAGAAGAACATTTAATGTTATTGGATCAGCTTGTTTTTATTTTTGCCATCTATTCCAGTTTTGTCCTTGTGTTTATCCATTCAGAGAACAGTGAAATATCATTACCAATCTCTCTCAGCTATTGGATTGTGAATCAGTTTATCTTTTCCATCTTATTTAAACCTCTCAGCACTCAGTAAACTCTTTCCTGCCTACCATAAGTTAAGTGCATGGAAGGGAAAAGATGACAATGACCACAAGTTGGCACTCGATTTCAGACACAAGGGTGTAGAAAGATTCTCTTTTTTAGGTAAGGGTGTCAGGGATTGGAATGAGTTACCAAGAGAAATGATGAACAATTTACCAAAAACGTTGAAAGAATGTAAAGATAAAATTTGTAGGGGTCAAATGTAGGTGGGTGCAGGATAGGGGGAAAATGGGGGTGTAGGGAAATTGTCACCGGAGCCTGTGCTCCATTGCAATTAAATTAAAACCTTCTATATCATTTATACAATTCTGCCAGGTTTGTCTTTCTTACTTCTCTCCTATCTGCATGTCCTTTGTACATGATTCTTAAATAGAGTGTTCACCGTGATTAGTTTATATTTGTCACAAAATTCTGACAACCTGCTCCCTCGTAAATTTCTTTCTGCTAGCCCAAAACTTCCTACAGTATTCCCCTTTTTACCTTTTCCCAATAATGCACGTATTTCAGTCAGCCATAATTATTAGATTTTCTTCCCTCTTAATATATTGGATTAATTCTTCAATTTCATCATATATTTTCTTTATTACATCATCTACTTCTTGTGACAGTGGCACATACACTTGTACTAACATGATTAGGGCAGGCTTAGTTTCTACCCTCGTCAAAATAATTCTGCACTAAATTGTTCGTAATAACTCATCCATTTCCCCACTCTCTTGTTTATTATAAATCCTTCACCAATAACTGAACTGACAGCTTTTGTGTTAATTATCCTGACCAGAAACCTGTGCATTCTTCCACTTGATGTAACTTAAGTAATTTCATCTCCCTTTTTAAGTTTCTTAATCTACCTGCCCTATTCAGACTTCTAGCATTCCACGCTCTGCCTCATAGAATGTTTCCATCTGAAAGCTCCTCCCTGAGCAGTCCTTAAACAGAGATTGGGTGGTTGGACTATTTTACCTCCAGAGTATTTTACCCAGGAAGAAACCATAATTCTATATGTAATTTGAGAGGATTACATGTCCTCAGGATACCTTTTTGGTTCTTTAATCTAGAAGCTTCTAATTGCCTTGTGCATTCCCATGCCATTGTTCTTTTCTGATTCATCCATCTGAAGGAGTTTTTTCAATCCCAAGGGCAAGAGGGTACACAGGACCACTCCTCATTCTTCCACCCTCCTTTTAGGAGGCTGATGCCAACCAGTGGGTGACTCCTTATACCGGGAATCATACAGTCGCCAGAGCGTTGTCCGTGCATTTGGGGTGTACTGCATGAAGGAGAAGTTGACATTTGGTTGGAAGAGCCTAATATAGCCTCTCCCAAACTCTTAAACCCCCGTCAAGGCATACATGTAGTTAAAAAAATACAAGCTACAGGCTTATTCAGAATGTTTTCAGATCAAGTTGCCTTCTCCGTGAAAAACACAGAAAATGTTATTTTCAGAGGGTCTTTTTTCAAGAAAAAAAAAACCTTTGCATTGTACCCCAACTCATATTCACTATCACTATACCATTTTTCCATTAACATAGTATCATAATAAACCATTCTTCCACATTTAAAAAAAATAAGTAATATAAATTACAAAGAAAGGGAAAATGACTCATCACTTACCAAAGTTGAAGGCAGTGATGGATGAAGGACATATATGACGAACACAAGAATATACAATATTTCGGTTTTACACCTTATTCATGCTGTAGGAAATGAGTCATGTGGTTCGGGAAGTGTGCACATGCCTAAGTTGAGTAAATAACAAATAAAACAAAATGTTTTTTTTTTTTTTTTTTAACTTTTTATCGGAAGTCTCTCTAAAAAGGCTGTCCATCGCAATCCTCACCCAGAAATTTTGCCAACCTTTTGTAATGCTAGGTAGCATCCTTACCTTCCTGTGTGATCAACCCTTTTATCCAGTAAGACAAACTCCAATACCTCCTCCTCCTCCTCCTCCTCCTCATAGTTGATTGTAAAACCTGCATTGTGAACCCTGCATCTGTAACTTTCACTATTCACACCATTGGAGCAGTTCCTGTATGACTTAACTATCAGCAACTATGGTGTTTCCCTTACAAAATACTTTTTATCCATGAGGATCTCATAGATAATTATTTAATACTCACCCAAAATCCTCTAGATTACTGGAAGCATACTGAACCATAGTTATTTCACCAAACATGGTGGGTGATCGGTTAACGTTCTGGCCTTTCATTTGAGAGGACACTGGTTTGAATCCCCCTCCGGGCGTCCAGATTTGGGTTTTCCATGGTTTCCCCAAATCACTCCAGGTGAATGCTTCCTTCAAAAGGGCATGGCCAAATTCCTTCCCATTCCTTGTCCCCAATCCCATCCCGCCTCTAATGCACATAAATAATTTTAAAAAAAGGAACAGTTATTTCGAACATATGAACAGGCACTTGCGGTTGGCGTACCTGTCATCCCAAAGGTCTTAATCTGATATAATTTTCATTTTCATTTTTTTCTCCTTTATTACAGTAATCATATATTACTATGGAGGTTTTCTGGGATGTTTTATTCTTTTCTGTTATTCCCTTTCATTTTCATATCACGTTTATATGACCCACCTCACCATCCAAAATCACAACCTCACTACCTACACCACAAGTAGACATTAGTTTCTCTCATATTCTAATCCCGTGTACATCATGGTCTTTTGCAGATGAAACTTTTCATAGTTTGTCTTTGTGTGCATGGTGTTACAATTATCTGTGGCAGATAATGATTCATTTCTCTGTCCTTGTTTCAAATTTTCCAGTTAGCTGTTTCGCACCATAGCAAATCTGCTTACATAATATTTTAGCAGATTTCTTTACTTATTTATTTATTTTGTGTCAAAAGAGTTGCTTTACATTTGTTAGAAACACAAACAATATTAACCATAACAGAACAAAACAGAACGATAGCAAGAAATGGATAACAATCAATACCACTGAATTCATATTATGGAAGACCAAAATCAGCAACTTGTACAGCGTTGTCACTAGTGTTAAGGAGATCATGTAGAATGCAGGTTGATGGGCACTGTGGGCAATTGTATAAATGGTGAGTGATCTGTTCTGCCCCACACTCACACACATTATTTAGATCTTCGATATAATACCATCTTGCTAAGTTATCCTTTGTCCTACCCACATCACTTCTCAGCCAGTTTAGTGCTCTCCATGTCTTACGGTTAAGATAGCCAACTGGTGGTAGTGCCTCTACAGTATGTACCCACAAATCATTCTTGCTCAACACGGATTGAGCCGGGCAACTTTTGGCTATACATCTAATGCAGCTGTTGTCCTCAAGAAGCTTTTTGTAGAGTTCAGCCTTTGTTTGGGGAGTTGATGCCTGAATAATGGATGAGCAGCATTTTGACCTTATTTCTTTATAACTTAGCAGCTACATCCCATCTTATATCAGCAGAGTGGTCTGGTGGCTCATTTAGCTAAGGCGCGTGACTGGGGAACGGAAGATCCCCCGGTTCAAATCCCGGTCTCAGCTGGAATTTTCGCGAGCCCTAAAACTGACCCTCACCTCTGGCAGAGCTTTGCTTTGTTCAGGTGAAGCACGCTAGGACACTCCGTGGTTTGGATTTCACATAAAACTGTAGGTCCTTTTTTTCCCCTGTAGGATTATCAGGTTAGGGCAGCCATGACAGAGACGCATGCACGGCTAATCGAAATTCTG
The DNA here is from genome assembly GCA_031002005.1 of Vandiemenella viatica. Lineage (NCBI taxonomy): Eukaryota > Metazoa > Arthropoda > Insecta > Orthoptera > Morabidae > Vandiemenella > Vandiemenella viatica. The sequence continues at coordinate 28,246,968 of CM061918.1, forward strand.
TCATGCGGCAGCCAAACAATCCTTCAGGATCTCCCGGCCAACAATGCCATACGCGTTTACCTTCTTTATATCAGGAGGTGTGATTCCTTCCAGAGCGTGTGACTGTAAGGTAACCCATCAGATTTCATGCAGCACTACGTTTGCTTGTTTGCCATTAACAGACTTGTACCAAACAGGACAGGCATATTCTGCAGCAGAATAACACAGTGCAAGGGCTGGTGTTCTGAGCACTGCAGGATGTGCATCCCATATGTTTCCTGTGAGTTTCCGCAGGATAATATTGTGGGCTGAAACTTTGCCTTTTGTGTCTTAGCAGTGCTTTTTCTAAATGAGGAAGCAATCCAGTGTAACTCCGAGATAGTTTAGATTGAAACAGTGGTCTAGTTCTACACTCTACCATCTGACTTTCAGTTTCCCGTTGACATGTCAGTTTTATAAATGGAGTGTGCATAGTTGAGTTTTGGATGAATTCAGTTTCAACTGATTATCTTTATAGTAAGGTTATGATAGATTGTAAACCATTACTTGATGCTCCTCCACTGTTTCAAAATCTTTGGCTTGCACTGCTAGTGCTAAATCATCCATATAGACAATACTTCAAGTCATTGGCAGCTGGAGCTGATTGTTAATGTAAATACTGAATGACACTTCCTTGGGAAAACCCATTTTTTGTGTTCTTATTCGACTTTTGTTGCCCTGAAATTTGATGTAAAAGCTTGGATCTGAAGTAAATTTTGGATGATTTCTGTAAACTCAAAGTCACTTGTATGTTGATATAAATTGTGCGACAAGAGGTTATGCTATATGGTGTCATATGTTGCAGAAAGATCCACAAAAGCCACTCCTTTTATCAACCCTATCTCAAAACCATCCTCAATGTGCCAAGTAAGGTTGAGGACGTGTGCAGTGCAGTTTTTGTTAAGTCTGAAACCTGCTTTCTGCTGAACCATTTTCGGCTCAATTTTTGGGCTCAGTCGATTGAGTAGCATCCTTTCAGACATCTTGCAGAGGTGGCAAAGCAGAGAAATAGTGCGATAGTTTTTGGATACAGAAGAGTCTTTCCCAGGTTTCAACATGGCAATAACTTTCATCTCTCTCCATATCTTAGGTATCTGTTTACCTGAGAGGCATCTGTAATGATACAACAGCCATTTCATGACAGCAGTACCAAAATGTTATGTCATCTAAACCTGTTGCTTTACCAGTTTTGCATCTTTTAATAGCTTTCATCACCTCAATCATTTGAAATTCTGTGGAGTAATCTTTTGTTTCTACTTGTTATTGTCTTACAACATAAGCCTGTCTTTTTGTCTGAGTCTTCTCCCTTTGCCATTCAGCAACAGTTGATCTGTTAAGTTGGGTGTTGCATTAGCATGTATATTTGTTTCACGTGGATCACTGCTACCTCTTTTCAGAAATAGCCATGCCCTTTGGCTATTCTTGGACAGGTCAATGCTTTCCATGGTCTCAACGCAATATTCTCGCCTAGTCTTTGTAAGTTCAAAGCACACTGTTAACCCAGAGTCCACAGTTTTCTGGCTAAAAGGGTTGTCTGCAAAGAGCCTCATGCCTGGAATGTACATTGTGCAGCAACCTCTAGGAATCATATAATCCAAATTTTCAGTAAAAGTTGTCCAATTTAGCTTTTTTGAAATTAAACACCCATCGGAATGGAATCTTCATTTTCTGATTACTGGAAATACCTGAATGCATATTGGGCGTTAAGTATTGGTTGTGAAATTTTTTTGGTACTCTGAGGGGTCAGAGAATCACTTACGAACAACAGACCATGATTGTAACCCCACTTCCATTTTCCACTATTAAAAGAATGTGGTAGTTTACTGCTATGAAGAACAGTCAGCTTATTACATTCTGCCCATTTTAGTACAGATTCCCCATTCTCATCGGCATCCTTGTATCCCCAGATGCTGCTATGGCTGTTAAAATCACCAGCTACAACATAAGAAGTCTCACTGTAGATATTTGCTGGTGGATTGAACTGTAAATTTGCATTTGGTGGCTTGTAGATTGACTTGACTGTGCAGTTACACAACTCGATACTCAGTATTTCAATGTCATTATTCTGTGTATATGAACTTAAAACACTGCTAGATTTGGTTTTACATATATGGCACTACCGTACAGTCCATGTGGCCTCTCAGCTATAAGACACATTCCTCCTATTTTTGGCCTTGTGGGCGGAAGGTATCTTGTAAGGGGCAAAGCTGATACTGGGGCTGGAGTATCAGGCTTTAGGTAACTTATCTGAATGTTTACTTGAAAAAATGTTCTCTGAATTTGCATCTATAATTTTAAATGATCATGTTGCCGCCTGGATCTTCAACTGCAAAGCTTAACCGCCGCCACAAAGCTTATTTGAACCAAAAGCTTAGGAAAGGTTGCAGTTCACTACTAAAATATTTGAGAATCCACTTGATGAAAACTTTAATTTTATTCCAAAGTCACATTTCAAAAAATAGCAGTTACAGTTGAGTAGACAATTGCAGATTATGAAGAGGAGGATTCATCGACCGAGCCTCATTGAAAATTATACAAGTTCATAGTCATTATTAGCTCAAGTCACCCATTAACTACAGTCAATATGGCGGTACTCCGACCAACCGGAACTTGTTTCACCTAACCAGAAATCACTTTACCACACGACCGACACATGCTTGTGCAGGTCCTCTATACGCAACATTCCCAGAATAAAAGACCACGACCTCGCTATCGCGTCACCCTTTATATCCCCCTCCGGATGATTGATGTATACCGACGCTTTCCAAAAATAGTGTAAAAAGGTGTAATAATAGAATGTGTTCAAAATTTAACCGTGTGTAGCCTGGTATTCAAGGTTTATAAAAAGTGTTTAATGAAAATTCTCAAATGATTAGCTTTCTGAATTTAGTTTACAGGTGCATTGGTAAAAAGTTTCCGAAAATTAATTAGTGATTCCCTGATTTATTTCTTAATTCTGGCAATTTTTAGGTGACCCTGCTGAATTGCATATTATTGTGTTAAAATTGTTGTCATTATGTTCTCCATTAATTCCTGATTCCAATGGTGTCAATTTTATTAAGATTTATTAGTTTGACAAAAATTGGGTTTGAAATATGTTTATCAGATACTTGGTTTATGTTTACTAATTATTCAGGTGTTGTTGATATCGAAAAAGTGAAGTTGTCTGAATTTTTCTCTTATTTAGTTACATGTTTTAAAAGTTGTTTTATTCACGGAAGTGGATTAGTTTACTCACAAATAAATTTTGAATACAACCACGTTGTGATTAGTGACGAAATAACTTTAAAATTTATTTAACATCTGTTCTACTGCATGGAATGTTTTAAAATTTTGATATGTTGTACTAGATTTTTCGGTCTTTTCAGAAATTTACTTTTTAGTTCGGGAAATTATTGAAAACATATGATTAAAAATGTTGAAAGTGAAAGTGTGTTTAATGAAGTGTTTAAAATTTTATTTACACGTTCTGAAAATACGGAATTTCACTGAAATTATCTTCCTTTCGGATAATTATTATTTTATAATTACTTTACTGCTTCGAAAAGTGTTAAGAATTAGTGAAATTATCACGTAACAAAAATCTATTGTTTACAAGTGGGATAATAATGGATTACCCTATTCCAGGTTAGTTTAAAGGTTCTTTATTATTACAAAATATTTATTTATAGCTTATCTTGTACATTGAGTGGCTTTACTGTTTTTAAATCGGTTTATTTACTAAGTTAGTCTGCAGTATCGGCTTCTACATGAAACGATTTCTCATATCCTAAGATTGCAAACTAAAAAATTATATGTTTACTGGGAAGCTTACTGCCTCCCTTATGCTTTAAGCTAAGAAAACTAGAATTTACCCAAATTCTAAGGTGCTTACAATCTCTATTTGTCTCTTGTAAACATAGAATGTCACGTTCAGATTTATGGAATATATTTTTGAGTAGTTTTTTTTTTTAAACATAGCTAGGCCCTCAATATTGATTGACATTATTGTTAATGTTGGTCTTGAAAAAGACTGATTGTTTTTGGCATTACTCATCGCAACACCTATGTGTTGGAAGGACCAGCCAGCAATGCCATTGCCCAGGGGACGCCCAAGTGTACAGATTAGTTTACTCTTCTGGGAGGCTCTTTACTGATCCAATGAAAGCACTCTAAATTATGAAACAACAAATTTATTTTAAAACACTCTCCAAATGACATATGTTCTCTTGGTGTAAAAAGTGCATCCAAATTGCTTATTCACATCAGAAAATTATTTTTAGGATTTGCTGTATTCAGTAGGTTGTTTGATCTAGTTCTCTTGTATTATCTGCTTTTTTGGAGCTACCTTAACTGTTGATTAATGTATGTCAGACCAAAATAACTCAAAGCTGGCGAATATGTAGCAACAAAATAAAAATAAAAATTATCAAAGGAGGTACAAAAACTTGTGAAATACTAAACGAATTGTGTTGAAGAATGAAAATAATAGGATGAGAAATTATGCAATTATTTATTTTATTTTCTATTACCTGATAGAAATATGTCTATATTGATTCACTATAGCACATTGTCTTTGTAAATTCAAAACAGAGATATAAATTTTAAATTTTGCTTTTTGCTGCTACCAATAATTTATTATAGTGTATGAAGAAAACAATGATATTTCCAACTTCCAGGGTATGAATGTGTCTTGTACGTCCTCTCCATCCCAGAATACGAATTGCTTAACAGAGGATGTCGACAATGAGGTAAGAAATATTTGTTTTTCTTCCTTTGTTTGTTTTTCTACTTATGTCTTATGGAAATTACTTTACAAAATTGAATAACTTTTCGTATGCTAGTAAATATATTTCTTCAGTCAAAAATATATGAGTGTCCAAGATAAACACACTCACCAAAGGTGAAGGGATAAGGTAAGAAGCAACAAAACATATAATTCTTAAGTTATCTGCTAGTTTTGTGTATGTGATTTTTGATGATGCAGCCCTCCTCCCTTTAACTTCGTTGAATATTTGTTTTAATTTATCTTTCTTTCTGTATAAATATTGCCTCTTGGCATACTCTGTTGTTGCGAAGATTGACACACTTTTTACTGCTGCAACCATGTGAGATGAATTTGTAATCACCGGTTAGGAAACTCTATTTTTATATTAACATTTTTGTACAATGGGACAGGAAGGAGATCTATCGCAATAACATGAACAAGATGGATGGACCAGGCATAGAAAGGGACAGAAGGCAACGGAATTGATTGGAGACGAGTAGTGGAGGAAGAATCGTAAAGATACCATCAAATGGAAGAGGATGTGTTGGAATACACATAATCATGGCTGTTGTTTAAAAAAGAAAAACTTATAATACAATAAAGTTGGGGAGAGCGGGAAAATATAAATAAGGGAGATAATCCTATCCATCATATACTGTAAGTGGTGTCCATAAATAAGTGCGCTCAAAATGGGAGTGTGTGTGGGGGGGGGGGGGGAGGGATTCGATGAAATCTCATTTAGAGGGATTTAGTGTGATGAAGCAAAATACATGAACATATCAAATTAATTTAATTATTTAAAAATCATAAACTGAACTGGATCACCTCAACTTACAAAATCTCACCAATGGGAAGGGGGAAAGCAAATTTAAAAAAAAAAAATCCTCATGTAATCAATGGACACTTCTTAAGGGAAGTAGGATGTTGCAAACAGTTAAAAACAGACCAGGAACATTTTATAAATTTTTGGACTTAAAACATATAATATCTACATCCACCTACATCTACATCCATACTCTGCAAATCACAAACATTGTGGGTGGCAGAGGGTGCTAAGCACCAGTCCTAAACCTGCCCATTCCAATCCCAAATAGTGCGAGGAAAGGAGGAATACATATAAGTATCAGTACGGCATCTTATTTCTCTAATCTTATCCCTCCGGTCATTGCGACCTAAATAGGTTGGCGGAAGAAGAATTTCATTGCACTCGAAATTTAAATTTTTTCGCATATTCTCCAATAAATACGAACGCAAGCTACGTCGTCTGTCTTCCAAACTATCCCAGCCCAATCTATGTATCAATTCTGTGACACTTTCATAAGGGCTGTAACAACAAGTCACGAATCTAGCGGCTCTCCTCTGCACCCTCTCAACTGAATCAATCAGAACCTTGCGATACGGATCCCAAACCCCACAACAGTAATCCAGATGCGAACGCACTAGTGTTTTATATGCTATCTCCTTTGTTTGAGAGTTACAATTCCTCAAAATACGATCTATGAATCATAATTTAGAATTAGCCTTGCCTACGATGGAAGTTATGTGAATGTCCCATTTCATGTTGCTTTGTACTATCTCCCCCAGATACTTCACGGAATCATCCGTGTCAACAGGTGAATTGTTTATTTTGTACTCGTGAACAAACTGATTCTTCTTGTTACTTATCCGCATTGCCTTGCACTTTTTGCAATTAAGTGTAAGCTGCCATTTACAGCACCAATCGAAAATAGCATCCAAATCACGCTGAATTTCTAAGCAATCGTCGGAGCACCTTATTTCCCTATAGATAACCGCATCGTCAGCAAACAATCGCAACCAGCATTTGATGTTGTCAGCTAGATCATTTATAAATATTAAGAAAAGAAGTGGACCTATTACACTTCCTTGAGGAACGCCCGAAGTAACATTTATCTTAGAAGAGGCTTCCCCGTCAACAACGACATATTGTGATCGACCAGTTAGAAAATCACGTATCCACTCGCAAATCTGAGCCGAAATACCGTAAGCTCAAATCTTCGCTCAAAGTCGGTTGTGTGGCACAAAATCAAAAGCTTTCTGAAAATCCAAAAAAACTGCATCAACTTGCTAGCCTGCATCAATAACTTTCATTATGTCGTGGGAAAATAGGGCCAATTGTGTTTCACATGATCTCTTCTTCCGAAATCCGTGTTGACATGGTGTAAGTAACTCGTTCTCATCTAGAAACTTCATTATGTTCGAGCATATGACATGTTCCAGAATTCTGCTGCAGACCGATGTTAGAGATATGGGTCGATAATTCCTAGGATCACTCCGATCTCCTTTCTTAAAAATGGGAATTACCTGGGCTATTTTCCAGCTAGAAGGTACTTTTCTCTCTTCTAGTGATTTACGGAATATATCTGACAGAAATGGTTCAATATGTTCCGCGTATTCAGAAAATACTCTTACCGGTATAGCATCGGGACCCGCCGCTTTACCTCACTTCAGGAGTTTTAATTGCTTTAGAATTCCTACGCTATCAATTTCTATTGGATCCATCTCTAATTCCACGCGATGTGGTAAAGTGGGGATGTTTTCCATGTTTTCTTGCGTGAATGAATTTTTGAATTCGGTGTTAAATACGGTAGCCTTGTCGCGACTGTCTTCAACCTCCCGTCCGTCTTTTATTAGAACTGGCTTATTGTTCCCACTACAACTAACTTTTTTAACCACAACCAAAATTTCTTAGGGTTTTGAGTGAGGCTATTAGAGAGAGAATTTTCACGAAAGTTATTAAATGCCTCACGCATCGCATTCTTAACATGTCCCCTTATCTCCTCTAACTTATCTAAATCAGTCCGATGCATCGTCCTTTTTGATCGTGCATGTAACATATAATATAAAGTGTATAGTCTGAGAGCCATAAAAATGTTGTTGCTGATGTGGGTTACTTATATAAAATGGGACTAGAATTGAACTACATTGATACATTGATATGAATGAAAGGAAATAAGGTGAGGTAAAAACTAGAAGAAAATAAATCCGAATACTATACCTAGAAAACATACACCTTTCTTAAAATTTAAATATTTAACAGGATTTAAAGCATTTACTTCAGCTATTTGGGAGGAGATGGTTCCTGCACCAGGGAGAGGGGACAGGAATGAAAACAGTGGGGAAAGAATGTATGGGATCAAGTGGGAAGGGGGGAGGGTAATGCAACAAATAAAGAAGGGAGAGAAAAAAATCGTGTACGGCTATTTCAGATCAAAACGAGGTGGATAAGTAGGCCAGTTCAGATAAACTACTGTTAAAAGGGAGAACATTCGGATCTTGCGTGGTGCTATAAGCAAGGATTTTTACAGCATGAACTGAGAAATAAGAATTCAACAAATTATGACCGCATGTTGTGGTGCCTGCTGCAACTGAATGCTCAGGATTTTGGCTGTAACAATCCATTCTGATGGATCATTTATTGGTAGTGATACAGGACATTTGTTGCAAAGTGATAAATAACTTGAAGTTTTGCACGTGGCATGCCATACGAAGGAAAATTCTATCAAGGGGGAGAATTGGTGAAGATGTTAATAACTGGTTGTAATGAACTCTTCACAGGTTTGCTGCCGGATAGCGTTTGTGAACGACGAGCTTTCGGCGACCAACTCCGTCGCCATCTTCGAGTCTGACCCGAAGATGGCGACGGAGTTGGTCGCCGAAAGCTCGTCGTTCACAAACGCTATCCGGCAGCAAACCTGTGAAGAGTTCATTGCATCGACACGCCGGGAAAGTCTTCGTTCGCACAACTGGTTGTATATTTCAAGTCTTCCTGCACATTCCATTGCTAGTTTATGAACCACGGAGTTGTCTAATTCAGCGGTTCCCAATTTTTTTGGCCACAGAACCCTAACTGATCATACAATTTTTGGCAGACCCCATTTTTATAAGCATAAGCGGAAAAACCAGTCTCGCATCGGTAAGTTGTCATAAATGGTTGCAGAACCATGTTAGCCTTCTCACGGCACGGTTTTACTCTTTTCAACTAACATTTTATTTAATTCTTGGACTGAACATGGAACCCTTGAGACCCTTCCACAGAACACCAGGGTTCCGCGGACCACCATTTGGGAACCACTGGTCTAATTTATTGTGATGATTTGATAACAGTGACAATTAACAGGAAGGACAGGTAAAACCTCTACCATCTAGTAGTGGTACATGCCATCTCACACAACTCTAACAATGGCAAAAATTTTGCTCGTTTGTTCTGCCGGATCAGTTATTCCATGTGCGACATTTCAACAGCTGCTTCCATTGCTTACGTCAGGCGAAAGGGTCAAAGTTGACACTACGACAGCAAAACACCTACTGTGCCTGCTCGCGATTTTGGCTCACATAAATACCCTATGGCTGGCAGGTGCATGCGAAACTGCTCATGGAGCTGCTTTCCGATTGGCCGGCATAGGAACTGCTCTCCACTGGCCAGCGTTGGTTCCGCTCACTCATTTGCCACTGCGTTGTTTTGTAAAAAATTAGAGAATAAATTGCTTTTAAAAATAATTCTGTTGTGTTTTTTTTTTTTTTTTTTTTTTTTTTTTTTTTTTTTTTTTTGGGGGGGGGGGCACCCCCTTATAGTAAAGAGATTGGTAATTAAAATACATACAAATTCAAAACATTTGTTATCATTTTATTATGATGTTTTAAAAAAAAAAAAAATCTCTCGTGTGGACCCATACTGTGTCTTTCTGCGAGTTTTGTGTTTGCTGGTCCCAACTACCATCATCTGCTGTAATTATTTTTGAATTTCCTTATCCTTCTTTAGTTTCAATTTTTTGTTTATTCTCTTAACAGATCTAAAATAATTTTCTTATTTACTTTTTTTTATACAAAAAGGAGAAATTTACTAATTCAGCCAGTAAACTTTCCTACAATTATTATATATCAACTTCCCTCCACCACTGCAATTCCCACCATTCCCATGATGATTGGTATTTATGGATCAGGAGTAGGCCGAAGTGAAGAAGTCTACTAAAACAAGTTCTGAAAGAGGTAAAGGAGGATTTCAAGACACGAATAAAGGAAATTTATAATCGCACCATAAGATACAGTTGAAGTATTATATCAAAAACTCTTCTGTATTTCTTCTCAACAGGTGTTTGTTGATTGTAGAGTTATTTTCAGTGAAATCTTCTATGGGAACATTGTTTACTTGTTAAATCAGGGAATACTTCCAAGATATTAATGCTCGAATGATATTGTCAGAACACTCAGTGAGAGTCACGGTTAGAAGTCAAATCTGCCACACATATGGATGACATCTGTAAAACTGGTAATACTATTTGGGGTAATGTTGTAGTTATTCGAGTGTTGGATGTTAGTTGATTTGTTATAGGTATTGAAGTGCGAGTTGCATCAACATCTAGATGATGAAATCTATATGGGAGTAGGGCCATGTGAATTTCCAAGTATGGCAGGAATTAAGGTTCTAAATGTATAGCATTTGCGAATATTACAATTCTAGAATTATATGAAACATGATTTAATAAGTTTTAAATTGTAAATGTAAGTTTTGATGCAAATTCATCACTGATGAGAGATGAAATGCATATAGCAGTAAACAAATGAAAACAAACTGCATAGACGTTCTTTACTAATAATTAACTTACTACATAGTTCTTCATTAAACATAGTCATTAATTAAATAATTTTGAAACTTGCTCGTAAAACAAGAATTTACACACAAATAAATTATGATACCTAAGGTTTAAGAAAAACTGACTTATATTTCAGCAACACTGGAGTGGGGCAGTAACAATAATATAATTGACAACACATAAAATAAACAGACAGTATTTTTGGCCATACCCTTATTCAAGGAAATATATATGAACATTTGTATTATTTTAATCATTATTGAAGTGTGTATACTTTAGTTGCCACTGTACATTAGATGTGAGTTCTGTTCAGAAAGTAAAAGTAATTGTGTGGCAATGTAATATGCAACATTTAGACACTATTGATATTAAAACATGATAGTTATTGTAGAACATCTCAAAAATGCATACCGAGATTGCTATGTGAAATGGAAACAGAGCTTGGAAATGTATGTGAATGCAGGAGAGGAGTATTTTAAAAGGTGCAAGGGCCAGTGATCTGTAAGATAAATAATAAAAGTTAAAAATACAAACCTAAATTACTTTTTAAACAGATCTCATGCTGTTCAAACATGCACTTGAGTCATTGTTACCATCATCATTTCTGTAATCCATTGCTGCAGATTTTTCCTGACATTTTCATATTTGTGTTGTTTTGTATAAGTTACATAAAAGAAGTGCTTGCAAGAAAGGTCCTAATTGTGGAAAATAAATAATATTCAGTTCTTACAAATATGTGCTTTATTTCCAGAATTCTTATATTCATGAAAATTTGTCAGATATTCGTTATCCAAGAAATAATGTATAGAAATTCGGAGGGTGAGAAGTGGGGAATATAAAAGTATATTTATGTTAGTTTTATACTGGTTGACTACCAGACATTTTAATGTTATATGTAAAGGGTATTTTCCAGGTGTAAAATGTATGAAATATAAGTTATTATTTTGCAGGAAACTGAAAATGGAAGCCCAGTTCTGGTAGAGGGTTTTGGTATCCAAATTACGGAGGCAGATTTAGATACTCTTTCAGGAGAAAACTGGCTTAATGACAAAGTACGCAACTTATATAAAAATAAATTTTGATTAAGAATTTATGGTGTTATTAATTACTAGTTAGTTTATGATTGATTTACCTGTTAAAAATTATTGTCAAAACTTCAGTAAAGTTGAAGAAGTTTTTATAGGATCCATACAAAAACATGTCAGTTTGTAAGAAACTAATATACTTGGTAAAATACTATTTTCATATTAAATAGAATACAGAAGATTTAACTCCAGTTAAGTTAACATCTTCTAATACTTTTCAATAATTTTAGAAGGGTTTGTAAATATTTTTGGTATTTCATAGTATTGTGCAATTGTTTTAAATGGTGTGAATGTAGGTAACCTTCTTGGTGCATTGAGCAAAATGAGTTCTCAGTATGCATTAACAGTTTGAAGGTAGAAAGGAGCCTGGACAATCATAATGCATGAATCCAGTGTGAGAGAGTAAAATAATTAATAAATATGTTAGTACAAGGTTTATGATAAATATTAAGTCTGGGAAATTAAATTAATTAGTGATATGTCGGTTAAAGTGAAATTTTATGATTTGTAAAGGTAGTACCGAAATTTCATTCTTTGGGAACTATTTCAAAGGTCATTACCCACAAACAGGCTTAGGCAAGGTATTATTAATAGATTATTTGGCAATATAGTGCCAGTCTGTGACTAGAATTGTGTAACTATGCCAGTTTTCATGGCAAATTTAGGGTAGTTATTGAGAAAAAACCCATTTTAAATTGTAGAATCGAATCACCGTCCAGGCATCCAGATTTGGGTTTTCTATGGTTGCCCCAAATCACTCCAGGCGAATGCTGGGATGCTTTCTTCAAAAAGCCTGGACATATTCCTTCCGATTCCTGGCCCCTTCCCTTACCGCCTCTAATGACCTCGGCATCGATAAGGTGTAAAGCCATAATAAAAGAAAATGCTGAAGAAATTTCATACATGAAGAGAAGTTGAGGTTTATTTTTCCGAAATGACAGTCATTTGAGAGTATTTTAAAGTATAGAGTATGTTGTTGACCAACAGTGTTCATTTACATCCATGTTGTTTGGAGAATTGTTGTCTCACTTTAGGGCTTGCAACTTCAGTGAAGAAGATCCATTGTTAATTAAAACCTGTAAAGCTGTCAAAGAACATCGGTTATGGTGATGACTGGAGAACAAGTAAATTGCATTTACAAATTTTATTAGTAACTTTATCAGTTGTTTCATCAGTTTTAGATGATGTAGGAGGCTGTCAGTGATTTTTAGATTAATAGAAATTCATTTTCCATCAAATACAAATATGGCGACTGAAATATTCATACATCTACATCAAAAAAAAAAAGCTAAGGATTATTGATGGTGGGGGCAAGAGAGTAAACTAGCATGCTAATAATAATTTGAAGACAGTCCACTGTCAGGACAGTTCTCTTGTTGAATGTTGTGATCTTCTTGAAAGTATGTCCATATTACAAGAAGCAATTAATATTGTAGCTGATTTGTTAGTTATAACATTGAATGATGAGAGCAATAACAAAAGAATATCCCAAAAAATACAACCTAATGGTGTCATATTTGTTTTTTATACAGGGTGAGTTTTTTATCTTGAGACAACTAAATATCTCGAAAACTACAAATCCGATCAAAAAAAGTGGGTAATAAAAATTGTTCGTCTCGACGGGGGACATCCGATGATACCAAATTTGACTCCCCACCCCCACCCCCTAGGGGTGGGGGAAGGGGGAGAAAAAAAACTTAAATAGGAACCCCCATTTTTTATTGCAGATTCTGATTCCCCGGAAAAAACTACCCCTATTTGACCCCCAATTCGAGTCATTTTGGTCGATAGATGGCGCTGCATTTCTCAGAGTTTTCTCATTACTTGATGTACTTCCATTGCGTTCACATCGTCGCTCATTTCTCAGAGTTTTCTCATTACTTGATGTACTTTCATAGCGTTCATAACATCTCTGATTTATTTACTTCGTTCTGTTGCACGTGTCAATGAGAATGCAGGCTATAACGTTGCAAGAAAAAATTGAAATGGTCTACATTTATGGAGAATGTCGCAAGAATATCGATAATGCTGTTGATCTTTATGCTCATCGTTTTCCAGACCAGCCTCGATCGCGCGCTTCTTTTTACCGTATTATCCAACAGTTCACTCAGGAGGGAAGTGTTTGTCAGATTTTGCATCGTAGAAAATACCATCCGTTCCATGTTTCGTTGCATCAAGAACTTCACGGCAATGATTTCGATAATCGATTGACATTTTGCCGATGGTCGCTACAGAAAATACAAGAAGAACCCCATTTCTTTGCTCGAGTACTGTTTTCGGATGAATCCACTTTTACTAACCACGGCACCATTAATCGACACAACATGCATTATTGGAGTGTGGAAAACCCGCATTGGTTACGCCAAGTTGAACATCAGCGTCCGTGGAATGTAAATGTTTGGTGTGGGATAATTGGGGACAAACTTATTGGTCCACATTTTATCCATGGACATTTCAATGGGGAGAAATATCAACAACTCTTAGAGGACGTACTGCCAACATTGCTTGAAGACGTACCCTTAGACGTGCGACAAACAATGTGGTTTCAACATGACGGTTGTCCAGCACATTTTGCTGTAAGATCGCGGGAAGTGTTAGATCGTCTGTACAATCGTCGATGGATCGGAAGAGGAGGTCCAGTGCCGTGGCCTGCAAGATCACCAGATCTCACTTCGCCTGATTTTTTTTTATGGGGATACTTGAAGAATGAAGTTTACAGTGAAGTGCCAACAACGCCTGAAAACATGATTGAACGAATTACCAACGCTTGTCAAAAAATCACGCCGGATATGCTTCTTAGTTGCGTCGAATCATTCCAAGAGCGGGTAAATAAATGCATCGATGTCGGTGGTGATATTTTCGAGCACTTGCTTTAGAATTGTTGTTAGAAACAAACACGTGAGAGGCGAGGGGACTCACCAAAAACAAGCACCCCGATGGTGAGAGGCGAGGGGACTCACCAAAAACAAGCACCCCGATGGTGAGAGGCGAGGGGACTCACCAAAAACAAGCACCCCGATGGTGAGAGGCGAGGGGACTCACCAAAAACAAGCACCCCGATGGTGAGAGGCGAGGGGACTCACCAAAAACAAGCACCCCGATGGTGAGAGGCGAGGGGACTCACCTAAATCTAGCACCCCAAAGGGAACAGAAAATTACTACGTCCACGTCGTTGTTCCTGGGTAACGCAAAAAGTAATGTTTGACTTTCGCTATCTGCTAAAGAATTTGCATCAGTGCATTTTGAAATAATGTCCATTCCCATCCCTCAAGTTTGGAGGTGGGTGGTGTTATTGAATAGTTTTTGAAAAATATCAATCACATTAACTTGTATTTTGCTGATCTGATGTGTATTTCACGAGATATCCTCATTTTTAAATGAATTTTTGCTTATTTTGATTTTTGTCGATTGCAGCGCCATCTATCGACCAAAATGACTCGAATTGGGGGTGAAATAGGGGTAGTTTTTTCCGGGGAATCAGAATCTGCAATAAAAAATGGGGGTTCCTATTTAAGTTTTTTTTCTCCCCCTTCCCCCACCCCTAGGGGGTGGGGGTGGGGAGTCAAATTTGGTATCATCGGATGTCCCCCGTCGAGACGAACAATTTTTATTACCCACTTTTTTTGATCGGATTTGTAGTTTTCGAGATATTTAGTTGTCTCAAGATAAAAAACTCACCCGGTATATGACAGCAGCTCTTCAAATTGAGGTACAGTTTTGCCTCATAATGGTGTAGGTAGTAGAAGGGATAGTCCGTGAATATCAGCTTAGGTTAGGAAAAAACTAGGTACACCAGAAACATTTCTGGCTTTAAAATTAATACTTCAAGGGCAGATCAAGAAAAACAAAGATACTTTTATTTTGTTGATTCAGAGTAAGCTTTTGATAATGTTACGTGTGACATGATGTTCAAAATTTTAAAGAAGTCAGATCTAAAATGTCAAGATAGAAGAATATTTTATAAACTTTGTAACAATCAAGTTGCTATAATAAAAGTAAATAATCATGAGACATACATTAATTGAAAAGTGTATGAGACGAGGTTGTAGCCTATCCCCATTAGTATTCAACTTGTAAATAGAGGAAGCAATAAATGAAGTGAAATAGAAATTTGCATGTGGCTTAAGTGTTCAAGGAGAAAAAAATCAGTATGCTACGATTTTGGATGACATTGTCTTGATAGCAGAAGATGCTCAGGATATTGAGAAGTTACTGAATGACATTAACAAAATACTGAAGGAAGAGTTTGGACAATGGAAAAGGAAGGTGATGTCGACACTGTTGACTTAGGAGATCCTGTTTTGAGGACAGAATTTGATGGAGCTTTGAATGACTTGAGATCAAATAGGGCAGCTCATCTTTGATGAGATCCTAGCACAACTTCTGACATGCAACATCTACTTTACCTTTAAATGATTTGTGTAACTCTCTACATCTTCAATTGGAACTTAATTAAAAAAAAAAAAAAAAAAAGCTTTAAGTGCCTCACCGAGCATGGTGGGTGAACGGTTAACGTTTTGGCCTCGCATTCGGGAGGACGCGGGTTCGAATCCCCTTCCGGGCATCGAGATTTGGGTTTTCCATGGTTTCCCCAAATCACTCCAGGCGAATGCCGGGATTCTTCCTTCAAATTCCTTGCCGTTCCTTGTCCCCAATCCCATCCGGCCTCTAATGACCTTAGCCATCGACAAGGCGTAAAGCCATAATTAAAAAAAAAAAAAAAAATGCCTCAGTGACCTTTAAGCACATGATAGTAGACTTATGGTGTGTTAATTCTCACATTTGTTAGCTTGTGCTTTCTTTGGAAGTGTGAAGATCACACTGTTATTAGAATTAGCTGAAATTTCTCATATTTCACAACTTTTTGATATCAGGTTAGTAATATTTGGATTCCTTCATCTCCTAGGTATTTTGGAAGAACAGCAAAATTTTGGAGAACTGACAAAAAGATATATAAACTTTATAACTACTGTAAGGATATTTTCTTTTGCTTTTTCACATTTCTTGTTTATTTGTTTTCTAAATTATCTGTACTGCTCTCTTCCTGCTCCATCCTGAGCATTATTGTGCCTTTTCCTCATGTCAATCAGCTCCAAAATTTCTTCTATGTTCCAAGATTTTCAGGTGGCTTGTTCCCTAAAGCTTAATGTTTCTTTGCCAACTTTCATTATTTCTCTCTTCAATGCATTCCATTCATCCTCAGTTGAGCTCCTTTCCTAATTACTTCTTGGGTCCATGTCTACCATTCCTGCAAAATTTTCTCTCATGTTGGATTGATTCAGTTTATTTACTTCCAGTCTGTTCTGCTTTTATTACTTCTTTATTCTCTTGAATTTCAGCCTGCATATCATAACTATTAGATTATGATCAGAGCCTATGTCTGTTCCTGGTTATGCTTTACAGTCTACAACTTAATTTCTAAATCTTTGTTTGGCTATGATATAATCTAACTGATGTCTACCTGTATCCTCTGAACGTTTCCGTGTATATCCTTCTTCCATGATTCTTAAATAGTTTGTTCCCTATGACTAATTTATGTTGTTCACAAAATTCTAACAAACTGCTTCCTCATTCATGTCTTTCACCTTGACCAAACCTTCCTTTAGTATTCCCCTTGTGGCATAAGCTATCACACAAACTATTCAATTAATAGTTTTGTAATTATTATTTTATTAAAGCTATTGTTTGTATCAATTTATACTTGTTAATGAAAATGTAATACGATGTATGATATATCACTGCTCTCAAATTCCTCAGACTATAATTTTAATGTCATTGGTTATCTTTAGTTAAATCTGTAGGAAGTGATGATAGGGTCCTCGGTTCACTAGCTCAGACAGAGAGAGGAGTTTAAGTCACGCTGTGTTAGTGGTAGGAGGTATATCGCTGACCGCTTACAAGAAGCAGGCACTGTACTTTACGTACTGTGGCATGAGTTATTTGTTTTTGAATGTATAACATGACTAGCACTGAGATACAAAATAACAGATGTATTGGCAAACAAGTTGTAACAATTGTTTAATGGATTAGTTTGGTATTAAAGCCAATCATAGTGGGTTTTAATTAGTGCATTTGTCATTGATTAAAAGTAGCAACCTAACCTTGTTTGGTTAATTATTTCATAAATTAAAGTAACCCCCATGAGTAACACCCATGCATGGTGTGGAGAGATGATATTAAGGGCCGAAACTGTACAAAGACCTGTAGTAAAAGTCGCCAATTATTTGTTAGGAGATTATGTTAGGCAACTTTCTGCTTGAAGCAGTTAAATAAAGGACGGGGTTATACACTCTTCCTTGTCTCACTACCACATTACAGGATGTGTTCACAAAGTTTCAAGATTGGTCTCAGAACAAAAAATTTACTAAACATTCAAAATATGACCCTTGGGCATCAACACACTACTGCCAGCAGTTTTTCCATTTTTGATAGGCTCCCTGGAACTCTTCGTGCAGAATACTATCGAGGGACCTCGCCAAAGCTGCCTGGACCACTGGAATCGTATCAAATCGCTTCCTTTACAGGTCTCTCTTGATTGGGGGGAACAAAAAGAAGTCGCTGGGATCTAGGTCGGGGCTATAGTATGGGTATGGCAGTGTTACCTTGTTGAACTTGGCCAAAACTTCGCTGGCAGCAAGTGACGTGTTAGAGGGCGCATTGTCATGGTAATGAACCCAATTGTCTTTGAGCTCCAGGAGGATGTGCTGGACTCGATCCTTCAAACAGTACTTCAGCATAAAACTGATCTTCATCAGTCTGTCCAGCAGGAACAAACTCTTTGTGGATCACTCCTTTGGCATCAAAGAAAACAATAAGCATGGTTTTAATGTATGACTGGTTCGTGCAAGCTTTCTTCGGCTTTGGAAATGAGCAGTATGTTACTCCACACTTTGCAGCTTTGTTCCAAGATCGTGCTCATAGACTCAGATCACAAGTAACTTGTTTATCTAGAAAATTGCAATTGACTCGCAAATGTTTAAACATTTCTTCACAAACATCTTGGTGTTGTGCCTTCTGTTTATCCATCAAAATGTTAGGAACAAGTTTGGTACATACTTTTCTCATCATAAAATCTTCTGTCGCTAACTTGAATGCTGTAGTCTGACCCAATCCCAATTCATCGGTAAGTAATCTAACACTAAGACGACAGTCAGTGTTTAAAAGTTCACTCATTTTCACCAAATTTTCATGAGTTCGTCTTGTTGAAAGTCTTCCAGCATTTGAAACACGGGTGTTCAGAGTGCAGATTGAGGAAACTGTTTTGGTACAGGCAGACGGTATGCTAGCCGGCAAGACAGAAGAGCGAACTTCAGGGTTAAACGGAGCAAAAAATATGTGTACAGGCTGCATACATCAAGTAGTATTCTCTGGTGAGCTAAGTGTTAAAGAAACACATGATTGGTCAATTAGATCATGTGATGACCAAAAAGACTTACAATTGGCTGCGAGACGGACAAGATGATAGACAACCAAGTTTAAAGTGCAGTACATTTTAGGCAGTCGAGAAAAGGTGACGTCCCTTCGTGTGTTGTTGGGTCCACTTGTGGGCCATGTGTAGAGTATGCCGGGTCCCAGGCATTTTCTATTATCTCGCCTGGCAGTAATGTTAGCTAGCTGCAAATACTGTTGATTTTGTACGGTAACCCGATCAGATCAGCTTGTGCTATTTAGGGTACCGGGTTATCTTACTGCAAACCTGCCTTCCTCAAGATGAGGTTTGATGTCTAAACTTTCATTGTAATGTGGAACTAGTACCGGCCTGGGCATTTGTGTTTTGAAATAAACAGTTTAAAATTGATCTTTTGGAATCTGGTGAATATTCTTTAGCAGTATCCCTCCAGTGACAAATGTTTATTTCAGTAATCTTACTTAATTTCCCAGACAACGGGTGGTGACCATATTGACTTTCGAATGTGTGAGAAAACCTACCCAGTTCTAAGCAGTATACCAGCACATTCCTTCCATAGTCTAAATTGTTCCTATCATCTCTGTAGGGTCTTCAAATAATAATAAGATTCTGAAGAGTTTTTCTGAAGCCTGTGACAGAGTAACGAGAACATGTGTGGGTCAAGATCAAGTTAAGGGCTGGAAGCACAACCAACCACCAAAATATACAGCCCATAGCAATCTGCTTACTCCAGCATCTTGGAGGAAAATGCCACTGGTGTGATCAGTTAGCTAACACCCTCCACTACTTTACCCTGTCGGCAGAACCAGTCTGCGGGCCGTCCCCTACTCAGGAAAAAAACAGTCTTAAAACTTTGTGAACACACCTTGTACAATCATCCATGATTATTAGATTTTCTCCCTCTTCACATATTGGATTAATTCTTCAATTTCTGCACATATTTTCTCTACTTCTTCATCATCTTCCTGTGATGTTTGCAAATACAGTCGTATGAACGTGGTTGGGGCAGGCTTAGTTTCTAATCTCATCAAAAAAGTCCTGTCACTAAAATGTTCATAATAACTCGTCCGTTTCCCTAATCTGTTGTTCATTACAAATCCTATACCAGTAACTCACTGACATCTTTTTCATTATTTATTCTGTGTTCCCCAGATCAGAAACCTTGTGAATCCTTCCACTTAATCTCACCTAATTCCAATGACATGTTATTTAATTCATTCTGTCTCTGTTTTTACAATTTTAATATACCTGCCCTATTCAGACTTCTAACATTCAATGCTTCAACTTGTAAAATGCTCATTATTAAGGTCTGTATTTACTACAGTCTTCCCTAGTCATGGGGTTAAAGAGTACTGCTTTCCTGATCATGGCAGCAATTACATTACCTCTAAAATAAAGCATACAAAGCCATGTTACACTTACATTGTTCTTGAGTGTTTAGACTATTTGAAAGCATGATTGGTTGTAGGGGATGGATGCACACTACCGAAGCTCAAATTCTTTCCTGACACAGTCAGTATTTAATTTGAAACAAATAATTGTTACTATATCAATAATTATTGATGGAATCAAAAATTTTCTGGTTACAATGATTTTGGTTATTTATATGTTCTACAACTTTTTATGTGTGACATTCTTGATATAAGAAATAATAACACAGATTTATTTGTATTTACCTCACTCTCTATACGAGGGTGAGTCAAATGAAAATCTTAAATATTTTTTAAGTATTATTTACTGTGGAGAAGTGGTACAAAGCATTATCACTTTTCAACATAATCTCCCCCACGCTCAATGCGAGTCCTTCAGCGCTTACAAAGTGCATAAATTGCTTTAGAAAAAAATTATTTTGGTAGTCCACGCAACCACTCATGTACCGCGTGACGTACCTCTTCATCAGAATGGAACTTCTTTCCTCCCATTGCTTCTTTGAGTGGTACAAACATATGGAAATCACTTGGAGCAAGGTCTGGTGGGTATGGTGGATGAGGAAGACACTCAAAATGCAGGATTGTGATTGTTGCAACTGTTGTACGGGCAGTGTGGGGCCTTGCATTGTCATGTTGCAAAAGGACACCTGATGACAGCGATCCACGTCGCTTTGATTTGATTGCAGGCCGAAGATGATTTTTTAGGAGATCTGTGTATGATGCACTGATGACAGTGGTCCCTTTAGGCATGTAATGCTCCAAAATGACGCCTTTTTCATCACAAAAGAGAGTCAGCATAACCTCCCCTGCTGATGGTTCTGTTCGAAACTTTTTTGGTTTGGTGATGAGTAATGGCGCCATTCCTTGCTCGCTCTCTTTGTTTCCGGTTGGTGGAAGTGAACCCAGGTTTCATCCCCAGTAACAATTCTTGCAAGGAAGCCATCACCTTCTCGTTCAAAGCACTAAAGACATTCTTCACAAGCATCAACACATCGTTCTCTCATTTCAGGAGTCAGCTGCCGTAGCACCCATCTTGCAGACACTTTGTGAAACTGGAGCACATCATGCACAATGTGGTGTGCTGAACCATGACTAATCTTTAAACATGCTGCAATGTCATTCAGTGTCACTCGGCGCTTTTTCCATCACTATGGCTTCAACTGCTGCAATGTTCTGTGGAGTCACAACACGTTGTGCCTGACCTGGACGAGGAGCATCTTCCACTGAAGTCACACGATTTGCGAACTCCCTACTCCATTCGTAGACTTGCTGCTGTGACAAATATGCATCACCGTACTGAACCTTCATTCTTCGATGAATTTCAATAGGTTTTACACCTTCACTTCTCAAAAACCAAATAACAGAACGCTGTTCTTCCCTGGTGCAAGTCTCAAGTTTGGCAGCCATCTTTATACTTTATACTGTGATGGTATTTGTGCATCTGCACTATGCTGTCACCTACAGGTCATTCTGCCCGCTGCTTCTAGCATGCTTACCAACTTACAGGATAACGGTGCGAAATTTCGATTTTTTTATTACAAATTTAAGGTTTTCATTTGACTCAACCTCATACTTTCCTTCATAACAAGCTTAACTGGGCAGGACACATTGGTTAGGTAGTAGGAAAAGGTTTCAAAATTCTGCACTTGGAGAGAGTGATGAGGGGACGTATGAGAGAAGTAACGGAATTGGGTTACAAATCTTTCGTCAGACCATTGCTTGAATATGGTAGCATGGTGTGGGACCCACATTTTGTGTATCAAATACAGGAGTTGGAGAGGATGCAAAACCGGGCTGCTTTTTTTTTTATTTTTTTTTATTTTTTATTTTTTTTAACAGTTTAACGTCCCTTTTTAACAACGTGGTCTTTAGAGACGGGAAAAGATGGGGGCAAGGAATGGGAAGGAATTCGGCCATGGCCTTTTGAAGGAAGCATCCCGGCATTCACCTGGAGTGATTTGGGGAAACCATGGAAAACCCAAATCTGGATGCCCGGACGGGGATTCGAACCGCCGTCCTCCCGAATGCGAGGCCAGAACGCTATCCGTTACACCACCACGCTCGGTCCGGGCTGCTAGATTTGTTTCTGGAAATTACCGCAGAATGCAATCAGTAACAGATATGATAAATGAGCTGGAATGGGATTCATTGGAAGATGGGAGGAGGGTGAAGAGGGTCATGGGAGTGTACAAGTTGTATATTAGTGATTAGGTGTGGAAAGATATTGTTGTAAGAATTAAAAGTAATGCATGGAAGGGAAAAGATGACCATTACCAAAAGCTGGCACTCGATTTCAGGCACAAGGGTGAAGGAAGATTCTCTTTTTTGGGTAAGGGTGTCAGGGATTGGAATAAGTTACTAAGAGAAATGTTGAATAATTTACCAAAAAGTTGAAAGAATTTAAAGCTAAAATTTGCAGAGGGCAAATGAGGTGGGTGCAGGAAAGGAGGAAGGAGGAAGTGTAGGGAAATTGCCACCCGTGCGTGCGCTCCTTCACAATTTAATTAAATATATATATTACTAACATTTTGACACAATTTATAGCTATTATTCTAAGTGACAACTTGTTCATTGTAAGTGCAAAAAGTCACCCGCTATAGAAGTCTGACGCCCAGACAATCTGATATACAAAAATTTTGTTTGATAGACCATTTGCACCCTCAGTTTATGAAAAAGATTTCTGTAACATTTTATTTAAATTATAGAGAAAGATCTCATTTTGATGATAATTTTTCCTGTGAAAACCCTGTTAGGCAATAAAAATTAGAAAGTCTTGGGAAAGCCATGTATTACTTCTCAGCGTGTTCATATCTGATCCCCTTGCCTTATACATCACGTGTGTACATGATTAAAGTTTATATCAAAATATTGTAAAGTGTATTCATGATTATTTGTTTTGTCACAGGCTCCCTGCCTCCCTCAGTGGTGAGTGATAGTTTTATTTTTACTTCCTTCCATAATTTCGAAAATTCTAATTTCATACATGCAGATTGCATTTCATTTCGTTTCACCAAATTGTGTCAAATATTTTGCATTGTTTTAAATGGCATCCAAATTTCTTTCCTTGGACCTCCCCACCCCCACCCCCCTTTTTTCCAGGTGTGCCACGTAGCCTTTTTCCCTGTTAATTCCAGATGACATTTTAAGCTGTTTATTCTTATAAGACTATCATTAAAATTACTGTGTATGTAATCAACACGGCTGATATTTGTGTTGTGTACTTATCTACAATTATAAATATTCTGAATGAAATGGTCATAAGTACTAGCCACTTCTGAAGATGATTTATTGGGGGAAAAAACACTTTCTCAGGTACAATGAGAAATCCTTTCCTACTACTCATCTAATACATCATTATTTATTAGGTGGTAAAATAGAACAAACTATACCTGCCTCACAAAAAAAACTAAGACGAGCTACTTTTTTTCTGCAGTTCTACCATCTTTCTTTCTACTTTACCAGAGAATGATGCTGAGTCCAGCTTAAAAGATTTCCATCGCTTATTGACTCTGTTTTGGATACTGAAAATTCACTGGGAAAACATTTTTGATAAACACCATAAAGTTTATTGTACAATGCCACTTCACACCACATTTTGAACTTGAAATAAAACTTCAGCAAGTAATATAATTAAAGACTTGCTGAAATTCACTTGACAGAACAAAATTAGAATTATCAACAAGCAGCGTGGTCACACACTGGCAATCCAAATCAAAAGAGCTTTATTTCAAAACATCGAAACAATACAAACAGGTGTGGAAAATCTCATGCATTATATTTATGTTAATATGAGTTTAAATACTACATAACTAATGTTTTTTCGGAGCATAATTTGCCGTAGGTTGTCCGTTAGTTCAAATGAACCAGCCGAGTGCAAACCAATTTCTCAACTAACCTTCAAGTCACACGAATGCACAGCATTGTCAGTATATAGGATATATAAAATACATAATAGATAATTAAACAACAGAAATAAATATCCACATACTGATGTGAATTCAATACCTTATTTCAACCGTATCAAATAAAATGAATGAGAAGCTACATAGCTTGGCTAAGATGCTCACCCTGCTCCCTCGTAGCCCAGCATAGCTTTTTACCCAACCCATACCTCCCCTTGACCAAGCCACCTAGTTTATGGATGCTCCCTTATCTGATTTTGATGATATTTATGAAAACATTATCTTTATTGAATGTATGAATATTTAAAATTGTTTGTGTGCTAAACATTTTTGCTCTTTCTCTTCTATAGTATTGTGTTTTATTTCTACTTACAATGTAGTACAGAGGAAATAAAGAAACGATAAATATATATCTGTATATTTTTTTTTTCTTTTCAGATTGTTAACTTCTACTTGAACCTGATAGCGGAAAGGGGGAAAAGTAAATTGGAGCCATCTGTATATGTGTTTGACTCATTTTTTTACACGAAGCTGAGCAAAAGTGAATATTCAGATGTTAGAAAATGGACTAAGGAGGTTACTAATAATAACATTTATTTTCATTTCTCTTGTGTCGTGGTTTGATTTCGAAAATTAGTTATTCTTGTGTCAGTCTCCCAGGCATTACAGATGTTGTTTCCTGTATTCATTGTACAAATCACAACTGGCAGGACTAGAAAAAATTTAATTTTCACACTTTATTTCTCTTTTTGATCTTCTTTATACCTGTCTAAATTAGTTTCAGCAATATGTAATGTTTGAAGAAAGAAAAAGGATTACCTAAAGAGAAAGAAATATTGATATTTCCTTGTTAACATGTCACCATCATTATTATCATCAGGCAGTCCAACCATAAAATGATAGTAGCCTCTTGAGTTGTAAGTTCAGATAGGAGTCTTCTTCAGATAGAACAGTCATGGGTAGTTTTCTGCCAACTAACTCCAGCGACCCTGCATATGTCTATCTCCAATTGAACTGGTTGTTTTTCTCTTTGTGGTTTCCACTCAAAACTGTTTTTGTTTATCCTTGATCCCTCATGATCAGCCAAATACCACTTCGAGGATTCTGTCTTGTAACCTTTGTAATTGACCTAATGTTGAATTTTTTTTTCTTCTTACCTTTTCTAGCTACACCTCACATTGATCTTCCCTGACACATTGAAAGACATTCATTACTATTTAGTCAAAATTGCTCTTAAAGAATTCTCATGCCATTCAAGCACTATTATCTACTAATTGGCAGTGTACTATGCATATTCAATTTCTCTGTACTACTTTTCACTTCAAGATACACTTGGCAGTTTTGTGAGAAGAGGTGTATACCACTTATTAAAAGAATTATAGTGAGAATTTTTCTTTTTTGAATCCGTTGAGCAACTTTGAGACCAATTGACTTTATTATTAACATTTAATAAAACTATGCTAATTTTTTGTAGATTTGTGAGCATTTGCTTTCAGCAGCAGAAGAAATGTATGCATTACTATTTCATAACAAGAGCCTTCCTGGCATTTGATAAGATTTGTCCACTGTCACATTGTTTCACAGTTGTGCAAAATAACTTTTATCCTTCTTTGTAAAAAAATGTGTAGCATGTAGTTTACAGTCAGATTCCTTTGACAGTGATAGCACAGTTTGTGTGAGAATGTTAAAGGTTTGCAAGCAAATAGTGATGAAATTCCTGTGATTTATTCTGAATTTTTTTATATATTATTATTGTCTACATTGATAAGATTTGTAAAATCATTAGTAGAATACATCATCTTGATATAGCCATTATAATTTTTATTTTCGGCATGTGACATTATAATGCTGCTTTTTAGATGTTATATTCAAAGTAAATTCAATTTTCTTTTAGCATCTTATTCATTTTTATGGTAAATAAATACTTTGTTCTTCTCAGGCTAATATCTTTGACTATGATTTTATCATTATACCTGTACATCACATGGATCATTGGTGCATGGTGGTTGCTGACATGTGTCACAGGAGTCTCCATTTCTATGACAGCTTGTACAACAAAGATGCGAATCCAGAACTGCTGAAGGTATTGGAGGTATGTGCCCGTGCTACCACTCATTGTTTTTGTGTAGGTAGTGGCTTAAGATTGGGCTCTTTTTTGCTGTAATGTTTGGCTTGTGCATTTGTTTATAACAGAAGAAATGTCAATTACTTTGGAGACAGCTGACAATCCTAAAACCCAAAGTTTTATTTATTTTCATAACAACTAATTTTAGTAAGATCTTAACTTCATTTTCAAAATTGCACTTCTTAGGTGGCTCAAGTATAAGATTTCTGGTAACAGATTGATGGATAAAAAAAAACTGTGCATTGTAATATGAATCTACAAACAAGACAATCTGACTGATTGAAAAGCTACACTGCTGAAACTGTGATGTTACTGGAAGAGGTCAGTTATGAATAACTGAAAAATTTCAAGTGTTCCATTATTTTTGTATTCAGCTTCATCAAGGTATAAGAGCAATTCACCCCAATGGTGTAGCTTCTTTCAAAAATGCCATAGCATTCAATGTATCCCAAGTATACTACATAGAACTGTCTAATGCTGACAAATCTTCATTTGTTTGATACTCAGTACATTCATGGATCCTTAATGTTACATTGCAGTAATTATAGTCTCAGCTGCTAAGAATTATCTTAAAGATTGTTACTAAGATAAATAATTGCAGAGTAAGAAGTTTCCAGTGTTTATTGAACAATATTTATAAAGCTATCAGTAACTCATCAGTGATAGGAATTTTCAAAACCAAAACCTTAAAACATTTTTGTGTCCTGCAATCGACTTACTCATCCTTGGCTTTATTCTATTTATGTGTTTTGGCTTTCCTATTTTTTAGTCTGCCCTGTTGGCTTGATTTGTTGTCATGATTGTATCTGATGTATGACACTGTTAGCTGGTTTTAGCCCCAGTGGCAGAAGAAATCTTCACCATTTGCGACTTCTCTGGCAGGGTGTGAGAGGCAGTTCCATTTGACAATATTGTGTACCAAAGTCCCAAATTAAATACAAATTCTTCCTGCAGTGCTCATATAGTAACATGTCACCATTGATAGCAATTTGTTCATTGGATGGGAATGTTTAACTCGGTACCACCCTTGATATTTTTCTCTTTGTTTCTAACCTAATATTACCCCCATAGGAGTCACAGACCTAACGTGGGAAGAAAACTGAACCTGGATATGTGCTTTGCACCCTTGATCAGTTATCTGTTCAGAAAGCTAGTAACTTTAACAATGGATTTCATTTCTTCCTGATTTTGTGGCTATTATTTTTATACTGCGCTAGGCACACACTCCATATGGCTCAACATTAACTACAGCTAATATTGATTTTGGTTCTTTCTAGTTTTGAAATTTGAAAATTTCTGAACATACACTCTGGGTGTACCTTATTTAAATAAATTAAGGAAATTCATGTGATCTTACAACCTGTTATCACAGCTTCAAGTTTCCATCCATACTGCCTTTGTCTTAGGTTTCTATACAATTAAGCATGGAATACAAACAACAGTTTATCTTGACATGTTTCTCACATACAAGAAAACCCTTTCCAGAGGTAAATATCATGTAAAGTTTCCATACAACAAATAATAATAGTAATAATAATAAATTTAAAAAATGGAAAAACTGGTATTTGAACTAACAATCCTGAAATATCAAAAGAGTTAACTGTTTCTGATATGACTTTGACAAAATTCAGTTATAAATTTTAATAGTTAATTTTTTTGTAACATATCGTAGTTTTTCACTGATTATTATTAATAATAATTGCAATAAAGCTTATGTACTGATGACAATTTCCCTGTGTGCCTTCTTATGAGTCATTCATGTTTTTACCCAAAATCCTGCACATTCTGAGTGAGGTATACTGTATTAAATAAGCTGAAAACTATTGGATTGGATGAAAAAGTACTTCTCAAAAGGCAGAAATCAAAGCATCGGAGTTTGGAAACGCATTATCAAAAGAGGTGGAAGTGTCACAGTGTAGTATATTGGGATCATTTCTATTTATCATTTTAATGAATAATTGTGTTGATGGTTTACAATCAGAATGTAGGATGTTTGCTGATAACATAATTGTATATAATATGATTAAAACAGCTGCAGATTGACCTGGATAGAATATCTAAATGTATTGATCAACATCAAATGAAGATAAATGCTAATGACAGTCAGTTTATTAGGTACACAGACTTTTTTTAAAAAAAGAAAATAACTGAATGTTATTTATGATTATAGGGTGGGGGGGAGGGGGGGGCAGAGTTGTTTGATAAAGGTTTCAAGCGTAAATTACTTGGAATAACATTTGACATTAATCTCATCTGGGCAGAGGGCAGGAGGTAGGAATATGTAACACAATCCTTCATTTACTGTAGTGGGTGATGAGAGGATGTCTAGAGAAGTTAGGCAATTCTGTAACAAAACTGTGGTCATACCATACCTTGAATATGTTGATGTGGTATGGGGACCTCATTTGATTATCCAGAAGTTGGAGGGCATGCAAAGAAGAGCAGCTAGATTTGTTTGCGAATATTATCATAGGACCCAGTTAGTGATAAAGGATCTGGATTGGGAGTCATTGGAAGACGGGTCGAGGGTGAAGAGAGTGTTGGGAGTGGTGATGGGGCGTGGAAAGATATTGGTCAAAGAATTAGGAATAGTGCATGGTAAGGAAAAGATTATTACGACCACGTGTAGGCACTTGACTTCGTGCATAAGGGAGCGGGTAAAATTTTTTTGTGGTAAAGGTGTAAGGTATTGGAACAAATTACCACATGAAGGAATGAAAAATTTACCAAAAATGCTGAAGGAATTTAAAATTTTTAAATTGCAAAAGTTGATGGGAGAGGAATATAATACTCTAACTATATAAAATAACTTTAAAAAAAAATACAATCAGAAAGAGAGAATTATATACAAAGGGAATTGCCACTGGAGCATGTGGTCCAGCACACTTAAAAATTAATTTAAATAATTAAATTCCCTCCTTTGGAAATTCACCCTAGTCCCTTACTACATTATATACATATATATAAAAAAAAGTAAGTTTTTCTTACTTTCTTATCTCCCGAAGTCAATTGCTAATTCATTGTAATTTATTAATGTGATCCTCTCTTCCATACGAGTTGCTGCTATAAAAATAACACCAATATTTTCAAGGCCTCATCACCATAACATGCCGTGATGATGCCCACAATTCCCTTCACCCATCCCACATCTTTTATCATTTTAGTTACTGCTTAGAAGCAGCCACTTATTTCACAAATGGGGTTGGATTAGTTCTGCACAATATGACTGTGGAGCCACCTTACAGATAATCCACAACATTGTTTCTGACTGTCCTCTTTGAGCCTACAAAGAAACAATAGCGGAAACACACAATTTGTCAATCAGTGCAGTTGATTGGGTAAAAACATTAGATCCAGAGATATAAAATTGTACAAGCTTGTGATATTCACATTATTCCTTACATTTGTCCTCACCTTTCATATATCTTGTTAAATATCATATGATAAATAAATAAGTTACTAATTGCAGCCTTTGGCAATTTCAACAAATAAATCTGGCTGCCTTTCTTAGCACCCTCTTATACTCCAGTATTTGATACTCTATATGGATTCCATATCGCCTCAATATGCTCTAGCAATTGCCTGACCAAAGTTTGTTATATATATATATATATATATATATTGACATGTTTCATATCACAGAGCTCCTTCCTCAGAAGGACTCTAAGTAACCAGAATAGTAAATAAATTTAAAGAAATTAATTATTATCTGATCACTGATTTAAGTAAATAAACTTTATTGCCTATGAAAAAGTCTTAATGGACCACAAAATTAAGTTAGTAATGACTTGAAAAAATAATAATAATTTTCATTGAAGTCTTTGTTAAAGAATTATAAACTTTTTCAGTCATATGATTGAAAAAATGAAATTTGGAGTTGTCTTTGTGATACTTTTATATAACATTAGCCTTAAAAATACGAGGCTTGTCTCAAAAGTAAGTTACACTATTTTTTTATATCCGCGCAGTTGGCAGGAGACGTCTGGGATTCGCAAGTAACTTTCGTCCGGGTTGTGGTGGCAGCACTGTAAAATTCCTAAGAGGCCGCCATGACTCATTTGTCAGTTGGGATCAAGCCACTATGGAGCTACCACTTACTCCTACCGCCGATTGCGAAGTACGCAGTGTGATTCGTTTTTTAATGGCAAAAAATAAAAATGCAACTGAAATTCACTGTGAGTTGTGCAGTGTGTACGGTGAAAACGTTATGTCGAGGCCAATGGTTTCTCGTTGGCGCCAATCATTTATTGAAGGCAGGAGAACAACACACGACGAACAACGAATCGGCCGCCCATCCACTTCACGCGCCCCGAACATTGTCGAAGAAGTCCGAAGAGTCATTGACGCCAATCGTCGCCTTATGCTCGACGACATTCATTCACAACTCCTGCCTAATGTTGAAATTAGCCATGCATCGCTTCACAGAATCATTTCTGATGATCTGCATCTGTCCAAAGTGTGTGCAAGGTAGGTTCCACGGCTCCTTTCAGACCACCACAAAGAGCAGAGAGTTGACGCTGCTCTTCAATTTCTGCAGTTTTTTGAGGATGAAGGAGATGGCCTATTCGACCGAATTGTGACCGGGGATGAAACTTGGATCCATCACTGGACGCCTGAAACCAAAAGACAAAGCATGGTGTGGAAAGGGAAGGACGAGCAAACTCCAAAAAAGGCGAAAGTTGTGGAATCAGCTGGGAAGGTTATGGGGACGGTCTTCTGGATTCGAAGGGGCTATTGCTGATCGACTACCTGCCACGTGGGACAACGAAAACAGCTGAACGCTATTGGGAGGTGTTAAAGAAACTCAGGAGGGCGATCCAGAACCGAAGGAGGGGAAAGTTGATGAAAACAGTGTTTTGGTTCCACGACAACGCTCATCCACACTCTGCTCGTCAAACTCAAGACCTGCTTGAAGAGTTTCAATGGGATGTTTTCGGACACCCACCATACTCCTCTGATCTCGCTCCAAGCGACTATCATCTGTTTCCACAGCTGAAACAACACCTTGGGGGAAGACGCTTCGCAAACGAAGAAACTCTCAAAGAAGAAGTTCAGACATGGCTAACCAGTTTGGCGGCAGAATGGTGTGATGCTGGATTAAAAAAACTTTTACCACGATACCAAAAATGTATTGAAATTCAAGGAGATTATGTAGAAAAATAACTAATATATGTAGTTTCACAAATATAACCTTTTAAACAAATTCTGGGCGTTATTTTTTTTTTTAAAGTGTAACTTACTTTTGAGACGACCCTCGTATATATATATATATATTTCTACAAACCTGTTCTGAATTAAAAAAGACACATCTTTCTGTGAAATTTCAATAAAAATAATGCAAAGGTATTGTAGTGAAATTACAAGGCTGATTGTTTGAAATAGACTAGTGTTTAAAAAAAATAATGATAAATACGTTGTCATATCTTATCCAAAACTGTTTTTAAAATACTATTGCCTTGAATTTTTTTCAGATTTTTAAAATTTAATTGTAATGTTAAAGGTTTGGGGGGTTGTGAGTAGGACATTTTTCACAACTTTGGGAACTCTTTATCTAGTGGTACACACAATTAACGAAAAGTGTTACAAAATGACATTAATTGCATTTTTAGTACTTTTCCAATGATAAGTACTAAAATGTATCACATTTGATGTGGAATGCAGAAAATAATTATTTTTTTTTCGTGTAAAATGGGACGGATTTGAGAGGCGTGAAAATTGATAACAATCAGGTGAAATTATCTGGCAGAAATTTAAGGATGGAATAATACAATGAAATTATATAACCTTCACTTCTTGAGTGTTGATAATTGATGAGGAGATAATGGGGAAGTGAAGATAATATTAATGGAAATTAATCAGAAGAAAATAAAAAAGGGGAAATGTATAAATGAGGCAAACAATTCTTAAAAATGTATAAAATATAAATAAAAATAATTTTGAAATAAAAGTATATATTTAAATAAAATTACAAGTGATTGTGTTCTAGGATGAGGAAAGTGAGTATTATTGGAGATTGAGGCTGAGGAAATGTCTGGTATCCAGAACATATTGTTAAGCAAATGCCCACCTCCAGAATTTGAACGGATATGTAATTTCAGAGAGTAACTGATAACTTAAACTACGAAACAGTTATTGAGCTTGCGGGTTGTGAGAGGTGGCATTGGCAACAACAGACGTACAGGGCTAGTCAAAATTA
Organism: Vandiemenella viatica; assembly: GCA_031002005.1. Classification (NCBI taxonomy): domain Eukaryota; kingdom Metazoa; phylum Arthropoda; class Insecta; order Orthoptera; family Morabidae; genus Vandiemenella; species Vandiemenella viatica. The sequence goes on from CM061918.1 coordinate 28,279,491, forward strand.
TTGCAGTGATTTCAGAAAATTACTACAGATTTCTTATTCGACATATACTTATAAGATTACACAGATATATAAACAAACCGTGAAAGTTTTTTTTTTTTCCTTTTTTTTTTTTTTTTTTTTTAGTGTCTACAGATGCTCAATATTTGCACCTTCAGTGACTCTGCACACATCAAGTCTATAATCGAGTTCTTCCCATACCCGATGTAGCAAGTCTCCATCAATGAGAGCAAATGCATTGGTGATGCGAACCTGCAGGTCTGGCACGAACACTGTGTCTTTTACGAAACCCCAAACAAAGAAGTTGCAGGTCAGGGGAATGAGGAGGTCATGACATCAGCTGATGATCAGCATCCCCAGCGTGACCAATCCATCTGTTTCGAATCCTGGTGTTTAGGAAATTACGGACAACTAGAGAAAAATGGGGTGGAGCACCATCCTGCTGGAAAATGAAATCTTCACTGTCACCTTCCAGAAGTGGCATGAGTCAATTCTGCAACATTTGCAGACAGATTTTCCCTGTGATCGTCACCTCATTAAAGAAAAAAGGCCCATAAAGTTTCTTTCGTGAGATTGTGTAAAACATGTTCAATTTGGGAGAGCCACAAATGTGCTGCACATATGCATGGGGGGTTTTGGTCCCCCAAATGCTTACATTGTGCCTGTTCACTTTTATGCTCACATGAAAAGTGACCCCATCACTAAACACAAGTTTTTCTGCGAATTTTTCATCTTGTTCTAGACATTGGGCACGGAATTGAAAACCACACACTTCATCACTGTGTGACAGTGCTTTTAGCAAATGCAACCTGTAAGGCTTCACACAGTTGCTTCCGAAGAATTCTGCAAATGGCCTTCTGTGGAAACCTAATGCCCTGCTTGCTCGAGGAGTAGACTTCTGTGGGCTACAACCGTAACTGGTGCTCACACGTTCAGTGGTTTCTTCAGACACTGGAGGGCGACCCATTGTTTTACCATTACAAAGTCATCCTGTGGCTTTAATCTGTTGATACCAATGTCGAATGGTGTTAGCATGTGGGGGATCCTGGCCTAACTTAGTTCTAAAGTGTCGCTGAACAGTTACCACAGACTGAGTTGAATGAAATTCTAGAACAATGTACGCTTTCGCACTTTCAGCCATCTTGCTCTCTAATGCTCTAGTGGGAAGCTTGCATTTAGTGCAATTGAAACCTGGAGAGCCACTTGTCTTATAACAGCAAACCCCATCACCGTACCTATAATAGAACAGCCAAAAGAAAAATCGTGAAATCGCTGCAATCATTTTGACTAGCCCGGTATATAGATTTTAGGAGTAAACTATTTATCCATGACCATCCATTCTGAGGATAAATGGTTCCTGTTGAGGACAATATGAGAAAACTAGCCATGGATGAAGGTGAACTGGTGTATTAGATGAGATTGACACAAGTGACGTGGCCTGTGTGATGTAGGTTTTGTAATTGATAGGGTTACAATAGATTGTGGTGGGTGGACACATCTTGAACATCTTTCCATGATGCTTGCTACAAGGGAAGTAACTTAAAATGGTTTAGGAACATTGAGTGAGGGTATTGTGAAGGATAATGGTCACAGTGCTATGCATTTCAGGAAAATCTCTGATAAAGTTATAGCCACAGCAAAGAATCTAGGCAGGTATTTCAGACAGGAAGAGAACTGGGTGATAAAGACAGTGTTACAGTGTATTTGGTGTTGTGGACAGTTTGTGAAATGGATATCTGTCGATAGACAGATTTTGGAGGATAATTACAGATTATAAGTGGTTGTGTCAGGCTGTTGGAGTTAACAATAAATGATTCTTGGCCAGATCTGGTGCATCTGGCTTGAATGGCTAAGATTGTTGTAGGTTTGTAAATTTGAAATCACATATCCATCTGAAGTCTGGCTGTTGGAACTGGCCTTGTAATACATACATGTCCTCCGAACCTCAATCTAAGGTAATAGTCACCTTATTATATGCATCATTTACTAGTATAATTACTTTATTTATGAGGGCAGATCATAAAGTAAGGTCCCTTATTTCTTAAAACTAGATAGCAATATTTATTTTAAAAACCAAATACATCATTTGAAAGCTTAAACACCATTTTATTCTTCATCATAACTGCCATTTCAATGCAAGCATTTTTGTAGATGCTCCTCTAGTTTTTGTAGGCCCTTATCATCAAATACCGCTACAAACCCATTTCTTTAACTTAAGTATCAGTGTTCCTACAATTGTGGAAACAAGTGGTAAATACTAGGTGCTAGGTCTGGACTGTAAGGGCATTACACTTCATCAAGACTGTTTCAGCAGATACTGGGTTTGATGGGAGACTTGAGGTTGAGCATCATCATGACGCAGCATGACACCTTTGCTCATCATTCCTTTCTGGTTGTTCTGGATCATCTGTCTGAATTTTCTTAGTGTGATACAAAAACTGTCTGAGTTTATTGTTATCACATGAGGCATGAAACTGACCAACAATATCCCCTTTCAGTCCCAAAAGACATTTGTTATGACTTACAGAAAGATTGCATTTCATTCAATGTTTTCGACTTGGTCAAAGTTGAATGGCGCCCCTCACATAAGTGTTGTTTTGTTTCCAGAGTGGAATGAAATGCTCATGTTTCATTACCTGTAACAATGGAATCTAAGAATTCCTCCTTCTTGTCCTCACACTGTCAAGGAAAATGTGGGAACAGCTGACACATTACTGCTTGTCATTTTCTGTGAGCATTTGTAGGTCCCATCATGAACACATCTTCCCACATCACAACTTTTTAGTCAAAATATCTTCTGAATCATGGTAGAAGAAAACTCAGGAATCCAAAGAGAAAGATCACAAATTGTGATCTTGCACTCTTTCAACAGTATTCCCTCAACCTTTTTGACTGTCTATTCTGAAATTGCAGGTTCTCCACTCTGTTCTTCATCATGAATGTCTGTATAACCATATGTAAACTCCCTACACTATTTGCAGACATGTTGAACTGATATTCACTTTGCACCATACACTTCTGTCAGTTGTTGGCGAATGTCTGTAGTTAGAACCCCTTTCACATTTAAAGAATGAATTACTGCACAAATTTTGCACCTGGAAGTTGCCTCCATCATGAATGGTTGCTACCGAGTGTGGTGGTGTAATGGTTAGCGTTCTCGCCTCGCATTCGGGAGGACGCTGGTTCGAATCCCCATCCGGGCATCCAGATTTGGGTTTTCCATGGTTTCCCAAATCACTCCAGGCAAATGCCGGGATGCTTCCTTCAAAAGGCCATGGCCGAATTCCTTCCCATTCCTTGCCCCCATCCTTTCCCATCTCTAAAGACCTCGCTTTTAAGGGGCATTAAGCAGTTAAAAAAAAAAAAACGAATGGTTACTGAACCAGCATAGCATGGTGATTCCAGGCAGGGTGGGATCGAGAGTAGGAGAACTACTACACTTGGTAGTGCCTTTCCCTGAGCCCTAAGACTTTTAGGAACATTACTTTACAATCTGCCCATGTATATAGATTTTATTTAAAATTTTGTATCATTTACTTATTTATCTCTTTACAGTTTTCAATAATTTTCAACTCTTTTTACATGTTGTGAGTTGGGTGTGTTTTATATTTACTTGGTTGATAGTTCCAGGCTTCGATGTTAAAGGTACCTTCTGATGCATAAAATATGTTTAAAAAGAAATTTAAAATGATTAGGTAAGAAGAAAGTGCTGAGACTACTATAAAAACCCTCTACTTTTACCTTCCTGTAAGATAGAAGCTCAATGCAACAACAGAAAAAAATTTACTTTCATTAGAGAGAATAAGTAAAAGTCTATATAATTTTCAGTTTCAATTTAAGATGTACTTTTAAATATTATGAATTAATGTGTATCGATACATACTTAAATGGCCACATTGAGTTTGTTTCTTAAGAGGCTTGTATATGAGCATAATTTTTATGGCAATGTGTTGCCTGCAATTATTACGTCTGAGTGGCCGCAATTTTGCAGCAATATGGTTGTGTGGCCGGGCAACAATGTCGAGCTGCCCGGCAATATGTCTGCCTTGTTGTTGTGTGTTGCTGAGTGTGGCGGGCATGTTGCCAGTGAGATCGCTCGTCAACCGAACATTTGCAGCAACTTCCCGTATTGCCAGCCATGGTAGCATAGTAACTAGAGCAGTGGCTTCACATACCGCAGGTCGTTGTTTCGAATCTGGCTGAGGGCACAGTTGATTTTAATTAAACATTATGTGAATCTTGTGTCTTCCATACCCTACCCTAAATTAACATGAGAAATACGTATGCTTGAGCAGAAAACATACATACAACATTGTACCTAGCTGTATGGCTGGAACAGCCGAATATCATTCTTTTAAATAAAAAAACCAAGTGTGTTCGAGTACAATGCGTTTCATTCAGAAAGTAGGCATATTGCACTTTTTATTAATTTTAATAAAATCATTGAATTATTTCAAAGTATAAAGATGAATAACTGGTCAAATCGGAAAGATTAAATTTCATCATTGAAATACACTTACACCCAAAGTTGTATTCCTTTAGTACTTCATCATTGTGATGCACACCTATGTTACAATATGAGAGAGACTAATTAAATACACCAAACTTTTGACCGAGTCACGTAAATCATAGTGTGATAGCCAATCTGGTATTGCATTTGTTATTTTTATTTTTTCATTCATACAAATCAAATCTTTGAAACTTTGTTATTTTTATTTTTTCATTCATACAAATCAAATCTTTGAAACCAGTTTTCAAAGTCTTGTAAAGTTTTCAAACAAGTAATTATCCATGTTATCTTGGTTGTTTGGGTTGAACTGTGTCGATTTATCAAAACCTAACATTTCGGCCATCATTTTACGGCCTTCTTCAGAGGACTGTCAAGGCTGGGGTTGCTGACGCCTATATATAGCTCCCGGAAAGCGCACTAACTATTTGGAGTGGCGACGTCACTCCAAACGGTCCTCTGAAGAAGGCCGCAAAAAGATGTTAGGTTTTGATAAATTGACGCGGTTCAACATGGACAACCAAGATATAATCGCCAACAACCGCTGAAGTCTGCGCACCCAAGTAATTATCCAGTTCTCTTTCTGTGTAGGCCATCCTGTTGGCTCAGGTGGCTGTGGCACCTTGATTATGTCTGGCACTGACACAGAGTTAGCTGGTTCCAGTCCTGGTGGTTGAAGAAATTTTCATCATTGGGACATCAGAAACAACACTGTACATTGAATTTACACACTATCAGTCATGCACACTTACAATCGGGGAAGGCAACAGAAAACCATCCCAGATCTCTTCCCAAGGGCGTACCCCAGTGGGAGTCGCCTACATCCAGAAATGGGAAGAAAATTTCTGTGGCAACACGAGTAATCGTATCGCATTTAGTTTGCTAAAATTGTACCCACTCTATTTTCTTTCGTTCTTTTAATTTTGCGAGATAACACATGCAGCAGCCGCTACAACTCCCTCCTCTGTCATGATGCTCATTGCCGATCACACAGTGCGTGTAGACGGGAAATGGTGAGCAATACTAAAGCGCATCAAATGCCCAGCAATAGTGGAGCCACACATTGCCAGATATGTTGCTTGGCAACTGTTGAGCAGTAGATGCCAATATGTTGCCTTAAAAATAATGCTCGTGTACAGACCCCTTTAAAGAATGAACCCTTATTTCCTGCAATATATATATTACAAAATCACAAATAACTTCTGTCATTAAACATTAAATTATGTGTATTCTTTCAGGCTATTTCTTGCTATCTGAAAGAAGAGTGTGCACGCAGGCGATTGGATTTTTCACACGTTATAACATCAACAGCATGTCTTGAGGTATGCTTTTAAAGATGTTTTGAATGTTGATTTGAGGATAACATATTTCTAGGCATTTTACACATTGAGCCACAGAATTGTTTTTGGAAAATTTGTGAGTAAGGTTTAAGTCACCAGGGATGAATGAAAATGTGGGAAAATGTAGGAATTTACTAGAGATAAGAAGCAAAAGTTATAAAAGGAGATGCTCCATTAGAAGAGGTGAAATGCAGGGCAGGAGTGCTAAAGAGCAATGTGTTGGAAATGCTGATATTTATTGTTCCATTGCTGGTTTGTTAAGCTGCTTGCAGATATCTTGTTGATATATAATAGCACTAAAATGAGAGACAGTTGTGAACATCTGAACATGGTACAATGGTAAATTTTACCTTATAAGTTGCGCAGATAGAATAATGAAGTTTTTTTTTTTGTTTTTTTTTTTTTGTGATTATGCAGTGGAAGAGGAATTTCTTGTATAAGACATGAAACATAAGTATCTTGGGATATTATGTGCTAATGAATTCTGTTAGACACAAAACTTTGAGGAAATAGTAGGAGGGGTTTCAACTATTATAAACTGTGATAAAAAATGATGATGTTTTATGGTATGCAAATGATTATCAAATATGTGGTCTGATAAAAATAAATAAAAAAAGACAGGAATTTCTGAATATACCGAGCTTTACAAACAAAATTTGATTTTTTAGGTGTTTTCGGCATGAAACGTGTAGCAGTAAAATTTGTTCCCAAATTGCTGAGTTTCAACCCAAAACAATGTCACATAGACATCACTCAGGAATTGCTGAATTAAGTCAAAAACAAGCCAGAACTTATTAAACAATCATAACAGTTGATGAAACATGGGTGTAAGGATATGACGTTAAAAGCAAGGCCCTATCATCCCAGTGGAAGTTGCCTGAAGAGCCAAAGCGAAAAAATATTAGACAAGTTCAATCAAATGTGAAATTCTCCTCACTGTTTTCTTTCATTTGAATAGTGTAGTGCATCATGGTCGTACTGTTTTTAAGGAATACTAGCTGAAAGTTATGAGCCATTTGTATGAAGCAATCTATTGAAAATGCTCAGAATTGTGGCAAAATCACTCAGGGATCATGATAATACTCCCACTCACACCTCAATGTATATTCAGGATTTTTGGTTTAAAAAAACTCGGCCTCTGTAATCACCCAACATGGCCCCCTGTGACTTTTTTCTATTTCTGAGGCTACACGGGACCTTACAATGATGAAATAAATAAATAAATAAATAATAAAAAACAGTTTTGCTGAAGAAGCTGAATGCTTTACCAATGAGTGAATTCCAGGAGTGCTTCCATGATTGGAAAAGTGCTAATGCTAGTGTATTTTTATCTCACAGGGATTACTTCGAAGGGGACAAAATTGATCCTGATTATTAAATATGTATTCTTTAAGAAAAACAAAATTCTTGTTATTTTTTATCATACTTTGTACAGAATTTGGAAGAGGTACAAAGGAAGAATCTGTTTGTAGAAATTAGTATAGAACACAGTGAAGAAATGATATGATTGAAAGAACTGGGTTGGATGTTATTGGAAGATGACAAGCTGCTGAAGAGTGCATTGGGAGAGTATGAGATATATACACTGAAAGGTTTTCGGAGCTGATTATGCCCATGCGACATGAATTAACAGACATTAAATGTAGAATGATAGTTGATGCTTGGCACATTCCATTTCAGAAACTGTTCATGAATTCAACATTCCTCAATGACCAGCATCAAGAATGTGTTCTAAATATGTAATTCCTGTCATTACCTCCTGTCGTGGACATCAACCAAGTCTGCTTGATGACCAATACCAGCAATGTACAATATACAATACAATACATTCATTTTCCATTGATCCCAATATAAGAGACTGACTCTGTGGGATGTGGAAAGTTGTAAATTTACAGATAAACAGTTGCATAACAAAATAATAAGTACACCAGTAGATGTACAGCCATAGCATACACGGTACATTAAACAATTCCATAACAAAATAATACCTACACCAGAAGATGTACAGTCATAGCATACATGGTACCGTAAACAACTGCATAACAAAATAAATACATACACCAGGAGATGTACAGTCATAGCATCCATGGTAAATTAATTATGTAAACTACATTTACACAAGCTACTGGCAGTTATTTTTTAGATACCTTAGAGATAAATTCTTCAGCAGAGTAGAAGGAGTTGTTAATTAAAAATTCTTTCAATTTTTTCCTGAATTTATGCTTATCCTCTGCTAGACATTTAATATGTGTTGGGAGTAAGGATTGCAATCCCGCAATGTTTTCAATCCTGTGGGATCCGCGCGGGATTTGCGCCAATGCCGCGGGATCCGTGCGGGATTGGTACAAACAGTTTTTTAACGCATATATTTAAAACATAGTTGCTTTAAAGTTAATAAATTAAATAATAATTAAATTAATAAATTATTTTTAATGTTAAATGATAAAAATTAACAATTAACAATATTGTGATTGGCAAAATGACATTAAAACTTTTTAGCATGTCTTAAGTGTATTTCAAGGTTTTACATTTTTTTTAATTAAACCAATTTTTAAAAAAATAATAAAAATGTAAAATATTGGTCTTAGGTCATAATATGTGCCTTACAATACATCACATAAGTTTAAAAATATGGTTTGCTTAGTGGCCAAGTTACCAGAGATTTTTTTTTTAAATATAAATAAACGTTCCATAACACCGAGAAAAGCATTCCATTTAACAAAGTGAAGTGAAAATACTCTGTAAAGTGTAGACTTGGCTCAGAACAAGATTTCATAACTTTTTGTCACTGCACAAGCACGAGACTTGGCCTTTTTTGCGTGATTCATTATTATATCTCCTGATTCCTTGAATGATATTACAGTTGATTCAATATTATTAAAAGAAACTACTCACCAACAAGTAAACTGTCAAGTATTTCAGATTTACTTATGTGGCGTAACGACGTTTTTATAGTGGAAATTATTATTTTTTAGTAAGAAAGGAGACTTTCTCGGCGAATGATTGCAGTGAAGTCCTCATAGGTTGTATCTCCGGATTTCATTGTAAACACACGAAATTACACACGTGAGGAATATGGCGGAGGCAGCCGTCGAAGTATGGTGTTCCTACAACACAATTTGTCGATACACCCCTGAAAATTTCATTATAACTTTTTTTACCTTTAGTCGAAATAATAACAAGGAGAAGAGGGATTAATCGAAAGCCTGAGCGGCACATGTAAGCAGGTGGCTTTCGTCAAAGAAACGCATTGAGGCAGCGGCCAAAACGACAATAAGTCAAAGGATATAAATTTTCTTTTGATAGCTGTTAAATAAATAGGTACGCGATCGTTAAAATTATGATAACATTAGTTTCATATCAATGAATAATCAAATTTTCAGCCGCAAATTAGGAAATTGTCACATTTACTTTATCTGCCAATACAGAAATGGGAATAATGAAACCGTGAATAAAAAGCTGTGACCGTGTAGTTCAGATAATGTGTGCAACACTTAAAAAATAATTATATAGTTACAAAATCGTACTAAATACGCACCATAACTCAAATTACAGAAATGAGTACTCGAAACAAAAGTAAGTTTTTATGAATACGTAAAAGTGTATTTATTTACTTACGAAAGACAAAGGTTGACAAAAACAAACGCTTGTTCACATGAGTCAAATGCCAACTGGAAGGGTACAGGCAAACAGTGCAAAATATCCGACAGAGACCGAGTGGGGCAGCTAGTCACGCAGACTGACAGGCGTTTCCGCCGGATTTTGCGGATCCGCTTAATTTTGTGCGGGATCCGCCAGACTGTCTAATGATGCGGGATCCCGCGGGATTGCGGGATCCTGCTTTGCTGGATTGCAATCCCTAGTTGGGAGCTTACTGAAGATATGTATCCCTGAATATCGGATCCCTTTTTGAACAAATGACAATGACTTGTAATCCTTGTGAAGATCATTTTTACTTCTAGTGCCATAATTGTGTATTTTACTATTTGTTTCAAACAAAGTATAATTTGTGACTACAAAGGACATTAATGTGTATATATACTCAGACACTAATGTTAAAAACCCTTTCTTCTTGAACATCTCTCTACATGAAGTTCTATTGCTAACCCCACACATAAATCTTATTACACACATTTGGGCTGTGAACACTTTGTTTCTATGGGTAGAATTGTCCCAGAATATTATTCCATAAGGAGTGAAAATAAGCAAAATAAACTAGCTGCCTCATACGGAGATCACTTATAGCTGAAATTGTACGAATTGCAAATGTGGCTTCACCCAATCGCTTTAATAAGTCAGAAACATGTACTTTCCAATTTAAATTGTGATCAGTATACAAACCTAGAAATTTCACACTCTCTACCTCTTGAATGGACTGTTCTGCAAATTTTATGTCTATATCTGGTGTTAATCTGTGTGATGTACTGAACTGCATATACTGAGTTTTATCAAAGTTTATAGACAAGCCATTAGCTGTAAACCATTTGTTAATCAGTTCAAAGACATAATTTGAAATATATTCTGTAGATAAATCTGGAGTATTTTTAATTCCTATGTTTGTGTCATCAGCTGATTGGACAAATTTTGAATTTTTAGATGTAACACAGGGTAGATCATTTGTATATATTAAAAACAATAGTGACCCCAATATTGAACCCTGAGGTACTCCACATCTGATTAATTTCCACTCAGAAAATAGTGGACCTCCTAAGGCAACCTTAAAATTCTCCATTGACACTTTCTGTTTTCTATTTAGAAGGTAAGAACTAAGCCATTTATTAACAATGCCATCTATAGCATAATACTTTAGTTTCTTTATCAGAATTTTATGATCTACACAGTCAAATGCCTTAGATAAGTCACAAAAAAATCCCACAGGAATTAATTTATCATTTATTCCTTCTAAAATATTGTCAGTGAATGCAAATATAGCTTGATGTGAGCGTGGAGACTTTCCCGGCGTACTGAAGCAATGTAGTCTTCACGGGTCTGCAGCCGGATGGTGTTTTGAAAACACGACGTTTCGACAACCAGCTCGGTTGTCTTCATCAGGCTTCCGGTGTCTACAGGCTGACGAAAGCTGGCAGTCACCACGTAGATGCGGTGACTGCCAGCTTTCGTCAGCCTGTAGACACCGGAAGCCTGATGAAGACAACCGAGCTGGTTGTCGAAACGTCGTGTTTTCAAAACACCATCCGGCTGCACACCCGTGAAGACTACATTGCAAATATAGCTTGTTCTGTTGAATGTCTGCATCGAAGTGTTATTGTTCATATACAGTAAACACTGTGTCAAAAAACAACAACACACAATGTGGGACTTATGACAATGTTCTCAGCGCTGCAAAAGTTGGCAATGTAGGGATGTGGCTTAGAAAAATGACGTGAATGCCTGTGCTAACAAAATGCCATCAGCTGCAACACCTCTTCTGGACTTTTGGTTGGATCCTAGATGACTAAAAAAAGATTACATGGTCAAATGAGCCATGATTCCAGTTGGTATTGGCTGATGGTAGGATTCGAGTGTGTTGCAGACACAGACCCAGGTTGTGAGGCACTGTGCAATCCACTGATGGCTCCATCCAAGTATGGGCTGTGATTACATGGCACGGGCTGTCACTTCTAATCGAATTGAACTGACCATTTACTGGAAATGGTTTCGTTTAGCTACTAGAATACCATTTGCAGCCATTCCTGGCCTTTATGTTCAATAATAGACTTCTCCAAGACAATAAAAGCGAATGATTTGGCCCCTTGATTGCCAGATATAAATCCAATCAAATGTATTTAGTACATAATTAAAAGGTAGCTTCATACACAACACCCTGCATTGGCAACATTTTAACAATTATTGTCTGCTGTGGGGGAAAAATGGCTGAATATTTCTTCACGGGACTTCCGACAAGTTAGGTTGCTGCATTTTGCTGGGCAAAAGGACGTCCTATGTCGTGTTAAGAAGTATCCCATGACTTTTGATGTTGAAGGAAGAATTGGAAGCAGTGTATAGTAATAATAATTGTAGAAAGCTTCCTTCCTTGATAGCTATTACTTGTGCAAAAATGGTGTTTCTGTTAGGGAAACAGTGGAAGAAAAACAAAGATACCATAAGAAAAAATGATTGTTGGAAAGATATGTTTTCAGAGTAGGAGACAATGGGGACATCCAGTATTTTTAAAATGAACAAAGAATTATAATCACTGAAATTTTGTGTTTCCTGCTGAACTGACTAAGCTGGGAGCACAAAAACTTATAATTAACTCACAATTCCAAGAAAGAATGTCATTACAGTTATAATCTGGCAGTTAATCATGATCATTCAATTGTAATTTTTCTGTGGTTTAACCTTTTATCATTGAATCTGATCCATAATTTGAAATGTTTACAGACATAAGCAGTTTTTTCACTGGATAGTGAAGATATTGATGCATGATGATACAAATTCACAAACATAGAAATCCTGAAGCAGTTACAACCCTCACAACAAAATAACATGACATTCTGTCTGACTCCTCCCAATATAATGAGCATCACATTTTGTCAATGAAGGATTTACATTGAAAAATCTCCCTTTTTCAGTGTTTCTTTGTTATTGTGAAGCTATGTATTTTTGTCAAGTAATGATTCCTTTCTTAGTCATGATTTCCAGTTCTACAATAGTTTAAGAGAGACAGACAGTAAACCTATTTTTTTTTTTTTTTTTTTTTTTTTTTTTTTACAGAACATTCCAAAGCAATCCAATCACATTGACTGTGGAGTCTTCATGTGTCAATATGCAGAACACCTGACACGTCGTGCCCCATTTTCCTTCAGCCAGAATGACATGCCAAACCTGCGCCAGAAAATGCAAGAAGAGATCCTCACCAAAAAATTGAAGAAAAATACGATAGAACTTTAGATTTAAAAACTTCTTTTATGATTGACTTTCTTTTAAATCAACCTTCAAAAGTCTATTTTTACTCACCTTATATGTACACATTTTTTTTATTTACTATTTTTCTATACACTTTCTATTTTTAATTGTAATGCTGAGCTCAGCAGGTGGATATATTGTTTTCTTTTTGTGACATTACAAAGGAAGACAAAAATTCATGGTTCTGTTATCAAGTTAAGAATTATCTTAGTAGAAGACATTATTTTACTAAACTGATGTTTTGAGTATTGTGTCAGTTTTACTGGCAGAGGTAAGTGACTACTTCTTTCTCTGTCCTTAACACATGCTCTTACATTTTAATATTATTCTGTAGTAATTACAGAAAAAAAAATGCAGCATGGCATAGATTGAGGCTGCTAATGAATCAGTATTCAGGAACAAACTAATTTATTCTGTATTTTTCTCAGATAACAAGCCAGAAGTATATTGATGCATCTGATACCCTTGTCATATATCTCTTCCTTATATATGGATAAGGTTAAGCTGGACTATTATAAAATGTTTTCATGTTTATTTGATCATCGCAGTCCTTCTGCCTTCACCTGTGGAATATGATTAGTTTCCTTTCCCAATCGTTCCTACAATTATTTCTGCTGGTTGCGAAATACAGAAACGGTGGAACACTGAACTCCTGTGCTTTGTCAGTTGGTTATCAAGTGTTGAGAATTTATTTCCCTTTCTGAGCCTCTTCTGATGGTGCTGGAATCCTTCGGTGGTTTGTACAGTCATTAAAAGTATGCAACATAACTTAACTTCCATCTGACATTAGTAAAATGCTGTGGTAGGCTCCCACAATTTCTTGTTACTCATCTTTTATATAAGGAAATGCATTATTTTTGTTCCTTCATTTAATTAAATTGATAGTGGAATATAAATACAGAATGCTTCAAAAAGGATAATATTGAAAATATATAGAAATGAGATAACTTGATGAAAGAGCCATTTTGCTGCAAAACTACAGTTTTTGTACCAAAGTATCATTTTTGTTCAATGTGATGCATTGGTGATGTGTCAAACATCAATACCAGAAATAAACAACACCTGCAGAATAAATTTGATTTCTAAGCACTGACAGATTTATAAGCAAAGGTAGAGCAGAGCATACACTCAAAGTATAGCAAAGCCATTTGGGGGAGGGGGGGGGGGATTCATGTTAAGTGTAGAAACTGAGGAGGTCACACAATTGACTTTGCATGCCCAATCCATTGACCTGGGAAACAGACATCAAGAAAATTCCAAACTGCTATGACGTGATATGCCGGTGTAGTGAATGTTTAACACTTTTCGAATAAGAATATAAGCATATTCAGAAAAGATCTGTATTCTTTTGCTGTAAAACATATTCTCTTTTGGGTTGCAATGAAGATGTTCCATGGATTTTTGAATTCTACAGTTGTGGATGTCTTTCTTGCTACTGATATGGAATGTTAAGTCTTTGCTGAAGTTTACTTTCATCAATGACTTTTGAAAGTAACTGTGCCTGCAAGTGATGATTGAAATGACTGAAATTTGTACTAGAACTTCTGTAATTTATCTGAATAAATTAATATTAGCTTTCTAATTTTCCAGCTTATTTTTGAAACTATCGATATTTTGGTTCTCTAACAAGCAACTGGAGTTTATGTAATACCTGGTAATACATGTTAAGAATCAATAGCGCATGATACACAGATACAATTAACATAAGACTAATGTTTGATTGTTAACTCCTGTGGAACCCCTTCACGGATTGGGTTCTTTTTGTCTCTATCATCTCTTCATCCTCTCCCTTCTCTTTCCCCATTTTTTTAACTTCTGAGATTTTCAATACCTTCTTCTCCGGGTTCCCTCATTGGTGATCCTGTGTTATGTTCTTTATCTTTCTCTGTCGTTTATCTCTGATATATTAGTTGGCCAGTTCACCTTTTCTTGATCCCCATCTCAGCCCATCTGTTTTTATGAATAACCCAATGCTTTCTGACAATTCTTCCTATAAACATGAGTTAAAAATTCAAGATAACTATTCAGATTTTGAATAGTATTACATTGGTGCCAGTAATGTAATACATTCTGTTTAAATTGCTAAAATTAACTTTAAAGAATTGTTTTTTTAGTCTGTTGTTCTCAATTTAACTATAATTACATCCTGTAATCTAAATTACAATTCCATTTTGCCGGTTATCATTATTGCTTGTTATTCAAATCTATTAAGCATAAGAACACTGCAATATTATATCTGCCCTTTTTAAATTTCTGAAAGGGTTTTCAAAAACGTATTGTAGATGGGGAAAACCCAAATAAATATCTTAAAATCGAAAACTAAAACATGCAGATGTTTAAAACTGTATCTTTTTTGACAGATTTCATAACTCATGTTTATTATTTTGAGAGCTATTTAAAACAGTATCAGAATTTAGTGAGGAAACAGAAGGTACTAAATAAGGAATTAGTGAAAATAAATAAGGACAAAGAAGGGTTCCTTCAGTTACTCTGCGTCAGCACAGACATAGACAAGCATCTACGTAATTTTCACCTGGTATACTCCATATTCTTTGTGTCATGAAATTTGACATTATATCAGTTCTGATTAAAAAATAGTCAAAATATTAACATTTTTCCCATATCTGCCCTAGCAGACCATGAACACTGACACCCATGCACATAGGACTAGTGGCCTAGCTGTGATAGAACTGTATTTCTCAAATTCAGAGCATTGGAGGAATGTTGTGTTGCTTTCTGTCTGAGAAATGTGTAACTGTATTCTCTGTGTGATGAGTGTATTTTTGTTTGTGAAATGTGTCATTTATTAGATGGAGATTTGAGACCATCCTGGCGTACACCTTAATGATTGTGGAAAACTGGAAAAAAAAAAAAAAAAACGCAATCTGGATGGCCAATACACGGGGACCAGGATTCGATTCTGGTACCATTGTACCTGCATGATCTAATGTGTTGGTGTCTTAACACACATAGCCACAATGCAGGTAATTTGTTCGATTACTATTTGTAATAATGATTGCCTCTGAAAGGAAAGGGAGTTTACATTCATTGGTAGATCATTTCTTTCATAAAACTTACTTTATTCCTAACGGAAAATTGTTATGATATTATTGATTATGGTAAAAAAAGAATATATGGAGTGGAAAAAGTATCTGGTATAGTGTTGCAAACTGAAAAAAAAATTCAGATTTGTGAAAAAAAAAAAACATGAAAAAAAACCTAGCACCCTTGTTTTTTTCTAAATTTGTGGGTTTTTTCCCCAGAAAACAATATATTTGATAAATTATAGTTTTATTTATGGTACTTACATTTTACATGTGTGTTTTAAATCTTACTAAATCTTGTAATGTCTTACATAATGATTCATAAATGTATCTGTATAGCTCCTCTAGATCCATAACTTCAGAAATAGTTTCGTTTTCTTTTACTGGTTGTATTGTATGCAAAAGCTTTTGAGATTCACAATTTTAAATTGTGAGTATAGTACACACTGTGCATAAAGACTGCGCCAATAGTTCTGTATTACAGTCTTTTAAGTTTGAATTTAAATCTATTATCATACAAAATAGGAGCTTTATTTGTTTTCAATCGTTGGTGTACACCAACGGTTGCAAAGAAATGATTCATAATTACTGACAATGACTCAGTATCACTATACGCTGTGAGTTCAACAAGTATACGAATATAAGGAAAGCACAATAAGTAATAAAAAGAGGCAAAAAACCGTAGATAAATTTAGAATTCCTAATTTTTTGAAAAGATTCGTATGTCTACAGATAAATTTGTACGGCCTGGCAGCACTAGTTCAAATAGCGAGTATTAATCCAAACAATGGGGAACGGGGATTCCTTCTCACGCAACCTATCCTTTTCAGGAAGTCCCCATTCGTAAAAGAAAACTTCAGCGAGTGTTGCCAATATTTTTGTATTTTTTTTTTTCTACTGAACCAGAAAAATATAGTAAATTTAAAAATTAAGGTAAGTACTTAGTATAAACTCAAAAAGTCATATTAAACTATAAACGCCTTAAAAATTTGAAATTTAGTAGTTATGAAAAAAAAACATTGTTTTTCGCAGTTCTTTTTTTCAAGTCAGAAAAAAAACGTTTTTTTACAACACTGATCTGGTAGGAATACATTAGTTACCAAAGTTGAAGAAATGCATTGTAATCTTGAAAGAGAGTATCTTGGGTCTGCTGTTATCATTTGTTAGTATGAGACACACATTTGTAACACAGAGCAGATAAATAGTGTTAATATAGATATTGTTGCTACAAAATCATAAAATAAAATGTAAGTGGAAAAAAGAGCTAGAGGGGAGGGGGGCAAAAACAGAGACTAGGGTTTTCTGAGACACTGTGTTTGTTGGTCACCAATTGAAGTTGAGATGGTGACGTTTTCAGACTGGATCACTCTTTGCTGTTAATCTATGTGTGTGTGTGTGTGTGTGTGTGTGTGTGTGTGTGTGTGTTCGTATAGGGGGAGTAGTCAATGTATTCACTCTTCTAAGCACTCTGCCAGACAAATGTGAGTTTACATTCAGGTCAATTTCATTGGTAAGTAGGTTTAATCACTTCATAATGCATGTGGCTAATATCCATTCCATTCCATTGTGAATCATCCTCTTCTGATTCTGATGACCATATTTCAACTATTCATAAAGCCTCAATGGAAAGTAAATAAATGATTGTTGGTCATGTTTGTGTAGAATGTTGGCAGACATTTTCCCATCACCATGCTACTTTTTTAGTTGTGTGCCCATACATCTTCCACAAGTGTCACTTTGTTAGGAAGGAATGAAGAACTGTTTTTAGTACACCCACAGATCATTGGAAGCTAAAGAACCTATCCAGGGATTAAGCAGATGTTCCTGCCACATTTCAACCACTCATGTCAACAGTTTTCATCAGTTTAGAAGGCAGTGAAAACCTCGTCTATCTTGATGACATCATAATATATGGAGCATTCTTAGAATAGCATAAATTCAGATTTGAAAAGGTATCTAATGGACTGAGATTCCTTCATTTAAACTTCAAATAGATTGATATCTATGGGAAGAAGTAACAAATGTATCACATTTTTTAACTGAAAATACATAAAAATCGTACCTGCATGAGGTTAGCATGATGAACAGTTTCTCTGCTTCACAGACTATCCAGCAGTTGAAAAGCATACGGGGCCAACAGTTTATTAATACACAAGGTTTATCAAAGATTTCTGTAAATTAGTTAAACAACCACACAGCTATCTATAAAAGTTCATAACATTCAAGTTTGAGGACATAGATCAAATTCGTAAGGAATACATAATTAAATGTGAGCTGTCTATGGAATTTTTAAATTGTGCTGGCACAGCAACATTTCAAAGGCCTCCAAATGATTAATTGCATAATGACTTCACTGGCATTGTACAGTTACTAGACGACCTGTACGAAAATTTCGCGAATAAAATGCGTTGAATAGTGAGGTTGAATATGATGTCACCAAAGCTTAGTCATTACTCCTACTTCATTTATCGATTTTGGTTAGAAATCCAGTGAGATAAATGACTCGAAACACAAAAAACTTATTTTAGAAATATTGACATTTTTGCCCTTTAAGGGTCGAATTACGAAAAATTCGTTTCTTAAAATATAATGTTACCACGGCGGAGACCTCAGTCTTTAATAATATACCTCATTTATCTATATCGGTTAGATATCGAGGGAGAAAAATAGCTCATGACACAAAAATGCATTTTAGAACCATTTATCCTTTTTCCCTTTAAGCGTTGAATTCCAAAAACGTCTTTCTTAAAATATGATTTCACCAAAGCTGAGACATTATTCTTCATAATCATACTTGATTTAACGATTTTGGATAGATATCCATGGAGATAAATGGCTCGAGATACAAAAAACGCATTTTAGAAAAATTAACATTTTTGCCCTTTAAGGGTCGAATTATGAAAAATTCCTTTCTCAAATTATAATGTTACCACGGCGGAGACCTTATTCTTTAATATGATATCTCATATATCTATATCGGTTAGATATTAAGGGAGATAAATCGCTCGTGACACAAAAATGTGTTATAGAAAAATTTATACTTTTTCCCTTTAAGGGTTATATTCCAAAAACATTCTTTCTTAAAATATGATGTCACAAAGCTGAGACATTACTCCTCATAATCCTACTTCATTTATTGATTTTGGTTAGATATCCAGGGAGATAAATGGCTCGAGATACAAAAAAACGCATTTTAGAAAAATTGACATTTTTTGCCCTTTAAGGGCTGAATTATGAAAAATTCCTTTCTTAAAATATTATGTTACCATGGCGGAGACCTTAGTCTTTAATATGATTCCGCATTTATCTATATCGGTTAGATATTAAGGGAGATAAATCGCTCGTGACACAAAAACGAATTGCAAAAATATTGATACTTTTGCCCTTTAAGGATCGAATTCCGGAACATTTCTGTCTTAATATATGACGTCACTAAAGCGGAGACGTTAATCTTTAAAATGATACTTCACTAAACGATTTCAGATAGGTATCTAGGGAGTTAAATGACTCGTAACACAGAAAACAGCATTTAAGAAATATTAACATTTTCGCCCTTTAAGGGTCGAATTCCGAAAACTTCAGTTCTTAAAATATGATGTGACCAAAGTGAAGTCCATAAGCTTTAAAATGACACCTCATTCATTGATTTCGGTTAAGTATTAAGGAAGATACAGGCTTGTGACAAAAAAATACCTTATAGAAATAATGTATATGATATTTACAATACGTAACATTTCTGACTGAAATGCAGGTCACAATTACACACCACAAGATGTTTAAGCATTTGGAATATTGTCAACCTTATCTTCACTTCCCTTCCAGGATACCCCTCTTCAATCGATAATAACCAAAGATATTTGAATCTGGCTTTCCCAGTATATTTCCATCCATGGTGATTGCCATTCTTTTATTCTCTCTCCCTTCTTTTTTATTCTTTGATAGCTAAATTTCATTTTTTTCTGGAAGTAATTGAAGGTCTTGTAAGTTATCAGCGAAGATTACAGTGTCATCTGCATAGCGGATGATATTGTCAATTCATTTTATTTTATTCCATTCTTAACTTCTTCCAGGCTATTCTGAAAAGGGCTTCAGAATAATAGTTGCAGAGTACCAGAGCCATTTCACTTCTCTGCATAACACCTTTTTTTATCTTCAGTACATCCAACCAAGATGTGTGATGTTTGATCCCAATATTGCTTTCTTATAAGTTCAGTGCACATTGTTAATAGATTTGTATAGTCAATAAAGCTCACAGCACCATCAATTTGTTTATCACAATATTTCTGAAATATGATCTGGACTCAGATTAGGGTTTCCCTCTGCAGATAAAGCTGGCTCAATATCCTTCTTCATTAAGCAAATGGAAGGAAGGCACAAGTACAATAGAGTCAAGGTGGAAAGAGTTCAAGGAGATAATAAGAAAGGGGAATTTTTTTTTCCAAAGCAGAAAATAAATAGAAGTAGAGAAACTGAGTACTATAATAGGGAACTGAGGAGGTTAAAGAGGATCATAAGAAGAGAACATAACAGAATTAAGAGACAGCAGTGTAGTAGGGAATATTTGACACAACTAAACAAGGACTTAATAACAGCAAAGAAAGTTGCTAAAGATGGTTTTATGAAGAGTGTTGTCAGTGCAGGAGGACCATTGACTGATGCATCTAGAAATTTCTATAGCTATGTTAGAAAACTGAGCGGAAGGGAAGGTGTTGAGACATTTATAGATAAGGATGGCGAAGAAGTTACTGAGTATTTGAAAATGGAAGAGATTTTAAGTAACTGGTTTGCATTAGGGACAATGAATCAGAAACTGGAGGGTCAAATTCGGAGAACGAGCTTAACAACACAATTAGGAATTAAGGTACTAAAAAATTTGAAATTCATCCTGAGGAATTCATGAAGGAAATAAGAAAGCTAAAAAAACAAAAAGGGGCTGGTATAGATAATATTACTACAGATATCTTACAGATAGCCTGATGTGACATTGTACCTTATCTTGAAATATTATTTAAATTGAGTCTGGATACTTGCTGCTTACCACAGGACAGGAAAAGTGTGAAAGTAGTACCGGTACATTAAGGAGGGGTGAGAAATAGAGTTGAAAATTACAGGCCAATCAGTTTGACATCAGGGGTAGGTAAATTAATGGAAAGATTGATATGCAACCACATCAGAAATATATGTGAGGAATGTAAGTGGTTTTCAAGTAGGCAACATGGGTTCAGGCAAGGATATTCATTGGAATCTCAGATGGTGGGAAATATGCAAGATATTTCAGAATAAATTGACAAGAGGGGCCAAATTGATAGTGTAGCAGTAGATCTCTCAAAGCCATAAAATGGTAGTAAATAAGGTAAAAACTATTGAAGTGGATGAGAAAGTGATTTGCTGGGTAGAAGAATATTTAAAAGGTATAGAACAGAGTTATAGCAGGAAATGCAGTATCGAAAGAAGTGGAACTAAAAGTGTGAGTACCACAGGAAAGCATATTGGGACCATTGCTATTAATTATTCTAATGAATAATTGTGTTGATTGTTTACTATCTGAAATTAGAGTGTTTGCAGATGAGATAAAGCTATATAAAAAGGAATCAAAATGATAGAGGACTGTAAACAGTTGCAGGGTGATCTGGACAGGATATCTAGTTGTGTTGGTAAACATGGGATGAAGATAAATGCAAAGAAGAGTCAGATTATTACATACACAAATAAAAAACAAAAGGTTAATTATGAATATAAGCAGGGCCGGCGTTAGGGAGGGGTAAGCGGGGCAAAAGTACCCGGGCCCGGTCCCCCAAAGGGGGCCCTCCGGCAAGGATGCCTAACTAAATAGAAACCAAACAGAAAAAACCTTTTCTAAAAAGGTGTTAATTGATTTTTTGGATTAAAATTTTCTGGCTGTATCCAAAAAATCAAAGTTTAAAGTAAAAAAAAAGTCGGGGGAGGGGGGGGTGAGAACACTTACCCGGGGCCCAAGAATCCTAGCGCCGGCCCTGAATATAAGGTGGGGAAAGAATTGCTTGCTGAAGGATTAAAATGTAAATATCTTGGAATTACATTCAATAACAAGCTTAACTGGGCAGGACACATTGGAGAGGTGGTAGGAAAAGGTCTCAAAATTCTGCACTTGTTGGAGAGAGTGATGAGGGGATGTATTAAAGAAGTAAAGGAGTTGGGGTTACAACACTTTGGTCAGATCACAGCTGGGCACAAAACAGTTAATCCGTTAATCGTTAATTAACGAAGTTAAAAAAATTGCGAAAATTTAACTTTTAAGTTAACCTAAAAAATCATTAACGGTCTTCTTAACTTCCGTTAAATTGGACTTCCGTTAACTTTAGTCCGTTACTTTGGTTGTTGACGTCTTTTCGTTTGTTTGAACTGTGCGCCACGCCACCACTCGTATGCAGGGCTGCCAGATTGTATAATTGGATACAAAACTTGTATAATTTGGTTACCTCTTGTATCCTATTTGTATAACAGATTGCCTTGTAAAATTGGATACAAAAATGAGCACTTAAAAGTAAAGTACATTCCAGCACCTTTTTGAAAGTGTTTGCCCTTTGTTTCATTGAGTTGGCAACCCTTCCTGCATATCTATTTCCTTTTTGTTATTCAAAATTTATCAATGTATACATTGTTTACTTTTTGTGGACTTTTTTTGCTCCCAGCACTTTCACTCACGTATGTATTCAATGGATGACCCCTTTGTATAATTGGGTTTCATTCTGTTTAATTTCAAAGAGACAGCGGTATGATATAAGTTGGCTGTACTGCGCTGCTCGTATGTTCGGAGTAGTAGTGGGCGCCGCCTGCAAAAATCTTGGCGGTGGCGCGTTAATCATTTTCAGCCGGCGGCGGCGTGGCTATTTTATATTGTGAATTCTGCAAGCGTAAATAAACTAAAAAGCTTCATAACCTATCTTATTGACAAATCAACATTATTATCTGTAATGAGGTGTATTTATTATTACAAAATGTATGTCGTTTTTATACGTTTAGTAAAAACATCGCGTTCAGTTGGTGTTGAATCAACAGTGACGGATCGGCAGTGTGTGTCGGAAGAGGTTAATCGGACAAACTGTTCGGCCGTCAAATCGGGCATTACTCGGACGAAATTCTGTGCCAGTGGATGACCGGCCGCCTGATCGATAGTTAGTATTGCACTGGAGTCTGCAAACAGTGTTGCAGATCAGCAAAAAACACAACTTTCAGTAACCAGTGCGAAAAAATTCAAAGAAATAATACATAAGTTACGAAAAAGGTGATGTGCAATTTTAATTCGAAACATTTGTGTGTCTTTTTTTTTTTTTTTTTTTTTTTTTTTTTTTTTTTTAAAAAAAAGTAGAAGCTAGTTTGGCAGTTTCGGTTGTGTAATGTAAAAGGATGTCGCTGACTAACTTCCGTTCTATTTGTTCACATAAAAACATGCAGGCCATGATTTAGTGAAACCAGGCCGAGTCGTCTAAAGGGACCTAAAAGGTCACAGGTAGGCCGTGGCACAGGTAACCGTAACAGGCATTGGTCTTAGATTTTTGAAAGTGTTATATTGATCACATTTTAGGTTGGCCGCAAATTTCACTGGTCGCAGTTTTCACATATTCAGGTGTCCCAGTCCAACTTGTTTTCTATAATATTGTTGCTTTTCATTCTGCATTCATTTTTTTTTTTTTTTTTTTTTTTTGTTTTACTACTTTTTTTTATAAAGTCACGAGTACCTTAATTGTCTCTCGTAAGACAATTTGCAAGTGTTATGTTGATCACAGTCTCAACAAAGATAAAAACAGACAGGAATACCACTTCGTTGTTGTGGCGATAGCGTAACCACAATTTGTTAATTTTTATAAATAAATCCACACTTGCATCATGGTACATAACACCTTGAGATAGAGAGCAGTTATATCTACCGTACTATAATACTAATACATCAGTACAACTTTTGACTAGTTAACTTTTAACGGATAACTTTAACTTGCGTTACATTTATAAACATTTAATGCTTTAACGATTATCGAAGTTAACTTTTTAAGTAGCGGAATACTGATTAACGAAGTTAACATTTGGATTAACTGTGCCCACCTGTGGGTCAGACCATTGCTCGAATATGTTAGTGTAGTATGAGACCCACATTTTACATATCAAATACAGGAGTTGGAAAGGGTGGAAAAAAGGGCTGCTAGATTTGTTTCTGAAAATTAACACAAAATGCAATCAGTAATAAATATGATAAAAGAACTGGAATGGGACTCATTGGAGGATAGGAGGAGGGTGAAGAGGGTCATGGGAATGTACAAGTATTATATTAGTGATGAGGTGTGGAAAGGTATTGGTGTAAGAATTAAAAGTAATGCATGGAAGAGAAAAGATGACCATTACCTCAAGCTGGCACTCGATTTCAGGCACAAGGGTGGAGGAAGATTATCTTTTTGTTGGTAAGTGTGTCAGCGATTGTAATAAGTTACCAAGAGAAATAATGAATAAATTTACCAAAACATTGAAAGAATTTAAAGTTAAAATTTGCAGAGGGCAAATGTAGGTGGGTGCAGGAAAGGAGGAAGATGGGTGTGTAGGGAAATTGCCACCGGAGCGTGTGCTCCATTCCAATTAAATTAAATGTAAAAAGTCCTGAGTCTTATGAGTAATGCATTACTGGAATGAGCTGGCAATATGTTGCTGGTTAAAGTGTTATATAACTATTCTCATGTTCCAATACAAAAAACTAATTGATGTGCACACTGAGAATGGATATGTGAGTGGAGTCTCATACAATTCCAATTCAGCAAATGACTGCGCAATTAAAATTAGAAATTAAGGCATAAAAAAATTTGGTGTATATTTATGTTAGTTGCTAAATAAGAAAAAAAAAATTAAGTTCCAGTTTGTGGGAATTGATGATTGCGGCATCAGCAAGATGTAAAGTGTAATTTAATTGTAAAAATGAATTAATAAGTAAAAACTTTATGTTTCATTTCAAGCTTTTTCATTCATCTTACTGACTACTTAACAATTAAAATTACATTTCCAGTAACAAAAATTACATTACAAAATATACATCCTTTACAAAGTATTCTCAAGAAAGTTTGCACTTCAGTTCAGGTAGTGATGAGCATCCTAAATCTTCATTGTTGAAGTAGACATGTCTCCAGGTAACTTTTTAAACTGCTATGTCCTCTTTGATGCTTTGACTTTTATTATGGTCATTTTTTTATTTTTTATTGAATTTAGAATAGAACACATTGTACTAAACATGATGCCCGTTAGTTTTCCATCTATATATATAAAGATGAATGTATGTATGTTTGTTTGTTCTTCATACAAATCCACAGTTTTCATCCGATCTCGAAGAAACTTTGAACACTTATCCTTTGAAACAAGGAGAAAAACATTGTCTACATTTGGTTGAAAAATTATCTGTATAAATAATACATGTTATCATATAATTTCAAAATATTACTGATAGACCCGTTGGATATGGATGTCTCTGTACTGTTTTTCTGTGTAGTGGTAGGCTAGCTCAGTGGTTAAAACGCTTGCTTACTAATGTTGGGTCATGGTTCAAATCTCCGTGGAGGCTAAGATTTTTAAAAATTGTTTTTGATTGTAAGAGTCACGCCTGGGCCGTCGGTTATTCGGATTGAATGTTAAACTCGAGATATCACAAAGTTAGGGGTGCAATCCGAGACAAACCATAGGTAGTCTTGCAATGCTGTAGGTGTACTCTTTTTTACGTTATATTGATCCATCCGGGGTAATTCGTAATCAGTGTGTGTGTGTGATCTGCGGTAGTAATACTATAAATTCGGAAGTAAGTCTCTGTCTTATGTTACGTTTTGACAACTAAATGCCTATACCGATATTAATGTAATTTGATGAAAAAATCTGTAGGGAGGGCAACAGGAATTTTTTTTATATATATATATGATTAACAGTTGTAGTCACGAAATTTTGAGAACTTATCGTATAGTGACGGGGAGACGGATGTGTTGTCAGTCGTTCTTCGCAGCCGTTGCGTGAAGCAGTGCCTTCTGTGTTAATATAATTTAAAGTGTTTAGTTTGCTTTTGTGTCATCTTTGCGTATTTGTTTAGCAGCCCCAGTAGTCAGACGTTCTTAGGCAGCTGTTACGGGGAATAGTGCCTTCTGGGATAGTTTTAATTCCAAGTGTGTGGTTAGCTTCGTCTCTGTTTATTTTTCGTCAGTAGCAGCAGCCATCGTCGGAACCGTTACGTGACGTAGTACCTCTAGTGATAATTTAATTAAAAGTGTGTAGTTAGTAGTAGCTTCATCTTTGCATATTAGTTTGTCAGTAGCAGCAGCTGCAGTCTTTGGTCGGAATCGTTACGTGAAGTAGTACCTCCAGCGTAAATTTAATTTAAAGTGCGTAGTTAGCGTAAGCTTCGTCTTTGTATATTTGGTTTTGACTAAGGGCCTCCTACTGAGAACGCATAGTGAGTCCGTTTTTCTCGTGTACTCCTTAGTTTTTCTTTCTGTAAGGTAGTATGTGTAGGGACTGTGGTTGTTGTGTGCAGACGCAGGCTGAGGTGACTGACCTGCGCACCCAGCTTGCAGCTTTGGTAACAAGAGTTACACAGCTGGAAGCTGCCGCAAGTGAGTGCAGTAGATGCGGTATGGGTGACCCTGTAGAAGCAAAGCGTCTTGCAGGTTCTCCCATACCAGTCATCGTACCTGCAGTCCAGGCCGAGACGTCGGAATCTATGCGGCCGTCGCCTAGTGGTGGATGGCGTGTGGTGTCTGGACGTCGTCGGCGCATGCGGGGGCAGTCGTGCAAGCGTGATTCCCAAGAAGGCGAGCTTGTACCTCTGTCCAATCGGTTTGACGCATTGTCTGGATCTGATTCAGTCCTGCAATCGTTGGCCTGTGAGTTGGCAGCCCCACAGCCCGCTAAGTCTGGACAACTGCAGAAGGGGGTTTTAGTGGTCGGTAGCTCCAACGTTAGGCGGTTTATCGAACCCCTTAGGGGAATGCGAAGAGGTCGGGGATGAATTCCGGTATCCATTCATTGTGTATTCCGGGGGGTCTGATCCGAGATGTGGAACAGGCCATCCCGGATGCCATTGAACGGACAGGGTGCAGCCAGCTGCGGATTGTGGCTCATGTCGGCACCAATGATGCTTGCCGCCTAGGGTCGGAGGTTATCCTCTCGGCCTTTGGGCGACTTGCAGAACGGGTGAACTCTGTGGCCATTGGCCGCAAGATTTCTGCTGAGCTATCCATCTGCAGCATTGTCGATAGGACTGACTGTGGACCTCTGGTTCAGAGCCGTGTTGAGGGCTGAACCAGAGATTACGGCGCTTCTGTGATATTCATGGCTGCAGATTCCTTGATCTTCACCCTGGGTTGAGTCTTGTAGGAATCCCTTGGATAGATCAGGGGTGCACTACACACGGGAATCGGCTACACGGGTGGCAGGGGCCGTGTGGATGCATTGGGGGGTTTTTAGGCTGAGGGAGGATGACCCTGAGGATGAAATTCAGTTGCGGACAGCCAAGATAAATTCAATCACCGCGTGTTAGGGGTAGCTTAAAAGAATCCCAAACATTAAAAGTTCTAGTAGTTAACTGCAGAAGTGTTTGTAATAAACAGCCTGAACTCGAAAAACGTTATTCGTAGTACAGATGCTGATATCGTAATAGGTACAGAAAGTTGGTTAAAACCGGATATAAGTTCAGCCGAAATTTTTAATAGTAACATGAACATTTTCCGTAAGGATAGGTTGCATTCTCAAGGAGGTGGTGTATTTATAGCTGTTAGTAAGTACCTCCCATGTAGCGAATTGATGTCCATACTGTCTGCGAAATCATATGGATCAAGCTCAACGTAGCTAGGACAAAACTTGTGATAGGCTCCTTCTATCGTCCACCCGATGCAAGCGTAAATATTGCCGAGGCCTTAAGAATAATGTAAATAATATAGCACGGCAATTTCCGGACCATACAATAATGCTAGGAGGTGACTTTAACTTGCCAGATATCGACTGGACTAATTACGTTCACGTTACTGGGGGCAGGGATAAGCAGCTTGCGAAATCATTCTAGACCTCTTCTCAAATCACAATCTTGAACAGCTCGTAACTGAACCAACGCGATGCCTCAACGGTAGCGAAAATATTTTAGATATATTTGTTACAAATAGGCCTGAACTATTCACGAATATTGCTACCACCGCAGGAATAAGTGATCACAAAGCTGTAATTGCTACAGTAAAACTAACAACCATGCGCAGAAATAGAAAAGAGAGGATTGTTTACAGATTCGAAAAGGCTTCAAAAGAGTGTTTTAGAGCGTATTTGAGGCTTAATTACCACACCTTCTTAGTAGCTGGAGGCACCGTTGAAGATAGGTGGCATCGATTCCTACATATACTCCGGGGAAGGTATGAACTTGCATATACCGAAACGGACAATCACGGAAGAGAACATCCACCATGGTACACACGGGAGGTTAAAAGGTTACTCAAGAAGAAAAGGAAGATACATGCACGATCAAAAAGGACGATGCATCGGACTGATTTAGATAAGCTAGAGGAGATAAGGGGACGTGTTAAGAATGCGATGCGTGAGGCCTTTAATAACTTTCGTGGAAATTCTCTCTCTAAGAGCCTCACTGAAAACCCTAAGAAATTTTGGTCGTATGTAAAAAAAGTTAGTTGTAGTGGGAACAATAAGCCAGTTCTAATAAAAGACGGACGGGAAATTGAAGACAGCCGGACAAGGCTACCGTATTTAACACCGAATTCAAAAATTCATTCACGCGAGAAAACATGGAAAACATCCCCACTTTACCACATCCGTGTGGAATTAGAGATGGGTCCGATAGAAATTGATAGCGTAGGAATTGTAAAGCAATTAAAACTCCTGAAGTGGGGTAAAGCGCCGGGTCCCGATCGTATACCGGTAAGAGTATTTTCTGAATACGCGGAGGATATTGAACCATTTCTGTCAGATATATTCCGTAAATCACTAGAAGAGAGAAAAAGTACCTTCTAGCTGGAAGATAGCCCAGGTAATTCCCGTTTTTAAGAAAGGAGATCGGAGTGATCCTAGGAATTATCGACCCATATCTCTAACATCGGTCTGCAGCAGAATTCTGGAACATGTCATATGCTCGAACATAATGAAGTTTCTAGATGAGAACGAGTTACTAACACCATGTCAACATGGATTTCGGAGGAAGAGATCGTGTGAAACACAATTGGCCCTATTTTCCCACGACATAATGAAAGTTATAGATGCAGGTTCGCAAGTTGATGCAGTTTTTTTGGATTTCAGAAAGCTTTTGATTCTGTGCCACACAACCGACTTTTAGCGAAGATTCGAGCTTACGGTATTTCGGCTCAGATTTGCGAGTGGATACGTGATTTTCTAACTGGTTGATCACAGTATGTCGTTGTTGACGGGAAGCCTCTTCTAAGATAAATGTTACTTCGGGCGTTCCTCAAGGAAGTGTAATAGGTCCACTTCTTTTCTTAATATTTATAAACGATCTAGGTGACAACGTAAATGCTGGTTGCGATTGTTTGCCGACGATCCAGTTATCTATAGGGAAATAAGGTGCTCCGACGATTGCTTAGAAATTCAGCGTGATTTGGATGCTATTTTCGATTGGTGCCATAAATGGCAGCTTACACTAAATTGCAAAAAGTGCAAGGCAATGCGGATAAGTAAACAAGACGAATTAGTTTGTTCACGATTACAAAATAAACAATTCAGCTGTTGACACGGTTGATTCCGTGAAGTATCTGGGGGTGATAGTACAAAGCAACATGAAATTGGACATGCACATAACTTCCGTCGTAGGCAAGGCTAATTCTAAATTACAATTCATAGGTCGTATTTTGAGGAATTGTAATGCTCAACAAAGGAGATAGCGTATAAAACACTAGTGCGTCCGCATCTGGATTACTGTTGTGGGGTTTGGGACCCGTATCGCAAGGTTTCTGATTGACTCAGTTGAGAGGGTGCAGAGGGAGAGCCGCTAGATTCGTGACTTGTTGTTACAGCCCGTATGAAAGTGTCACAGAATTGATACATAGATTGGGCTGGGATAGTTTGGAAGACAGACGACGTAGCTTGCGTTCGAATTTATTGGAGAATATGCGAAAAAATTTAAATTTCGAGTGCAATGAAATACTTCTTCCGCCAACCTATTTAGGTCGCAATGACCGGAGGGATAAGATTAAGAAATAAGATGCCGTACTGATACTTATATGTATTCCTGCTTTCCTCGCACTATTCGGGATTGGAATGGGCGGGTTTAGGATTTGGTGCTTAGCACCCTATGCCACCCACAATTTATTGTGATTTGCAGAGTATGAATGTAGATGTAGATGTGTGTGTTAGTTGCTTGCTTGCTCAAGCTATGCTTCTTGTGCATTATATTAGTGTATAATTTGTTAATAAATTTCGTTTAGAGAAAAAATGTATTATTTAGTATAGATGTTGATTTTCTCTGTCCTATTACTTTTGTGTCTGCTTAAATGTTTCTGGCACCAATTTATTTTGCCTTCTTTTTTTACATGCCTTGTGGGCGTAAACTGGCCTAAGTTGTAGCTCTAGCAGAGCACGAGCAGCTTAAGTTATTAGAACCCAAGAATCGGATGCTCATGCTGAAGAAAAAGCTGAAATAAAGCTGCCCTTAGTTAACCCCCGCCCACATTCGTTTGTTTTTCTGTTTTTAAATATGTTGGAAATTGATTCTCTTCAAGAGACAGGTTCGATGGTAGAATGGTATAGTGATGGGTTTCCGGTCATGTTAAACCAACTAGGTGTTGTTCGGGACCAATCCTTTGCTACCAACAACTTTTTATAATCAGTTCTGGCAAAGAAATTCTTAATCCATGCGTACAAGGTTGCAGGTATCAGCTGGTAGTATTATACAGTAATTTTGTGTCCGTGGTTCAACATTTCTGCCATTACATCCCCTTGCTGGTGACACAACAGATATACAGCATGTACCAATAATGTTGTATAGCACTTTACCACACATACTCCAACCTGTTTGAAAACAAAAATGTCATCTCTAGTCTTGAATCCCTGTGCATCAGAGAGATGGTCTACATGTTTATGAGAGAAATGAATGGTGCAGTTTATTTCTGTATTTGGATATTAAAATGCAATATTAGGCAGTATGCAGATGTGTTTGTTGATAAATTGTTACTACTTTCTGATTCCACATGAATAGCTACAGCCTGATTTATTTTGCTATGAGCAGTCAACTACAGCCAGACATATAGATATGGTACTAATTTAAAAATGGTGAGGCATACTGTCAATCATAGTAAAGTGGCTGGAATTTTGTGTTCATGCCATACAAAACTGAGTACCTATTCTTCTTAAAATCTATCTTCAAATTGAGGTGTAAGGGCTAGGGAGAGTCTGTATTAGCCCTTCCAACCAAATTTCAACACCTCCTTCTCATCATTTATACAGAGGAATCTCTGGCAATTGAATGATTCCCCACATAAGATGAGGAAAGAAGAGTGAGGAGTGGTCCATGGCATCCTCTTGCCCCCTAAAAGCAGATAAATGTGGAATTGCAGAAGGAAAAAGGAGGCCACTACTTATAGACCCAAAGGGTACACTGAGGCAATGTAATTGTCTCAATAGTCTCCAAATTGGATCTATGGCTGGGGACTGCTCAGGGAAGAGTCCTCAAAATTGATAGTAATATTCTACCAGTCAGAGCATGGAATGTTTAGAAGTCTGAATAGTACAGGTAGATTAGAAAACTTTAATAGGGAGATGGATTGTTGTAAGTTAGATGTCACTCGAGGGATTAATGAAATTGAGCAGAAGGATCCACAGGATTTCTGGTCTGGGGAACACAGAATGATCAACACAAAAGCTGTCAGTTGAGTTACTGGTGTAGGATAGTATGGAAATTGGCAAGTTATTATGAACAATTTAGTGGCAGTATTTTTTTGATGAGGGTGGAAACTAAGTGTATATGCCAACATCACAGGAAGGTGATGAAGAAATAGAGAAATTATAAGAAGAAATTGAACAATTAATACATTATGAAGAGGAAAATCTAATAACCATGAGTGTCTAGAATTTGGTAATGGTAGAAGGAAAAGAGGGAATATTGTAGGAACTGTTGGTCTAGCAGAAAGAAATTAATGAGGAAGCAGGTTGTTAGAATTTTCTGGAAAATATAAACTCACTACTATATGTAAATCAAGCATAAAGGATATACACCTGGAAATGTCCAGGTATCAATTAGTCAATCAAAGATTAAGGAATCAAGTTCTAGATTGTAAAGCAAACCCAGGATTTGACATAGACTCTGATGCAAGCAGCAGCGAGTTAGCACGATATGCGACTACAAGATGTCAACATCGGAGACATGTGGAGAAGCAGATCACTGAAGAAGATGACAATTGAAACAACACAAACACAATAAAAGTTGTATTCAAAAAACATGTAACTTCACGCACATAATTGTAGAAAAAAACGTAATTGTATGGGAAAGAAATTAGATTGCGAATAGAAAGCAGCTACAATTTTGAACAGCTCTAGCTAAAGCAGGTCAGTTGCAACAGAAAGAGAAACATATTCCGACATCGGAATGTGGCGATGCAGGAGCCAACACTCAGGAGAGTAGGTCAGGAGTCAGCAAGAATACGCTGAACAACAACGTCATTTGGCAAAGGATGGGAGTGTCATGGAGGCATTTATTAGTCTAAAAGCCTCCCTACCACTGGAGGATTGGGGGGGGACTGAGGATAAAAACCGTAGTGCACGGAGCAGATAGTGGCGCTGGTCGATCAATCGATCGGAGGATCTGGGCTCTTGTTTTAGGTGGATATGGAGATCGATCGTGGCATGTTTGAGGCAGACAGTTAGTTCTCACTTATCTGTGCACGTGCTGGCCAATACCTCTGCGAATTCCTCGTTTGAAAAGGAACAGTATGTCAACACCTGTCAGAAGGTCCAGTTCGACATGGATGCCCCTTAACGTAGCCTGCAACGAAAGGCCTGGGAATGTAAAGTAGTGGGATGGATCCAGGGTGAGCTTCCTCAAACATAAACTTCTAAATCTCTCAATCAGATCTGCAAGTGGTCGCACATCTGTGCCCATGTACAGACTTGCATATTCGCTCAAAGTCTTGATATGGGAAACCCGCCACACTGGTGTTGCATGCTCGTAAACTTCATCTGAAATTTCTTACTGCAACAACGAACTGTAAAATTGGTGAGCTTCTCCCACGAATCCATTTACTCGTAGGGGAAGACACCCTGATGTTTGACTAATTGGAACTTCTCGGGGTTGGTGATAGGAGTACTGGTAATGTGCATGTCACCATCCTTAACGGTCACAACCAGTTTATCTAATGGGGCCCGCATGAAATGGTGCGAGTCCAGAAATATTAAAGTAATTGAAGTAAATTCAAACTTTTTAGAAAAGAAATATAATGTTCTGTATTGATGGAAAGCACAACCATCCCATCATCTTCGAGGTTTGATAAAGCCATAACTACAAAATGTGCATCATACGCAGAAAGATTGTGTGTACCTTTGATTTTAAACCGCAAATTGCAGTCATTACGTGCAGCCCCCCTAAATATATCTATAATATGACAATGATCGCGGACCTTGACAGTCCCTGGTTCAATGTCTTTCTCACAGATATGGCATAATGTAGCATCAGTAAACTTTGCTCATTTGTCATTACGGGAGGAATACGCCCCTTAGATGATGGATAATCTATTTGGGAAAGCCACGTATAAATAGTGTCTTCCCGCAGGGAACGCAATCGTGTGTAATTAATTGGTGAGCGATTTCTCTCCTCACTCCCGCCGACCACAGGCACCCGAAATTCGGCCAGTAATAGCGCAAAAAAAAAAAAAAAAAAAAAAAAAAAAAAAAAAAAAAAAAAAAAAAACAGAAATCCACTCACCTTATGATTGTAGCGTCGATTTGCATGTTCAGGCTATAACGTGACACCGGCTGTTAATTCCAGCAAGATGTAACTAGGATGCACTGGATCTGAGCTGTAGAATACTCTTTCCTCTGAAACTTGGCATAACTCGCCGACAGTTAAATAAGTAGTTTAATTCGCTACGATGTTTATGCACGCAAACTTAAACGTCGCGGACGTGAGCGTAACAACAATAGTAACTCATAAAAAGAAAAGTCACACACATATAATTTCCTTGTGGAACAAGGCACGCAAATATTGCATAGGCCAGTGGATATCTGAATTACGCCAGCTGACCTTTAATCCGCCGCGAACATAGATGCCCGCGGCCGACGGAAAGAAAAATAAGAAATCGCTCAACCATGCTCCCCCCCCTTGAAAGTTTTTAGGACTTTCAAAATAAAAATAATTTTCCCCCACATTATGGGATATTCTAAGTTGTGACATAAAAATTAAAGTAACTTTGCTGATTTAAAGCAATAATGAAGATAGGGGTTGAAAGTAGGATTGACGCAAGATTAAATTAAAACGCTATTAATAAATTTGAATACATTAAAAGGAATGAAAGAAAAAATATTATTGTGTTGGTACGAGATAAAGTTTAACCACTGGATGCTTGAAAGTGCCGAATCGTGTCTTCACCATCGCCACCCGAGTGACATTGTCTGAACCAGGATAAGTTGTAATAATCACCCCTAAGGGCCAGTTCAAAGGGGGAGAATCATCCTGCCACACGATTACAACTGTACCCACTTGGACAAGGTTATCCGGTGTCGACCATTTATGTCTAACTTGCAGGGTGTGCAAATATTCAAGTCGCCATTTTTTCCAGAATGTCTGGACCATCTGATCTAACAACTTCTTACGTTGGTTTAGATTCGAACAAGACATGTCAGCGGCCGGTAAGTACTGTAGTGGAGTTGACATCAAAAAATTTGCAGGAGTAATAACTTCTGGGTATGGATCCGACGACACTACATTTAAAGGTCGTGAATTCATAACACATTCAATCTGAACTAGAACAGTTTGCAGTTCTTCATAAGTGAGAAGTTGATTTCCAATCACTCTAAATAAATGGGTCTTCAAACTCTTGATATTAGACTCCCACAATGCTCCGAAATGGGGAGCACGCGGAGGGATCATTTTCTACTCGATACGGCGACTACTTAATTCAGGTTTAGAGCTTTTTTCAACTCTTCTAACTCAGCCTTGGCACCTACAAAATTGGTACCATTGTCTGAATATAGACAAGAAACAGGTCCTCGTCTTGCAATAAAGCGCTTGAATGCGGCTAAGTATGTATCAGACGTTAAGTCTGAGACCAGCTCTATGTGTATAGCCTTAGTAACTAGGCACACAAAAAGACAAATGTGCGCCTTTTGAGAGTGTTGACCACGGCGTCGTGTAAGGGTTATAGGAATCGGACCTGCGTAATCTACTCCCGTATGAACGAAAGCCTTAGCTTCCTGTATGCGACAGGGAGGCAAATCTGCCATCTTAGGAGTAGGATGAGTAGGGTTAACTCTAAAACAAAAATTACATTTACGTACCATGGACCGTACAACAATCCTCGCAGCTAAAATCCAGTAGCGCTGCCGCAAAATCGATATTAACAGACCAGCCCCTGCATGACAATTCAAAACATGGTAATGTCTGATAATAAGATGCGCAACATGTTCATGCTTGGGAAGTAGCGCTGGATGTTTAACTTCGAAGGGTAAGTCCGACTTAGACAGTCGTCCACCAATTCGTAAAATACCTTCTTCATCAAGAAACACTGACAAATTCCGCAGCTTCTTCGAAGGCAAGTTATTCTTTTCAGAAGAGCAATATCTACTGCAAAGTACACATCTTGTACCGCACGAATTATTGCCCTTTCAGCAAAGAACAAATTCTTTACCCCACCAGAAGGGGTTAATTTTCTTTATAAATCTAAAAAATGTAAATCACAACTCTCAATAATTTGTCCCCAAGAAGACACGCGCTGAGATAAACCATACAGCATGGAAGGTTCAGGTTGAGTGGTAGTAATGGTGAAAACATTCGTCTTGTGTTCCGGTAATTCCTTACAATCACCCGGAGAAAACGTTTTAATGGGGCACTCAGAAGTGGGACGTGAGCGTAATAACAATAGTAACTCATTAAAAGAAAAGTCACACATATATAATTTCCTTGTGGAACAAGGCATGCAAATATTGCATAGGCCAGTGGATATCTGAATTACGCCAGCTGACCTTTAATCCGCCGCGAACATAGATGCCCGCGGTCGACGGAAATAAAATAAGAAATTGCTCAACCACCCCTTATAAATTTTATCAACTCTACTGGCAGCTTCAACGAGTACGCCAACAAGCCATTTCTCGGGACTACGCCCGAGAAGGAGTGGAAACGACACAACGACCTAGTTGCAGCAACGAAAGAGACGTGTTTCTGGACTCTGGTAGTTTGAGAGGAGTTGGGTGGTGGACTGCATGAATCATAAGGTGGTAATAACGTTTCATAATGGCGGGTAAACGACGACGGGTTTACGCTATTGGTTCACAAATCCTTAAACTTTATTTCTCATCGTCGTCGCATGGTAAATCGACTCTTACAGCAACAACCCTTCCGTAATCGATCTCGTGGCGGTCCATGAGATCTTTGCATCCGAAATATTGCAGGCAACTTTCACAAAAAATGTTTCGTGCTGGTAATTACTTAGTGAAGAAACAATTAATACCAACATGTTGTAAATAAATTTGTAATGGATTTTTCCAGTTCCATCAGTAATCATTAACATGTCTATGATGTAACTGGGTTTGTCTGCCGTGTGATTGAGGGCCCCGGATACTACATGTTTACCTTTGACTACTCACAGACCGAAAAAATTAATAGAATAATCTGGATTTTGACTCTCGATTTTGAAATGCCTGAGAGTTTTACTCGAAACTCAATACCTGAAAAATCGAGGGTATACGGCGAAAGTACTTTCTTATAAATGCTAACTAGTGTAGCGTTATTTTTAGCGCCTTTACGTGAAAAGTCAGAATGAGTCACAGAAAGCATAGGTAATGCTATTTTCAACATAGACAATGGCATTCTTTTTACCGATACCAGCTGGTGGAACAACATAGGTAGATCGCCGATAGAATGATTCGAATTTGGAATTGTTGATGTCGAGGGATATGATTCTATCGAGAGTTTTTCCGCTTAATTTACTTTTAGCTCCGACTTCATAAAGTTTTTATACCAATCCGACAGGAATATTGCCCAATTTTAGTGAAAAAACACAAGTTGTTTGGAAAATATTTTCCTTCTGAATATTGAATGTGGTAATAAACGCAAGCTAAACCTTTGCCGACGGGGAGGACCGACTACCAACTATTTCGAGAATTTTTTCTTCTAAAAGATCGTAGCAAAAATCAACGAGGTTCAAGAAAATTAAAAAAATTTTGGATGATGCCGGAATAAATTCTACGTTCAAAAGCACTTTCTCCGTCTTCAAGGATTAAGCGTGGTGCTGGCAACTCAACCCTCTATTGCTGCGTCATTGTGCCTGTTTCATGCTGGAGAATTATGACTACATGCTGATGGGTTTCGGCTGCTGGCCGCGGGGGTTGAGAGCCATGTAGATGTGGTGGCGAGTTGTCGCCAAGATGCTGCGAGTGGCTTGTGTGGTACTGTAATGGTGGCTGCTGGGGTCGACCGCTTTGTAGACTTAGTGGTGAGTGTCTAGCGAGGTGAGGTGACAGATCAGCTTGGTCCCACAGTAGCTGCCATGGACTTGGTGTGTGGTCTGCTATCTCCCTCAACCCCTGCCTTGGGCGCGGTAACAGGTCTATTTGGCCCCGCAATTGGTGGTGGCGCAGGTTCATTCTTGTTTGTGGAGGCAGTTTACCCCTGTAAACTGGAAGCTGAAACAGCAAAAAAAGAAAAAGCATTCATATCAAGAAAAAATAACGACATAACATTAAGTAATATTGACTTCATGAAACAATAATGTAATCAAACAAATAGCAGTGACATACTTAACTTTAGCACTATGGTTCCAATGGATATGCTGCAGGCGGTGGTGTCAGCGAAGCCAGCTTCGGTACTAATGTGATTGTGGCAAGGTGGAAGACTGTAGGCTTTCTGTGACCCTGCAACCTGTAAACTCCATTGTGACCAACCTGAAACAGAAAAAATTTTTTTTAGTAATATAAAAAAAGAAATCATAATATGAAATAATATAGCAAATATATTAGTACGAGTACTCGTTGACGTTTGGAGCTAGACAGTATTGGAGCCCCCTCCGTTTAGTAGGCAGCGTTCTATAATTTGCTTGCGTATCTCAAACAGAAAAACAGTGCATACATTATTATAAATACATACAATAAAAAATATACAAGTTTTAAAACAGATGACTACTCAACTTGTACGATATACTTCCCCAATTCGACAAATTCTGGAGACAGAAAAATAAATAAATGAAATAGAAAAATTTAAAACAACTACTCACCACCAATCAGATCGTTGGTTGGAATTTCCAATAGTTCGTCAAGTTTGACAAAAGAAAATAATATTATACCGAGGGAACTAAGAACATTTGGCAGTTTAAAGAACAGTTGCTAAATTCTTACCATCTCTAAATTGGTTCAACTCTGCTGTACTTAATACAAAAAAAAAGAATAATTTAGACTATGAACACTAAAAACAAACTTGAGCAATTTATACATATGTATTTACTCTGACCAGCAAGAGTGGCAGAAATGTTCGACTCCTCCCACAATGAATGCATTTCTGCTAAAGAAACATAATATATAATATGCTGTTTAAGAGAGAACTATATGAATATGTTACAAGTAGTATTCTTCTTACCTTCGATGTTCAGGAGATACTGCGACATTCTGAGCTGAATTACCACACGGTACCCGAGAACTGAAGCCACACAAGTGCAAAGAACCGTGCTGTTCATGCTTCGGAACTGGAGTAATTCCAGTCTGGGGTAGGTGGACTCTCTTGTACGCAGTGGATACATAACATTCGTGCGGACAGAAACCTGTTCACAATGGAAGAGTGTTGTAAATTGTTTTTAAAACCCGGACTCTTAATCAATTCGACACGGACTCCATACAACAGGCAAGGTAGCCATCTGCCGTTAGTGTGTGTCATCTTTTGGTGGGGAAATAACTGATGCGTGTGCCCAAATGCAATTCGTTAAGGTTTGGCCAGCTACCGTTCGTGTGTGTTGTCTTCGTTGGGGGGGGGGGGGGGGAGGATAAACGAACCGCGTGCAATAAGGAAATTCGTTACTGTGTGGTCGTCTGCCGTTCGTGTGTGGGGGTCTTTGTTGTGAGAATTAATGAGTCAGCAAGCGGCTAGAACGTATAAAGCTGGCAGGCACATATATTTCTTTGAAAAGTAATTCACAACGTCTTCCCGAAACTGTGAGTAGAACTTACGAGTGCCATTCAGAACCCTTGACTGGCATTGTGTGGCGTTGGAGTAGTTAAAATCAGTACAATACAAAAAATATTGTGTTTCTCCTTATATAAAAACTAGAATCATACAGAGAAAAAAAACCGAATTTATTTAATACCATTTCGTTAGAATCTCTTTAAAATTGTCTGAATAATGACTGTTTAAAGATTATGCCTTTTATACATATTTTTTAGTTGACTCTTGAAGTAGCGGTGAAGAATGTCGGCCGGCCGACAAAGACCTTCTTGCGCCAGCAAGCTTGAAAGAAGACGACGCCGGGTGGACTGGCTTAAGGTGCCAGGTTGAGCACGCCTGCAACGCAAGGAAGCGGCCCACTTTGAGAGGCGGGCATTGTGTTTTCGGCGAGTGACCCGCCTTGGGGATGCCTGCGTTTATATTTTAATCAAACGAGAACGCGGATATCTGCATAAAACTAAGAATTGATATTTCTCGACAACTATTTAATCTGTTTCAATTAAATAAACAGTTTTGAATCAGCTTGAATTTCCTTATATAAATAATAATAATAATATTTTATTTAATTGCAATGGAGCGCACGCTCCGGTGGCAGTTTCCCTACCAACAATTTTCCACCTTCCCTGCACCCACCTACAACTTGCCGTTGGCAAATTTTAACTTAAAATTAGTTCAACGATTTTGGTAAATTATTCATCTCTTCTCCTAGTAACTTATTCCAATCTCTAACACCCTTCACCAAAAAAGAGAATCTTCCCACACCTTTGTTCCTGAAATCGAGTGCCAGTTTGTGGTCATGGTTATCTTTTCCCTTCCACGCATTACTTTTAATTCTTACACCAATTATTTTCCATGCCTCATCACCAATATAAGACTTGTATAATCACATGACACTCCTCAGACTCATTCTGTCTTACAATTATTCTCCATTCCAGATTTTTTATCATATCTGTAACTGAATGCATTCTGCGGTAATTTCCGGAAACAAATCTGGCAGCCCTCCTTTGTACCCTCTCCAACTCCTGTATTTGATACTCAAAATGTGGGTTCCATACTACACTACCATATTCAAACGGGCTGTCCAAAGTTTTGTAACCCAATTCCTTTACCTTATATCGTACATCCCCTCATCACTCTTTCCAATAAGTGAGGAGTTTTTAAACCTTTTACCTACTACCTGGTCAACATGTCCTGCCCAGTTAAGCTTGTTATCAAACGTAATGCCAAGATATTTACATTTCAAGTCTTTAATAAGCAATTCTTTCACCACCTTATAATCATAATCAACCTTTAGTTTTATTTGCGTTACTAATAAAATGACTATTCTTTGCATTTATCTTCATTCCATGTTTGCCAAACCCAACTAGATATCCTGCCCATTATCACCCTGCAGCTGTTTACAGTCCTCTACCGTTTTGATCCTTTTATATAGCATTATATTATCTGCAAACAATCTAATTTTTGACAGTAAACAATCAACACAATTATTCATTAGAGTAATAAA
The DNA here is from genome assembly GCA_031002005.1 of Vandiemenella viatica. Classification (NCBI taxonomy): domain Eukaryota; kingdom Metazoa; phylum Arthropoda; class Insecta; order Orthoptera; family Morabidae; genus Vandiemenella; species Vandiemenella viatica. Next base: position 28,320,148 of record CM061918.1, read on the forward strand.
TAGCAAAGGACCCAATATACTACATAAAATGATTGATTTTAAGCATTTTTAATTAAAAATGTATTACAGAAACATCGAATAATTTTTAAACTTTAAAATAGATAATAATTCAGCCAATTAAAGCAAATTTTATGCATTAAAGATTGAACTGCTTACAAATACCAATTTGGTATTTTTTTATTAATAAAAGTGACTAGCTTAACATGAATTAATATGTTTAAATTTGTGATCTGTCAGAGATATAAGGTGCAATACATAAAATAAATGATTTTAATTACTTTTTGAAAGTAAAACGTATTTGATAAATATAGTGTAGTTTTTAGACTAAAAAAAGTTAACAAAACAACTAATTAAACCAAGTTTTATGCGTTCAAGATTGAAATATGGTCTGATAAATGATGACTAATACCAGTTAGGCATTTTTATTAATAACAGACCATAGAACGACATAATTCAATCAATTTTAAATTATATTAACTAGGACATACAATATAATTATGCCCAAAGTTAGGTTAGGCACTCCCAAAATAGCATAACAATAACTTTCAAGCCGAATAGGGGTCCTCTGTTCTGTTTTATGGAGATCGATCAGTAAAGAAGTCTCAACCTGATTAACTAGATGGCCGAATTGGGCGAGGGGTCCCTTTTACTATCTTATGAACACTGGTGTGGCACCGGACAGGTCGCAACCTCATTAATTTGGTAGCCGAACGAGGAGGTCCCCTCTACTTTCTAATGGAGGCCGGTGAGCTCCGAGGCCAGTTTCAACCTGCCTGAGGGCGCGCCGGTGTTCTTCTACTATAGTTCTGACCACAATGACGTAGTCTCTACGTCTATTTGAAGTATTTATTCACATAACGGGTGTTCATGGATTTGAGACAAGTTGGCATCACTGTGTAATCTTTGCTATTGATTGCACTGAATTCCACATATATTTTACGTTTCTCTGGTAAAAATTTGCGCATAGGTGCGTTTACTTCTATAATGTGATGCATAGTGGGCCTTTCTCTGGGACCTGTCTTAAATTTAGGGCAGAATTCACAATTATTTTCGGGTTTTCACCACTTCTTGAACTCACAAAAAGAGAACTTGTTTTCGCGAGTATGATTTTTTATTATTATTTTTAATTCGTTGCCTTTGTAGTCGCTGCAGCATAGCATGGCCAAGACGTTGTGATTCCATTTGACTTAAGTTCCTCAATTGAATCGGCGTTTTTTGAAAGGGCGTGATCGAATTTTTTCACATTTTGTCTAACAACAATTTCTTAGAAGGCTTCTAGATTTTTTTTTTTTTTACTTTTTAGAAAGTTTACCTTGGGTCACGTACGCACATTCAAAAAGCACTAATTCGATTGTTTTATTTAGCCTCTCTACTTCTTTGCTTAATTCTGAGTTTTTTCCTTCTATAAGAAATCGTAACCGCCCAACTGACAAGTTTATCTATAATTTTGCGGAACAGCGTTTCATTCTTTTTTCCTCCCCTAGTTCTCATTTAAGAAGGCGACCAGAATATCATATTTTCCACCTACACTGGGTTCTCTTTGGTATTATTCGTAGAAACCTCAGCCATTGTATTGCGAGAGCCTTTTACTTACATTGCAGCTGTTGGTCACCGCTGAACTGTCAACATGCGGCCGTTGCGTGGCGTTGAACTGTGCGTCGTAACTTTTGAAAGTTCTGCATTTCGTTTTTCTCAGTCAAAACGAATTAAATGCCGAGAGCAATGCGCGACGCGGATGTTTGCGTGACGACTCTCGTTAATTCTGAATATTTGCTACTTACCAGAGGATTATAAAATTGGAAAAGTAGCACCACTGTATAATGAAAGGGTGACAAAAAGGGGTTAAAAATTATAGGGCAACCAGTTCGACATCAGTGATAGGTAACGTCTGAGGCAAGTAAGTGGTTTTAAAATCAGTATGTTGTAGTATCCTGACCAGATTGATGCCACAGAACTTCGGGTTCATCTCTGATCAATCACTCCCTGGTTCGTTTTACCTGCGATATGTGATCAAAGATATTATAGTCCTACTATTACCTATAGCTAGTAATGAGCAGGGATTCAGTGTTATCAAATAAAATAGCGGAAAAAAAGATTAATCCACTGTAATGAATACATTGAAGTGGGGTATGCTCACAAACATTGGAAAATCTAGAAAATAATGCATGGATACAAATCAGTAATACTTCTAATAAAGATCTAGTCACTTGAAATGTCTTTCGCAAGCCCGCAGAGGGGTATTAAATTCATTATCCAGTACCTGAGACATTTACATAATCTCTGTGGTTGCTCAATCATTGTGACGAAGAGACTCAGAACGTAACTCTGAAAGTGCGCTCTCTGACCATTGGTCATGGGTGAGTGTATCACCGGTCTAGTCCATAATTGGTTTATTAGGCCTTAGTAAGTTCTTCAGGGCTGGTAGAGTGGGAGAATGGTTTATCAGGTTATGGGCCTCTGTTATCCTTCAAAATGAAACATCCAAAAGAATCAAGTTACCTGCCTTCAAGGGCAAGAGAAAAATACTCCGTCTGAACATGCTGTGCTATTGAAGTTAAAAATCATACAATTTCCGTACACCTTCCCCCTTGGGAAGAGTCTAATCTGAGCTTTAGGTGAGACTTTTACCATGGTGGTCAGCAAAACCTACACTCAGGTTAGCTTAAACACAATTCACAAGTTATTGACGTATAAAGTTATTGAATATACTATTGGCTGCTGCTGAAATATTTAATTATATTGAATTCCATTAAAATGATTGGGTACTTGAACTTATCACATTGATTACCTATTCCTTATTCTACTGATTATAATTCTCAATTACTTTTATTTAATTCCTACAACTAATACATTTAATTCAATATTGATATTACTAACTATACATTTTAAAACAATACACCATACAAAATAGTCAAAATATTTATCTCCGTTCGAAACGAGAAAAAACTAATATCTGGTCGGGATCAATGGAATGTCTCTGTAGTGTAGATGAATGAGGTCTCTCAAACACTACAGTGTCATCATCATTAAGATCATTGTTTATTTCATTACGACCTCTAATACGAGATTGTCTATACCAGTTGATTGATTTTTACTTGTAGTTCTTACACAAATTTGATTACAAAATTTACCTCTGGTATTCTGTAGAAAGTATTTAAAATAGTTTCAAAGACAGCTACAATGTCTCCAAATACAATATATTATGATGCAAAATATTAGAACCACACAAACAAACAATAAGATCAAATAATGTGACAAGGCATCGTGAAGGCTTTCCCCCATTGTTGTCCAATTTCGTTTTAAATTTGATCAATTTTAAATCCTGAAACACGTAAATCATGAAAATTTTTGACAATATTTTCCATTTGTAAATTTAACTTTAATACTGAGAGATTACGTTGTTTCTTTATTGAAGATGCAACACTTCTAAATTGAGACCAGGAACAATATCTGGACTTAAAACAGTAGTTCTTATCGTTTGTTCCGATTTGATTAAAATAATCAAACCATATCCCATGCATCTCTGAAAGAAACGTAGTTTACCAGTTCCTGCAAAAACTGCATCGGTATGTTGATTTTCACCACATAAAATCGTCATTCCTTCATCTTTAGGATTGACGAATAACCATTCATTATTATTTATTTTAGTAAACAAACATCCATTTAAAGAGACCAATTTTCTTGTACAGTCGCTGGGGACTATTCTGACTGGATGTAATAATATATACGCATATCAAGGGTTTTCATAGGGAGCTGATAGCACAAAATTTTGTTTACATATACTAAGATCAGATGCAAAATAGCTAAAACAAATTGCTTTAAATATTTAGGAGAATGGATAACTAGCGACACAAAATAAAAGACGGGGATAGTAACTAGAATACATAAAATTGGTAGAGCATTTCATATGACAAAGAACGCATATAACAGAAAATCCTTATCATGGAACACAAAAGTAAGGCACTATCAAGCAGTGGTTAGACCAGAAACGTTATATTAGGCAGAAACGCTTAAGCTAACAAGATATGGGTATCTTGAAAAACTGGAAAAATATAAAGAAGAATCTTGGAAAAAATACTGTGATCTGAACGTAATAGTAATGCTGAATACAAATTAAGACCAAACCGAGAACTATACTAGCAAATAGAAAAATTAACAGTTATAATGAGGAAAAGAAAACTGCAATTTTACAGGTACATATACAGAATGGATAATAATAGACTAACGAAACATACCTTCACCTTACTAAACAAATACAAATCCAAACCCACATGGTTCACTGAAACTGAAAAGGACATGAAAAACGCTAGAGTGAAAACAGATATAATAGATAACAGAACAATTTTTAGAGAAGTGATTCAAAAGGCAGGTTTTTAGGAAAGACAGAAATACATCAAGTGAAGAAAATGGACCCAGGAAGAAAAGGAACAACACTCTCAAAGAATGAAGGAAGTTTGGAAGCAAAGAAAATTAAATACAAAGAACCATAGCCAAACTTGATTTATCGTACCCTCCAAAAGGGTTATTCGGAAGAAGATCAGATGTTGATTGCCTACATTTTAATTCATTATGATTTACTTTAGCATACAATCTGCGATAATCATCAATAATCAAATTGTCTTTTTCTAGCCAGATGAACAAATAATTATAATTATTAGCAACTGCGATTGGCAGTGGAAAAGTTCTGTTAAATTGATTGTTGTTTGTGAGAGGGCTGTTAAGGATATAACTCACGATATGTTAACATAAAAATACATTCAAATTTATCACTTTTAACAAGAGATAGTCATTATCTTCTTTATGTGGTAAAGGAAAACATTTATCTTTCATATCATCCCTGATTAAATTTAGATGGTTAACAACTTGTCATGTATTAATGATAAGTGGTTACAGACAGGGCCGGCGCTACGATTCTCGGGCCACGGGTAAGCGATCTTAGGCCCCCTCCCACCCCGAAAATATTTTTACTTTACACTTAGGTTTTTTTTTTTTTGATAACTCGGATAATTTTAATACAAAAATATTTAAAATTATTGGTGCAGATTTTAAAATTTGTGTTTGATTTCTATTTATTTAGGCATCCAGGCCGGCGGGCCCCCCTTTGGTGGCTCGGGCCCCGGGTACTTTTGCCCTGCTTAACCCCCCCTAACGCCGGCCCTGGTTACAGAATTCGTTACTGCAGATTTTGCAATGGCAGAAATGAATAAATCGTATTGTCTTTGCAATTCAAAAATAATGGATAAAGATCTTATAAGGTGTTCATATGTCATGATAAAAATGGCCAATTTTCGAATGGAATGGTCGGTGTGATTCGAAAGTTCTTGTACATAATTTTGTATCATTTTCATCCCAGAAACGAAAATATCTTTCGGTTCACACCGGATAAGGTATAATTTATTATAGTCAAAGATTTTTTTAACTACAGTCAACTGAAAAGCAAAGTTAAATTTTAGAAAGGTGTACTGTTGTAATCTCGAGGAAAGAAATATGTGGAGACCACGCAAGAGACCTTCACCACTCATTGAAGTGACGCCGGGCGGAGGAGGAGTTGGGGGGGGGGGGCTAGGGCACATCCATACAGACACGGGGTATATGTACAAAAATCTCAAGGTGACTCTAGGATAAATGTAACGTCGCAATCTGGTGATGGATTTTTATCTAACTCGATAAGACAAATAAAAAATGAAGCATAAAATTTTTTGATATCCTGCGTAGTTTCCGAGATTTTCTGTCTCGAATGTGAGATGTTTTTGGTTGAAATTCAGAAGAAAAAATTAGTCAAATTCAAATTTGATGATGAATTCTTATTTAAAAAGACGAGACAAATAAAAAATAAAGAATAAATATTTACGGTGTCTCGCCTAGTTCACAAGACGTACTGTATCAAAAGCGAGGTGTCTTGAGCTGAAATGCAGAATTTTTTTTTAGCAAAAGTCAAATTTGATGATCGATTCTTATGTAACACGTCGAGACAAATCGAAAATATAGAATAAAATTTTTCGATATCTTGCTTAGGTTTTTGGGTTGATATGCGGCCTGGACCAAAAATTAATTCTGCGAAAGCCACAACGAATTACATGGTGGACATGCAGAATGGATATTTCAGTTTCAGTTTCAGTGCGATAACAGAGCAAACATCGTACATTCCAGGCTTATCACACCACGTGTGTGAGTCCACGTGGTGGTCACCATGAGCGCCTTTGTTTACAAACAAAATGGTAACATGGCTTGTGTTTACTTGTTTTGAATGCGATTTATTCTGCTATCTACAAACTTGAGTGTACTGTAACCTGCTTTAACTGTATTTTAAGGTGTGTTCTAACTCCTGGTTGACTTATTTCCTAAACATTATCTTAATTTAGTCAATTGTATGGCTTTAATCGATTTGCATGAACTGTGAGCCGTATATACCTTCTAACTGAAGTGTTACATTCACGCCAAGTTTCCCAATCACACTAAACTACTATCCAGTTTTTGCGACCTACACCTTCTAAAAGATGGATCTTTCAGCAAAACGTTAGTCCAAATATTAAAGTCTCGTGTTTCTCTGTCTCATCATAATACTGTTCATTTTACTCTTTAAGTCCTTGATTTATCTATCTAGCTTGTTTGTGTAAGGTCTGTAGGATGGCTTTTAATTTATCTTGCAAATTTATCATCTGAGTAATGAACCTATGTAGTATCATTGTGTAGTATTCCTGGTATGTTTGGGATTCTACCAACCATTAGTTCGTGTGGAGAGTAACCTGTGGCGCTATGAATGCTAGTGTTATATACAAAGACAAAAGCAGATAGCCAATCGTCCCATGTTCACTGATTCTTATCAATATAATGCCTCAAGTATTCTGAAAAACCACGATGGGATCGTTCGGTGAAATTACTCTCCGAATGAAAAGCTGTCGTTTGGATCTTCTCGATTTTTAGTAGTTTACAAACACGTTTCAACGTTTTATTTATGAAGCAAGATCTTTGGTCCAATAATGGTTAACCGGGCGCCACAAAACTTAACATTACTTCTATGACTAATGCTCTAGAGACAATATCGGCATCCTGTTTGGAACTGGAATTGTTGCTATAAACTTGGACAATTCATCTGGAATAGTAAAATATATTTATTTCCGCTATTACTCAATGGTAATGGGTCGACAATAACCTTAGTACAACGTTCAAATACATAATCAGGTGTCTTTGTGAGCTCTAAGTGCATTCTTATATGTGGTAGTGTGTGTTTGTTTTTCTGGCAACTATCATATTGCTTAACGTAGTTTTCTATGTAAAACTTCATTCCTGGCCATCGAACGTATCTCCTAATTCGTTCATAAGTTTTTGATAAATATTGGTGCCTGCCTAATTGACTATCATGGTATTCCCTAGATATAGTTGTTTCTCTTTCTAATTTACTGTTAGGAATTCCTACTCATCCGTTTGAATCTGTCCATCATCTGTAGATGTTAATGTTTCTTCTTCTGTGTTCATTCCTTCATCTATGACAGGAACTGTCTGAGTGGACTCTTGTACTTCCCATATTTCCCTAATTCTGCGAAGTGCATACGCAACTGTATTTGATTTTACTTTATGATAAATCACTCATGTTTTAATCGAAATCTCAGTAATCTGGAAGTTGGGTCTTTAACATTCAAAATCTATAGGATTGGTTTATCTTCAGTAGTGACTGTGAAATGTCTTCCAAAAATGTAAGGTATATATTACTTTACTTTCACACGTCACGGGTAACGCATCTTTTTCGGAAATTAAATAATGAGTTTCTGCGTTATTTAATGTTCTGGAAGCATATATTACTGGTTTATCTTATACTAACTGTCCCTGCGAAAACACTACGCCTATCGCGTATTGTGACGCGTCCGTGCAGATGATATATGGAAGAATAGGATCGGATAACCTATAACAGTAGCTGAAGACAATTTGTTCTTCAATAATTTATACAATGTGTGAGTGGAGACTTTCCCGGCGTAGTGATAAAATATAATCTTCACGGGTGTTCAGCCGGATGGTGTCAAAGTAACACGAAGTTTCGACAGCAAGCTCATCTGTCTTCATCAGGTATCGGTGTCTGCTGGCTGTCGTAAGCTAGCTGTCACCGCGTCGACTGACTTAGATCCTCGACGCACCTCCTTATCTACCTGCCCGCGTGGGGCGTCCGACCAATCAGATTGGTGACAGTCAGATTACGACAGCCAGCAGACACCGATACCTGATGAAGACAGCCGAGCTTGCTTTCGAAACGTCGTGTTACTTTGACACCATCCGGCTGAACGAACACCCGCGAAGATTATATTTCAATTTATACAATGGTTAGCTGTCTTACTAAAGTTTTCTATAAAGCGACGATAATAACTCTCAAACCCAAGAAATGTCTTTAACTACTACGTAGTTTGTGGACTTGGATAATTTTGAACTTTTTCAATTTTCTATGTATATGTGAACTTGTGTCCAAGCGAGATTAACCTTTTTTCAAGAATTCACATTTGTTTGGCTGAAGGCGAATATTATGTATTCTTAGTCTAATAAAAATGTCTATTACCCTCTCATTGTGTGCCTTTATATTTGGACCAAAACAGATAATATCATCTAGTTAAACAAAACAACAGGGTCTTTGGGACGTGGCCGGTGAGGAAGCTAACCGCATAGTCATTTTTGAAACATATAATGACCGAGACATGTGATGAACGATGTCAACGGCTGATCAGATACCCTAATAAAAATTTGGTGTTAGCCTTGAGCTAAGTCTAAAGTTGAAAAGTATTTTGCCTTCCCCAAAGAATAAAGGATTTCTGAAATTAGACGAATTTAGTAAACGGTTCCTACAGTGATTCCATTTAGTTTACGAAAGTCTGACACAATTCAGTAACGTTATTGACTACAGGCATCCAGTTTGTTATGTAGAATAAGTATGGGAAAATTCCAAGTACTAGTGTATGGAACAATGATTTCATTCTCAAGCATCTGATCAATTTATTGGCTTAGAAAGGGCTTCATGGTATCTGGAATTGGCTTGTGTCCACTAAGAATAAATTTGACGCATAGCAGTTTTTAACGATTACTCATGCTAAGGAGATAACAAAAAACAAAATTATTTATTATAAAAGATAAAGATTATTATTATTATTTGGAAATAAATTCAATATCAGGCATTCCGTCACGTGGCCGCGGAAGCATTACGTCACACCTCGCTAGACGCCAAAGTTGTTATTGACGTTTTCGTGCAACAGAACAAGTTACTTGGTAAATTATTCGTTTGTGGGAACTTTTGTCACATTAATACAGTTATTCTCAGTTACTTGCTGAAACACGAGCATAATTCGCTATGGAACCAGGATTCAGCAAAGCAAACAGTAGCAATTTGCACAAAATTGACGCCGTAGCACTTGGCAGATTTTTCGCGTCAAACATCGACTTTTGCTCAAAGGAATTTCGGAATGTTAAAACTTCGATGTAAGTATACATAAGTGTCAATTATACATTATAGGATTAAATAGCATTATTTCAGTTTTGTAAACAAGACATACGTTTTATAAATTAATTAATAATGGTATGAGGTTACATTTGCGAAGTATAAGCAAGTGTTAAATAGCTAAACCAGAACGAAAACCTAAGCGAAATACTACACACATTCCTAAAGACATATTATTTCATAAAACATATATGTAAAATTATAGACCACGTAATGTAGCATTAATTCGGCACTGAATTTGTCATTACAGATATATGTTACCTTTCAGTACCAGGTATGTTGCTATATCTCAGACGTCAAAATCGGCAAGGAATTTTGTTAGCATTCTTCACCAAATAAGATATTGCCAGGAAAAACGAGAAACACAGATTTGTAGAAATAATCTAAGTTACAATCCCGCACACAGCTTCAGTGACGTTGTTATACAGAGACAATTTGTTATATGCCGCAACCAACAATTGTTCATTACAGCGAGTGTAATATACATTGTTCATCTGAGAATACGATTGCCAATGCAATCTAACAAAACAACTTAGATAACTGTCTTTATTTTCGTACGAACCAAAGTACATATTCACCACTGCCATGAAGGCATAACTTTACAGCTTGGTCTAGGCCTCATTTCCACGTTAACACTAACTCACTTTCTTTTGGTACGAATCAAAAATACATATGCCATGGATATATAATTTTACTGCTTGGTCCAGAATGTACTTTCACGTGCAGAAATATGGCCCCATAGCAATCAGCTCCTCCATAAGACGTTGGCCCCAGCGAGCATATTAACACATTATCTCAGTATCTGCATCACCTGATCCATACGAATATAAACATGTCTGTGCAATATGCCTGCCAAAATGAATATTTCGTATCATTACCTGTGTCGTTACTTCTTCTTTACGTTTTATAAGGATGTGGAATGCAGTTTTCTTTGCAACAATAAATCGTAAGATACATCTGCAATGATCAGAAACAGATAATAACGCATATTTATTGCGTGATAACTTGTAACGATCTACCCATATTTCAAACAACTTTATACATATGTCATATATTTGACGGCTCCATTACGAAGCAATGTCTTTAGGAATGTGTAAAGTAAATTTCGGACCGACAGCATATTTTCTTCTTGGGACCCTGGCGTTGCGTCTGAGCCTTTCTTTTTGCTTTTATATACCCCTTTTCTAGAAAAGTATATCCTCAAAAACAGGTGCGGCAAATTTTAAAGCTATGGCACTGTCAATTTCCAGTCTGCTCTATGCTTCATATCAGCCTAACAACATCACCTTTCAACTAAGCTATCTCGAGAAACAAGAAAGATACAAAAAAATATATATATTCTTTTTTTTATTATTTGTTTCGTCGAGCTACATAAGAATCTATCATCAGACTGTGGCACCACGGTAATGATAGTGCTGCCAGAGTGTGTTTATTATATCAAACGTAACACTAAAGATAGATTTTAAATCATGAAACCAAAACAACGTCAACTAATACCTTATTATTTTATCAATACTTGAAAAGTAGTGGATCTGCAAAATTCATCAGTTTTGCTTTAGATTTAGAAATACCGGGTGGTCAGAAATTCACTCATCGGCGGGTAAGGGCAGTGTTCGGGACGTTGCACTAATGAAATAAATACAAAAAGAATCTAGTAAAAGTCGTACCGTTATTGAGTTATTCACAGCTAAAGTTGGCCAATAAGAGCGCTGCGCGGGCGAATTCAAACAGCCTTCCACAGGCGGTGTTGCCAAGCGTACTCGAGGCATGCGACTGCCACAGAAAACGAAAAGAAAAAATCTCTTCGGAAGGGGGGATCGAACCCGCCACCTTCAGGTAGAGAGTTTGCCGTCTTACCGACTACGCTGCCAAGGCACTAGAATTTCCTTGTTTTTAGAAGCCACTAGGGCGGGAAGTCGGTGATGGCGCTAAAGGACCGTGCCAGAAGAAGTCTCGCAGTTGAACGCAACTTACTGATAAAGACACTGTCATCATGCAACGTCATCAATTTTCGTTTGAAGAGTACGCCGATATGCATTTGGCGTTTGGCGCTGCTGGACAAAACAGGGCCGAAGCAGTTAAGATTTACACGACTCAATTTCCTAACTGTGTGATTCCATCGGCCAACACTTTTGTGTTGGTTGACAGAAGGTTGAGGGAGACGGGAAGTATTGTTGTCCACAGGTCCGACGCCGGATGAAATCGGTTCAGGCGGAGTGTAGGATTTGAAGACAATGTCCTGGAAATGATTGCTGATAATCCGAGGACAAGCTCTAGGGTCATTGCCAACGCATTGCAGATACGTCCAGTCTAAGTGATCCCTCAAATTCTCCGTTTAAATGCAGCCTTTCAATAGGGTCATTTTTGTTGTTTTTTAATTACCAGGCCTCACATGCCACTGTTTTGGACGTCCTTCACGACGAAGGGTTACATCCCTTTTACTTTCAAAAGGTTCAAGATTTGGAGGAAGACGATTTTCCACTTCGAGTTCAGTTTTCACAGTGGTACCTGCAGCAATGTAACGACTATCCAAACTTTGAAAGGAAGGTGCTTTGGACAGATGAGGCGTGCTATACCAGGGAGAAGTGTTTTAATAGCCAAAACAGCCATATCTGGGATGTCGAAAATCCGCATGCAATTTTTGTCAAGTCATACAAACACAAATTTAGTGTTAACATTTGGGCGGGTATTTTGAGCGAGTTTATACTAGGCCCTGTTCTACTTCCGCAACGTTTAAATGGCGCTTCTTATTTAGCATTTCATGAAAACGTCCTTCTGTTGTACTTAGAAGACATTACTTTGGCAATTCGTAATGACATGTGGTTTCAATATGACGGCACGCCCCCGCATTTTGCAGTACCGGTACGTCAACACTTAGGTGCATTGTATCCTAACAGGAGGATTGGTCGAGGAGGCCCAATTCACTGGCCAGCTCGGTCACCAGACAACAACCCATTGGATTTTTATCTCTGGGGAGCTGTCAAGGCCATTGATTATGAGACTGAAGTAGAAACAGAGGAAGAACTTTTGGCTAGGATAATTCTAGCTTTTGATGAAATTAGAGAAAGTTACAATTTTGGAAGACTCGCAAATTCAGTAACTCAGCGTTGTCGTGCCGGTATTGCAGTTGAGGGAGGACATTTTGAGCAGTTGCTGTAAAATGTAAGGACACGTATATTTTTGTTATTGTTGTTTATTGGGATACATTTTCACTACAGTTACTGTTGCGGGTTGAAGTTCATTGTAAGTAAATCCCTGTTGGCTTTCAATGTTGGGACTGATAACGTCAATTTGGAATGAAACTACTGTACAGTAATTTGGTTTTGTATCAGTGACAAAAGGGCATTCAATGAGTAACAGCTTGTTTATCTTTTGCGGCTTGCCACGCGTTAGCGAGTTGATACACGTTACCAAAATGTACAACTTGTTTGAATAAGAACAGACTTTTTGCAGCAGAGAGAGTTACGTTACAAACGATAGAATGGGTTTAATGTTCTTTTTTCCAAAAGTTTATTGTTTTTTTTGTTGCAAAATAGTAGCAAGGATATTCGCGTTAATCAATAAAAATGTTGTGATCGAAATCTAGTGAAATACGATTACATGGAAAAAAAGAAGCTTCTTTGCAACGAATAAATTAAGTTTACAGATTTTTTTTTTTTTTTTTTGTGCCAGTAACTAAACGATTTTTGTACAAAAATAAAAAGATTAATCTAGCAAGCAGATCTACTAATTAAAAAACAATTCCCATAAAAAAGAATCCTCTAGCCCCACCACCGACTTCCCGAAAAATGTCGCGGATTACCGATCAATTCCGATTACGAATAAACAGTCCGCCCTAGTGGCTTCTAAAAACAAGGAAATTCTAGTGCCTTGGCAGCGTAGTCGGTAAGACGGCAAACTCTCAACCTGAAGGTTGCGGGTTCGATCCCCCCCTTCCGAAGAGAATTTTTCTTTTCGTTTTCTGTGGCGGTCGCATGCCTCGAGTACGCTTGGCAACACCGCCGGTGGAAGGCTTTTTGAATTCGCCCGCGCAGCGCTCTTATTGGCCAACTTTAGCTGCGAATAACTCAAAAACGGTACGACTTTTACTAGATTTTTTTTGTATTTATTTCGTTAGTGCAACGTCCCGAACACTGCCCTTACCCCCCGATGAGTGAATTTCTGACTCCCCTGTATATAGTGCACAATCACTTACATCAAAATGATCTTCACACAAACAGATACTTGAATCTGCCGATAACCTTTGAGCATCCTCCCTCCTTGCAAGTTTTAACCACTTTTTCCGTATTTGGTCTTTGTTTGTAACATATATAAATAACTTGTTTGGCGTTTTTACTGTTGTACTTTTACGCTGGGGCACTGCACATAACTTATAAAACGAGGAATTCATGTTTAACTAAAGAACACTTGTCACCTGCATTATACATACACGACTGCCTTGTTTAAGTTCGTCAGGTGTGACGTCATTCAAGACGCCATGACAGTTTTTGAGCGTTTTTGCGGTAAATTGATTTTTTAAAAAAAAAAATGCAAAATACATAATGTAAACTTTCGATTTTTTTAAAAAAATAGTACTTTTTTGAGAAATAGAGATAATAAGGTAAAGTTTAACCTATTTTTCAAATTTAGTTAACTAGCCAATTCCATACGATACCTGGTTAATGATTCTTACCGTGTACTTCCGGCTTTAAATTAATTTCATGTGTGACTGTTGGAATGTGCCAACTTATTTCCTGGAAGGTGGAATATATTATTGTATAATAAACGAATTTCTAGAATGTATCGCTTCTCTTATTCATTTAAATGATCTACTCTTAAATTTTCCATTAAAAAACTAGTGCGTGTTCTCCCTACTTTTCTTGCATGCGTCTATTTGTTTGTTTACTTTCTAAAACTTAAATGGCTGCTTGGCCGTCAGCTGAATTATCACGTGCCACTAACATATTCTGCTCTGGGCAATATGGCTTCGCAACTAAGGCTCTACAATAAAATTGAACACTTTCTTCCCAAGTATTAGCATAGATAAAATGCAAGTACCATTTTCTCCTTTGATCAGTGATTCAGGAATGAAAACACCTTGAATAATTTCTTGTTTGTTATTTATAGCCTCCATACAATTTCTGCATTGAACCTGAATACGGTAAAATACGCTCTTCTCTTGGCCCAAACATTACTGTATAATCGTCTGGTAGACGTACAATATCTTTTCCCTTTTGACAACTGCTGTTCAGCTGATTTGAATTATCCTTATTGTGACTTGAATTACTAGCATCTCTTCGATTAGACACTTTTACTGGTTGTGTTTGGGTTTGTTTATCTTCCCGTTGGTTGCTCAGTATGTGTTGTGTAGTGGATTCATTACTATTTTGAACGTTATTCCTGTTTTTGTTGTCACATCTATTCCTCCTGTTTACATTATTTCCTCTTCTTCTACGAGAGTTTTTGTGTGGTACGTCAGTGTTTATGTTGTCCTGTGTTAGAGAACATTTGTCTTGTAATCTTTTTGATCCCCTTGAGACCACGTTCACTAATGTTATCTGGCTCTATCAGTATTGGAAAAGAATGACCACTGATACAGACAGACATGTTTTCATAATTAATTATAGCTTCTATTTGATTAAAAAAAATCTCCAAATTAGCTCTTCCTTGACTATATCTACAGACTCTTCAACCATCTGAAACTTATGCTTAATGGTAAAAACTTGATGGAAAACTATTGTTCCTTTTGTTCTCACGGTGTGTAACATAATTCCCTTCTTTGAGTCGGCCAAATTATCCGCACTGTACAAAACCGGTGTAAAGAACAAAAACACTATCTCCGCCTAGGACAATACAGCAAGTCAGCGAATGCTGAGCTCGTGAACGACCATGTCCGCAGGATAGACTTCAACAATGTTACAATATTGGCTAGGACCTCATTTTTTTGGGATTCAATAGTGAAATAAGCGATTGAAATTAGATAGGCCGATATGTTCAACAGAGAAGGTGGGCTGTATCTTAGTGATGCATGGAAACCAGCCTTGGCAAATCTCCGCAGAGAGCTTAGTAAGTCTATCCAGCTACCAACATAGACGACTTAATATTAGCTTCCGCGTGAAGCGACGAAGAACATTAGCCACCCCCACTGGCAGCTAACCTCCGGGTGCGGTCCGCGCGGTGAGCCGTCAACTGTATAAGGAGGTGTGGTACCTTTGAGAAAGACGCTCCATGATAGAGTTGAAGCTGCTGTCAAGAATCCTTTCGCTACCAAAACATCTGGTTGCGATAAGATAAAGTTTACTTTCACCGCGGCTGAAGACCACACAGCCGCTACAAGTATGCTGCAGGACAGTGTTATCCCAGATTACACGTTCCCTATTGGAGAAGTCCCGCTACTCAAAGTAGTCTTCAGGGGCATCCGAAGAACACCGCCCACCAGTTAACTAAAGGAGGGACTTTGAGAGATGGGCTTTACTGTGCAGACGGTGGCCCAACGTCGCCGTCCTGGCAGTACCATACTAATGCACCAATTACTGGTGATCCTTTCAGACTTCCAAGAAAACAGGTCAATCTTCAGAGTGGACATAATCTTCCGTCTCAAAGTGTAGGTTGAGAAACTTCGAGCAGCGGCTGGACCTCCGCTATGCTATAATTGGTAGTGTTTCTGTCACGTATCTAAAAACTGCAAGATGCCTCCAGTCTGCATCAAGTGCGCAAGCCAACACGATTCTACCAAATACAAATCGCAGAAGGGGAGAAACACCGCCAAGTGTTCCAACTGTGGAGGTTGACATGTGGCCAGTTATTAGGGCTGTCGAGCATTCAAGAGAGCCTTAGAGGACAAACAACAGAACAGGAAAATCCGTCAGACCGTACATCAACAACCAACAGTACGGCACAACAAGACAAGTATTCATTTTCAGGGCACCATGAGAAACCTCCCGCAACGGGGCAAGATCTGTCCTCTATCCGTGAGGTGAAGAAGGCGTTCCAGTCACACCGAAAATTGAAGACAAATACAGGATCTAAGGACGTAGGAGAGAAACAACATCCACCGCTGGGAGTGGATAGCTGCAGTAAAGATCTGGTCACCTCGTCAGGGCGCTCTGCTGATTCGTCCACCACAATTCTTCCCAATGAATCCCACCTTCCCGGTCACCACGTCGCCTCCAATCAGCAAAGGAGCACAGGGGAAACTGCCCGCGAAGCGCAAGACAAACTGGAAAGATTTACAATTATGTTGGAATATGCCCTAAAAATGATGTGTTATGTTACTGAGCAGCTGGAAAAAAATGACCATCACCATAACCAACACTCTTGCTGTCACAAAGTGCTCACATTTTAACCACCATGGGTAAGCAGTCACTGATTTATTCCCTATTATTCTGTACCTCGAATAGTAATAGCATTATCAGCCAACTTCTCGAGTTTAGACAGTTCCTCCGAGAACAAGGCGTCGACGTGTGTCTGGTGTCACAAACTTTCCTGAAACACGGTCGGCGAGCAGCAGTAGTCAACTACTTTTGTAAGAGCCATGACAGACCCACTGCTGTGAGGAAGTCGCGGTTTACATTAAAAACAGCATACCAATCCATGAAATAATTCTATTACCACTTCACCAGAAGGAAACTGTCGGATTCCAAGTGGTTACTGCCAATGGGAAGCTAACCATCATCGCATGCTACCGGTCTCGTCGAAGACAGCTTGAAGAAGCTAACTTCACGGCTCTGGCAGCTATCAGCGGAAAAGTCCTGACTGGCGGTGACCTTAATGCTAAACATTTCCAATGGAACAGTATATACAATATCACTGCGGTACTAGTATAGAGGCCACTGTGAAACAGATGTAACATTTGTGTGTGGGCACCAGAAGATCCCACACACTTCCCGAGTATTGGCAATAGACCCGACGTCCTCCACATTGTTATCACGTATAGCATCCAACGCTACATCGCTACCGCGGTCATAAGCCTACTCTCCTCAGACCACTGTCCAGTTATGGTTGAAACTGGACCCTGGCAGACCCAAGAAGATCTCGCTCCCAACTATCACAACATAAACCGGAGGCGCTACTAAGAGCACCTCCAAGCCTTTTTTGCTGTTCCACCAAATACAGCTATCATAGATGATGCCCTAAAATCCTTCGAAGCAACCACAGCCGCAACTCCAGTCAGGGTACCACTCCACAGCGTTCATCTTATATCTTGGCGCAAATCGGGCACAAACATAGGATTGCGAAAGAGTGGAGGTTAACAAAGAAACCGGCCACTAGGAGACTGCTCAACTGCTTGCAGCAGGAGATTAAAGCCGCCATGACACAACACCGGAACAGGGAGTGGGATGACAGAGTCTCCAAGCTAAGCCCAGAGGGTGGGTCTCTGTGGCTTCAAACAAGAAGACTCACCAGGTGAAGACAGCGACGTCCTCCATTGCACGGTGAAAGAGGCCTTGCAGTCACCCCTTAGGAAAAGGCCTAGGCACTTGTCTTCGTGAAAAATTTCCGGTCTTCACAAGTCAACGTGGACCCCACCCACCTCGCAGCAGTCTACCAACGCCTGAGAATCTTCCTTGACGCTGCAAGACTACCACCAAACAGACGTAATCACCCCCCAGAAGGTTGCAAACTACCTGTAGAAGCTGCACCCGTCCAAAACTCCAGGGCGCAATAAGATTAGCAACCCTCACCTCAGGTATATCTTTAATGTCAGCTTTACCCACGACTGTGAAAATATGTGGTAATAGTTGGTTTACACAAGAACGGGAAGGACACATGCCTACCTCAGAATTACAGACCCATCAGCTTGCTCCTGGCCATCAGCAAATTTTTTGAACGGCTGCTAATCAAACATCTGGCTACGGGCTACCTTCTTCGAGGATGCTGATCTCATTCCAAACCATCAGCTGGGATTTCGTCGTGACCATTCCACTAATCAGCAGTTGAGGCGGGTAACCGAAGCGGTGACCCGCGCTTTTAACCTCAAGCATTACAGAGCTATGTTACTGTTCGACATTTGGCTCACTTAGAGTCTGTGTGGTATTCGGGACTCTTGCTCAAGGTATCCCGGGTTCATACGTGAAGTTACTACAGCCCCATCTCACCGACCGGACCTTCAGCGTCAAGGTGGACAAGGCTTACTCCTCATCAGGGATATCGAGGCAGGAGTTCCTCAGAGCTCTGTTCTCGGAACGGTGCTCTGCTCTCTGTATACAGCTGACGTACCTACCAGCAGCCCACGCCGATAACACCATGTACTTGATCACCAGTCGCAAAAGAGCACTAGCCACCCAGTGACTAAAAGAATTTCTTCAAGTAACTAAAGCCTGGGTAGGAGCTGGTGTATTTATATAAATCCTACCAAGACTGAGGCCATTATGTTAACAAAACAACTTGAGGCCCGTTTACCAACCCTTCTGGACCCCTTACTGCGCCTGTTCGGCAGAGACATTCCAGTGTCCTCCACGGCCCGCTACCTTGGGGTAAGTTTCGATAAGAGACTGAAATGATGTAGCCATATCAATGACGTCTGTAGGAAAGCAAGCGCCAGGCTTCAAAGCCTCTATTCAATACCGAATAAATACAGAAAACTAACCCCTTACACAGAAGTCAAGATATATACTTCACTCGTACGCCCTATCAAGGAATATGCATGTCCTGTGTGGGCTTACGCCACTGACAGGCAAATCAAAAAGCTCCAGATTATACAAAATAGGGCATTAAAGAAAGCCCTCCATCTCCCGAACCGGTTCCCCACCGATGCACCCCATGAGGTCGCCGGTATACCTAAATTGAAGGATAGATTCCGTCAGCTGGCGGAAACATTCTACAATAACGTCAGGAAAAACAACAACTGAAGGGTAATCTCAATAGGTCGTTAGACAATGTTGCCGAAAGACGTTGAAGTCTCAGTCTCCTAACATAATTCTCACTCACAAATAGGATACATGAACAGTCAAGTACTACAACATTTCTGTCCATTGGAGCAAATGTTTTTGAACAAACACTCCACCTGCCTGAAACCTATGGTACTGACGGGGCCATGAGTGAACAGTCTCAGTACCTGCCGGTCAGCCAACAAGTACAGATGTCTCCACTCCTGATGAAGACGATAGAGCTAGTCATCGAAATATCGCGTTTTCAAAACACAATCCGGCGGTACACCCGTGAAGACTTCACCCTTCTTTAGTTGTTTTGCACATTATCTATTGGTCTTCTGCTTCTTTAACGTATTATATTTACTTCTCACCAAAAGCTTCACAATTATTTTTGTAGTATACAAGCTCTATGTTCCTCCTTATTTTTTGTTTCAGGACCAATAATCCTTCTACTGTTCTTACTCCTTCTTTGAACTGTCCAGACTTGTTTTCTAGTATAGCAATGCCTTCCTGCCACAAATTGAATTTCTCCCAAAAAAAAAAAAAAAAAAAAAAAAAAAACCTTCCGAGTTCTGAAATCATCACCTTGTCATAATTATGTCTGTAACCTTGGTTGCTGATTTCCTGAATCCCTTTGTGTCCTAAACAAGTGCCACATGATCATTTATTCCCAATGTCACCTAAGGTCACATATAATTTCCATCTCCATATCTTTATTAAGAAAAAAAGTTCCACATTGTTTCCTCTTGTACTTTTTTCCATCACATGTCTCACTGAGGTATTTGCAAATCTCTGCTGAAATCTCGATTCCCTTTCCATTTAAAAACGGGTACATTTAGATCACTGCCTATTATGATTACTTTCTTTTCACTTATGAAATCAATATTTGAAATCATTTTCTTACCAATTGTCTCATTTCATTAATACATCTTCCCACGTTCCTAAGCAGCTATGACCCTTATATTTTCCCTTCTACCCTTCCAAAAATCTACTCCCCTACAGGGAAACTTGACTGCCTTCCTTTATCCAAGTCTCAACTCGAATACCATTCTGTGATTGATGTATCTCCAATAACCTACCTCAGAGTCTTAAACTTTATTTATTATACTTCTTCAGTTAAAAAAGAAATTAATTTCTCAAGAAAATAGATTGAAAGTTCAAAAATCTCCGCCTATTATAACCATGGAGGAAAGAAATATATGGAGAATATGCAAGGGACCTTCACCACGCATTGAAGTGACGCCAAGCGGAGGAGGAGTGGGGAGGCGTGGCAGCCATATTATTTATCCATACAGACACGGGAATATGTACAAAAACCTCAAGGGGACTCTAGGATAAACGTGACTCCGCAATCTGGTGATGGATTATTATGTAACTCGATGAGAAAAATAAAAAAAGGAAGAATAAAGTTTTTTGATATCCTGCTTAGTTTCCGGGATATTCTGTCTCAAATGTGAGATGTATTTGGATGAAATTCAGAAGAAAAAATTGACGAATTTGATGATGGATTCTTATTTAAAAAGACGAGACAAATAAAATTGTCGATATCTCGCCTAGTTTTCGAGATATACTGCCTCAAATGTGAGGTGTCTTGAGTTGAAATGCAGAAGAAAAATTTTGCAAAAGTCAAATTTGATGATGGATTCTTATGTAACACGACGAAAAAAAAATTGAAAATAATAAATTTTTTGATTTATTATTTAGTTTTCGGGTTATACTGTCTCCAAATTGAGGGGATTGGATTAGGATGTGGCCTCGACCAAAAATAAATTCTGACAAAGCCACAATGAATTGCATGGTGGACATGCAGAACGGATATTTCGGTTTTATTACTACCACTTGTGGTTAGGATGAAATGCTGCAAAGAACAGAATAAAAATAGTTACCGGTACCTTGTTACCATACATCGTATGCTTAATTGGGAAAAGCTTGAAGTAGTTTATACGGTGATACACGTTTTGTCACTAACATGGTTCTCATGAAATTAATAACAGTAATAGATACTTTCTTTGTCCCTTATGGAACAACAAAACCATTCTGGTACAGATTGCATTCAGACCTAACCACAATCTCCATTAAATTGCCGCTACAGAATAAAACTATGAAGACACACACGCGTATTTGAGTCGGAAACTGCATTTGGGGTAACATCGTTTGCTTTATCAAGATTCCTTGATTGCATAGCATAATTTAACAAATTTAATTTCATCATACACTGTGAGTATAAACTGCAACGTGACCAAAGAAAGTGCAATACTAAATTCATTGAATCGTGATGTAAAAACCCCCCCGTTAAATCCCATTATCAACACTCGTTAAAAAGTAATTATGTTCAAAATAGCAGGGTATGCTAATTTTCTAAACTACACCAACAAAAATTTGAGAACAAAGTTATTCTATTGAGAGCTATGACTAAATATTTATAGACAGGCACTAAACTTGCTAGTACCTACTGCACACTTCAAGAACTCTAATGACAATGCAACTTACTTATGAAACATATTCCAGGTTCTTTACTATCTGGTCTATTTGTGCAACCGTATGCAGCACAATATGGCATTATAAAAAACTTAGACACATTAGAAAATGAAGTAATAACAGCATCAAAAAAAATGTAAACGTAGCAAAAGTGCGGATACGTAATATGGCCGCCGCCACGCATGCGCAGTATCAGCCGAGAGTTTAGAGGCGGCGTCACAGAATAAGCGGTATTTCGTCTCCATATATTTCTTTTCTCCATGGTAATAACTGTATTGGTTACCTTCATTTGTAATCAAGTGGTGTGTGTATGAGGTTTTCAAATGGCATCACGCAAAAACTGCTACAGCAATTTGAATTGTGTTTTCAAATTTTCAGAACTTATGGTCCAGATTAAAATCTGCGAAAATGCCTTATGACTCTGTGTGACCGAAAAATGAAACAATAAATAATAATCATTTCGAGACGGGACAAATATGCGCCCCAGATCACTGTGTACTTCAGACGAGCACTCCTCTCAAGAAATCACATTACTACAGTGTTTTATCGTTTATTATTTACTTCTTCAGTTTTCTAAATTGTAATAACTTAAAATAAACGCAATATATGAGCCAAATAATAATAAGTAATAATTAATTTACTAAAAATCTTTGTGCTTGAAGAGCTACTCGCCTAAGATGATTCTAGTATTCTATGGATTATGTTGTTTTTTGACTTTGATCATTTACTTCTGCAGTTTTAAAAAATATATTAAATTAAATAACTGGAATACGTTAATCAAACCACTATGTCATTAACACTTTCATACATGTAATTAAATTGTAATTTTTAATTCACTATAAACATCTACGTGCTTCATATCGAAATTAAAAACTAACAGCATTTTGCTGTTTTATTATGTACTAGCGGTTACCCACGTCTTCGTCCGGTTTAACGTGTGTTGTAATCTTTCTGTTCAAAGATCAGCACATAAATTTCTCATTTCGGAACGAAAATATGCTTCGGACGACTTAAGCCGACTCTGACATCACTGTCAGAATTCGGTATAGCAATCACATTCTTCACTCCAAATCCACTGTACACCAAGGAGTCATTCTGATCTAGGCTGCATTTCAACCTAACCACAAACATGGTACAGCTCCTTGAAAATCAACTTTTTTTTTTTTTGAAATTTGATCTTTAGCAAATTTTATGACATATATTACGAACCGAATTACTATGAGATACATGAAGTGTCATAATATTTCATGCCCGCAATTAAAGACATCAGCTGGTGAACTTTAAATTTTAAGACTATTATTATAGATCTTTTGATACAAATTTGATATAACCTGATATTTTTTTGCTGTCGTCAGTTTTCGACTGATTTGATGTAATCCTCCATCCCTTCCTATCCTGTGCTAACCTCTTCAATTCTATATACCTCTTACAACCCACGTCCTCAATTATCTGCTTCATATTTTCTAATCTTTGTCTTCCTCTATAGTTCTTACCTTCGACTGTTCCCTCCACTAACAAATTAACCAATCCATCATGTCTCAGAATATGACCTACCAGACTGTCTCTTCTGTAAGCTTCTTGCACAAACATCTTTTCTCACCCATCATTTCCAAAACTCGTTGATTTGTTACTTTGTCAGTCCACTGTAGCACCACTTTTCAAATGCTTCAATTTTATTTCCGGTATTCCTAAAGTCCATGTTTCGCTACCATAAAGTGCTGTGCTCCACACAAAGAGTTTTAAAAAGTTCTTTCTAATTCCTAGATCAATATGTGAAACTAGAAGGTTTCTCTTTTTCATGAAGGCTCTTTTTGCTAGTGTTGTTCTGCTTTTAACATCATTCCTGCTTCGGCCATCGGTTGTAATTTTGCTTCCTAAGGGACAGAACTTACTTACTTCTCCTATTGCATCCGATCCTATTTTTATATTTAATACACTAGTATTGGTATCATTTCTGCTACATTTAATCACTTTTGTCTTACTTTGATTTATATTCAGTCCAAAATCTTCCTTCAGTATTTTGTTCATGCCATTCAGTAACTTTTCAATATCCTCAGCCCTCTCTGCTAACAAGACAATGTCATCAGCAAATCGTAGCATTCTGATTTTTTCTCCCTGAAAACTTATGCCACATTTAAATTTTTCTTTGACTTTCTTCATTGCTTCTTCTACATACAAGTTGAATATTAACGGGGATAGACTACAGCCTTGTCTCACACCCTTTTTAACTGATGCATGTCTCTCATGATTCTCTACTTTTATTATAGCCACCTGATTCTTATATAGTTTATAGATTATTCTTCTATCTCGATACTTTAGAACTGACTTCTTTAATATTCCGAACATCTTGTCCCACCTAACATTATCAAAAGCTTTTTCTAAATCAACAAATGCCATGAAAGTATCTTTGTATTTCTTGATCCGCCCTGCAATATTAATCTTAAAGACAGAATTGTTTCCCTTGTACCGCGATTTTTCCTAAACCCAAACTGATCTTCACCTACTATCTCTTCTAAAACCCTTTCCATCCTTCTATATATTATTCTCGTCAGTAATTTTGAAGCCTATGATGTTAGACTAATGGTGCGATAATTCTCACATTTGTCGGCTTGTGCTTTCTTTGGAAGAGTAAAGATGATATTTTTATTAAAAATCAGTTGGAATATCTCCTGTTTCATAACTTTTTGATATCAGCTTGAAAATCTTTCGATTCCTTCCTCTCCTAGGGATTTAAGAAGTTCTGCAGAGATCTCATCAATTCCAACTGCCTTATTTGCTTTCAAGTCATTCAGAGCTTTATTAAATTCTTTCCTCAAAACAGGATCTCCTAAGTCATCAATGTCGACATCGCCTTCCTTTTCCATTACACTATAGTACAAGTCGTCCCCAACATACAGTTTCTCAATGGATACCTTCCATCGGTTAGCTCTATTTTCTGAGCTTTCTATATGCAACACTTTCTTTAGCTACAATCATTACCTTTTCCACTTCTTCACACTTTTCTTGTAGCCATTTTTCTTTTGCTATTTTGCATTTCCTATTTATTTGATTTCTAAATTGCCTGTAATGTTCTCTTCCTGCTTCATCCTGAGCATTTTCGTACCTTCTCCTCTGATCCATCAGCTCCAAAATTTCTTTTGTGATCCCAGGTTTTCGGGCAGCTTGTTCCCTAAACCCTAATTTTTTCTTTACCAGCTTTCATTGTTTCGGTCTTTAATGCTTTCCATTCGTCCTCGGTTGAGCACCTTACAGAGTTACTTCTTAGACCTAAGTCTACAATTTCTGCAAATTTTTCCTCGTGCTGGATTCTTTCAGTTTGTTCACCTGCTTGTACTGCTTCCTTATTCGCTTAAATTTCAGCCTGCACTTCATTATTATCAAATAATGGTATGAGTCTATGTCTGCTCCTGGGTACGCTTTACAGACTAGAACTTGATTCCTGAATCTCTGTTTGACCATGATATAATCTAGCTGATATCTGCCTGTATCCCCATGACGTTTCCAGGTGTATATTCTTCTTGCCTGGTTCTTAAACAGTGTGTTTGCCACTACTAGCTTATATCTTTCACAAAATTCTAGCAACCTGCTTCCTCGCTCATTTCTTTCTCCTAGACCAAAACTTCCTACAGTATTCCCCTCTTTTCCTTCTCCCACTATTGCATTAAAATCACCCATGATTATTAGATTTTCCTCCCACTTCACATATTGGATTAATTCTTCAATTACAGCGTTTATTTTATCTATTTCTTCGTCATCTTCCTGTGACGTTGGCATATACACTTGTACTAATTTGGTTGGAACGGGCTTAGTTTCTAACCTAATCAAAATAATCCTGTCACTAAACTGTACATAATAACTCACCCGTTTCCCTACTCTCTTACTCATTATAAATCCTACATCAGTGATTCCATTGACAGCTTGTGTGCTAATTACCCTGTGTTCCCCAGACCAGAAATCCTGTGCATCCTTCCATTTAATCTCACTAATCCCAACATCATCTAACTTAAGTTGTTCCATCTCCCTTTTTAAGTTTTCTAACCTACCTGGTCTATTCAGACTTCAAACTTTCCACGCTCCGACTCGTAGAATGTTTATATCCATTCTTATCACTCCTCCCTGAGCAGTCCCCACCCGGAGATCCAATTGGGGGATTATTTTACCTCCGGAATATTTTACCCAGGAAGAAGCCATCATGATATATGTAATGTGAGAGGATTACATGTCTTCGGGATACCCTTTGGGTGTTTAATGCAGTGGTTTCCCGTTGCCTTCTGCATCCCCATGCCGTTGATCATTTCTGATTCACTCGCCTTTAGGGGCGGTTTCCAACCCTAAGGGCAGGAGGATGCCCTGAGACGCTGCCCGGTCTTCCTCCCTCCTTTCAGAGGCCGTTGGCAAGAAGTGTGTGACTCCTTATACCGGGAATCTTTCAGACGCCAGAGCCTCGTTTGTACAAACAGGGTTCACCACGTGAAGGAGAGGTTGATATTTGGTTGGAAAAGGCTAGTATAGTCTCTCCCACCACAGACTCCACTAATATTGTCGCTAAAAACTCAGTGCTTGTATCTCTCCTGCATTAATTCATTCACAGTATTGCATATTAGTGACGTCATGAATAGCGATGTAAACTTGACCCACAATTTTCGATTGTGATACCAAAGCAACCGCTAATAATCCGAATAATGACGCTGGCAATATGGCTCTCGTAAAAACGAAGTAAAGTAAATAATGAATACATGTCGAACTACATTTACTATGGCGTCAGTATCACGACAACTGTTAAACAACGTAATTGAAAAATATATTTTAAAATTCTCGTAACTTGCGCTGTACAACGCAATGTCCAGTGTTCATTACTACTCTTAACAGAACTTGTGCTAATATTGCGCGTCAAGTTTACATCGCGATACAATGAATGTGTTATTGCGTGTTATTTAGTCTAGTTGCGGTTTATACTGAAGGTGTTTAATGAAATTAATTGTGGTAATTTATGCTATGCTAATTTGGAATACTGATATAGAAAATATTGTTACTACTTGAAATTTAATTGCGATGTATTTAATGTGTTAATCGTTTGATTTTGTAACGGAAATATAAGCGGAGATAGTGGTTAGGTTGAAATGCTACCTGGACCAGAATTTTATTGTTACAGCGTTAGGCAGGAAGAATTTAGAAATCATAAGTAATAAATAAGATGCTTTCATAAGCGCCGTGTTAGTGATCTACATCTACATCTACATATATACTCTGCAATTCACAAAATTGTGGGTGGCAGAGGGTGCTCAGCACCAAAGCTAATCTTTTTGCTGTGCATTCCAATCCCTAATGGTACGAGGGAAAAAAGAATTCATATAAGAATCAGTCCGGCACCTTATTTCTCTAATTTTATCTTTCCTGTCCTTCCGACTCAAATAGGTTGGTGGAAGAAGTATTTCACTACACTCATGAGTGAAAGTTGGAGTACGCATGTTTTCCAATAAGTTTAAACGAAACGTGTGTCGTCTATCTACCAGAGACTCCCAACCTAATCTACTAATCAGTTCTGTGACGCTTTCATAAGGACTGTAGCAAGCGGTCACGAATCGAGCGGCTCTTCTCTGTACTTTCTCTATACTTTCGATCAATCCCTTACGAAACGGGTCCCAAATGGCACAACAATAATCCAAATGTGGACGCACAAGAGATTTGTACGCTATCTCCTTTGTTTGTTCATTACAATTTTTCAAGATTCTACCTATGAATCGCAGCCTAGAATTTGCTCTACCTACTAAAGAATTAATGTGTATGTCCCATTTCATGTTCCTTTGTACTGTTACTCCCAAATATTTAATAGAATCGACCATATCAATAACTGTTTTGTTTAACTCGTATTTCTGACCAATCGGATTCTTTTTGTTAGTTATGCTCATTGTCTTGCACTTTTTACAGTTTAGAGTAAGTTGCCACTCAGCGAACCAAGCCAAAATAACATCCAGATCACGCTGAATTTCTAAGCAATCGGCCAAAGTTCTTACTTCCCTATAAATAACCGCATCATCAGGAAACAATCTAAAAAGGCTTTTCACTTTGTCTCCGAGATCGTTTATAAAAATTAAGAAAAGAAGTGGTCCTATTACACTTCCTTGAGGTACACCCGATGTAACATCTAGATTAGAAGAACTTTCTCCTTCAACGACAACATACTGCGACCGACCAGTTAGAAAATCCTTTATCCATTCACAAAGCTGATCCGATATACCGTACGCTCGAAGCTTCGCTAAAAGGCGGTTGTGTGGCACAGAGTCAAAGGCTTTCTGGAAATCTAAAAAAATTGCATCTACTTGTGAATCTGTATCGATAACTTTCATTACGTCGTGTGTAAATAGGGCCAGCTGTGTTTCACATGATCTTTTCTTCCGAAATCCATGTTGATTTGTTGTAAGCAAATTATTATAATCTAGAAAATTCATAATGTTCGAGCATATAATATGCTCCATAACTCTACTACAAACAGATGTTATAGATATGGGACGTTAGTTCCCAGGATCACTTCGATCACCTTTTTTGAAAATCGGAGTTACTTGCGCGATTTTCCAGTCTAAAGGTACTTTTCGCTCTTCTAATGATTTACTGAATATATCAGACAGAAATGGCCCGATTTCTGCAGCATACTCTGAAAATACTCTTACTGGAATTCCATCCGGGCCCGGTGCTTTCCCCCACTTCAGGAGCTCTAATTGCTTAACGATACCTGCAGTATCTATTCGTAATGATTCAATCACCGACTCGCCACGGCGTGGGAAAACGGGAATACTATCCTTATGTTCATCTGTAAATTAATTTTTGAATACAGTATTTAGTACGTTAGCTTTATCGCGGCTTTCATTAACCTCGGAACCTTCACGAATTAGTGCTGGAATATTGCTGTTGGTACAATTAACTTTTCGTACATACGACCAAAATTTCTTTGGGTTTTCTGTGAGGCTCTTAGAGAGAGAGTTGGAGTGAAAATCGTTAAAGGCCTCGCGCATTACATTCTTAATACGTCCTCTTAAATCAGCTAAGGTTTCTAAATCGCTGCGACACCCCTTCCTTCTTGAGCGTGCGTGTATTTTCCTTTGTTTTTTGAGTAATCTTTTGACTTCGCATGTATACCACGGTGGATCATCCTCTCCCTTTATTGTCCGCTTTGGTATATGTATTTCCATGCCTTCCCTGACTATATGTATAAAACGATGCCACATCTCTTCAAGGGTGTCCTTTGTTGACTTGAAGTTATGGTATTTATTCCTCAGGTAGGTTCTAAAACCCTCCTTTGAGGCCTTACTGAATTTGTATACAATCCGCCCTTTTTTCCTTTTTCACTCGGTCATTAATTTGATAGTCGCAATTACCGCTTTTGATGATGTCAATTGCGATGTAAACTACTCCCAATATTGTTTCTTTAAATGAAAAGTTTCTAGCTTAGGCCATTAAATATGTGCATTTCAAGTGAAGGAGCTAATAGATACTTACAGAATATTGAACAGTAAGTAAAGTGGTGTTTTGTTATACGTATGCTACAGTTTGTACTGATTCTTAGAAAAATTGTGAATAAAAAAATAAAAAAGAGGATAGTTATCTTCCGTTAATTTCTAAATTTTTGTAAAGATAATATGTAATGTTACAGAGAGTGTATGGTAGCAAAAATGAAGACACTTAGGAAATAAATTAAAACGAGGTGGAATCCAAACCAATACACATTTGTCGTGAACATACAAATAGTCTACAACAATATTTCGCGCTTGACCATTTTGGCACTTTTAGTCAACCAAGTTTTTGTGCTGGGATACTCTTAGTATATTACAATTTTTTGAATCTTTTATTTTTTATATATACTATGAAATATATAACGGACGGAGTTACAGTAGATGCCTTAAATGCCAAACTATTTCATTGTACGCATCTAAAATCATCTCTTTGTGAAATTCTAAAGATTAAGTACAGATTCATGTTTCCTGATCCCGAATTGTGATTTATCAGTTTTAGCTCTTTTTAACTAAACAAACACATGCATATCTTAGAAGGTTCCTGCTTTTATTACTGAAAAATAGTGTTTGCGACTCGTTTGTAAAAAACAAAGAGTAAACTTAGCACTACCGTCTACCAAGTTAGAAACTCTTTGGTATTTACGTAATTATAATTGCCATTTCTAAAGGAACTATTCGTTTTTGTGAAATAAAAACTATCATATGTCACCACGCACATTAAATTGGGTCTAGTCAAAAACTTTGTGAAAGCCATGGATAAAACAGCACAAGGATACATGCACTGGCGAGAGAATTTCGCAAAGATCAGTGAAGCAAAAATAAAGGAAAGAATATTAATAGGACCACAAATTAGAGAGCTAATGGATGATGATAACAATGGTCTACAAAAACAAGAACAAAATTAACTGTTTCTGGAAGATAATGCTCTCCTAAATCCAGATCTAATTTCAGAATTACCGTATCGGCCTCAGTTTTCATTTGATAATGATTTTTATATACGCTCACGTTAGCCTATATATCAAATGGATCTGCGAATAAGACACGCTTACAACAACACCTCCAAATGTAAACATTAAAATATATATGTCAATACAAAAAAGAATCAGAGAAATGAGCAACATAAGATTAAAGGAAAGTAAGAAACACATCTAAAAATGTTTCCTTTGAGATTTTCTGCGATTTTTTGCCACAGGAACGTCTCTTCGTAAAGTCCAGCAGTAGTCGAACAACATCGCCGCACTCCAAATGTCTTGAAAACGCTTTTCCATTTGAGAAATGTCCTGGTGAAATCGATCGCCATGTTCGTCACTAACGGCGCCAAGGTTATCCGGGAAGAACTTCAAATGATCGCTCAAGAAATGTAGTTTTAGTGACATGATGCATCCCAGACGATGGTATGATCTCAATAATTCATGTTCAATATCGCGATAGTTCTCTGCCTTATTATTGCCTGAAAA
This sequence comes from Vandiemenella viatica, assembly GCA_031002005.1. NCBI lineage: Eukaryota > Metazoa > Arthropoda > Insecta > Orthoptera > Morabidae > Vandiemenella > Vandiemenella viatica. The sequence continues at coordinate 28,350,914 of CM061918.1, forward strand.
ATTCTTACAGACACTTGTGAAAGACAGCCAAGCCGCTTTTTCAACATCACCCAAGACATCAAGGAAATTAATCTGACTCTTCTTGACATTTATCTTCCTACTATGCTGACCTACATATTTAGATATTCACCTGATACTTGTTCACAGTCTTCACCTGTTTATATAGCAGATCGTGAATGAAACAATATTAAATGTAACTCTTAATGGAACTATTATTTATTAAAATATTTATATATGTGTAATGAATTTAAATGCGTTCTGCGTCGTGTATTTTATTAATTTTGTCAATTCCACCACTACTTGCAATCTTATACGTTTTCATAAATTATTTTGTAGACCTCATCAGAATCAAAACTTAGAGTGGATTATAAAAATACACCAACAGCATTGCATTGACAAATTATTGGCTGAACTAGCTTGGCTGATACGAAATTAATTGCACTTAATTCTAGACACTAATTTTCCCTACACAGTCGTTTTTTTCCCTTTCCTGTAACCACATACTTTTTCCCTCTACAAATTTCAACTTTAAAATGTTTCACCGCTTTTGGTAAATTTTTCATCAATTCTCCTTGTAACTTAATCCAATCCCTAACCCCCTTACCTACAAAAGACAATCTTCTTACGCCCTTGTGTCTGAAATCGTTGTAGTGAACCAAAGTTTTATAAGAATTTATGGGGATTTACGGAGACATTATAAAGAGCTAGGTCGGTTGCGACAGTTACCGTAAACAATTGAGCCAAAGGGAATGAGCAAACTTGCGGAGCGATGAACTGGATAGTGGGCCGAGTCATTCAGTAGTTTCAGGCAAGCAGCGACGTAATCAAGACAAATCAAGCATGAGATTGGACATCCCCTCCGCTAAAAAAAGGAGTGGGAACGATGAACAAAACCCAAGTGCAACAGACGGAGGGTGGTCGAACTGGGCAGCCACAGCAGCAACTGTCCAGGCTGAGTGTCGTTGGCACCGATCGAATTGCAAGCGGCATTCGAGTCAAAAGATGGGCTGTCTCGAGCAGAGACGGTGGTAGTATCCTTCGACAGATGACACGTCACGGCACTGCAATAAAGACAGTTGGTAATTAACCTGCTCAGACGTCGATAGCTATTTGGGGATGGAGTAGCCTAATGGGAAGTTCAGGGAGGTATGATAGCCTCTGACATTAGTCGCAAGTCAAGAATGGCCTGGCTGGGATGGGGGTATGGTATTTATAGCGGGTTAATAAATGGTTATCATGTACATTAGTGAATAAATGTATATACTTGTACATAATCAGCTGGTGTATTATTGACGCATCTTAACGCTCACATGAAAGTAGGTTCCTACCCACATATAAGTCTCTTCTCGTTTGGGGCAGAGTGAAAAAAATAGTAGCCAGTCCACCACAGAGTAAAGCGTTTCTTCACACATCAGGGTGTGTACCTCGTAGCAGCAGGCAAAATCTAGTTGGACAATAATATCCTGGGCCAGGATATTGTATCTTCTTATTTTCTCCAATTGCCTTCCTTATACTATTTCTTCACCTACTCTATTGTTCTTTAACTAATTTAAATTTATATACTGTTTCCACTAACACATTTCCAAATGAATTTTTTGTGTTGTATTTTCTCGAATACTAATTGTATGTCTATGGAGTCTAACATGAAAATTGAATTAATTTGGCATACATTTTTGAAGGGTTTCAACGCAAAACTATCATTTGAATTTACTTTAGTTATTATTTGCGGTATATGTTTTTACATTAATCAAAAAACGTTATTGCACGGACAGCAAAAATACCAGATATCGTGATGGTTCATTATGTCTCCCCTTATGTTTCTTCTAATATTGAACTACTCTAATCTTTCCCATAATCATCAGGTGTGCCTGATAAAATCCCTTTTCCTTAGTGCAACATCTGTAAAAGCATACATATGAGATTTAGAGGTGACGTTTCTTCCTCCATGTTAGCATGCTTCATAACTTTATTTAACCTAGTTGGTTGTTGCACAGGTACACTTCCACCAAACGTACAATTCTATGCGCAGTATACATAATATTGGCTAGACGTCTAAGGTTTCATATTTTGCTTTCAAGCGGTCAGGTGGAATCACTTCGGGACCGGCTGAAGGACTTTGGCCCTAAGTTCTCCACCCACTACTGTGTACCATTATGTCTCTGACGTCACTTACGGGCGCGAGGTTTGAATATATTTTTTTCTTTAAATTACCATTTTGACAGCTGAGTACGTTCAAACTGCACTTTTTACGTGTCCTAATATTATTTCGAACTATTATAATTAATTACATGCCAAATACTCGTACATTTTAGCAATAAATTTTTTTTCACTGTTTTCTGGAAACCTTATTATTTTTCGCTGTAGATAGATAGATATGTTCACTTTGATCCCATGTGAGAATAATCTCGGGGATGTGGAACAGTACATAAACTTATTAGTAATGTCAATATTACTATATAATTGATAATATTATATATTAACAAGAAGTTAGTTACGACCCATTAGTATAACCAATATTTCCTGTAATCTACAAATACAATCCCGAGTTAGTTAATACTTATTATGTGGAACAGTGTATAAACTTGTTACCAGAATCTAACAACCAGTTATTTTCTTACCAACCAGTTACCACAACTCATAAGCAGTCAATTACTTAAAAACCTGTTAGTATCATAATTTTTTACAGCAGGTTTTGAGTCTATGCTATCCCATGTTAGTTATTATATATGAGTGAAATTTTGTAAACAGTGTAATTACTTCATTTGTCAAAAGTTTCAACAGAAAGAAAAAACCGTATATCATTTTAGTAATTGTAGACAACTTTGTCACCTTCCCCTTCCATACACCATATATACTATTTTATCAGTCATTCTTAGTTACCAAATTCCAAGAAGAAAATTCTTTCACAGAGTAAAATGGATTCTGAAGCAGAAACTCTTTCAGTTTGGACTTAAAGTAGTTGGGTTTTTGTAGATAACATTTAATTTCTGTTGGTAAGACATTGAATAAGGAAGCTCCAGTAAATGTTAACCCTTTCTGTACAATTGACAGTGATTTGTAATCCTTGTGGATATTATATTTATTCCTAGTATTATGGCTATGTATGTCAGCATTAAGATTGAAGTGTTCAGGATTTTCCACTACAAATGATAGAACAGAGTATACATACTGTGCTGGCATTGTTAGTATACCCAGGTTTTTAAATAGATTTCTGCACGACGACTGTGGGCTTGCTCCACAAATAGTTCTTATAGCACGTTTTTGCAATTTAAATACCCTCTGTGCTTGTGACGAGTTTCCCCAGAATGAGATGCCATAAGTGAGCAGGGAATGAAAATATGCAAAATATACTAACTTTCTGGTTTCTATATTAGCTATTCTATATATTACCCTAAGTGAAAATGTTGCAGAATTCAGTTTTTTAAGAAGTTGTTGAATATGCTGTTTCCAGTTCAATTTGTTATCTATACATACCCCAGGAACTTTGTGAAATTACTTTCATTGATTGCTTTTCCTTCTGATATCACATTATAGCTGTCCTTTGTTTTATTTTTTGTAACAAACTGAAGTAACTGTGTCTTTTCTACATTAAGTATTAGTTTGTTGGCATTAAACCACCTGTTAATTTTCTTTATAGCATCATTTGCTGTGTTTTCGAGATTTTGTGCTGATGGGTCTTTCAACGATATGCTGCTATCATCTGCAAAGAGCACCATGTGTTCATTATCACCTAGTATATGTGGGAGATCATTTATATAGATTAAGAACAGCAGAGGGCCAAGAATTGAGCCCTGGGGCACACCACATTTAACTATACCCCATTCTGAGTTAATAACATTTCCTGTATTAGCATCTTTCAATGATACACATTGCTTTCTATTTTCCAGGTAAGATTTAAACCAAAGTCCTGGCTTACCACTAACTCCATAGTGGTCTAATTTACCTAGTAGAATCTCATGATCAACACAGTCAAAAGCTTTAGCAAGATCACAGAATATACCTAGGGAATTTAATTTTTTATGCATTGATTCCAGTATGTTGTTTACAAAAGCAAAAATTGCTGAATCTGTTGAAACGCCTTGTCTAAAACCAAACTGTACTTTACTGAGTAGGTCATTCTTTTGTAGATGTGCATACACCCTTCTGTACATTGCTTTTTCAAAGATTTTTTAATACTATCGGCTTGTTTGACAAATTCTCACATGAATATCATACCCTCTCTGCCATACAGTTTATGATGTCACTTATCGGCAACTGATTTAAATTCTTTTTTCTTTTAATTGCTATTTTGAGAACTGAGGACTTTCGAGTAGCACTTTTTACGTGTCCTAATATTATTTATAGCTATTATAATTAATTATGTATCTAATTATCATATGGTATAAGAATAAATAATTAATTTTTCGTGTTTTTTAAGAAAACACATTTTTTTTCTCGTTGTAAATCGTATTTTGCCCCGTACAACGAATTGTTACACAAATACCACATCCCTCTGCTTTATAGCTCATTACGTCACTTTGCGGTGCTCAATTTAATAGATCCTTTTACGTCATATTACGCTATTACCAAAATTAATTAATTTCTCCCAAAACGATTTATGTAATAATGATTTTGACTATCAATGTGTGTAATAGAAACATATGTGGAATTTCGGTTCGTTTTTCGCCCTCTCTGGTAAAGTTTTTTCTATAAGTGAATCGTTATTACGTAAGGTTGTGTCACATTCACGCAATATTACGTACCATTACATCACGATCACGTAACCTTACGTAATTTTGTGTCATTAATACGTAATATTGCACCAAAACTTGTGTAATTTTTCCCTAGGACCTTCGAACGGCATTTTGGCATGTCTTATTAACATTTTGTACTGTTATAATTCAATAATTGTCTAATTACCATAAAATTTATTTTTAAATATTATTATGTTTTTAATAAAACTAGTTTTTTTGCTGCATCTTGTATATTTTGGGCTCATATGACAAAATTCTTACTCGAAACCCTCCCCCCTCCCCTCTTTCCTTGTACCTTATATCTCATACATTAGTAAATAGTAGTACTGCAGACTACATCGTTATGATACACTATAGTGAATGTCACTCAAAGTTGGAATGCGCCTCAGGCCATAACCGAGTCTTGTCACTTGCACACAGTTTGTACCGCCTAGCCCGTCATTTAACATCCGAATGACATATTCACCACCGCGACTGTTCGTTTTATATTATGTGAGATCATTTTTTCGTATGTATCTAGTGTCTTTTTTTTTTATACCCACTCCAAAATTGTCTTATTATCCTCGGTGGTCACATGTAATGGCATTTTAGGTGAAAATTCGGTGCTATTTAATTGCCATTTATTCCCTCCCAATATCGTCTTCACCAATGTGTTCCTTATACACACCCAGAGCTCGATTTATCTGCTTCATATCTTTCAATGATGTCCAAACAGCTTCTTGTGTCATATCAGTTATAAACTCTGTTCTCTTTTCATTTCTGTATTTCATAATCGCGATATGGGTACAATACTACTCTATCATACTCAAGGAATATAAATAGTGGGGTAGGGTTTTCGTTGAATTAAAATCATAATTTATATTGATAAATGATACAGATTTATGGAAAATTTAAAATACATTTTGATTGCATAATAATATGTTATTCAATACTTGTGGTTTAGGTCAAGTGTGTCATACACATTGATCTTTTCACACTGGTTTATTTGTTTTATATCATACAACATTTACACAATATACAATAATTTTAATTGTCTCTTACATATATACTGATACTATAGCTAAATTACATTACACTGGTGAAGAAACCTCCAACTCTTTGTGCAGCCCTCAAATGTGCTTTCGAATTTTAACAAGCCACAACTGTACAGTTGAATCTCTGAAGATAAATACTTCCATGTTATTATTACACAATATGAGTTTTTTTGGCACAGACCGTACTTTGATTTTGTTTTACTGATACTTATATTCAACCTCAAAGGTATTTTTTTGCAGCAACTCCAATACATTTTCACCAAAGCGACGCATATTTAAAAATTATTTACAGTGCACTGTAAATACTTACAAATTAAGATGCACAGATAAATGGTATATTTTATCTCCAGCCATACATATTTACACACATTCACATGGGTACAGACTTGTGCCCCCATGGTAGGGTTCCTATTCCATCGAGGGTGATATACCGTTTATCATCCATCCTACAGAGGCCCAGTTGGGATACTTGAAGTGTAATTGCTTTGTGAAGATCTGATATTATACTCTGCTGCAGATGGTACTTCGCTGGTTCCCCATAAAGATGATTAAAATAATCCTCCATTTGCAGCTTTCGTGTGATTGTGCCTGCCAGACCCTTGGCCCGTATTGAGTTTTGGTTATATTCTATTAGGAACACGTATATTTTCGACCTTATACCCGCAAACTCCACAATCAGGAAACCATTCGCCTCATCCTTCATATCACCAAAAACCTTCACGATATAGGGTTTGTAGCTATTTAAATGCTAATTGTCTGTATAATGTATTCTTAAGTATCGACGAAGAAGTTAACTGATAGAATTACTTTCAAAGCTATGAATGTTACAAACTGAACTAGATCACAGTTGCCAGTCTGGTTAGCTTCATTAGTATAGATAACAACTTTCAAAGTTTACAGTTACACACAAGAAATTAGTGCACATTTGCAACTTTTTTATTTCATCGTCAAATTTGTTCTTCGCAACAGAAGCAAACTGCCAGACACTTCGTCTACCAAAATTGCAGGTACATTTACTTTTAAAGGTAGGAAAATAGTGAATAATTACATTACATTTAGTCCAGATTAATACTTAAGAAATCACTCGTTGTCTGCCGATCAACATTTCAATACAATTCACACACCATGACTCATCAGCGATACTCTGCGACAATGTATTTACTTCCGAGAGCTTATATTACCAACTTACCGATATCTGTAAATTCTGTTAAATTAAATAAAATTACATTAACGGCATTATGCCTGTTCTATTGCAGGTTCTATATCGAAACGATTGTTGGGTTTATAACCGGACGTGTCGAATTCCTCCCTGTTGCGTTTTATTACTTCATATGGACTGTTCACCATATAGATGAAACTATCTATGTCCATATAAAGCAATTTTGGGCGTATAAACTGCGGAACGGCAAATTCAAAGATAAATCTCAACATCCGCAGTTTAAACACTTCGAGAATACACATCTTGACCTAGACCGGTTTGTTGAAAGTATCCTAACTTTCGCCATTTCCAGTGCCACAAAGTCTTTTGTAAAAATAGATGCTCGCTTAAAGTGTGGTGATGCTACGTATTTACGGGCACCACCAGCTAGTACACAATTCCATGTCGCGGTGTTATCTAATGTTCTCCATTGTTTTTCCGAAAATTGATTGTTCATAAGTTTTAAAAAATCTCAAAAGTTTATTTTGCTAAACGGCGAGAACACGTATTGAGAGATATGTATTCTTCTAACCATGGTGACTGCTTAAAAGAAATGACGCGGTGTATTTTGGTCACCTGCAGCCCAAAGCCAACACATTGTTGGAGGACTCTGTAATGGAGAAACATACCGTAAGTTGTTCTCCAATGTGGTCATCAACTTGGGGAAGGTGGAACCTATGGGGGCTTTGTGATTTGGACATGGTGGCAGGTCCACTAAAAGGCTGTGCTAATCATGGGGAATCGTCAGATCTACCTCCAAAACGAAACAAGACGAGTCGGCTACAACGTTCATGAAATCTATACTAGCAATTTTCTCGGCTAGTAACCGTTGAAACCCTCTAAAGGGCAGATACTCTGACATGACCCAGCCACTCAAATTGTTTACGTAGAAGTACATGATACAATTCTCTGGCGCATCGTACATGTACTCCGTCATGTACCGGTTATTTGCCTTGACGTACCTATGGACGCACTGGCAAATACCTCCGCGAATCCCTCGTTCGAAAAAGAGCAGAATGTCTATATCTGTCAGAAGGTCCAGTTCGGCACGCGTGCTCCTTAACATAGCTTGCCACGAAAGGCCCGGTGCTATAAAGTAGTGAGCGATGTCCAGAATGTATTACCCCAAGCATACTTCCCTAAATTTTTCAAACAGATCCGCAAGTAACCGCACATCTGTCCCCATGTACATACTTGCATATTCACCAATGTTTTTGACACTTGACTTTGGGAGGGTGGTCTCTTTGAGCTTCCTCATCGAATCTATGTATTCGTAAGGGAATACTCCTTTTCGCTTCACTAATTGGAACTTCTCGGGGTCTGTGAAATGCACATGGATAATTTGCATGTCACGCTCCTCAAGGGTTCTAACCAACTTCTCTAATGATGACTGCATGAAAGGGTACGAGTCCAGGAACCGCAATGTGACTGACATACCCTTAACCTTTTTAGAAAACGCGATATAACATTCAGTGTTGATGAGCAGGACCTCCATCCCATCTTTATCGAGGTGTGTTAAAGCCCTAACAATGAAGTTCGCATCATACCAGACAAATTATGGAAATTTATGTATATGTACCTTTGATTCTTGAACTGTAAATTACAGTTATTATGTGCAGCCCTTCTAAATTTACCAGTGATGTGGCAATGATCGCGAATCTTAACGGTCCCCGGTTAAATACCTTCACCACAGATGTGGCATATCATATCACGGTTAAATTCTGCTTCCTCGCCAGCTGTCATTACAAGAGGTGTAACTCCCTTGTAAATTTCATCAACGTCATGGGCCAATTTAATGAGTCGTTCAACTATTAACTTCTCAGGGTTTTCCCCCAAGAATGAGTCGAATCGGTTCAGCCGGTGGCCGTATGCGCAAACGACATGGTATGCCGCTGCAAAAGGGGTGTGTTCCTGGACTGCTGTGGAGTGAGAGGCGTTGGGATGAGGACTGCGCGTGTCAAAGGGTTTCAACAAACATTCGAAGTTCACGTAAACGACGAATGGTACAAGGTGTTGGTGCCCAAAATCCTTAAACTTTAAGGATTTGTCTTCATCGCCGGGTAGATCGACTCTGACAGCGCCAACCCTTGAACAATCAATCTCATGGCACTGTAAGAGATTTTTACCCCAGATGTGCTGCAGACATCTGTCACCAATGTGAACTTGACCTACATGATTTGATATAAATGATCTAACTAACCGCGATAAGTTCTTGATCCAGCAGTAATTGAATTTTCCACTACCATCAGAAATAAACAACATGTTTATGTGTTTATCCCGTTTGTCTTCTATTAGATGGAGGGGTCCGACTACTCTGTGTTTATCTTTACTAATTCGTCCAGACCGAATACATTAATCGATTAGATTGGATCCTGCCTCTCAAATTAGGAAATGTCTGAGAGTTTGACTATTAACTCAATGTTATTGAAATCTGAAGTGTAGTTGGTATGTACTTTTTCATAAGTATTAACTCTTTCAGGTTTTCTGTTTAGCGCCTTTACTTGAGATACAAGAATCGTTCATAGAAAGTATAGCTCATCTTTGTTCTCAACATTGACTACTGCTTTCTTTCTATGGTTATCGAGTGGCAGAGCAACATAGGAAGACCCTCGATGAATGGTTCAAATTTTGAAATGTTAACGTTAAGGGAGATGATTCTAACTAGAGTCTTGGAAATCATTGAATTTTTTCAAGATTACCGGCCTCACACAGACCCCATACCAATCAGACAGTGAAGTACTTATCGTTATCTGACGCATCTTAGTTAAAAAACACACTTGGACGGTTTGTAAATGTTTATCTTTCTGTAATTTAAAGTTGATAATCAATCCAACCTGAACTTTTACGGCCGAGGTGGACGGATTATTGACTATTTCAGGAATTTTATTTTCCAAAAGCTCAAAGCATCCATTGATAAAGTTACTTGGTTCTTTAAAGTTTTCAGAATTTCGAATGGTCTAGAATATATTCTTCTATCAAAAGCACTTAACATGTCTTCAAGGATTAACCCCGTTGCACTCGACTTGCCTAAAACACCGGTTGATGTTGGGATCAGTCTGAAACTGTTTGAAGTTGTAGATGTCCCAGCTCTTAATGGCTGGGTTTGCGTAAATCCCGTCCTGAATAGTGTTGGACTCCATTCTGGAGTAGCAGAGGAGCCCATTTGTAGGTCTGATAATGGAACAACAAAAAGTTATGTAAGAACAGCAAATAAACGCGTTACAAATTAAAAAAATTACGTAGTTATGCTTATGCCAAAAAAAAAAACACACTTTCCAATAGTACTGTTAATCCATATCGGTAGCGGTGGTGGTAGGCCTGCGACTGTAACCCTGACGATGTTGGTACCAGACTCCGTATTGGCTGCCTAATTGAAGTAGTTTTTAGACCTGACAAATAAACAATTTACATAGAAAGTAAATAAAGTAAAACTCACCAACAGTTCTAAGACTCCAGTTTGATGGGTCCATTGACGACACGTCCTGATCAGTCGATAGCCCTGACTCAGTACACGGCAAATTCCACATCGACAGCCGCGTCAATTGTGAAATTTTCGATGGCAAGGCTGTAGAATCTGAAAAAAGAAAGACAAGTTGTATAATAAGGGGATAATTTGACGAGAAAATTATGTAGTAACGTTAAGGATATGTACTTACCACTATCCATTC
>CM061918.1:28362546-28396551 GCA_031002005.1 Vandiemenella viatica
CTGCACTTGTTGGAGAGAGTGATGAGGGGATGTACGAGAGAAGTAAAGGAATTGGGTTACAAAACTTTGGTCAGACCATTGCTCGTAATATGGTAGTGTAGTATGGGACCCTCATTTTACGTATCAAATACAGGAAGTTGGAGAGGGTGCAAAAAATGGCTAGCTAGATTTGTTTCTGGAAATTATCGCAGAATGCAATCAGTGACGGATATGATAAAGGAGCTGGAATGGGATTCATTGCAAGACAGGAGGAGGATGAGGAGGGTCATGGGAGTGTACATGGCATATACTGGAGATGAGGCATGGAAAGATATTGCAATAGGTATGAAAAGTAGTGCATGGAAGTGAAAAGATGACCATGACCACAAGTTGGCTCTCGATTTCAGGCACAAGCGTGTGGGAAGATTCTCTTTTTTGGTAAGGATTTCTGGGATTGGAATGAGTTACCAACTGAAATGATGAATTATTTACCGAAAACTTTGAAAGAATTTAAAGATAAAATTTGTAGAGGGAAAATGTAGGTAGGTGCAGGATAGGGGGAAGATGGGTGTGTAGGGAAATCCGACCGGAGCCTGTGCTCCATTGCAATTAAATAGTAATAATAAAATTGCTAATCTACTTGTGAGAGAAACATGTCTGATTTATGTAAACTTCACCAACATTTCTAGATTTTCATTGGTTGTTAACAAAAATTTGCACGACTCATAGCGGATATACGAATTTTCTGAGCCAGGGCCAAACTTTGAGATTACCGCCCCTTCAGACATCCTTGTCGCCGCCCAGGGAGGATGTGAAGTCAAAAAGGAAGGTTGTCGCCACATAAATTTGTCGCACTTTCAAATATGCTTTTGCCGCCCCCTTCACGTTGCTGCCCGGAGCAAGTGTCCCGGTCCCTCCCCTAGGTCTGGCACTGCTCATGAGTCTACCCTAAACCTAATTTGTAAGGTAACGCTGTATGTGACTGTCTACTCACTAGTCTGTCCTGGCAGTTTGCCCCAGCCGACTAGTCTCCCTCTCCTGCCGAGCAGTTGTACATTTTCATTCTCCGGGACGCAAACTGGCTGCGCGGCCACTGCAAAACAGAATATACATGTAAACAAGTATCTACTTAGTATGTGTCTGTTAAATAATTTTTTAAGGTAAATCATGACACAGAATATAATGTTTGTCAACTAATATCTTTAATCTCGTTCAGTTTAACAGACTTTGTCATTTGCAGGTGCATAATACATTTTTAAAGCCCATTGATCGTTATTAATAGCTCAATGCTGCCCAAAATTTCGTTAACGGGGAATACTGATGTATGCATTAAACTGATCATGTCACAGCTAATACATCACCAACGAAGCGGGGGGGGGGGGGGGACTGTTTGTTCGCTGACATCAAGATACGTATTTTGAATGCGATAATCCGAATAGCGTGAACCATGTTCAACAAAAAATGGGTATTAATTTGTGGACACTTTTATAGTACGTTTCTCAGTTAGCCTATTTCACATCAAAGTTAATCAGACTCTACTTCACTGCCAGGACCAGGCGCTGTGTATTATTCACGATACCGAGCGTGGTGGGTGACCGGCTAACGCTCAGACTTCGCATTCGGGAGGACACCGGTTCGAATGCATCCAGATTAGGGTTTTCCAAAATCACTCCAGGTGAATGCCAGGGTGGTTCCCTTCAAAAAAGCCATGGCCAAATTCCTTCTTGTTCCTTGTCCCCAGTCCTTTCCAGCCTCTAATGACCTCGACAGTCGACAAGGAGTAAAGCCACAAAAAAAGGCCTAAAAAATCTGACCATTGATTTTTGCGCGAAAAAATTGATTGTTTACCCTTTTATACGTAATTTCTCAGCTTTCTAACTTAACATCAAAATTAAACATACTCCGTTTTATTCCCAGGACTAGAACTTTACGTTATTCTAAACCTCCTTCAAAATCCTATAAGTGGTTGTCTATCAAAACAAACAGACACGATCAAGAATTCTTCTCTGGTGTTCTGCACGATAAGTTCTTCTGTCTACAATGCTTCGGCAGCAACCTCCACTGCCTTGATCAGGAGAGATGTCATAATGAAGCTACCACTGCGACGACACAGCACCGACAGGCTTGCCAGTATTGCGTTACTGTTTCCTGGGATGGCATTCATGTCAGATTGTGCAAAATAAAAGTGATATAATTTTTCAGCGGTGGCCAAATTTATTGTCAAAGTGTGTACGTCTGATCCCTACACAATCTGTTGAATCAGTTAAGAAGGAACTTTTTTTTCTACTGCCTCAACGGCGTTTGAACAGACGTGCTACGGTTTGTAGCTTAATCTATGGTTTCACTAGATACTTGTTGGATTTTGATTTCTCTTGCTATACACTTCGGGGGCTATCCGGCTTTGGCCGTAATGGTAACGACCTATATGGAAACTCCTTTGGTATTCTTATTAGTAATATGACTCATATTTCCATTGCCATGCAATGTTATTAGTTACCATCTGTGTAAGAAGCTGGATGATTACTGATTGTCATTTTCGGTTGACACTCTGACATAAGTCATTACAATCATTATGGCAGGTATGGATACAGATGCACTCAAAAATCTTTTTACTGTGCATCGATCAAGCTTTTTAATGCCATACTAATGAGAATAAGATCACTTCCAAATGAAATGTTCAGGAATGCAATAAAAAAAATTACTTATTGATAACTGTTTATATAAAATTCAAGACTTTTATGAAATAGCAGCTAATTTGAAGTAAAACTGGAATCTTGAGCATGGCAGCATCAATAGCAACAGTATTTCTTCAATTGTAAAATGAATCACAGCCAACCTGATTGCAATATTCATTGAATTAATTGTTTACCGGTTTCGACCTGCCTTAAGGGAGTCTTCTGAAGAAGACTCCCTTAAGGCGGGTCGAAATCGGTATACAATAAATTCAATGAATATTGCAACAGGTTGGCTGTGATTCATTTTACAATTTAAAACTGGAATGTTTATAATTCATTGATGTACTAATGTTCAATGTCTTTGTACTGCTACAGATGTTCTTTGTAGTTTATGCAATAAATACATACATACATAGATCCTACTTTCAGTGCAGCTATCGGCAGGAGAATGAGTTGCCATTTGATTGTGAGTTAGTGACTTCCCTTGGTAGTTTGAAACGTTCTCGTGTGCAGCGAAGTCGTGGCTCTTAAGGACCCTGGCTGTTTCTTGGAGAGGTTGACCAACCTTGGGTGGTCCTTGGGTATTATGTTGTCCATTTCAGGGTGTTGATGCCTTCTTGACCTTTGCCCTTTAAGTGATGATTGATGGATTTTTCGCCATTCTGGACAGCCTTTATATCAGACTGCATGCTTACCAACGCAATTTCCACAAGTTGGTTTTGAGTCTCGAGGTCGTGAGCTCTTCTTGACATTATGACTGTCTCCACAGCGGACACAGCGTTCATCTGCTTGGCAATCTTTGGATTTGAAGGATTGGCAACGAAAACATTGGACTTGGATAATAATGGGGTTCTGTTTCTGTTTATTGCTTGCTGCCTTTATTGTAAGCTTCTTCCCGAGCAGAATGGTGATTTGTAGATCCTTCGCGACGGGGAGATCTGCGGAGAGCGAGATTTGATTCGGGCGACTTCCAGAGTCTGGACATGGGAGTAGCTTGACGACCAATACAGTCACTCTCTGCTCCTTGAATCCCTTGGTTACTTCGTCAATTGTTGTGGCTTCGGGTAAACAGTTTAACAACTAGGAGTCGCGATCTGCCTGGAGCTTTGATTGAGCAGTCGATGTCTTGGTTCTCGAGGTGGTGGATGATAGAATCAAGATCAGTCGGATTCGTACAAGCCACCAGTAGCCCAGCTTGTTGAGGCCATATTAGGATTGGGAGCTTGGCTAACTTGTACAGAGCATCGGACAGTAGACCATAGTATCCCAAGTACGAGATGAATAGAAGCTGAACCGGTCCTTCTTGGTGGTTGGTTGTTGTATGATCTTCTGTTTCACTGCTTAGTTGATAGTTATGATCTTTGGGATTTTCTGTTTGGGGGCTTCCTTGTTCGGCCACATAAGTCAGCACTGTGCCCTTATCATTTTTCTGGGCTGCAGGGCTGGGACTTGTTGACTTGGTGAGCCTAGGTCCCTCGAAGCTGTGGGATGATGCTGGTAGTAAGCCACCCCCTCAATTAGGGGATTTTTTTTGTGACGCCACTGAGTGGAACTTTCCACTCGGCCGTCAGCCACGTCTTCCCTCTCTCTCTTTCACTGGCGTGGTTTACAAAGGCTTTTCCACATAACTTCTCCAATTTGCTTGAAACTTTTATATGATGTAGCTCAAAGTTTAAGTGTCAAACTAAGTTATGACCAAAATTTTTCTCAGTGGTGTAGTTTCCTAGTAAAAAAAAATCTGAAAGTGGCAAATCCTAAATTTCCTATTATTCAAAAACTTTTCTAATTCTTTGTTTAAACATCCTACTGATACTATAACTTTTGATGTATAACATAGCTTGGTTCAAAATGTATTTCATAGCAAAAACTTAATTTTCCTCATATGATGCAACAGCTATGAAACTTGTATGTTTAATATCTGTGACAATATGAGTGCTACCGACCATGGAGGAAGGAATAATATGGAGACGACGCAAGAGACCTTTACCACGCATGGGAGTGAAGCAGGCCGGCGGAGGAGTGGGGGAGCATGGCCGGAGTGGTGGGGGCTTGACCGCTTCCCAACAAACACGGGGAATATGTACAAACACCTCAAGGGGACTCTAGGATAAACGTGACGCCGCAATCTGGTGATGGATTATTATGCAACTCGATGAGACAAATAAAAAATGAAGAATAAAATTTTTTGATATCCTGCTTAGTTTTCGAGATATTCTGTCTCAAATGTGAAATGGTTTTGGTTGAAATTCAGAAGAAAAAATTATTCAAAGTCAAATTTTATGATGAATTTTTATTTAAAAAGACGAGACAAATAAAAAATAAAGAGTAAAATTTTTCGATATTTCACCTAGTTCTCGAGATATACTGTCTCAAAAGTGAGGTGTCTTGAGTTGAAATGCAGAAGAAAAATTTCGCAAAAGTCAAATTTAATGATGGATTCTTATGTAACACGACGAAAAAACTCGATAATAAGGAATAAATGTTTTCGATATCTTGCTTAGTTTGGGGGATATACAACATCCAAATTGAGGGGTTTAGGTTTGGATGCAGGCTGGACCAAAAATTAATTCTGTCAAAGCCACAATGATTACGTGGTTGACAGGCAGAATGGATATTTCAGTTTTATTACTACCACTTGTGGTTAGTCTGAAATGTGTCCTAGACAAGAAAAAAAGTAAGAGGACCCACTCTAGGGATGAGCAACCCAGACTGGTACCAGAAATAAAATGTTTATTCAGTCACCTTAATGAACATTCTCTTGATCAAGATGTGTTGTCTAATTTCACAGCCCTACTTATTAGGACAATTGTAAAAAAATTATCTCTCAGTTAGATTTAGATACGGGGGGGGGGGGGGAGGGGGAGAATGTTGTACAAAAAAAAAAGAGACTAAATTAGAAACACATTCCCCAAATTGATTTTGTTCAAAGGCCAATAACTTCTTTATTTATGAAGCCCATTTTTATTTCTGCATGAACCTGTTTCGACATAAATAGATGAGAAAGATTTCAAAATCGGTAAAAATAGGTATAGACGTATTTACAAACAGAAACAAGTCTTATATGAAGCTTTAAAAATAACCTAAGTCAATGGACTGAAATAGCTATTTAAAAAATTAATAAAACTCACAGCTTCTCACATAACAGTTAATTTCATCATCCATTGTCAGTATAATCAGCAACGTGACGAAAGAAATCGTAATAGTAAATTCACTGAATCGCGAAGTAAATCTCATTTTAAACACTCGTTAAAAAATAATGCTAGTCTATTATGTGCAAAATAGCAAGTTTGCTGATTTTCTACACTACACCAAGAAAAATTTGAGAACAAAGTCATCCCATTGAGAGCTATGACTAAATATTTATAGACGTGCTGCAAAGTTTGCGGTGTCTACCGCTCACTTCAACAACGATAATTACAATTCAACTTACTTATGAAATGATATTCCAGGTTCTTTCCTGTCTGGCCTTTTTGTGCAACCCTACGCAACACAAGCTGGCATTTTTAAACACTTATACACAATACTAAATGAAATAATCACTGCATCTACCACAATGTGAACAACTTAATTGTTGGGAAGCGCCATATGGTCGCTGCCGGTGCTGCCACCATGCGGGAGAGTTTAGTGCTTGCTTCACCGATTTAACGTCACTTCTCCTCCATATAATTCCTTCCTCCATGCTACCGACCTTAATATATGTCAAACTTTGACAAATTTAGTTCTCTATCTGATAGTAATGTTATTTTCTCGCTATCGAATTTCCTATGACTCGAGCCCTTTCATAGTATGACGACACTTCACCGCTGCCATTTTCCTGTTTTCTATTTCAATTTTAACTCTCCATTTATGATCTAAATATTACTCTAATCTTTACGAAAATCCCTCTGTGATAACAGTAAAAATTGTACTTTAAACGTACTCTCTTTGCTGTAGCTAGCTGAACTCCGCGGACTTTGAAATATGACAACTGGTTGAAGCCTTTTTCGTCTAAAAAACTATCTTTGGTCCTACCTAAAGACTAATTTTCTCTATAATGTGGCTCGATTTTTTTCTACATCGTATGAGATATAAAACATTGCTATACGTTAAACATTACGGCTGTTAAATTTCATTCAGACCACATGTCTATAATCCTTAATTTCTGGATATTTCCTTAATATAATTTTTTGACTGAAGTGCCAGACCTTATTTGAATCGTAGTTTCATTCTGCAACTCTGAGCATGGGGCGAACCAGAATTCGTTAATAAATACGGAAATTCTATATAATGCGAGTGTTTACTTTTTGTTTCGATCTATCTTTACTTTAAAATATGGTTTTTATCTCTGAAACTACTAGAAAATTGCTTTTGCTGTTGATATGCTATACGCTCGCAGCTCTTTTAACTAATTTTGAAAATATGTTGGCAAAATTAAGGTTATATTACAGATGGAGGCTGAAGAGCAATGATTACAATATGCCAAATCCAATTATAAGATTGCTATAGGAGAAATTTTGGGGTATAATGAACCAAGTAATAAAGTTTATTAACTTAATAGTGATGCAAAATCGACAAATAATTATTGTAGTAGTAGTCTTTGTTAAAGGAAGAAATGTGGGACCATTTTTTTCCTACTTCGGACTTTAGGGAGAGTCCATAAATCACGTAGCTCCATTTTGGCCTCTTGTAAAATCCTCCGTCCCACCACGTAGCCCGGCGTGGTTTTTGCCTCTATCCCCCCCTCCCTCTCGTGGCACGTAACTTTTTTCCCTATTGATTCCACAAGACATTTTATACTTTTTCCTTGTCAGACTACCATAAATTACATACGGAGATAATTAAAAGACACATGCTGTTGAGTGTCCTTTACCTTATTTTAACTGTGACAAATAATACGAATGCTTCCCCCCCTCCTCCCACATAGCCCAGCGTAGATTTCCAGCCAGTCCCCCCCCCCCAACACACACACACTCTCTCTCTCTCTCTCTCTCACTCCCTCCCCCTCCAGGCCGAGCCACGTAGTTTATGGACGCTCCCTTACTATTCGTCGACGAAGAGGCCATCAGAGCAGGAGAGGATAGGAAACTACGAACATAAAGGATTTTGGTCATGGCCTTTAAAAGGAACAGTCTGAACATTTGCCTAGAGTGATTTCGGGAAAATTTGGGAAACCGAAATCTGGATGGCCGAATGGGGATTATTAGATCGGGCATAAGCCGCATAAAGGAAGAGAACATGTTCGACCTCGTTCTAATTATCTTTGGTATTTGCATACACCATCAATTTCCATGATACAGCTAGTGAATATTTCAAAATTTAGCATCCAAAATATCCATCATTCTAATATTATAGGTTTAACATTAATGTATAAAAATTATTAAGTCCAAATGGTACGACTGCCTCTGTTACAAGTATCATCAACATACTGGATACCTTTCAGTTTCCACCCACTTATTGGGTTTGTCTGAAGCATAAGCCTTTCCAGATCTTCTACCCTTCCATCATTCCTTTTCTTCCAGTACTGCCCAGTTTATTACTCTGCGTTGTACTTTTCCTTGTACTCCGTTAACCCATTCGTTCCTTCGTCATACTGGAAGTCTCTTTCAATGTTAAACAGTGTAAGAAAAACTTGAAAATCTGTGGTGAATACCTATGCCTCAATCATCTGCATAAACTAACTTCCTGGATTTTGTAGGCGGTATATTGGCTATACATGAACTGAAAAGGAATGGTACTAGGAACGACCCATTTGGTAAACTGTTGTTTAGTACTCTGGAATCACTTTTATCTTCTCCTTTAGTTACGAGAAGGTTTTTCCAGGGAGTATGTTATCAATGAAGCGAATGGTTGTTCTATATGGAGATGTTTGAATTATTTTACAAATCAGTTCTTCTACAAACTGATTCATATTCAACAGACATGTCTAGGTCTTCGTTTGATATCCTGACATCAACTGATCAACAAAACTCCCTGCTAACGAAACCCAGCTCTTTTGTATCACCTCTATAACCCTCGGGGAAATCTCACTGTCTAACATTCCATACCTTGACCAAGATTTTAGTCCTATAACTCATTGTGGTTTGTGCATTTTTATTAAGTTACCGAACATTGTTACTTTTTTAAATTATTCTCCTGTAGTTCACTACAAACATTCTTATATTTGGATTTTTCACATGTTCAACATTACTATTCACTCTCTTGGTTGCGAGTCCCAATTAAGGACAGTAAAAGGAAGGGAAGTGGGTGTTTACATATTTCTGTGAATTGTGCAAGTAATGTTTTTCTGATGACAAACTAGAGTGTTTGTGAATAATTTTAGGAAGCGTCCCAGCATTTGCAAAAAAGACCATGGAAATCCACCTGAAATGGTAATCAGGACAACCAGCGCGGGATTTTATCTTCGCTCCCCAACTCGAGCACTCGAAATGTTAACGCATATGTCCTGTGGACAGCCAAATAAACCTAACCCGGTAATCCTACCGGGTACATGATACCTACAGCTTGACGGGGTATCCGCACCACGGAAGCGTTTTGGCGTACTTTACACAGAGGTGAAGGATAGTTGAGAGTCTTTGAAAATCCACAGCGAGATAGGGATTAGAACCGGGGACTTGTGGGTCTTGTACACCTCCAGCCACTCTGTCAATGCTTCTTTTTCTTGATTATCGGATGCACCCATCTCAAAATAATAGAAAACGGGGAACCAGGCACAACTGGGTGAGGCTTTACACGGTCAGTTTTCAGGGCAGAGTGGTGCGTGGCCCGACTTATCCCCACCTTTTTGCCCTAACTCGAATGGAATTTCCACTCGACCTCCCTGCCTGGTCTCGCCGCAAAAACGTGACCAGGAGTTCACTTTCCCGATTTCAGGGCCGAAGGGGTGTGGCCACGATTTAGGGAGACCAGGTCGGGTCGTCTAAAGGGGCCTTTAGAAATGGCTGACAGCTCCTCCCTCGTTTTTTTCTTGACCTCTTAAATGTTGTAAAATCGGCGTCCTTTCATGCCCTTTTTAATGCGTGGAAAGAAGAAAAAGTCGCACGGAGCAAGGTCAGGCGAGTAAGGTACGTGGGGCAGCGGAACCATGCCGTTTTTAGCCAAAAACCGCCTGACACCTGTGTGTGCAGGTGCATTGTCGCGGTGGAAGAAACAATCTCCTGTCTGTCAAAAATCGGGTCTTTTTTGACGAACACTGTTGCATAATCTTCTTGGAACTTCCAAGAAAAAATTTGATTGACGGTCTGATACAGGGGAAAACTCTGAATGAACTGCGCCCTTGACATCAAAAAAACAAATGAGTATTGTTTTGATGTTTGATTTGACGACTTTTTTTTTGGAAGGGTGACAATGACCTCTTCCATTGGTTTGACTGATTCTTTATTTCTGGGTCGTAACCATAGCACCATGACCCATCAAGAGTAATCTCTCCGTCGGGGCATCCAGATTTGGGTTTTCCATGGTTTCCCAAATCACTCCAGGCAAATGCCGGGATGCTTCCTTCAAAAGGCCATGGCCGAATTCCTTCCCATTCCTTGTCCCCCATCATTTCCCGTCTCTAAATACCTCGCTATTAAGAGACGTTAAACAGTTAAAAAAAAAAAAAACCAAACGAGTAATGACCTTTGACAGAAAATCTGGATCAATTTCAAGCTGTTGTTTCAAAGCACGATATGTTTCAACTCGACGTTCTTTTTGATTGTCAGTCAGAGCCCGTGGAACAAACTTGGCAGCAACCCTTTTCATGTCCTAATCTTTTGTTAAAATTCACAGAATCGAGCTCCGATATAACCCACTAATCTCTGACAGTTGATCAATTGTCTGTTGCTGGTCTGAAAGCACAAGCTATCGAATTTTTTCAACATTTTCGTTGATTCGGGCAGTTGATGGACGTCCAGAACGAGGTTTGTTATCAATCGACATGTGGCCATTTTTAAACCGAGTGAATCACTCGTCCAGTTGAGTTATCCCATAGCGTCATCTTTGTACACTGTTTTCAACATTAAAACAGTTTCAGCAGTTACTTTACTGAGTAGAATACAAAATTTGACAGGTGCACATTGTTGACTTAAACTTACCATCGTCAAAAACGAAACAATAGCAAAAAAGCGCTAGCAAAAACAATAACTGTAGATTAACAGAATAAGCAGGTTAACAATAGAGGCGACACTGAACTGTCAATGAGTTGTGCTATAAACGCCTAGCGGCAGAAACGTGTACTACACAAGCTCTACCAATAGCAATGCTATTCTGGTTTTTTTTTTTTTTATCTGCTAAAATCTCTCTAACAGCGAAGTCTTTAGAGACGGGTGGTTATTTTTGGGCACTACCTCGTATTTCTTCTGGAAAGGTGTGGTTTATGACAGTCAGACTCAATTTCCTGCCATTGCTTGCCAGAAATGCTATTACGACTATGACATCGCTGACGAGTAGTTCCATAGAAAAAGAGCACCTAACCGTTTAAATGAGAACTGAGACAATACTCACGTGAGTAGTTGAGTTTATCCTTGAGGACGAGCAGTGCTATGTCGTGTCTGAACTCGGTCCTTTGAAACCCAGGATGGACGATGACGTGACTCAAGGGAATATCTTGCACTGGGAAGGCGCACATCTGGGAAGTGCAGTCGGGGTCACCGCGTCCGTCGAACTCGCCTACACGAACCCGCGACCTGCAAAAGTCATTACCTATAACTTACTGCGTTATTGAAGATGAATAGAGGTTTAGATCACTCTTTTCACTACATACATTGATACATTGCCATGTAAATTATTTTTTTGTCCTCATACATGAAAAGTGAGTATTAGCAAAATGCAAATGTCTCCTGTTAACTAGTGTAATCTTTCCGTGGAAAAATCTTCGAAAAACTGTTATTTTAATTTGGCTTACTTTAATAATAATTCAGTGCTTAGACAAAAAGAAATCCCTTTCTGGTCATTTGTAACTAGCCGAAGAACAAATAATACCCAAACGTATCGCCATCTACAGTCTACTTGTTGGGTCTTCAAGCCTATCTACTTTTCTCTCGTCTGCTGAGCAACTCTCGATCACAACTTTGGTTTTGTTCAGACATGTTGCCGCCCGCTTGTGTCTCGCAAATGCGAGCGAATTGTTTCCTTCGTATGATAACAAGTTCTATAATACACTCGGGTACTTTGAGCCCATCCGAGCAGTCAACCTAGACTGTCTATTATAACTCCCCACCATCATTCAACCTTTACCGTATGCCACGGCTTTAACGGTTCGGCTTAAACTGTAGTCATCCAGTGTCTGTTCTCGTCGGCATACCTGTTGAATATAAGCTATTCCAAACGTCTACCAGTTGGACCGAAATTTCGTGCCAGTAGTGGTGTCTGATAAAGTTGGTCAGAGCAAAGTTACGTTATCACATGAAGAATAAGGCATTTTGATCCAAGTATTGATTTATTTACCGATAATCATCAAACAAGGTTTGATTCAGAGATACACTGTATGTTATTGAACTGTTTCTGAGGTGAAAACTACTTGGTTTTCGCAAAATACAGATCATGTCGGTGGCGTATTCTTCTGCGAATCAATATGGCCGAACCTGTTCGACGCCCAGACTGTGTGACCAGCGCCATGGCATGAAGTCGTGATATCACTAATTACGGAGTTCCGCAACGAGCCTGTGACCACTTTACCTTATAAAGTGCTATATTCCATTTCTCATGCAGAGCTTCAAAAACTAATTGAAGTACACATTCATGATGTATATGTGAGTGGTAGAGACCTACACCTCCAGTTTACTACTGATGTGTTCACTGTTATCAATCATTACTTATAACACTTTGTTAACAAATTATGGTAATAAAGTGTTAAGCTAAATCAAATTTAGAGAATGGTTTATGACTTTACGCCTCGTCAACGTCGAGGTCATTAGAGGCGAGGAAGGACTGGTGCAAGGAACGGGAAGGAATTTGTCAATGGCATTTGGAAGGAACCGTTGGCTTGTAGTGATTTCGGGAAGCGATGTAAAATGAAAATCTGGATAACTGGACCGGGTTCCGAAGCCGCGTCCTTCCGAATTCGATGCCAGAACATTAATGCTCGACTTGCACCTTGGTTTAGGAAACTGAAAAGATGCATGTGATTAATGTGGCATCACCAAAATCTGAAGTGATGTATCTACACTAAGATTTATTACTGTCAACAATAAAATAAATAAAGAAAATTCCTCTATTTTTTATTTATTTTACGTATTACTGGACGGTTAAAAACATTTTCAGCGGCACGCACAGGTTTACAAAATATATGTAAGTTTTCTTAATAAATTCATTTGCTTTAGTTCTATCCTAAATCTTCAATATTGGTGCAGACTTTGTTCCACATAATATTCTGGAACTACTGAGTCTTCTTCATTATCTTAACATTACAATGGCAGTATCTTTATTTGTAATTGCAAGCAGAACAGCACTAACTATACTGAAGGTTCACCATTAGTGTTCCAGAGCATACCATGATATTATTTTGTCAGTAATTTATCTGTTAGCTAATTACTTCGACGTGCTGGTGACGATGCAGAGATACAATGCGTGCCGATAGTAATACACATACACAACTAACTATATGAAAACAAAAAATATCATTTCCTGTCTCGAATTCCTGTGTGTTTCTATGCTTATGGCTTTACGCCTCGTTGACGACGTGATAATTAGAGGACTGAAGGCAAGTAACGGATATTCAGTCATGACCTTTTTGAAGCTACCATCCCGGCATTCGCCTGTAATGATTTCGGAAAACAATGGGAAACAAATCTAGATGACCGGGCGGGGTTTCTGGCGTTATTTTCGTAATTATTAATTTACGCCCTTTCTTCTTTATGCATTCATTACGGCTATCTATGATGTTTAGAGACTAAACAACCGAAATTTAAGGAAGGAACCGGTAGATGCCAAATTATTTTTATGAAGTATGACATATCAACGCCTAGTCCGTATTGCTTCTTTGGTGTTTCTCAACATACGTTCAGAATTTTGTTTACTGTTATTGCTTCATGTAATGTTGAAACATAAGAAATTGCACTCGTTTCAGGTCCGATTTAATGCTTTGAAACGGTGAAAATTCCTTTGAAATCTGCTCTGTAGTTGCTAAGTTTTTCTTGAACAGATATACATCGGTAGGTATGGATATAATTAAGATTTTGAGATGTATGTGTAAAATAAAACATTATTTGGATTACTATATTACTTTCATATAGATGAGTAATTACTTCACAGTCTTCTATGAACTTATTATAAAAATAAATGCAAAAATGAAAAAATGAAATTTAAATAACATTAAATAATTAATGAGATGATTGTAGCTGTCTCTTGTTAATTAAAAATTTCTATTTTCGAGGAAAAGTTTAAAACTTAATTCTCAGGTTCTGTTCACTTCAAATCTATTTCTACATTTATTTATTTATTTATTTATTTTTATCGAAAATTAGTGTTAAAAACCAGGCTTTACTCTTATTGGTCGTAACAAAAGGAATAAACAAATTTACACCATTTTTTCGCAGCAGTTAAACCTTTCATTACATTTTAAAAACAGTAAATGTTCAGTAAAAAAACATCACTTAGACACTTACTTTCAGTAACCAATCAACATGATGAGTAGTGAGTGTCTAATAACCAACGATCTGATGGGACTGACCAAACAAGTTGATCACCGCAAACAGTTCTATTCACACCGTCCACATGACGCATATTACGACGTATTAAATAAAAACATCACCACAAACCAAAATCGGCAACAACAGCCCACATTGCGGAAACTGATACGCTGGAATATAGGATAACGTGCGGACAGAATCAACGCACATAGGACTCGGCAACAAGAAGAATTGCACTCCTAGGCAAGATCTTATTTCCCGCAATCAATATATATGAAATTCTTAAATTGTGCAAAATCAGACTTTCCCATACGAAACAAAATACCGTCCTATAGTTACAGGAAACATTATCGTCTGCGTAATTTAAAATGAATCGAAAACTACATTGGTTACGTGAACGTTGCGTATTATGAAACTGTAAAAAAAAAAAAAGAAGTTATAATAGAAAACAAGAATGGCATACGTAAAAAATTGGAAGGATGACAATGACATAATGTTATTTTTGGCTGTGACGAGACTGAATGGCCGCCGAATACTGCATGCAACATACAACAGATGCACGCTCCACCAGGAAGCAGAGAAAATAACGAGCAGAAAGGATAACAGGAGTCTGTGAAGCTCAGTGATACAAATGTTAAGAATTTTGTAAATAATTCAGATATACACTGAAAATCCAAAGGAACTGGAACACCTGCCTAATACCGTGTAGGGCCCCCGCGAGCACGCAGAAGTGCCGCAACACGACGTGGCATGGACTTGACTTATGTCTTAAGTAGTGCTGTAGGGAATTGACACCATGCATCCTGCAGGGCTGTCCTAAAATCCGTAAGAGTACGAGGGGGTGGAGATCTCTTCTGAACGGCACTTTGCAAGGCATCCCAGATATACTCAATAATTTTGATGTCTGGGGAGTTTGGTGGCTAGCAAAGGTGTTTAAACTCAGAAGAGTGTTCCTGAAACAACTCTGTAGCAATTCTGGACGTGTGGGGTGTCGCATTGTCCTGCTGGAATTGCCCAAGTCCATCGGAATGCACAATGGACATGAATGGTTGCAGGTGATCAGCCAGGAAGCGTACGTACGTGTTACCTGCCAGAGTCATATCTAGACGTATCAGGGGTCCCATGTCCCTCCAACTGCACACACCCCACACCATTACAGAGCCTCCACCGGCTTGACAGTCCCCTGCCAACATGCAGGGTCCATGAATTCATGAGGTTGTTTCCATACCCGTACACGTCAATCCGATACAATTGGAAACGAGACTCGTCAGACCAGGCAACATGTTTCTAATCATCAACAGTCCAATGTCGGTGTTGACGTGCCCAGGCGAGGTGTAAAGCTTTGTGTCGTGCACTCAGCAAGGGAACACGAGTGGTCCTTCTGCTCCGAAAGCCCCTATCGATGTTGTTTCGTTGAATGGTTCGCATTCTGACACTTGTTGATGACCCAGGATTGAAATCCGCAACAATTTGCGGAAGGGTTGCATTTCTGTCATATTGAACGATTCTCTTCAGTCGTCGTTGGTCTCATACTTGCAGGATCTTTTTCCGGTCGCAGCGAAGTCGGAGATTTGATGTTTTACCGGACTCCCGATATTCACGGTGCACTAGTGAAATGGTCGTATGGGAAAATCCCCACCTCATCGCTACCTCGGAGATGCTATGTCTCATATCTCGTGCGCCAACTATAACATCACGTTCAAACTCACTTAGCCTAAATCGTGATAACCTGCCATTGTAGCTGCAGTAACTGATCTAACGCCTGCGCCAGACACCTGTAGTCTTATATAGGTGTTGCCGATCGCAGCGCCGTACTCTGAGAATTTACATATCTGTGTGTTTGCATACTCATGTCTATACCAGTTTCTTTGGCTCTTCAGTGTATAATTCATGAAAACACTTATGTATCTTTGATGGTTTTTTAATCAATAAAATGCAATGTTCCTTAAAAAAATTTAAGGTGCTCATTTACTATACTGAATTCCGGCTTCAAATGGAGAAAGGAATTTTTACGGGCTTTGGTTTGATCATATGTGTATGCCAGGATGTCAGTGGTTAGAAATCCAAGTTACATTGTAGGTGCAGCCAGTACAGAGGCGGAATGTGCGGAAAATTGAAACTCTGTCAACAGGTCGTAAGACCACAGGAGTTTTTAATTTAAATATTACATCCTTAGTTGTTCGAGGATGTTGTTCTATGAATGTTGAATCTTCTTCCTTCAACTCAATAAGTCTTTTGGATCCACCGTACCTACCAGTGTAAAAGAAACTGTTATTCTCCTCTACTAGTTTCTATTCACAGAGCAGAAAATATTCTTGAGTTTAGAGGACGGCTTTAATGAGGTTTATAAATTTTATACACTCTTGCATCGTTGCAGCTAAAAGTAATGGCATTGTTATGGAACTCTCTCTGGATGTTACTCGGTCTGGCTTTGATCCTGGGTAAAAGTTCAGTGCGAGCGCCAAACCGAGTTTGATGGATGAGCCGTAACGCGCTGGGTTCGAATCTCGTCTAGCCATCTAGCCATCCACAAGTCGGTTTTCCATAGTTTTGCGAAATCGCCCCAGGCGAATGCCAAGATAGTTCCTTTTAAACTAACATGGCCGAATTCCTTGCCGAACCTTGGCGCCTCTAATGACCTCGACGTCGACGAGATGTATAGTTATATGGAAACAAAAACGACCACCAACCTTTGCGCTTGATCCATCGGTACTCGGCCTCACGCATTTATTCCATTCAATTCAATTTTGATTAAAGCAACTATCAATGTATTCAAATACTTCTTCTGCTGTGTTCTTGTTATCAGGCGTTTGCAAGAAAGAAATTCTTCATGAGTTGTATTGTCAAAATCACGTCATATAATCCACATCAGATTAGCATTATCTAGTCATCTATACTTTTATCAACATGTAAAGAAAAAATTACAGTATTTTAAGTGAGATATGACTGTTTATTCCATGTTACTACCCATTTTAACGATACTACTTTTCACTGTATTACCTGACAGAGCCAGCGAAGTTACTTGGTTCTCCTATTTTTAAATATTTTTCATTATATGGAACTTATAATTTTTTGACAATTTTGTGAGGATAACCAGATGATATTTTACAATGCAATATTTTCTGTTCTAGTGGCTGAGAAATGCAATTCGATGAAAGTTACTTGAATTGAATGTGGGCAAGAACGTCTCTTAAAAATTTTTCAGGGATTCATTTGAGCAATGTAGGATACTATACCCAAAAAAATTTTTCCTCCTCTTTCTGCAACTTCAGCAGCAGTCTTCAAGCTTCATTAGGTAGGAGGGGGATGAAAAGAGTGCTGGATTGTACAATCCAGATTAGATTAGTAATCGTGCCTAGAAAGATACTGGTAGAATTAGGAGGGAACGGATAACCATGCCCATAAGACGCCACTCGATTAATTATTCGACAACGGAGACAATATCCAACTCTGGTACGATTTTATTAAATGCACTCATAACTCTCCCTAAAAAAGGGAATGTGGTTGCATCGAGCGGATGATAAAACTCCTATAAAGTTCAAGCAGAAATTAATGAGCAACTGAATATAACTCACAGCTTGTATCCATCCCGCTCAGCTAAGGCACAGTGGGCGGCTGTGAGGATGGTGGACGGAGATATGATAGAACCGCAGCACGGGTAGATGTATTTCCCACTTTCCACGTCTGCAACACAAAGAATTAATTACATTTCATATCCTAGTTTCTTTTTGTAGTTGCCAAAAACAAACTTTAAAAGCAAATAGATACGTTCATTCGACACAGGTTAAAGCTTTTTTGGTTCACAATTCCGTTTACCGAAAGATGCAAATGTACACCCAAGAAAACCTGTCGGATACGTTTTCAGAGAGATTATTGATGTACAATAAAGACAGAAGGAGCCCCAGGACAGAACCTTGTGGAATGCCATGTTCCAGTTTCGCCAAGTCTGATGAAGGTTCTTTACTGATTTTAGAATCAAAAAGGAAACCTTTTTGCATTCGGCTTTCCATGCATTTACCTGCACTTCCATAAATACCATAGTATTCCATTTTTTTCAAAAGTAATTCATGATTTACATAATAAAATTCTTTTGCTAGATCAGAAAAAATGTATTATTCAGTTCCTGAAATTAGTTATTTTAAACCTTTTTTAGAGATGAACCTTTTTTTAATCCAAACTGTGAAATAGTGAGAATATTATAGTGTTTAGCTTGTTTTATTACTCTAACGGTACATAACTTTTCCAAAATCTTTGAGAATCGTCGAAGTAAAGAAATAGGGTGGTAGTTATCTATATATGTCACTTCACCTTTTTTAACAAAACGTACTCGTTTAGTACGGATGACACGAAACTAAACAATTCCGAATATAAACTGAAAATAATTCAAGGCACGCACACATGGGGAGGCAATTTTTGTGATGCCAGACTACTCTTTTCTACCTGAAGGTACAAAATTAACCTGCAATATTTATCGCCAAATAATTCGACAATTTAATCTTAAATTTCTCATCTTTCCGATTTGAAATCAAAAAGAAATATACTACATTTGTTCCCTTGATTAAGGGCTGTACAATATTCGAAACCCCATCAAAAACCGCATGAATTGCTTTCAACGAAAAATGGATACTAATTCTGGGACAATTTTTTATATTTCTAAGACTTCACATGAAAATTTTACTCGCGGGATTATGAACTGTGTATTATATGGAGCCATAACAAAATCCTGCCCCCACTAATCCATAAGACAGACAGACATACACAAATTTTAAAAATAGTTGAATCATTTTCTGTAACTCATTAATATTGCTCCAAACACATTTTTTGAAAATATTGTAAATGTACAGATTTTTTCCGATAACAGTCTCATTATATTTATAGATCAATTAATTAAGACACTGCGGAAAATGGCCTGTAAAAATATTACATTACTAAAAAATAGATGCAAATGGCTGTATACTGACTGATGAAGCCGACCCTGGCGACCCAGGGCTGTGCGCCGAGTCCCTCCTTGGCTCCATGTACTACAGGCTGGCCACACGACGCCGAGAAGGCTGTGGCTTGCGGTCTCGCCGTCGGCTGTGGAGGCTTTGGTAGCCGTGCGTCCAGAGCTCCCCCTGGGCAGCATACTAGTGGCTCCGTTCCCCGGTAGCCACAAATCAGGCCTGGCAATCTACACAAAAAAAATCATCCTGGGCTACATACTGTATTTGAACTACTCACAAACACTAGCAATAAAATAAACAATTAAATTAATTTTTTCTACTTCGCAATAACATAAATGGGAAGAACATACCAGAGATTCGTCCAGGAATGTCAGATGTCCAGCGAAATAGTGAAAAACTTTTTATTTTCTGAGCCATTTGTTTCGAAATCTTTTCCCTTTTACAGGAGGATCAGCGTAATATTCTCACATCTGGTCTACGCTTATAATCTATGGAGTTTATTCATAATAACCAGATTTACGAGGGACAATCAGTGCCAGAGTTAAAAGAAAGATCAAAGAAATCTCTCGGTCGTAACCGCGATTCGTACGTGGTAAAGTTCTTTTTCCAGTCTGTAATCGGCTACTGCTTCCCGTAATATCGTTTTGTCTTAACCCCTTAAATGGTGGCAGAAGGTTGGTTCAGCTTGGAATTTAGAAGTTCAGGGCCGCATTTAGGATCTGTAGGCCCCTAGGCTATACCTTTGATGCGCGCCCTTTAGGATCTGTGGTGCGCGCACTTTAGGATCTGTAGGTCGAGACACTCTGTTAAGAGGGTATCCAGCCAGCGCGGTGTGTTGGTGTGGGTCAGCCGACAGCTGTCTCTGGAACGGGAGCGCGTCGCCAAGAATTTAGAAGGTAAGAAGGAAATGACTGGCAGGTGAAATAGGTAAGATTTACAACCCAAGTAAAACTTTTTGGAAGTGAATCGAGTGGCAGAGACTTCTTCGGCTATGTGCACCGTGTCTGAAGCGGGTTTCAAGACTTTTTTCTCCAGCCACTGGCCGGGTCTGCTTGGAACAAAAGCCTCTCCAACGCTTCCTGCACATCCATGATCTCTCTTCTTCTACTGTCTGCCAATTTCCTCTTCTTCAACACTCTTTATTACACTTTTCACCCATATGTCTCTTGGTCTTCTTCTGGGTCTCTTCCCTTTCAGCCCCATGTCCAGCATCTTCCGTAGTATCTTCTTCTCTCCCATTCTCCTCACATGACCTTAATTTTCTATTATTTGTTAGTAGTGGTTCCTCTTCGATTATCTCCCGGGTTTTCTCATTCCTTATTCTGTCCCTACTCGTTACTCCTACTGTACTCTTCTGAAATATCATTTCCATAGCTTGTACTTTCCATTTTTCGCTTCCTCCATCGCCCAGGTTACCGATCACATCATTTAATATTGTGGTGAATAGTTATACCAATTTTAAAATAAATTCTTCCGTTTTATACGTAAACATAGTTCGTTTACCCTCCAAGTTCGACTTTACCCCTCGGACTATGTTAGGGATCATTCCCATACTGCTCACATTTGCAGTGTCTTAGATCTTAGGATTCACGTAATAATAGATACAGATGGTGATGGTGACTGGCTGGATCGCCATGTAACATTAACTTGGATCGATGTAGAAGAAGAAAACGAAATTTTTGAGAAGGAAGGGGGAAAAGGAACCAGCTACCCGTAACCTGTCCATAAGGCACTGTTCCCGCAATTTCCTGGAGGGGAAAAGGAAAACCACGGAGTACCACGTCAGAACAGCTGATGGTTGGGTTCGAGCCCATGCGTCTTCCACAGACCGTAGCCCTGAGCTAATCCGGTTGGACATTTGTTTAAGTGACAAAATTACAGTCGAACTGGATCAGTACATCGAATTAGGTCATTTTAGGTTCTAAAAACCGAATTAGGTCATTTTAGGTCATAACATAAAAATTAGGTTATTTTAGGTCCTATTAAATTTATGAATATTATTAGTTTATACAGTAGACGTAAGAGAAAGTTAAAATTTCGAGGATATTAGGTTGGGAACAAAATAGGTTCGAACCTAAGAATCCGGGGCTTATTTATCACTTTTTTTGTAACAAATGAATTCAATAAATGGCGGATCATTTTGTTAATGGGGATTTTGCTGTCAAATTGAAACTTTGTTCAATGTTGACAGGCAAGAATGTTGTTATGTCATTCATGCGGTCATTTCATTTTGGACGTGCTTCGATTAAAGCAAATTGTCAGCGATAATTATTGATAATCATTTATCACATTTTTTGTAACAAATGAATTCAATAAATGGCGGATCATTTTGTTAATGGGGATTTTGCTGTCAAATTGAAACTTTTTTCAGTGTTGACAGGCAAGCATGTTGTTATGTCATTCATGCGGTAATTTCATTTTGGACGTGCTTCGATTAAAGCAAATTGTCAGCGATAATTATTGCTTTGTGTTTATATTTTTAAACATATTGTTGAGAGCATTCATACAAATGGTGAGTCTTGAATTGTTCAAATGTACTATGTATATGTGTGCGTGTACTTTCTCAGTTTTTTAGCAAGCCGTCGGTGTTTCATATCGTTTACAGGCTTTATTTGAATTAAATTGTCAAACGCATTTACACAAACGGTAAGTTTTGAACTGTTGAATTGAATTACATGTATGTAAACATATTGTGTGCATACGGGTGTTTTATTCTTTTGTAACAGATGGAAGCACGTCGATTTAAAAATGAATTATTTAATGACATTTTTATATACATTGACGTATGCAGTCATATATATTTCCATACACACATATACACACATGTATAAATACTGATACACCACTATTAATGTAGCAATTTGTTTTTAATTTGATTTATTCTTTTTTATATGAAGGAAAAATGCCACGAGCCAGAAGAGCAAATATAGGTCGGCGAACGCGTAATGCAAATGATGTGGCATTACTAAGACGATCACAGACTGCAGATGAACGCGCACAAGCTAATGCATCGCAGCGTGAACGTAATGCACGAAATAGATCTGTTGACCCTGTACCTGTACTGAATCTTGCACGGCGATCACGAATACGTCGTGCTGTTTTGGCTGAAATGATGCATGCTGCTTTTAATTACAACAGTCAGATTGATTATAGTATGTACGGATACATTGGAATGATGGACGCAATATGTCCACATTGTGATGCGGCTAACTTTCCAGGTGAAACGCCCGGCATGTGTTGTGCTAATGGCAAAGTGAGATTGCCAGCATGAGAAACTACACCCGAACCATTGTATTCATTTATTTTTGGGACATCTCAAACGTCGAAGCACTTTTTGAGGTCATATTCCAACAATACAATTCAGCATTTCAAATGACTTCTTTTGGTGATACTAAAATTTAGAGATAATTTTATGCCGACGTTTAAGGTAAATACTTCAACGGATTGTCCCATGTTTATATCAATCTGAATCATAAAGTATTCGATAGTTTCAAAAATTCTGATCCAACATCTACCTAAAATTGCATACATGTTACAGATTCAGGGCCAGAGTTATCATCAAGCTGGTTCGTTATTGCCATACCCCGACGCTGATCATCAATTTTTGCAAATTTATTTTATTGGTGATGAAAATTGTGAACTGGAACAACGTTGTGCAATTGTTTCGAATACAGGACGAGAAATTATTCGTGAGCTACAAAGGCTTTTCCATCAGCATTAGTTCAATTGTTCAAAATTGCTCTCGATCGTATGCCATCTGATAATCACAAAATCGTAATAAGGGCTGATGGAACATCTTTTGGAGAACATGCAAGGTGATTCAATGCACCGACAATTGATGAGGTTGCAATTGTAATTCTTGGTGATCAGTTTCAATCCCGTGATATTGTACTTCATCGCAAAAATGAGAAATTGCAACGTGTTTCGGAACTTCATCGTAGTTGCGATACATTACAATACCCAATATTGCATCGGAAAGGTGACGATGGCTACCATATCAATATACCAATGATTGATCCACGAACAGGTAAATAATTGACTTATTTTCAGTGTGTTGACATTTCATTTGTATAATTTTCTAAAGTCACATTTTGCACTTATTTTCAGGTCTACATGTACAGAAAAAAGTTAGTGCCACGAATTTTTATTTGTATCGATTGATGGTTCGTCCACAAAACAAAATTATATCTTGAGATGTGGTAAACTATATCATCAGTACATCGTTGATATGTATGCCAAAATAGAAACTGAACGTCTTAATTTTATTCGTTTCAACCAAGCAAAAATTAAGATCCGAAGAATATATTCATTTGCAAGATGCGATAGCGAATAATGCTAATGTTAATGACATCGGACGTTAACTATATTGCCATCTTCGTATATTGGTAGCCCACGGCATATGAACGAATATGCACAAGACGCAATGTCTTATGTACGAAAATATGGTCGACCGGATCTGTTCATTACATTTACATGTAATCCGCAGTGGGATGACATCAAAAACAATTTATTTGAAGGACAGTCGACAACTGATCGTCATGACATTACAGCACGTGTTTTTTCGGCAAAAATTGAAAGCACTTATGGATTTAATTGTGAAATTATTTGTATTTGGAGAGGTGCGTTGCCATATGTACTCCATCGAATGGCAAAAAAGGGGATTGCCGCACGCACATATATTAATTTGGCTGGTACATAAAATAACTCCGTATCAAATCGATAACGTTATATCAGCTGAAATTTCTGATCAAACTGTTGATCCTGAGTTTTTTTCACGTTGTCGTTAAAAACATGATACATGGTCCGTGCGGTGAACTAAATATGAATTCGCCCATGTATGATTGAAAGTGTTCGAAACGATACCCAAGGCAATTGTCTTCAGACACAATAACGGGCAATGACGGATATCCGTTGTATCGACGTAGATCACCTAATGATAATGGCAAAACGGCAACCATTAGAATGCGTAACCAGGACGTTGAAGTTGATAATCGTTGGGTGGTTCCGTATTGTCCATTATTATCGAAAAATATTCAATGCTCATATAAATGTGGGGTATTGTAATTCAGTCAAATCCATTAAATATATTTGCAAGTATGTAAATAAAGGGAGCAATATGGCTGTTTTCGGTGTTGCTGATGATAATAGAAATGATGAAATTACTCACTATCAATGGGGCACTATATTAGTAGTAATGAAGCTGTCTGGAGGATTATGTCGTTTCCAATGCACGAAAGACATCCTGTGGTTGTTCACTTGGCTGTGCATCTTGAGAATGGCCAACGTGTTTATTTTAATGAAGCAAATGTATTGGAAAGAGCAGCACAACCACCAGCGACTACGTTGACCGCTATTTTCAAATTATGCGAAACTGATACATTTGCGATAAATTTGTTATATTCTGAAGTGCCTCAGTATTACACATGGAATGTGTCTTCGAAAAAATTTCAAAGGCGTAAACAAGGAACAGCAGTCGATGGGCATCCAGGCATTTTCCAAACAGATGCAATTGGGAGAATATATACAGTACATCCAAAACAGGCCCGTAACTACCGCCGGGGCAGCCGGGGCACTGCCCCGGGGCCCCCAAGCCCGAGGGGCCCCATACTGATGGTTAAAAATTATTTTAATATCTAATCTAAGTTCCTATAAAATACCCAGCACCTAGCTAAAAGTTAATAATAAAATAAATCCATCAAAGTGTTAGACGAAATGTTTTTTGCGTGTCCGTTCATATACTCCACACGCTTCGCATGCAAAAGCAGCTCTAGAGCAGACAGCAGAATGTCGAGTCGAATGTGTCATGTCGCAGCAGGTGCAGGTTGGTACGTGCAGTGAGCTAGTGCTAAAATTTGGAGAATGAAAGAAGCTTCAGGCGAAAAGTTCTTGAAAGAATCCTAACTGTGACCTTAACACTTGCAACATGTAATCTCGCATTTCGTGGATCTAGTGAAAAAGTTAGAATGTAGCAACAAACGAAACTTTCTCTGGATAGTTCAGCTCTTGTCAAAATATGACCCAGTACTGCAAGAATTGAATCAGTGTCCGCAAGGGACTGTGAAATACCTCAATCCTAAAATTCAGAACGTACTTATAAGCCTTAGAAATCAAAAATGAAATTATTGTTGAAGTTCAAAACTGCTTGTTTTTTTCAATTGATTTTTGATACCACTCAGGACATTGCTAAAGTTGATCAGTTAAGTGAAGTTTACAGGTATGTAAAAATAGTTAATGATGAAGAAGAGACACCTATTGATATCAAAATATGTGAAACTTTTGTATCCTTTAGGCTTTAGAGAGATAAAAGTTAATTCTGCCAAAGGTCTTGCAGAAGAAATACTTACTTCAGTGGAAGAGAAAAACTTGGATTTGACCAAATGTCGTGGACAAGGCTACGACGGGGCAGCAGTCATGAGTGGTGCATACAGTGGAGTACAGCAGCGTATTAAAGAAAATTCCCCACGCACATACTTTGTGCACTGCGCTGCACGTAACCTTAATTTAGTATTAAAGGATGCTGTGGAAGGAAATCGAGAGGTCTGCCAGTTTTTTTTGAAACCATTAAAAGCGTGTATTGCTTTTTGGTCGTAGTATTTTGCGCTGGCAAGACTTGAAGTCAGTGTACAATATCGAGGCTCAGACTGATTCACTGATTTAGATAGTAACACTGAAAACTCTTAATCCAACTCGCTGGGCTGGTAGACATGAGGTAGGATTTGCACTGAAACATAGGTTTTGTGACGTGATGAAAAGCCTTACCCGCATAATTTTGACTTCCAGGAAAAGCAAGGAAAGAAATGAAGCACAGCAGCTAAAGAAAAAACTTGAAAGTTTTGATTTTGTATTGCTTTTGGTTGGGCAGTGTGAAGGTTTAGAGTCTCTCAACCTCGTATCAAAATCCTTACAATCTGAAACCATGGACCTGTTGTATGCATATGAGTTATTGGGTAATTTCTTCTTCTCTTCGATATCGGCCATCTAAGGACCATGAAAAGTAATCCCGTGCATTCATTTCTATCCTTCTTTTCTTGACTTCCAATAGTTCTTCATCCTCTAACTTTGCTGTTTCCTCCTTTCTTCTGTTCATATATTACTACATTTCCTCTCCTACTTCCCATTGAAATTTTGGATCAATGTCCTAGAAGTTGCTCTATCTTGTACTAAATCTTCTGTTATTCCGATCTCAATCATATCTTTCTTTACTCCTTGGATCCACTGGTTGCCCTTCTTACTCTTGTAAACATGATTGAAAATTGTTTTTGTAAGTCTATTGTTATCCATTCTCATTATGTGACCAAAAAACTGTTCTCCTCTTTCTGATCGTGTCTGACATCCTTTCAATTTCTTCTTGTTTGTATAGATCTTTATTCCTCTGGTGTCTAAATTCACCATTTTCAAGTTTTAGTGGTCCCCAAATTTTTCTCAAGATTTTCCTTTCCCTTTTCTCTCTCTTGTATTTCTCCAGTTTTCATAGAGAACAAGCATTCTGAGGCATACAGTCCTTCTGGTTTGATAAATGTGTTGTTGTGTTTGATTTTAGCTATCCTGGGTAGATTCTTCTTATTGTATGTATCTTTAGTCAGTTGGTATGCTAGTTCTAGTTTTCTTGCTCTTGATATATTTGCTTCCTTATCAAGTCCATTAATGTGAATTCCTTCACCTACATATTTAAATTTATTGACCTTGTTAATTTTTCAGTACTCTGTGTTTAGTACTGTTGGTGAATCCCTAATATTGGTCATGGATTTAGTCTTCTCAAAAGAGATCTCAAGTCCAACTTTTCCTGCTATATCTTTAAGAAGGTTGATTTGTTCGAGTGCGGTTTCTATACTTTCAGAAAGAACCGCTATGTCATCAACGAAGACCAAACAGTTTACCCCAACCCCTTTGTGCTTTGAACCTCATCTTATCTCATGGTGAATTCCCCTTTCCTTGAGTTTCTCTTCCCATACTCTTATTACCTTCTTCAAAATGCAATTGAAAAGAATTGGGAAAAGCCCATCTCCCTGCCTGATACCACTTTTTATTTTAAATTCCTCTGAGATCTCTCCCATAAATTTCACTTTGGAATTTATTCCCGTGAGGGTCTGCCTGATTATGTTGACCGATTTTGAGTCAACACCAAATTCCTGTAAAATGTTCAGTAACGAGACTCTATCTACTGAGTCGTAGACTTTCTTGAAGTCCACATGAACTATAACATAGTTTTTGTTCTTTGGAACCCTGTCTCGTATTACAGTTTTCAGATTTAGAATCCGTTCTACACAGGATCGTCCTTTTCTGAACCCACCTCGGTATTCTCCAATTTGTTTGTTTATTACTGGATCAATTCGGTTTCGAAGAGCTTTTGACAGTATCTTATATGTCACTGCTACCAGGGAAATTCCTCTGTAATTGTTCACATCTGTTTTGTCACCATTCTTGTTCAATGGGTGTATCAGTGCGTTCTTCCATTCGTCAGGAATTTTTTCTGTTCGACAGATTTCCTGCAGTAGGCTATGTTTGTCAATTCCTGCCTTGCTTGACTAACTGCCTCTTTCCACAACTCTGCAGCAATCAGATATTCCCCTGCAGCTTTATTGTTTTTCAGACCTTGGATTATGTCATGGATTTCTTTCTCGTCCGGTGGCTCTGAAGGTTTAATGCTTGCTTGTGACTGACTGAATCTAGTCAGTCTTGAGGTTCTTCACAGTTCAGTAATTTTTCAAAATAACGGGCCAAAATTTTGCAGTTTTCTGGTAATTTATTGTTAAGGATAACCAAAATACGTGGAAGGTTTGAATAACTTGTTTCTGAAGCATCAGATGTTTGTAGTCGATGGGGAATATACAAAGAATTTCGCCAGAACAGACTAAGGAAAGTGAAAAAACACTTTGATTACTTGAGTGAAGAGGAGAGATTAATAGACCCAAAATCTTGTTTCCGAGTCACTGTGTTCTATCCAATGGTAGACACACTTTGTACTCAACTTGAAGGCATGAAAGCTGTTCTTGACACTTATCAAGTAATACAACCTGAATTTTTAGCCAATGCAAGTAAAAGTGATATTCACAAAAAGCAGTTTATTTCGTTAATAAGTTTCCAAATGATGTGAGTCCAGCCTTTCCTTCAAAATATGTTCAGTGAAAAATTCGTTTCAAAACAAACTGGAAAAAAATTAACAGTGTTAGGGAATTTGCTAATTATATAATAGTTGACCACAGTTCGATTTCATCAAGCTACCCAGATGTTGTCACAGCGTGCATCATGTATCTGACTATTCTTCTGACAGTATATAAGGCTGAACGGTTCTTTTCTAAGTTTAAAATGATCAAAAATTACTTAAGAAGTACAATGGTGCAAGAAAGACTCAGCAGCTTAGCTTTGCTTTCAGTTGAGAATGATCGAGCTCAATAAAACAACTTTGACAAAGTAACTGATGAATTCGCTTATTTGAAGTTACGAAACAAATGTTGACGAAATAATCAAATGTAGGTAATCTTTAATCTTTTCAGTCTACACTACTTTCCATGCATCAGTTACTGATTCCTTGTCTTTTACGCAAAGTATGAATTTTAACTAACTTAATTAAAATCCATTGTTACTATATCTTTAAACTACCTTAAACTTTTATTTAGAAAAGTCATATTTTAAATTATCAATTAAAAGTTTTCCACTAGTTAAATCTTATTAAATGTTACTGTTTTAGGTTTTTTTTATGTTAACAACAGTGTGGCAAATATTTTACCATGTATTTTAATATTTATATTATAAATTTTTAATAAACATACACTCTTTTTAGAAATTGTACTTTTGTATTATTAACCTTATTCTTTTTACAACCATACACACTGAATATTTAATTTCCTAAACATTGTATCATAAAAATATTCCATTTAATATTTTTTAATTGTATAAGCTAGATAAATACTTGAACATTTGGCTTAGTGAACCTTTTGTAGATAGTTTTGTTACCATTGCTTGGACCAATCGGTAAAAACTCCCATGCATATAAAAAGAAAGAAATATTGAGGGGCCTCACTATGAAGTTTTGCCCCGGGGCCTCCAAGTTTATAGTTACGGCCCTGCATCCAAACAATGCTGAGTGTTTTTATTTGCGATTGTTATTAGTTAACGTCAATGGCCCAAAATCATTTCAAGAATTGAGAACAGTCAACGGTCATTTGTGTCAAACATATCGTGAAGCATGTCAACTCTTGCATTTGTTGGAGGATGAAATAAATGCCTGTTTTAGTCATCAGTTCTTTGGAGATATGAACAAAAATTGACACTGAACATTAATATGCGTATTCACCTACAAAATGATCCAGCTGCCCATGAGTTTTCAAAACAGTTGTTAGAAATTGGTGATGGCAAAATACAAATCGACAGTACCAACGGATTGATCGCTGTACCAAACAATTTTTGTACAATTGCGCAATCGATAGATGAATTGATTGAATGTGTTTTTCCGAATATTCTTCAGAATTACAGAATTCATGACTGGTTGAGAGAATGCGCCATTTTGGCACTGTAGAACATTCATATCAATGCCATTAATTTTCAAATTCAAGCGAAACTGCCAGGTGTAGTCACGACATATAAATCAATTGACAGTGTTATGAATCAAGATGAGGCAATGAATTATCCAATTGAATTTTTAAATTCATTGGAACCGGCTGGTATGCCACCGCATTGCTTGAATCTGAAAGTTGGTTCTTTGATTATATTATAGCGAAATATTAATCCACCAAAACTGTGTAATGGCACCAGATTGGCAGTGAAAAGTTATTGCCAAATTTGATTGAAGCTACGATCTTAACTGGTAAACCAAAAGGAGAAGTTTGTCTGATACCGCGTATCCCTACGATTCCAACTGATATGCCATTTGAGTTCAAGCGATTACAGTATCCTGTGCGTTTATCATTTGCGATGTCCATCAACAAGGCCCAAGGGCAAACACTTCACGTTTGTGGTGTGAATTTGGAGGAATCGTGTTTTTCACATGGCCAACTTTATGTTGCCTGTTCCAGAGTCGGTACCCCCAGCCGTTTGTTTATTCATGCTCAAAATGGAAAAACAAAAAATATTGTGTATCCAAATGTTTTGGATTAAGTTTTAAAATAGCTAGCAATTAATAAAATATTTTAATAAATGAATTTGATGTTACAATTAAATTTTTTTTATTATTTCACTTTATACGTAGCGAAGCACGTACCGGGCCGCTAGTCAATTTATACGAAAAAAAAATAATTGAATTGCATCAGTAAAAGCAATTTTTCATTTTTCCACATTTTTCTACAACGATTTATAGATTCTATATTACATACAGATCATCCGTTGTTATAAATACAGGCAGGACAACGTCTGCCGAATTTCGCTAGTATACTATAATAGTGGTCAAAATTTAATTTGTCAATTTAAATATTATTGATTTGGATTATGACTTGTTTGTATTACTAATTTATTTGTTCAGTGTAAATATATCCCATTTGGACAAAATATTTACGATGATAAAATCCAATAATTATGATGCAATATGTTTTGATATGCAAATAAATAGATAAGTAAAATAATGAATCAAGGTGTGTGTCACTATATTTCACCCTGCAGCCACCACTACCTAGCGCGGATCATTGAAGTTTGTGTGTGGTAGTAGCATGGAGTTTCCCACCGTACACAACGTTGGCCGAATGATGGGATGTGGGAGATATGGTGGCTGAAAGTGGTCGACCTGGAACACGTGTGTCCCTGTATTTCTCTTTTCTGCCACAACTACATAGCGCAGACCACTGGTGCTTGTGTGTGGTAGTGGTGTCGAGCCTCCCATCATGCACTATTGTGGTCGCATTTCAGTAGCTATGGGGGTGTGGGAGATATGGTGGTTCAAATTGGTCGACTGAGGGCATTTTCATATTTCAACCAAAGACATGAATGTCCATAATTTCACTCTGAAAGAAAATTACATAGCGCAGAACATTGGTGTTTGTGTATGGTAGTAGCCTCAAGTCTCCCATCGTGTACCATGGTAGTTGCATGTTGGTAGCCGTGGGGGCTTGGGAGTTAGGGCCGTTGAAATTGGTCAACGATGGGCATTTTCATATTTCGCAGAAAGACATGTGTGTCTCTATAGTTCACATTCCAGCCACAACTACCTGGCGCAGAACAGTGGTGTTTGTGTGTGGTTGTAGCATGGAGTTTCCCACTGTGCACAATGCAGTGGTGTTTGTGTGTGGTTGTAGCATGGAGTTTCCCACTGTGCACAATGCTGGCCAAATTTCGGTAGCTCTGGGGGTGAGGGAGAATTGAAGGTTGAAAGCAGTCGACCGAGAGAATTTTCATATTTCGACCAAAGAAATGTGTGTCCCTATATTTAACTTTACCCTGCGCAGATCACTTGTGTTTGTGTGTGGTATTAACCTCGAGTCTCCCATCGTGCACTATGGTGGTTGCATGTCGGTAGCTATCAATCAAAATTCTTAAGTCGTAGGCACCAGCTAGTTAAAAAATACATTTTTAATTACTTGGGTAGTGGTGGTGGACTGCCTGCACTCTCCTGCTTACCTGCCAGGTACGAGACACGCGGAATCCATGAGGTCGGCTAGGAGCTGGCAGAAGGACAGAGGCACACATCGAGTGTCGGCGGATGCACACGCAGAGGAGGCAGAGGCGGGGGTGGTGGCGGTGGTGTAGTAGGCAGACAGCCACGGCTCGTCTTCCACCACCACCAAACCTGAAAAACTCCAGTATTAGTCATTGAGACCATTCGAAAGTGTCCAAAGCAAGTGTTATTCTAAGACAGCTGTTTGGTTGCTGACCATAGCACCACTTGAGGTGGTAACAAAAAAATGAAGCCCAAGAGAATACCAATCTTTTGAACCAGAGATCGTAGAGATCACTAAGTAACAACTTTCATGCACTACCGCAGAGTGTCAGCGTGCAGAATTTTGTTCTCGATCTATGGAATCTGAAGTTTCATGTAAGCTATTATGTTGCAAAGTGGTCTGGTCGATTCGGTGATCCTACAAACAGACAAACAGGTAGTTTAGTACTCATGTATCGTTAACCCTAAAATCATTAGAAATTTCCAATATTGCTAATTTTCCATGTATTTATCCACTGGCAACCCCAATCGCAAAACATTTCATCCCCTTTGCAACTTCCTCCAATTGCTTCCCTCTTGGTAATGGTCCTTTTCTTCTCTCTGCCACCTTTTTCATCTTGGGTTCTGTTGTATTCAATAGGTCCAAAAAGTACTCCCTCCATACATGAGCCCTTTGTTTGAAATTAGCGTGCGCAATGTCTAAGGAAGAATTTAGTATTTAAAACCGCGGTATTAATTACCAAGGATATTAGCAAATGCGGATGGCAAACTGTTGCTAATGTAAATAAAGTAGATATAAAAAAAAGAAAGACGGCTCAGAAGAAAGTATTAAACAAACAAAAAAAAAAC
This sequence comes from Vandiemenella viatica, assembly GCA_031002005.1. Classification (NCBI taxonomy): domain Eukaryota; kingdom Metazoa; phylum Arthropoda; class Insecta; order Orthoptera; family Morabidae; genus Vandiemenella; species Vandiemenella viatica. The sequence continues at coordinate 28,395,161 of CM061918.1, forward strand.
CACAACAATAATGATCGTAAAAGTTTACTGATAAAGATTATGAGATCCTGTTTTGAGCCATGTCTACAGTCTACAGTGTATATTCACTTCGCTTTCTGAAACAGAGTGGTTTGTCTCGGTGTTACGAATCGTTCATACAAATAAATAAAAAAATAAAAAATTGAAAATAAAAAAATCTTGTATCTTGGTAAATAAGCATGTCATAAACATTACTGAAATGAGAGACGTAATATTTATGATTTATTCTGAGACTTGGCAAATCGCAAAGAGCCGTCTGGAAAATCTTTGCTTTTGTATATTTGTAAGACTGTAAAAACTGAAGTTTTACTATCTAGTTTACTGAAACATGACATGAATAATGGCCAAACCACCAGACTTCTTTTTCATAATCAACGATCCATAACCTCGAAGAATGTGAACTGAACTGAACGGGAGTCCACCAACGAAGCATTCAAAGTTGCGAGTCTGATTGCAGAAATAGGGAAAGAATATGATCTAATAGGATGTTAGTCTGATTTTGAAATGTCAAGTTAGAATTAAGAGGAGGATATAGTTATGTACTATTATTTCACTAAAATGCAAATGAGGAAGAAGAGGAAGTATTGGAAGAAGAGGAAGTATTCGGTTCACCCCTACATCGAGGGGACCATCAACTGTCGCGTTTTCGTTGCAGCCACGGAGCTGTGTTCTACAAATGTCAAAAGGCTGAGTGGTGATGGTTGTGAGGTTTTCAACAATCACACCTTCTTCATCAGCATCATTTAAACGTTCACCTTCTTCCTCCTAAGATACGTTTGGAAAAAATTTGCTGTAGTTTTACTAAATGTGAAGAGTGCATCGCTTCTGTCAAAAAGCACGGCTTTTTATGTTTTGATCCAGTACCACTCTGCCTTGGTTTTATGTATTGTACAAAGACAGCCCCGTAAGTTTTTCCGTCTTTCTTTGCACTCAGCCACTGAAACAGAAATAATTGTCTCGAAATAATTTTTTTACTCGAAAAACGTATTTTATTACTCGTATTACGTAACATAAGTAGGAAATAAGATGAAACTGTAATTGGATATTATTTTATTGCAGCTATACCATTGCCTATATCTAAAAACAAAACAAACGTGTCATGTCTACTTTTTTCTCACTCCATTCCACGATTTTTCTGTAATATTCCTCCTTGAGTAGCTTATAAGTGTGTAGTTATAAAGCATGAGACGTTTTTCTATCTCTTCAACAGATTTTACATTCAAAGCTTGAACATTCACCACTGAATGATAGAAAACAACACAGAATAATATGGAGATTACAAAGAACGTCGGTAAGTAGGAAACTAAACACAAAAGAAACTGCACGGCGAGTCACTCGCAACTGAACACAAACTAGTTACTAATGCGTTAGTT
>CM061918.1:28397551-28422674 GCA_031002005.1 Vandiemenella viatica
TTCCAAAGGTGTACAGCGAGTGCTGAGCTCTACCTCCTGAATCCCTTGGGATGCGGCAGGAGTTGTCGGAACCACGTGACCTTTACCTTTACCTTACATATTTCCACTCAATAACCCTAAAAGCAGAAATAATAATAAAATAAAAAATACTTTTTAATATACCATGTTTTTATCACGGACTAAAAAGTATAAAATAATTTCCCAAATCCTTGTGAAGGATAAACACATTCTAACTTCTTCTAGGTGTCCTGAAAATTTATACTTGGAGATTTTTGATAGCTATTAAAATACTTGTAAGATTGGTGACAAAACCATTGGGCGCATGGAATACATAACTATAAGAAGTGTAGAGAGTAGTTATCAATGAAAGAACTTACTTATCAGTTCACATTATTTGCGATGCAATAAATTGTTTAGTAGGGCTATTAATGTATCATTATCTGTTGCAATCTGTGATGCGAACTGTCATAATAATGTGTGTGATCTCCGGAACGTAATGTATGGAACAATGACTACGGTTCGCGGAGCATATGGCTCATGGCGCATTGCGTGCACACTACAATAGAATATTAGGACCGGCTGTCCTTGGCCATTTCGCAAAGCCAGTCTCTATGTCCAGCACTCAAAACAGCGGTGATGGAACAAATGCCAACCAATTCAGTAGTTAGCCAGCAGGAAAGGTGAGTAGGGGTGCTCAATACCAATACAGTCGGATATCAAATTCTTGGTTAAATGCCAAACCTCTCTCATAGACACCGTGACGGTATCCAGCGATGGACGGTCGCAGTTCAAATCTAGACGATACTGGTCATCGCTACTGATGTCAAGGAGGTTTGTGCTTGTGGGTTAAAGCAAATGAAACATGCAGTGCCGAGGTCAATGGAAGGGGTTCTACCGCCTCAAACACATCCTGTGTGTTTCTAATAAACAAAAAAAAAAAAAAAAAAAATCAAACAAGCAACGAGACTATTTGCATTTAGTACATTCGACGATTTCTCATCAAAGACACGGTTAGTTGAGTAACAACACTAGTGTTCGTATATAAGAACGAAGTCTTCTCGGCGTTGAGAATGTATAAACTGCTCTCGGGTGACTAGCCGAGTCAAGAGTGCGTTTGCTACACTTTGGAGGAACAGGTGCTCGGGGTTGTAGCTGTTTTACTGTATCTTCAGGCAGACCGGAACTCTTCAGTAGTGCTATTGATTTCCTTGCCACCGCGTTGGTTGGATCCGAGCAATCTTGCGGTAGGACGCGTCCCTAAGGAGTTCATCCACCTTTCGTCGATAGTGTAGCAACGCACTCTTGACTCGGCTAGTCACCCGAGAGCAGTTTATACACTAGTGTTCCGGTTCATTTCTGATACGGAATTCTAGAAATAAGCAATACTGAACAAATTGGAGTTGCAGTCGGTGCGAAAAAATAGAACATCTGCATCATCGAATATCAACATAAAGGCTGTAACATTATCCCTAACGCCAAATCATTTTTTAGTAATTTACGCAGGAAATTCCTTGTTTGCTGACGAAGAACTCGCCAACGCGAATCACTTTGCACCAACAAACATAGTTGTGCAAAGTGCGGTTTTACTCCTTTCACAAATCACAAACTTGATGTAACTCAGCCCCTAACAAGCGAAACGTACGTGTCTCATTGCATATTTTAAATGAGAATGATTGTGCCTAATAGTGCCAATTTAAAACTCTTTATATTGAAAAATAAGAAACCTTTATTTTAAATGTACATAAAGCTGATATGGGGTGTAAGGGTTTGGGAGAACTATACTAGTCTTTTCCAACCAAATGTCAACCTCTCCTTCACGTGTGCACCCTGTTTGCACGGACGAGGCTCTGGCGACTGAAAGATTCCCGGTATAAGGAGTCACCCTCTGCTTTCCAAACGGCCTCCGAAAGGAGGGCGGAAGAGCGGGGAGCGGTTCATGGCACCCTCTTGCCTTTGGGTTGGAAACGGCCCCTAAAGGCGGATGAATCGTAAATGATCAACGGCATGGGGATGCAGAAGGCAACGGAAACCACTGCATTAAAGACCAAGGGTATCCCGAGGACATGTAATCCTCTCAAATTACATATATCATGATGGCTTCTTCTGGTAAATATTTTTGGATGTAAAATAGTCCCCCAATCGGATCTCCGGGTGGGGACTGCTCAGGGGGAGAGTCTCAGAATGGATAAAAACATTCTACGAGTCGGAGCGTGGGAATGTTAAAGTCTGAATAGGGCACGTAGGTTAGAAAACTTAAAAAGGGAGATGGAACAACTTAAGTTAGATGTTGTTGGGATTAGTGAGATTAAATTGAAGGACGCACAGGATTTCTGGTCTGAGGAACACAGGATAATTAGTACACAAGCTGTCAATGGAGTCACTGGTGTAGGATTTGTAATGAACAAGAAGTAGGGAAACGGGTGAGTTATTATGAACAGTTTAGTGACAGGATTATTTTGATGAGGTTAGAAAATAAGCCCGTCCCAACACATTGGTACAAGTATAGTAGATGTATAACGATGAGGAGGCGCCATCTTGGATTTTCCCCCTCCCCTCCCCCCGCCGCGCACGTGCCGCCAGACCACCCACGTCGCGCAGGTGTTCGCCTGGCACGTGCCCACCATAAATCATCAACACCTGTCATCAAGCTGTCAAGAAGGCCACGTGCCACTTCTTAACCCGAGTTACGGGTCATAAATCGTATTCTAATGAGTGTCGTGTGACCAAATCGTCTAAATGGCTTTATTATTATTTTTTAAACCTCAATTACGCTCGAAATACACTTTTTCTTTTTATTTTATTACATTCTTAATTTGTACTAGTGGTGTGACGTATCGAAGGCGGGCAGGCGCCAACTTGCGGTCAGTTTGTGGTCATTCCCGCCCCCGCCGCCGTCGCAGGACGCAGGTGCGCGCCTCTGCCACGTGCCACGTTGTTACGGGTCATAAATCGTATTCTAATGAGTGTCGTGTGACCAAATCGTCTAAATGGCTTTATTATTTATTTTTTAAACCTCAATTACGCTCGAAATACACTTTTTCTTTTTATTTTATTACATTCTTAATTTGTACTAGTGGTGTGACGTATCGAAGGCGGGCAGGCGCCAACTTGCGGTCAGTTTGTGGTCATTCCCGCCCCCGCCGCCGTCGCAGCGGACGCAGGTGCGCGCCTCTGCCACGTGCCACGTTGTTACGGGTCATAAATCGTATTCTAATGAGTGTCGTGTGACCAAATCGTCTAAATGGCTTTATTATTTTTTTTAAACCTCAATTACGCTCGAAATACACTTTTTATTTTTTATTTTATTTCATTCTTAATTTGTACTAGTGGTGTGACGTATCTTTTAACATCTACTTTTTCTGAGTATTAAAATGCAGTTTATTTAATTTAAATCGGACTGCTGGTTCGAAAGATACGTATTTTAACTGGGACAGCGCAAGCGAATTAATCTTAGCTGTCGCGGCGGGCTCACGCCCCTAATGGCTGGGCCGCTTCACCGCGTGCCTCCGTCTGCCTGCCACAGAAAAAAAAAATTACACAACACCTGGCCCTCGGAAGGGTTGGGTTTTAGAGTGCTAATATTAAACTAATTCAATTAAACGTGACATATATTAGTATAGACTGTGAGATCACTGAGTATATGTGTTTGTATAGTACATTTCAGAATAGTTGCTAATTAAGCATTCTCCTGGAGTAATTTCGGGAAACCATGGAAAACCGAAATCTGTATAGCCAGACGGGGGATTCGAACCGCCGTCCTCCCGAATGCGAGTTCAAACCTGCGTCCTCACGAATGCGAGACCAGGGTTCAGATATAGACGACATTTCGTTTATGTTTCCGTTCGACAGAATACAATCGCGGCATCCATGGCAGCCATATCTTTTTCAATTATTATATTTTTTATGCCTTTGGCTTTACATCTCGTAGTCATGGAGGTCAGTAGAAGCGTGAAAGAACTAGGGACAAGGAACGGGATTAAATTCGGCCATGGCATTTTAGGGGAAACCATGGAAATCCAAAATCTGGATAGTCGGACGGGGATTTGAAGCCGCGTCCTCCACGCTCAGGTTATACATAATTTTTTTCATAAAAAAATCTTCCGTATAACATATTTTAAATTCAGTTAGCTGAAGTGCATACAATTTCGCGTTCTTTCACTCGCCGATTAACAGTTTTTGAAACAAAAAAGGTTTTATTATTGTATGAAATTCGCTTTTAGTTTAGCGCATTCATTGTGAAACAGAATCACATTGCTGTCGCCTCTAACTATTAAACCAAATAAGTTCGAGGCTTCAGGTATGCAAATGTTCACATGTGCTGTGTATCGTTAACTCAAAATGCGTTCTTTTTCTACCAGCACTTCTCTTTCCTGGTATTTTTACCTGGAGAACAGACCGCAGGAGTTCATAATGGCTATTGTTCCTCATGATGTGGCCAAGGTACTGCGGCCTCCGTGTTTTAAGGTTGTCAATATTTCCATATCTTTTTTTTTTTTTCATTTTGCGGAGCACTTCAGCATTTGTGGCGTATCCATTGTATTCTCAACATTCTTCGATACAGACTCATTTCAAATGCTTCTAACATTTTACTGATAGTTTCGATTAATGTCCACGCTTCAACGCCATACAGGAGGACAGAGAACATGAGACAGTACTTGAATGCTGAACAGAGCTTCTCGTGCTCCAACTGCATTTCTGCATTCGAATTGTGTAGATGATCACCGATCTTATGTATCCTTTGGTGAATAACCTCCAGAAAGATTTCCAACCTGGGGCTCATAAGGCTGATCGTTCTGTAGTCACCACATGACTTAGCTCCGGTCTTTTTTTTTTTTTTTGGTAATGTAATAAACTCTGATTTGAGCCAATCTCGAGAAATACTGCCAGAGTTGTAGATGTAATTGAACACTATGGTCAATCATTATCATCATCAAGTAATTTAAAAAAATAATTATGCGTTTATCTTGGCAGGGCCTGGAGTTTTATCACCTTTCTTTCCTTTTTGTTGTAGCTTGCACTTCAGTCAGTAAAATGCTTGGACCTGTTTCACATTCAAACTGTGGAGGTTCCGGAAGGCTATCCGAGAGCAGTTGTTTTACCTGTCTCTTCCTTGCATTTCTGATATCTTGAGTATCAACAGTGACGTTTCCTTCAATGTCCACTAGTTTATTCACAGTATTAGGTCTACATCTGTCTGTTAGCTCTCTAACTTTCCTATGAATGTTGAAGTTGTCATATTTCAACTGTAGAGCCTTAGTTACCTCAACGGCATATCGAGTCTTCTTCTCGTCGAGGGGATTTATTCTGCTGGAGGATGCTTGAGTCCTGCGATTTGAATGTCTGCCAAACGTGGAGTTCTTCATGATAAATTTATAAACTTTCTGAAGCAAATCGCTGTCACAATTCTTTTAACGTATGCAAGTATGCTGTACACACTACAAGGCATAAACACATAGAGCATCATAGTACACCAAGATACATAAAAATATTAAAACACACACCAAATGTACAACGAAGATACTAGGGCCTGGAGTTATATCATCGTTCTTTCCTTTTGTTGTAGCTTGCACTTCAGTCAGTAAAATGCTTGCACCTGTTTCACATTCAAACTGTGGAGGTTCCGGAAGGCTATCCGAGAGCAGTTGTTTTACCTGTCTCTTCCTTGCATTTCTGATATCTTGAGTATCAACAGTGACGTTTCATTCAATGTCCACTAATTTATTCACAGTATTAGGTCTACATCTGTCTGTTAGCTCTCTATCTTTCCTATGACTTAAGCCACCAATTGCATAAATATAGTAGAAGTTGGGAAAAAAATTATTTCAATTCGCTTCACGAAAAAGTCACGATTTACATCTGCCTGCATTACACAGCAAAGTGGCATCTTTATGAAGTGTATTCATCACTGAAATGGACTAAAGAAAAGCGTGATATCTGTATAAATTGCGTGTTCGGCTGATAACGCAGTCTCCAGGAAGAAGAAGAAAAAGATGGTAACTGGACAGACTTAGTGCCTGCATAGTGTTTCTGTGTTAGGCGTCATTTTCATCTGGATCATAATGGCAATTTCATGCTCTGCAGATTTTTTTTCTTTCTTCTGTCTACTGAAACAGAAAATGTATATGGATGTGTGTTATTTCGTTCTTATCACAGTGTGCCAGTAAAACTTTTTGTAAAATTTTCGTCATTGTTTACTGCATAATGTTAAGTATGCCAAAATGTTTCAGTCTTTCGGATTCCACGTTATACCCAGGAACCTCTGTACCCTGTGGTGTTACCAGATCATGTTAGATAAGCATTAAAAGAGCTGGTCGTCCCACATCTCATAAAAATTTCCGAAATGTTATGAAAACTATAAAAAGATAGTGAACACAGGTAAAAAATCACAAAAATGATGTAATATTCGCTCCACGAAAGAAGTCATCGATTGACATGGTTAGAAGGTGACTGAGGATGTATCAGTTTCATTAAGAATTCTCCATTCCTCAGTCGTGCAAAAAAAGCGTGGGCGATTCGTTGAATATGTCTCAAGGGAGTTCAGAGGACGAGGGTTCGACTGATGCCGCGATCTGGAGCAGCGCATTCTGCCTTTTGAGGTGCTTTATTATCAGAGAGTCAGTGCACGCGATTTGTTGAATATGGCAGCAAAGAGTTGGAGGGTAGAAGAAGCTTCCTTTTAACAGTTAAATAGGAGCTATATAATGTTTTAGGTACATGTTAAAGACACTCAAAGTGGTTATTCTTTTGCTATTTCGCAATCATTTTTTGGATAAATTCGAATCTACAAACACAAATAAATGGAAAACTAATCTTGCTGTCTCATTGTCGAGGTGAGTGGTGGCTTTTAGTTCAACTGCTGGTGTAAGGTGAAGAAAAAGAGGACGTTTGGAGGACCCTTGCCAAGAATTAGGTTTCGTGCAAGCATCTTTGCGAGAAAATTGATATTGGGAGCCGTAAAGAGGGCATTAGCGAATATTATTATCTGAAATTTGTGGTTTTCACCCGACAAACGTGTTACCCAGGGAGCAAAAACTTTTCAACATCTTAATTTACCATCATTTCCTGCACTGTAGTGTGACCTCTTGCATGTTTCAGTGTAGTTTAACTCACTGTGCGTTTTTCAATGATGTCACCGGCCGTGGTGAGTGAGTGGTAACGTTCTGCCCTTGCATTCCAGAGGACGCAGGTTCCAGTCCCCGTCCTGCATTACTTTTTCTACCGGTAAATACTATATTACTAAGAGAATATGATTACACGATCAGATACAGGAGTTAAATGAATTCGGTATTGGGGGAGGGAAACCTGCACCGCCCCTCCATCACACATCACGTTACCGCCAGGGAGTGCAAAGGATGAACACTACGGATGTTATCGATAAAAAGGGTAGGCAGTACATATACTAACACAAAAGCGAACATTAACTCTATGGGGTATAGTTAAAACTACTACTATCAGTATGCGAACGATCCATCGTATCTTATATTAAACTCTGGTTGTCACAAGAGGTTTGGAAAACTATGTGCTGAGTATTCACCACACATACAATCTTCTATGATGGACAGCGATTCCGATTTCCACGTTAAACTGCAGGTCCAATCATGACAAGGGGACAAGCAAAATTTTGTGAAAAAAATACACAATTTCAGTGAGAAGCATGAAAATACTATACATTTCATAAATTTCATACAAATCGGTAAAAAAAAATGATTAAAATACGTAAAATAATGTCAAAATTACCTAATTTACTCCCAAAAAAGACGTAGTCGATTGACATGAGAATTACACCTGCGTGCATCACAGAGTACAGTGCCCAACTATATGATTAGTTTTCATTACCACAACGGGCTACAGAAAAGTGTCGTATGCGTACAAAAAAGTATGTGTTGGCTGTCATTACAGTTTCCAGAGAAACCTGAACCACCCTCCATAACACAAATCACGTTATCGTCAGCGAGTGCAAAGGATGAACACTACTGATGTTATCGGCCAAAGGGGTAGGCAGTACATCTGACATAGAAGCGAACATTGACTCAAGAACATAACATACTTCTGAATCCGCTCGGAGCTCATATCGTATATTATCTGCACACTTTTTTAACATGATTCTAATGTATCACTTTTCAATTTTTTGAAGAGTGCACCGGGCATCCTTCGAAGGGATATTTCCAAAAATCAATGATCAGGATGAATCCTGCAACACGCGCAGAAACCTCTCCGCAAATAACCTTACACACGCACACAGCAACGTAACATCAACACACATAGACCAAATCACGTCCTCCACAGAGTTAAAAAAGGTTTCATCAAATATAGAAAAATCTTAAGACAGAATATTTTTACCCACCTTCCATTAAAAAGTCCTTAGGTTAGGTTAGGTAGGTGAACTGTGCGTTGTTATATTGCATTAGACCACGGAAATAATTTGGGGTAGGGCTATAGTCACGTGCACTAGTTATCACAGTGTTGTTCTGATGACATCGTTGAGACTTGGAATTCCTAAGGTTCTTCACCATACCGAAGTGGCTTGGGCCCTTAAAAAACACGATCCCTTGGGCCAAGCGTTTTAAAATCGCATTTATTCATTCATACTGAAAATACGCTTATAATAAAAAGTGCTGTACCAATTCTATCATGTTAGGAAATCTATGTGATGAATATTTTCCACACATACCACCTTTCCATCATGATGGTGTGCGCATGGGATTGAAACAACAAATATAAGCATCATAGCACTGAATGTATACGATCCAAGGCGCTAACAGAACGTATGAGACACATTAATACACAAGACATAGCTAAAACCGCTATCATCAGTAAATTTACAAACCTACATAAATTTAATTAAACTCAGGTGAATATAGGATGTGTGACATTTTTGGGGTAAGATACGTTAGGTTAGTCCAAGTTAGGTTAGTACACTACATCTTAACAATAACTCAGTTTTCTTTAGCTTGACACATTGAGTATGACTAACTTAAATCACGATCGGAGTGTTACAGTTATACACACGATTTACTCAATATCGCTTGTGAAACGTATACTTCATCTCTAGAGTTTAACCCCAGTTTTAGTTAATCAACCATCATACCCTAGCAGTAATTGAGGTTATTGCAGGTAAGATTTGTTAGGCATGCCCAACTTGTTACATTGTGTTAGGTCAGTTTTACGCGCTCGCGCGTAATACTGATCTAACACGTAACAAGCTGGGCATGCCTAACAAATCTTACCTGCAATAACCTCAATTACTGCTAGGGTATGATGGTTGATTAACTAAAACTGGGGTTAAACTCTAGAGATGAAGTATACGTTTCACAAGCGATATTGAGTAAATCGTGTGTATAACTGTAACACTCCGATCGTGATTTAAGTTAGTCATACTCAATGTGTCAAGCTAAAGAAAACTGAGTTATTGTTAAGATGTAGTGTACTAACCTAACTTGGACTAACCTAACGTATCTTACCCCAAAAATGTCACACATCCTATATTCACCTGAGTTTAATTAAATTTATGTAGGTTTGTAAATTTACTGATGATAGCGGTTTTAGCTATGTCTTGTGTATTAATGTGTCTCATACGTTCTGTTAGCGCCTTGGATCGTATACATTCAGTGCTATGATGCTTATATTTGTTGTTTCAATCCCATGCGCACACCATCATGATGGAAAGGTGGTATGTGTGGAAAATATTCATCACATAGATTTCCTAACATGATAGAATTGGTACAGCACTTTTTATTATAAGCGTATTTTCAGTATGAATGAATAAATGCGATTTTAAAACGCTTGGCCCAAGGGATCGTGTTTTTTAAGGGCCCAAGCCACTTCGGTATGGTGAAGAACCTTAGGAATTCCAAGTCTCAACGATGTCATCAGAACAACACTGTGATAACTAGTGCACGTGACTATAGCCCTACCCCAAATTATTTCCGTGGTCTAATGCAATATAACAACGCACAGTTCACCTACCTAACCTAACCTAAGGACTTTTTAATGGAAGGTGGGTAAAAATATTCTGTCTTAAGATTTTTCTATATTTGATGAAACCTTTTTTAACTCTGTGGAGGACGTGATTTGGTCTATGTGTGTTGATGTTACGTTGCTGTGTGCGTGTGTAAGGTTATTTGCGGAGAGGTTTCTGCGCGTGTTGCAGGATTCATCCTGATCATTGATTTTTGGAAATATCCCTTCGAAGGATGCCCGGTGCACTCTTCAAAAAATTGAAAAGTGATACATTAGAATCATGTTAAAAAAGTGTGCAGATAATATACGATATGAGCTCCGAGCGGATTCAGAAGTATGTTATGTTCTTGAGTCAATGTTCGCTTCTATGTCAGATGTACTGCCTACCCCTTTGGCCGATAACATCAGTAGTGTTCATCCTTTGCACTCGCTGACGATAACGTGATTTGTGTTATGGAGGGTGGTTCAGGTTTCTCTGGAAACTGTAATGACAGCCAACACATACTTTTTTGTACGCATACGACACTTTTCTGTAGCCCGTTGTGGTAATGAAAACTAATCATATAGTTGGGCACTGTACTCTGTGATGCACGCAGGTGTAATTCTCATGTCAATCGACTACGTCTTTTTTGGGAGTAAATTAGGTAATTTTGACATTATTTTACGTATTTTAATCATTTTTTTACCGATTTGTATGAAATTTATGAAATGTATAGTATTTTCATGCTTCTCACTGAAATTGTGTATTTTTTTCACAAAATTTTGCTTGTCCCCTTGTCATGATTGGACCTGCAGTTTAACGTGGAAATCGGAATCGCTGTCCATCATAGAAGATTGTATGTGTGGTGAATACTCAGCACATAGTTTTCCAAACCTCTTGTGACAACCAGAGTTTAATATAAGATACGATGGATCGTTCGCATACTGATAGTAGTAGTTTTAACTATACCTCATAGAGTTAATGTTCGCTTTTGTGTTAGTATATGTACTGCCTACCCTTTTTATCGATAACATCCGTAGTGTTCATCCTTTGCACTCCCTGGCGGTAACGTGATGTGTGATGGAGGGGCGGTGCAGGTTTCCCTCCCCCAATACCGAATTCATTTAACTCCTGTATCTGATCGTGTAATCATATTCTCTTAGTAATATAGTATTTACCGGTAGAAAAAGTAATACCCTATGCTAATGCAGGACGGGGACTGGAACCTGCGTCCTCTGGAATGCAAGGGCAGAACGTTACCACTCACTCACCACGGCCGGTGACATCATTGAAAAACGCACAGTGAGTTAAACTACACTGAAACATGCAAGAGGTCACACTACAGTGCAGGAAATGATGGTAAATTAAGATGTTGAAAAGTTTTTGCTCCCTGGGTAACACGTTTGTCGGGTGAAAACCACAAATTTCAGATAATAATATTCGCTAATGCCCTCTTTACGGCTCCCAATATCAATTTTCTCGCAAAGATGCTTGCACGAAACCTAATTCTTGGCAAGGGTCCTCCAAACGTCCTCTTTTTCTTCACCTTACACCAGCAGTTGAACTAAAAGCCACCACTCACCTCGACAATGAGACAGCAAGATTAGTTTTCCATTTATTTGTGTTTGTAGATTCGAATTTATCCAAAAAATGATTGCGAAATAGCAAAAGAATAACCACTTTGAGTGTCTTTAACATGTACCTAAAACATTATATAGCTCCTATTTAACTGTTAAAAGGAAGCTTCTTCTACCCTCCAACTCTTTGCTGCCATATTCAACAAATCGCGTGCACTGACTCTCTGATAATAAAGCACCTCAAAAGGCAGAATGCGCTGCTCCAGATCGCGGCATCAGTCGAACCCTCGTCCTCTGAACTCCCTTGAGACATATTCAACGAATCGCCCACGCTTTTTTTTGCACGACTGAGGAATGGAGAATTCTTAATGAAACTGATACATCCTCAGTCACCTTCTAACCATGTCAATCGATGACTTCTTTCGTGGAGCGAATATTACATCATTTTTGTGATTTTTTACCTGTGTTCACTATCTTTTTATAGTTTTCATAACATTTCGGAAATTTTTATGAGATGTGGGACGACCAGCTCTTTTAATGCTTATCTAACATGATCTGGTAACACCACAGGGTACAGAGGTTCCTGGGTATAACGTGGAATCCGAAAGACTGAAACATTTTGGCATACTTAACATTATGCAGTAAACAATGACGAAAATTTTACAAAAAGTTTTACTGGCACACTGTGATAAGAACGAAATAACACACATCCATATACATTTTCTGTTTCAGTAGACAGAAGAAAGAAAAAAAATCTGCAGAGCATGAAATTGCCATTATGATCCAGATGAAAATGACGCCTAACACAGAAACACTATGCAGGCACTAAGTCTGTCCAGTTACCATCTTTTTCTTCTTCTTCCTGGAGACTGCGTTATCAGCCGAACACGCAATTTATACAGATATCACGCTTTTCTTTAGTCCATTTCAGTGATGAATACACTTCATAAAGATGCCACTTTGCTGTGTAATGCAGGCAGATGTAAATCGTGACTTTTTCGTGAAGCGAATTGAAATAATTTTTTTCCCAACTTCTACTATATTTATGCAATTGGTGGCTTAAGTCATAGGAAAGATAGAGAGCTAACAGACAGATGTAGACCTAATACTGTGAATAAATTAGTGGACATTGAATGAAACGTCACTGTTGATACTCAAGATATCAGAAATGCAAGGAAGAGACAGGTAAAACAACTGCTCTCGGATAGCCTTCCGGAACCTCCACAGTTTGAATGTGAAACAGGTGCAAGCATTTTACTGACTGAAGTGCAAGCTACAACAAAAGGAAAGAACGATGATATAACTCCAGGCCCTAGTATCTTCGTTGTACATTTAGGTGTGTGTTTTAATATTTTTATGTATCTTGGTGTACTATGATGCTCTATGTGTTTATGCCTTGTAGTGTGTACAGCATACTTGCATACGTTAAAAGAATTGTGACAGCGATTTGCTTCAGAAAGTTTATAAATTTATCATGAAGAACTCCACGTTTGGCAGACATTCAAATCGCAGGACTCAAGCATCCTCCAGCAGAATAAATCCCCTCGACGAGAAGAAGACTCGATATGCCGTTGAGGTAACTAAGGCTCTACAGTTGAAATATGACAACTTCAACATTCATAGGAAAGTTAGAGAGCTAACAGACAGATGTAGACCTAATACTGTGAATAAACTAGTGGACATTGAAGGAAACGTCACTGTTGATACTCAAGATATCAGAAATGCAAGGAAGAGACAGGTAAAACAACTGCTCTCGGATAGCCTTCCGGAACCTCCACAGTTTGAATGTGAAACAGGTCCAAGCATTTTACTGACTGAAGTGCAAGCTACAACAAAAAGGAAAGAAAGGTGATAAAACTCCAGGCCCTGCCAAGATAAACGCATAATTATTTTTTTAAATTACTTGATGATGATAATGATTGACCATAGTGTTCAATTACATCTACAACTCTGGCAGTATTTCTCGAGATTGGCTCAAATCAGAGTTTATTACATTACCAAAAAAAAAAAAAAAGACCGGAGCTAAGTCATGTGGTGACTACAGAACGATCAGCCTTATGAGCCCCAGGTTGGAAATCTTTCTGGAGGTTATTCACCAAAGGATACATAAGATCGGTGATCATCTACACAATTCGAATGCAGAAATGCAGTTGGAGCACGAGAAGCTCTGTTCAGCATTCAAGTACTGTCTCATGTTCTCTGTCCTCCTGTATGGCGTTGAAGCGTGGACATTAATCGAAACTATCAGTAAAATGTTAGAAGCATTTGAAATGAGTCTGTATCGAAGAATGTTGAGAATACAATGGATACGCCACAAATGCTGAAGTGCTCCGCAAAATGAAAAAAAAAAAGATATGGAAATATTGACAACCTTAAAACACGGAGGCCGCAGTACCTTGGCCACATCATGAGGAACAATAGCCATTATGAACTCCTGCGGTCTGTTCTCCAGGTAAAAATACCAGGAAAGAGAAGTGCTGGTAGAAAAAGAACGCATTTTGAGTTAACGATACACAGCACATGTGAACATTTGCATACCTGAAGCCTCGAACTTATTTGGTTTAATAGTTAGAGGCGACAGCAATGTGATTCTGTTTCACAATGAATGCGCTAAACTAAAAGCGAATTTCATACAATAATAAAACCTTTTTGTTTCAAAAACTGTTAATCGGCGAGTGAAAGAACGCGAAATTGTATGCACTTCAGCTAACTGAATTTAAAATATGTTATACGGAAGATTTTTTTATGAAAAAAATTATGTATAACCTGAGCGTGGAGGACGCGGCTTCAAATCCCCGTCCGACTATCCAGATTTTGGATTTCCATGGTTTCCCCTAAAATGCCATGGCCGAATTTAATCCCGTTCCTTGTCCCTAGTTCTTTCACGCTTCTACTGACCTCCATGACTACGAGATGTAAAGCCAAAGGCATAAAAAATATAATAATTGAAAAAGATATGGCTGCCATGGATGCCGCGATTGTATTCTGTCGAACGGAAACATAAACGAAATGTCGTCTATATCTGAACCCTGGTCTCGCATTCGTGAGGACGCAGGTTTGAACTCGCATTCGGGAGGACGGCGGTTCGAATCCCCCGTCTGGCTATACAGATTTCGGTTTTCCATGGTTTCCCGAAATTACTCCAGGAGAATGCTTAATTAGCAACTATTCTGAAATGTACTATACAAACACATATACTCAGTGATCTCACAGTCTATACTAATATATGTCACGTTTAATTGAATTAGTTTAATATTAGCACTCTAAAACCCAACCCTTCCGAGGGCCAGGTGTTGTGTAATTTTTTTTTTTTCTGTGGCAGGCAGACGGAGGCACGCGGTGAAGCGGCCCAGCCATTAGGGGCGTGAGCCCGCCGCGACAGCTAAGATTAATTCGCTTGCGCTGTCCCAGTTAAAATACGTATCTTTCGAACCAGCAGTCCGATTTAAATGAAATAAACTGCATTTTAATACTCAGAAAAAGTAGATGTTAAAAGATACGTCACACCACTAGTACAAATTAAGAATGAAATAAAATAAAAAAGAAAAAGTGTATTTCGAGCGTAATTGAGGTTTAAAAAAAATAATAAAGCCATTTAGACGATTTGGTCACACGACACTCATTAGAATACGATTTATGACCCGTAACAACGTGGCACGTGGCAGAGGCGCGCACCTGCGTCCGCTGCGACGGCGGCGGGGGCGGGAATGACCACAAACTGACCGCAAGTTGGCGCCTGCCCGCCTTCGATACGTCACACCACTAGTACAAATTAAGAATGAAATAAAATAAAAAGAAAAAGTGTATTTCGAGCGTAATTGAGGTTTAAAAAAAATAATAAAGCCATTTAGACGATTTGGTCACACGACACTCATTAGAATACGATTTATGACCCGTAACAACGTGGCACGTGGCAGAGGCGCGCACCTGCGTCCACTGCGACGGCGGCGGGGGCGGGAATGACCACAAACTGACCGCAAGTTGGCGCCTGCCCGCCTTCGATACGTCACACCACTAGTACAAATTAAGAATGTAATAAAATAAAAAGAAAAAGTGTATTTCGAGCGTAATTGAGGTTTAAAAAATAAATAATAAAGCCATTTAGACGATTTGGTCACACGACACTCATTAGAATACGATTTATGACCCGTAACTCGGGTTAAGAAGTGGCACGTGGCCTTCTTGACAGCTTGATGACAGGTGTTGATGATTTATGGTGGGCACGTGCCAGGCGAACACCTGCGCGACGTGGGTGGTCTGGCGGCACGTGCGCGGCGGGGGGGAGGGGAGGGGGAAAATCCAAGATGGCGCCTCCTCATCGTTATACATCTACTATACTTGTACCAATGTGGTTGGGACGGGCTTATTTTCTAACCTCATCAAAATAATCCTGTCACTAAACTGTTCATAATAACTCACCCGTTTCCCTACTTTCTTGTTCATTACAAATCCTACACCAGTGACTCCATTGACAGCTTGTGTACTAATTATCCTGTGTTCCTCAGACCAGAAATCCTGTGCGTCCTTCAATTTAATCTCACTAATCCCAACAACATCTAACTTAAGTTGTTCCATCTCCCTTTTTAAGTTTTCTAACCTACGTGCCCTATTCAGACTTCTAACATTCCACGCTCCGACTCGTAGAATGTTTTTATCCATTCTGATGACTCCTCCCTGAGCAGTCCCCACCCGGAGATCCGATTGGGGGACTATTTTACATCCAAAATATTTTACCCAGGAAGAAGCCATCATGATATATGTAATTTGAGAGGATTACATGTCCTCGGGATACCCTTTGGGTCTTTAATGCAGTGGTTTCCCGTTGCCTTCTGCATCCCCATGCCGTTGATCATTTCCGATTCATCCGCCTTTAGGGGCCGTTTCCAACCCCAAAGGCAAGAGGGTGCCATGAACCGCTCCCCGCTCTTCCGCCCTCCTTTCGGAGGCCGTTGGAAAGCAGAGGGTGACTCCTTATACCGGGAATCTTTCAGTCGCCAGAGCCTCGTCCGTGCAAACAGGGTGCACCACGTGAAGGAGAGGTTGACATTTGGTTGGAAAAGACTAGTATAGTTTCTCCCAAACCCTTACACCCCATATCAGCTTTATGTACATTTAAAATAAAGGTTTCTTATTTTTCAATATAAAGAGTTTTAAATTGGCACTATTAGGCACAAATCATTCTCATTTTAAAATATGCAATGAGACACGTACGTTTCGCTTGTTAGGGGCTGAGTTACATCAAGGTTTGTGATTTGTGAAAGGAGTAAAACCGCACTTTGCACAACTATGTTTGTTGGTGCAAAGTGATTCGCGTTGGCGAGTTCTTCGTCAGCAAACAAGGAATTTCCTGCGTAAATTACTAAAAAAAAATGATTTGGCGTTAGGGATAATGTTACAGCCTTTATGTTGATATTCGATGATGCAGATGTTCTATTTTTTCGCACCGACTGCAACTCCAATTTGTTCAGTATTGCTTATTTCTAGAATTCCGTATCAGAAATGAACCGGAACACTAGTGTATAAACTGCTCTCGGGTGACTAGCCGAGTCAAGAGTGCGTTGCTACACTATCGACGAAAGGTGGATGAACTCCTTAGGGACGCGTCCTACCGCAAGATTGCTCGGGATCCAACCAACGCGGTGGCAAGGAAATCAATAGCACTACTGAAGAGTTCCGGTCTGCCTGAAGATACAGTAAAACAGCTACAACCCCGAGCACCTGTTCCTCCAAAGTGTAGCAACGCACTCTTGACTCGGCTAGTCACCCGAGAGCAGTTTATACATTCTCAACGCCGAGAAAGACTTCGTTCTTATATACGGAACACTAGTGTTGTTACTCAACTAACCGTGTCTTTGATGAGAAATCGTCGAATGTACTAAATGCAAATAGTCTCGTTGCTTGTTTGATTTTTTTTTTTTTTTTTTGGTTTATTAGAAACACACAGGATGTGTTTGAGGCGGTAGAACCCCTTCCATTGACCTCGGCACTGCAATGTTTCATTTGCTTTAACCCACAAGCACAAACCTCCTTGACATCAGTAGCGGATGACCAGTATCGTCTAGATTTGAACTGCGACCGTCCATCGCTGGATACCGTCAACGGTGTCGTAGTATGAGAGAGGTTTGGCATTTAACCAAGAATTTGGATATCCGACTGGTATTGGTAATTGAGCAACCCCTACTCACCTTTCCTGCTGGCTAACTACTGATTGGTTGGCATTTGTTCCATCACCGCTGTTTGAGTGCTGGACATAGAGACTGTGCCTTTGCGAAATTGGCCAAGGACGAGCCGGTCTAATATTCTATTGTAGTGTGCACGCAATGCCGCCATGAGCCATATGCTCCGCGAACCGTAGTCATTGTTCCATACATTACGTTCCGGAGATCACACACATTATTATGACAGTTCGCATCACAGATTGCAACAGATAATTGATACATTAATAGCCCTACTAACAATTTTATTGCATCGCAAATAATGTGAACTGATAAGTAAGTTCTTTCATTGATAACTACTCTCTACACTTCTTATAGTTATGTATTCCATGCGCCCAATGGTTTTGTCACCAATCTTACAAGTATTTTAATAGCTATCAAAAATCTCCAAGTATAAATTTTCAGGACAACTTAGAAGAAGTTAGAATGTGTTTATCCTTCACAAGGATTTGGGAAATTATTTTATACTTTTTAGTCCGTGATAAAAACATGGTATATTAAAAAGTATTTTTTATTTTATTATTATTTTCTGCTTTTTAGGGTTATGTGAGTGGAAATATGTAAGGTAAAGGTAAAGGTCACGTAGGTTCCGACAACTCCTGCCGCATCCCAAGGGATTCAGGGAGGTAGAGCTCAGCACTCGCTGTACAACCTTTGGAACTAGAATGGATGTGATGGGTCAGCGCCACTAATTGATTTTAAATACTTTAATAACATAATCACAGAGACATGCTACAAATTCCAGTTTTTTCCCGGGGAAATAAGGAACAAAACCATAAAAGAATTATGCATATCCATCGTTTGAATCATAAGTTATGGTCTGGTATTAA
This sequence comes from Vandiemenella viatica, assembly GCA_031002005.1. Lineage (NCBI taxonomy): Eukaryota > Metazoa > Arthropoda > Insecta > Orthoptera > Morabidae > Vandiemenella > Vandiemenella viatica. The sequence continues at coordinate 28,416,114 of CM061918.1, forward strand.
AACAAAAATCCAATAGATAAAAGAACTTTTAGTTCTGCCAGAAATCTTCAGGCAGCATTTCCAATCTTTCTGTCCCTAAAACCATTATTCAGACTACTGTAAACATTTTTTTTAAAAAAATAGACTAATCGGACCCTAAAAAATGTTCTTTCAGATGTTGCCGAATTCTCCTATTTTCCGTGCAACTTTTCCATTTTTTTTTTTCTCTGAAAACCTTATTCAGACTATTAAAGAAATTTAAACAATAACTAAATTGGCCCATAGAAAAAAGTACTTTTACGTTTTTCCGAATTTTCGAAGCAACTTTTCCAATTTTTCTTTCTTTAAAAACCTTATTCGGACTATTACTAACATTAAAAAAAAACAATAGCCAAATTGGTAGACAGAAAAAAAAGACTTTCAGTTTCCTCAAAATTTTCAATTTTCCCGGCAACTTTCCCAATTTTTCATTAACTAAGAACCTTATACGGAGTATTACGAACATTTAAGAAACAAAACAAAAAATATCTAAATCGGTCAATAGAAAAGAGTACTTTCAGTTTTTCCCGAATTTTCCAGGCAACTTTTCCAATTTTTCTTTCGTTAAAAACCTTATTCGGACTATTAAGAACATTTTAAAATTAGCCAAATTGGTGCACAGAAAAAAAGAATTTCAGTTTTCTCAGAATTTTTCAATTTTCCGGGCAACTTTTCCAATTTTTCATTAACCAAAAACGTTATTCGGAATATTACGAACATTCAAAAAAAAATAGCCAAATCGGTACACAGAAAAAAAGACTTTCAGTTAGCTCCGAATTTTCCAATTTTCCGGGCAACTTTTCCAATTTTTCACTAACTAAAAACCTTATTCGGATTATTACGAACATTTAAAAAAAATTAGCCAAATCGGTCCATAGAAAAGAGTACTTATAATTTTTCCCAAATTTTCCAGGCAACTATTTCATTTTTCCACATTTTCATGCATTGTCATCCAGTTTTGAGTTATGGTCAAAATTTCAAGTCTGTAGCTAATCGAGAAGTTAGTTTAAAATCAATTACTAAATTCCACCCGGACAGACAAAGCCCAAAGCGAGTTAATAAAAACATTTTAATAATAAAATGAGGTACAGAGCACGTAATAACATGTAAATATTTATTTCCTTCATTTAATTATCTCCGCATGTAATTTACAATAGTCTGACAAGAGAAAACAGTGTAAAGTGTCTTCTGGAATGAAAAGGGAAAAAAGCTACGAGCTACGTGGAAGAGGGTGGGGGGAGGAAGAGACAAAAGCCATCCATCTACGTGGGGGAAGGGGGTTCACAGGAGGCCAAAATGGAGCTACGTAGTTTATGGACGCTCCCGTATTCGCTCCGCTCTCCGCCCTACAGATCCAGAAGAGCTAGTTCTTTCCTTCGTTGTTTCTGTCGACAGATGAGTAGTTCTCCGATCCAGGAGCGAGTTCTTTCGAGTGTGAGTGACCTGCAGCTCCGCTTCTCTCTCTCCGTTAAGTTGTATTGTGCTATATGTTCTGTTACGTTTTTAATCTAAATTACGACTCAGATATATTTAAATGGCCACTCCACACGTTTAAACATATTTTTTCATTGCTTTGCGTTAAAGATATGTCGTTCGCGAGTGCACCGGTCTTCCAAATCTGGGCAAATTTGCACAGAAAAAGGAAGTAGGCTACTGAACGAAAAAGCCTCAAATATTATTTGTGAAGCAGTAACTTTAATTCGATTTAAGGAAAAAAGATTTCTGAAAGAGATAGTACTTTGTGTTTGTACCTATAAATAAATTAATGTAATAGATCAGTGCTTTATTATTATCAAACTACACTCTCACAAATTTCTCAGCAACCCAAAAAAATATTTTATTGACGCTTTGAAATGGCCTTTTCTGCGCGAAAATAATCCAGTAGTATTAAAGGTGGAAAATATTTCAGTATAAACAGAAAAATAGTTGAATCTAATCGTCTGTGAGATTAACGTGCGAAATCAATCTAAATGTAAATAAAACAAACAGATAGTATTCTCAAAACGGAAATAACCATTCGTTTTATTCAAAGTAAGCTAGTGAACTAGTGAACCGTTTAAAACAACTACTTCTATTCACTGAGTGATCAAATGTACGCCGCTATTTTAGTGAGTCACTTTGGCCACCTCTAACTCCGAGGCATCGAGAATGAGCCTTTTGTCGTGGCTACCCTAATGTATTTATAAAAACTTCTCGGGTTTCAAGCCGCGTCAAAATTGAGCCGTCTGGCGACGTTTCGGAAAGCTTGCACTGCTTCCATTGTCAAGCAAGTTAAGCGGGGGCTTGACAATGGAAGCAGTGCAAGCTTCCGAAATGTCGCCAGACTGGCTCAGTTTTGACGCGGCTTGAAACCCGAGAAGTTTTTATAAAGCATTGCCGCCGCGAGAACGTACATAGTTATCTACCCTAATGTAACCCGATAATTTTACCCGGTGTAAGGACCTATAGTTTAACATGGAATCCGAACCACGGAAGCGTTGTGGGGTACTTCACATTACACAGCAACCTGTGCCAGAGTTGAAGGTAGGTTTAAAGGCCTTTGTTAGTCCTAGCTGAGACAGGAGTTCAAACCGGGGACGTTTTGATCTCCAGTCAGACGCGTTACCCACTGAGACACCAAACAGTTACCTGAGCCTCCAGACTATTCGTAGAAGAGATGAAAGATGAGAACGGTGCTGGAGTGAAGTCCAAGAGATAGAGACGAAGGCGAAGGTCACCAGTCCCGTCGCAAAAAGACATTTGGGCATATCGAGAAGATGCATAACTATGAGAAACTCGACAGATAAAAGTAAGTGTATTTTAGATTTTTAATAAATGTATCTTAAGTAAATCTTTGATTTTTTTTCGTTTTCTACTCACCCTACGAGCATCCAAAAAATGTTTTCAAGCAAAACTACGGTAGTATCGCTAATACTGCCAAAGTGCTTTTATTTTATTTCTTAGGATACTATGGTTATCCCCTCACAGCCGCCACTTTTTAGGGAACGCTGATTAATTAGTATAGTTATTTACCTAAATACAGAGTGCTTTGGTACAATCTGGTTTTGAATTGCCAATATTTGCAGCAAAATGATTAACTGATTACGAAAACAAAGAAGAATTTAGATTAAAACTGACACTTCTTCGTCTTCAATCTCGAAGGCATAATTTTTCTGTGAGCTGTAATTTTATTCATAATTAAGTTTTCTTCTCTTTTTCATAATTATTTTTTCTAACGTATTATCATTAGTCAATCTGTGGCTGCCATCTGTACTACTAGATACTTTTAGAAAAAACCCAAGTCACATCAAACCGACGAGGATACTCGTCACCCAACGACGTAGCTCCTTATAGATTTGAAAAATTCATATTAACTACTTCTTAAAAAATCTGAAAAATTTAACAAGTTGACAACATGCAGTGATGTTAATTATGAGATTAAATAAGTAATATACATAAAGTAAATTCTTATGGTCTTGCGACCTGCTGATAGAGTTTCGATTTGTTGATCATTTCGCCACTGTCGTGGCTGGCCCTACAGTTTGAATGTGCTGGCATAGCTCGAATGCTTAAGCAGAACTATTGTGTCCAAGGTCACGGGACACTTTCTACTTACCGTTGGCGGTTGCCACTAGCAGTAGGAACGCGAGCCACGGGTCCATTTTGCAGACTGAACGGCGCCGCGCATTCACAAAAGCTCCGGAAGGAAGTCATCCGGAGGTCATCACGTCACATTCGACAAACGCAGCCATTTTTGCACTGTCCATATACCATGCTGCACAGTTTAGTAATAGCACAAAACTGTGTGATGGGTCGTCAAGTACTGTGGCTTTGTTTTCACATATTTCCAACTTGAAAAACAGTGCCGCGACCTGTATGGTATGACGAAATTGTTGCACATAGCTCAAGAAGGCCTTACTGATTTTGATTCCAGCATTCTGATTCTGAGGTGTGTGAATCAAAAAATATCTCCAGGATACTAAGCATACTTGATGCAACAATACAGGGTGTTACAAAAAGGTAAGGCCAAACTTTCAGGAAACATTCCTCATTACACAAACAAAGAAAATATGTTATGTGGACATGTGTCCGGAAACGCTTACTTTCCATGTTAGAGCTCATTTTATTACTTCTCTTCGAATCACATTAAACATGGAATGGAAACACACAGCAACAGAACGTACCAGCGTGACTTCAAACACCTTGTTACAGGAAATGTTCAAAATGTCCTCCGTTAGCGAGGATACATGCATCCACCCTCCGTCGCATGGAATCCCTGATGCGCTGATGCAGCCCTGGAGAATGGCGTATTGCATCACAGCCGTCCACAATACGAGCAAGAAGAGTCTCTACAATTGGTACCGGGGTCAACACAAGCACCGACGTCAACATTACCTTCCTGCAATTGGGCCAACTGACCGGTGAATCGGAGGAAGTACAGTACATACTAACGAAACTAAAATGAGCTCTAATCATGGAAAGTAAGAGTTTCCGGACACATGTATGTCCACATAACATATTTTCTTTGTTTGCGTGTGAGGAATGTTTCCTGAAAGTTTGGCCGTACCTTTTTGTAACACCCTGTATATGGAATGAGATATAAACGTCAGTGAATAAAGAAAAATGAATGAGCAAACAATAACGATAATAGAGTTTGTGCGTGAATTTATACTGGGTGGGAACTTCTTATTGAAGGACATAAAATGTAAATATCTTGGCATTCCATTTGATAGTAAGTCTGGCTGCGGTTATTAAACATTTAATTTAGTTTCAATTGCAATGGAGAACACACACTTAGATGGCAAGGGAGCATCTATGAACTGCGTGGCTCGGTCTAGGGGGGGAGGGGAGGTGTTGACTGGGAAGCTACACTGGGCTACGTGGGGGAGGGGGGGGGGGGTTCCAAGCCAAGCCACGTAGCTTTACATTTAAATTATTTGTCACAATTAAAATGAGGTACAGAACACACACCACCATGTGAATATTTATTTCCGTAATTTTATTATCTCCTTATGTAATTTACGATAGTCTGACAAGGAGAAACAGTAAACAATGTCTTCTGGAACCAATATAGGTCAAAGCTACGTGCTACTTGAGGTTGGGGAGGGGGGAGTATAGGTAAAAGCTACGTTGGGCTACTTGGGGGGAGGGGGTCACAGAAGGCTTAAATGGAGCTACGTCGGTTTATGGACGCTCCGCAATGTCCCTACATCCCTTCCTTCACTTGTCGATTTTTTTCCCGCCACCTACCTACTTCTACCATTTACGAATTTCAATGGTAATCTTTTTTTTATCTGCGTAACATCTCTCTAACAGCGAGGTCTTTAGAGACGGGAAAGGATGGGGGGCAAGGAATGGGAAGGAATACGGCCATGGCCTATTGAAGGAAGCATCCCGTATTTACCTGGAGTGATTTGGGAAACCATGGAAAATGGTAATCGGTCCATTATTTTCCTTGGTAATTTATTCCAGTCCCTGACTTCTTTACCAACAAAAGAAAAATCTTCCCACTCCCTTTCGCCTGAAATCAAGTGCCAGATTATGATTATTGTCATCTCTTCCTCTCCATGTAGAGCTCCTAACCTTCTACTAATATCCATCCTAGCATTATCACGCTTGTAAGCCGTAAACAAACCAAAAACTCTCGTCACCCGTCTTCTGTATTCCAAACCCAGCTCCTTCAGCATATCAATTATTGATTGCATTCTGCAGTAATCTCAGCAGTTATTTGACCGGTTCGGAAATTTCCTAGATCCACCACTGGCTGTAGTTAGACAGGGGCGGCATAATCGGTATTGCACGCGGGTGCTCCAACAGCTAGCGGCGGGCCTGCAGCCACATAACCAGTTGGGGGTCCTTGGCCAATTCATCGGTAGGGATCCTCCCTGGCACCAAATGGGCGACCTTTTTTTTATTAGCTCTACAACTTGTCGAGCGGGCCCCTACAGCCAATGATCGGGCCCTCCATCAGCCGGGAGGGCCCGGGTATATTTGACCCGCTTACCCTCCCCCTAAGGCCGGGAATGCCCATAATGTGGGTTCCAAACCATTCCACCATGTTCTAGTAGTGGTGTGACCAAGGTTTTGTAACCCAATTCTCTCACTTCCACGGCAACATCACCTCATCACCCTTCTAATAAATGAAGGACTTTGAAACTTACTACCACCTGCACAATGTGTCCTGCCCAATTGAGTTTACTATCGAAGGTATTGCAAGATATTTACAGTTAGGATTCGTTCTCTACCCTACATTCATAGAAAATCTTCACTTTTTTATCCGTTTACCTAATAAGCTGACTCTTCTTGGCATTTATTTTCACCGTGTTTAATTTTCCAGCCAGATATCCTGGTCAGGTTGTGTGGAAAAATCCTTGAGATATTAATGAAAGTGTTTAGTGGATATACTAGCGACATAAGGCTGATTATTGTGTGATAGTTTATGACCTGCAATACTAGTATCAAATACAGCGGGTGGACGACATATACAGGACGGCAACTAAATTTGTACACCGAACGTGGTGTGTGAACGATAAGGCTCTGGCCTCGCATTCGAAGGGCGCGGGT
>CM061918.1:28423674-28623995 GCA_031002005.1 Vandiemenella viatica
GTCTTCTGTATTCCAAACCCAGCTCCTTCAGCATATCAATTATTGATTGCATTCTGCGGTAATCTCACAGTTTTTGACCCGGTTCGGAAATTTCCTAGATCCACCACTGGCTGTAGTTAGACAGGGGCGGCATAATCGGTTTTGCACGCGGGCTGCTCCAACAGCTAGCGGCGGGCCTGCAGCCACATAACCAGTTGGGGGTCCTTGGCCAATTCATCGGTAGGGATCCTCCCTCGCACCAAATGGGCGACCTTTTTTTTATTAGCTCTACAACTTGGCCCCTACAGCCAATGATCGGGCCCTCCATCAGCCGGGAGGGCCCGGGTACATTTGACCCGCTTACCCTCCCCCTAACGCCGGTCCTGCCCATAATGTGGGTACCACACCATTCCACCATGTTCTAGCAGTGGTCTGACCAAGGTTTTGTAACCCAATTCTCTCACTTCCACGGCACATCACTCATCACCTCATCACCCTTCCAATAAATGAAGGACTTTGAAACTTACTACCACCTGCACAATGTGTCCTGCCCAATTGAGTTTACTGTCGAAGGTATTGCAAGATATTTACAGTTAGGATTCGTTCTCTAACCCTACATTCATAGAAAATTCTTCACTTTTTTATCCGTTTACCTAATAAGCTGACTCTTCTTGCATTTATTTTCACCGTGTTTAATTATCCAGCCAGATATCCTGGTCAGGTTGTGAGGAAAAATCCTTGAGATATTAATGAAAGTGTTTAGTGGATATACTAGCGACATAAGGCTGATTATTGTGTGATAGTTTATGACCTGCAATACTAGTATCAAATACAGCGGGTGGACGACATATACAGGACGGCAACTAAATTTGTACACCGAACGTGGTGTGTGAACGATAAGGCTCTGGCCTCGCATTCGAAGGGCGCGGGTTTGAATCCCAGATTTGGGTTATCAATGGTTTTTTCCAAATCACTCTTGGCAAATGCCGGGATGGCTCCATCAAAAGACCACGGCTGAATTCCTTTCAGTCCCTTGTCCCCAGTCCATTCTCGCCTCTAATGACCTCCATGTCGACGAGGCGTAAAGCCCTAAGTATAAAAAAACTTGTACCGGTATTTGACAAAGATGTTTAAAAAGTAGGTGTGTGGGGAAGTTACCACCGGAGCATGTGCTTCATTGCAATTAGATTATGATAAATAAGCTGATTTTGGAGTCACAGGAGGCTGTTCCTGCTAGTATACGAGACATGAATCAGTTGTAAATTAGAGATGAAGGCTGGACGGATATTGAGTGAAGAATTAGGAAGGAAATCTATTATTCATTTCAAGCGTAATGAAGTAGGAAATTTTGTTTCGTATATAATGGAGACCCGAAAATTGCATGTCACGTTATACAGTAGGTCCCAGCTGTTAAATCAGAGTCAATATTTAAGCGTGTTTGGCCGAGCACCTGCTGAGCGAGTTGTATATGCTAATGATTTTGGACAGATATCGCAGAGCCGTTTAGCAGTTACGTTTTATTTAAGTATTTCTTTAACATCTTAGTGCTCACTGACGCTAATGATGTCCAACAGCACCCAGTGTGGTACAAGATGCGATAGACCCAAAGCAGTTAAAAATTAGTTTTTCTAATATTTTTTCCATGATCACCGCAAAACATATTTATGTAAGTTTACTAACTCGAGTACATCTACATACATACTCTGCAATTCACAAAATTGTGGGTGGCAGAAGGTGCTCAGCACCAAAGCTAATCTCTTTGTTGTGCATTCCTAACCTGAATGGTACGAGGGAAAAAATAATTCATATAAGAATCAATACGGCACCTTATTTCTCTAATCTTATCTTTCCTGTCATTCCGACTAAAATAGTGAAAGTGGGAGTACAAATGTTTACAAATAAATTTAAACGAAACGTGCGTCGTCTACCTACCAGAGACTCCCAGCCCAGTCTACTAATCAGTTCTGTGACGCTTATCATTACGTAGAAATAGAAGTTAAACTAATTTAAGGAATATCAAAAAAAAAAATGTAATTACTTATTTCTTTTTGTTTGAATTTATGCAGGTTCTGATTCGGCATGATGGGTCCCGGTTGAACCAGCTGCGAGACAAGTTAACTTTAAGACAGAGGCGCTGCTTCCGAAAAGCATTAGTTCCGTCATGGGAGTTGGGTCCGGTGGACACTTTTTATGGCTTTACGCCTCGTCGTCGGAGAGATTAGAGGCAATGAACGGGAAGGAATTCGGCCATGGAACCATCCCGGCATTCGCCTAAAGTAATTTCTGAAAACCTAAGTCTGGATGGCCAACCGAAGTTTTGAACATACGTCCTAACGAATCCGTGTACATCTTTCGGTTTCATTGGGAATTGAAAAGCCTAATTAGACGGGGAAGAGTGTGGTTTTTAAGTTCTCATTTAAAGTTGTAAGGGAGCACATTTTCATTTATTGTGATGTTATGATTGAGCATTTTTTAGCCTAGAGGCTTCTGGCGAGGGATATAACAAGGGATCAAAGCAATCTTTATATATAAAGATGAATGTATGTATGTTTGTTTGTTTGTTGGTTTGTTTGTTCTTCATACAAATCCACAGTTTTCATCCGATCTCGATGAAACTTTGCACACTTATCCTTTGAAACAAGGAGAAAAATACTGTCTACATTTGGTTGAAAAATTATCTGTATAAATAACACATGTTGTGTCATAACTTCGAAATACGGCGATAGACAGACACATTGGATGTGGACGTCTCCAGACCGTATTTCCGTGTAGTGAACTGGCAGCTCAGTGCTTAAAGCGCTTGCTTACGAACGTCGTTGTCTCCGGTTCAAATCTCCGTGGAGGCTATAATTTTTAAAACTTGTTTTTCATCGTAAGAGTCAGGCCTGGGCCGTAGGTTATTCGAATTGAATGTTAAACTGTAGATATTAGAAAGTTAGGGATGCAATGCGAGGCAAATCGTAGGTAGTCTTGCAGTGTTGTAGGTGTACACTTTTTTACGTTATAATGATCCCTCAGGTGTTGTTCGCAGTCATTGTGTGAGTGTGAACCACAGTAATATTATTATAAATACGGAAGTAAGTCTCTGTCTTTTTGTTGCGTTTTGACGACTAAATGGCTATATCGATATTGATGGAATTTGATAAGAAAATCTGCATGAAGGGCGCAGGATATTTTTTTCCAGTATGATTAACAGTTGTAGTCACGAAATTTTGAGACCTTATCGAATGGTGACAGAAATATATTGGAAATTGATTCTCTTCAAGAGACAGGTTCGACGGTACAATTATATAGTGATAGCTTTCCTGTCATATTATTCCGACTCGATATTGTTTTCGACCAATCCTTCGTTACCAACAACTTTCTATATTTAATTCTGGCAAAAAATTCTTAATCCACGCGTACGAAGTCGCGGGTACGAGGCTAGTACTTAATACAGATGCCCTGTGGGAGAAAAAGAAAAATTGGTCGTACGTAATAGTCGGAGCTACTAGCGCAATTGCTACAAATATTGTTTATTAGTTGCTATTTTGTTTGGATACACAAGAGAAACAAGTACTAGGTACTCGTACTTTAACAAACATTTTACACAGGTACACAAATGAATCTACTAATCAGTACTGATTTATTACGTGTTTGAGAAGATTATAGGAATAGGAAAAGCCAAGGCTGATCAATTGGGTAGCTTATAAGTTTGTTCTCTGCGCATTTCACGTCCGTCGGAGGACGTGCTGTTGCTATAACTTCTTCCCCCGTACCCGGTCGTTCCACACAGCGCCGGGGCTAGGATTCTCCGGTCCCGGGTAAGCGTTTAAACCAGTGACGTAACTGTTTGGGGCCAGTGCCAAATTCATCGGATGGGGCCCTCCCTCAGGTCAGCTAAGCGATCTTTCTCTTTTTTTTTTTTTTTTTTTTTTTAGCTTTATCACAGCCTGGGCGGAACAATGGGCGAATTCTCAGGCTGAGGGCCCCGGCCCGGGGTACATTTACCCCGCTTATCCCTCCCCAACGCCGGCTCTGGTCCCACAGACATCGTGGCCCAGCAAGGCTTCCTATCGCCCAGTTTTCTAACTCAGTCGTACCTCTCACATTTCCAATAGAGTTTGATTCAATTATACTATACTTGCATTCCGTTGGTTCTGCTCCCACTCTCTAACGATGTAATCTGACATTGTCACTTTCAAAGTACCACGGTTTTACTTTTCTCGATCTAGAAATAGCGTCAAATGTTTGCCATATCAAATTACATATATATTTATTCAATTTAATTGCGACAGTGCACATTCCATTGATGATGGGGTCAGGACTGTGCCTTTTTAGGTTAGAGGCTGCTCGGTGAAGGGACAGAAATAGATTATCAAAGTGATACTGATTGCAGATTCACGATGGGGAAAGTCACAGATGTTAAAGAAATAGATGAAGTGGCTGAAACAATAACTGACTGCGGTAAAAGTGGGAAAGAGGAGATAAATTCTGAAAATGAAAAGCCAGTAGTAACGGTGTTAATGGTAAACTGTAGAAGTATAATGAACAAAGTAATTGAATTTGCAAACTTAATAGAGATGCACGAACCACAAGTAATAATTGGGGTAGAGAGTTGGTTAAAAGAAGAAATACTAGACAGTGAGGTTTTTCCTGATGGTTACAGAGTGTACCGCAGAGATAGAGGAGCAATTGGTGGAGGAGTCTTCATACTAGTTAACAAAAACTACCACAGTTCACTGGCGTTCATAGATCAAGACCATGAGTTACTTGGGGTAGATTTCTGGGGTAATAAAAAAGAAAAAATCAGAGTGTTGGCTGTATACCGCAGTGGAAGAATGACAGAAGAGGATGAGACTCTTGGGGAGAAATTAAATTCGTACTCAGATTTCAGAGGTGAGAGTAGAATTATCATCATCGGTGGGGATTTAAATTTACCATGTGTAAACTGGGAAGGAAATAAGATAAATAACACAAGGGAACAAAGATTTGCAAATGTCTTAATAAGGGAAGGAGGATTTACACAAGTGGTTGAGCAAAACACTAGGGGACAAAATATTTTGGATATATTTCTAATTAAGCCCGATGAAAACCTTTTGAGTTATCAAGTAACTGAAGGAATAAGTGATCATGAAGCAGTTCTGTTGGATATTAGAGGATTCAGTAAACCAGCAGCCAAAATTTGAAGGGGGAAATAGGTACAATTATAAAAAGGCACAGGTTTCAAATTTGAAGAGATATTTCAGAGAACAATTCAGCAAATGGAAGGAAGGCTCAGGTACAGTAGAGTCAAGTTGGGAAGAGTTCAAGGAGATAATAAGAAAGGTGGAAGAAAAACTTATTCCAAGGCAGAAAACAAAGAGAAGTAGAGAACCTATGTACTATAATAGGGAAGTGAGGAGGTTAAAGAGGTTGGTAAGAAAAGAACATAACAGAGTTAAGAGACAGCAGGGTAGTAGGGAATATTTAAAACAACTAAACAAGGACTTAATAACACCAAAGAAAATGGCTAAAGATGGGTTTATGAAGAGTATTATCAGTGCAGGAGGCCCATTGACTGATGCATCTAGAAATTTCTACGGCTATATCAGGAAACTGATGGGAAGGGAGGGTGTAGAGACACTTATAGATAAGGATGGAGAAGAAGTTACTGACGATTTGAAAAAGGCAGAGATTTTAAGTAACTGGTTCAGTGAAAGCATTAGGGACAATGAATGAGAAGCAGGAGGGTCTAATTCGAAGAACGAGCTTAACAACACAATTAGAAATGACGATAGTAAAAAATTTGATATTCATCCTGAGGATATCATGAATGAAATAAGAAAGTTGGAAAAAAATAAAGGGGCTGGTGAAGATAATATTACTACAGATATCTTAAAGATAGCTGGATGTGACATTGTACCTTATCTTGAAATATTATTTAAATTGAGTCTAGATATTTGCTGCTTACCACAGGACTGGAAAAGTGCAATAGTAGTACCGGTACATAAAGGAGGGGTGAGAAATAGAGTTGAGAATTACAGGCCAATCAGTTTGACATCAGTGGTAGGTAAATTAATGGAAAGATTGATATACAACCACATCAGAAATATATGTGAGGAACATACGTGGTTTTCAAGCAGGCAACATGGGTTCAGGCAAGGATATTCATGCGAATCTCAGTTGGTGGGATATATGCAAGATATTTCAGATGAAATGAACAAGGGAGGCCAAATTGATAGTGTAGCACTAGATCTGTCGAAGGCATTTTGCAGAGTAAGCCATAAAATGGTAGTAAATAAGGTAAAAACCATTGGAGTGGATGAGAAAGTGATTTGCTGGGTAGAAGAATTTTTAAAAGGCAGAAAACAGAAAGTTAGGGTATGAAATGTAGTATCAAAAGAAGTGGAAGTAAAAATGGGTGTGCCACAGGGTAGCATATTGGGACCATTGCTATTCATTATTCTAATGAAGATTGTGTTGATTGTTTACTATCTGAAATTAGATTGTTTGCAGATGACATAATGCTGTATAAAAGAATCAAAATGATAGAGGATTGTAAACAGTTGCAGGGTGATCTGGACAGGATATCTAGTTGGGTTGGTAAACATGGAATGAAGATAAATGCAAAGAAGAGTCAGCTTATTCGATACAAAATTAAAAAACAAAAGGTTAATTATGAATATAAGGTGGGGAAAGAATTGCTTGCTGAAGACTTGAAATGTAAATATCTTGGCATTACTTTTGATAACAAGCTTAACTGGGCAGGACACATAGGACAGGTGGTAGGAAAAGGTTTCAAAGTTCTGCACTTGTTGTAGAGAGTGATGAGGGGATGTACAAGAGAAGTAAAGGAATTGGGTTACAAAACTTTGGTCAGACCATTGCTCGAATATGGTAGTGTAGTATGGGACCCTCATTTTACATATCAAATACAGGAGTTGGAGAGGGTGCATAGAAGGGCTGCTAGATTTGTTTCTGGAAATTATCGCAGAATGCAATCAGTGACGGATATGATAAAGGAGCTGGAATGGGATTCATTGCAAGACAGGAGGAGGATGAGGAGGGTCATGGGAGTGTACAGGGCATATACTGGCGATGAGGCATGGAAAGATATTGCAATAGGTATGAAAAGTAGTGCATGGAAAGGAAAAGATGGCCATGACCACAAGCTGGCACTGGATTTCAGGCACAAGGGCGTGGGAAGATTCTCTTTTTTAGGTAAGGGTGTCAGGGATTGGAATGAGTTACCAAGAGAAATGATTAATAATTTACCGAAATCTTTGAAAGAATTTAAAGACAAAATTTGTAGAGGACAAATGTAGGTTGGTGCAGGATAGGGGGAAGATGGGTGTGTAGGGAAATTGCCACCGGAGCCTGTGCTCCATTGCAATTAAATTAAATTTTCCGTTGGCAGTTTCCTTACACGCCTGTTTTCGCCTCTTTACCTACAGTTTTATGTGGCCAGCCACGGAACATCCATCAAACAAAACTATTTTATTTGTATTGTTGTTGGGAGTTTAGAACGCGTGGTCATTAGTGCTCTGGCAACAACCTGATATAGCACCATAGCATAAAAAATGAATCAAGTTGCTGCTCTTATTACCGACTGTAAACTGGTCGGCCACACAGACAAAAAAAAAACAAAGGATCTAAAGAAGCAATAAGGACCTAGAGAATTGCATTGACTGATTGGCTATAAAAAAGGGCAACCAGATTAAACAATCATTAAAAAGAGAAACATTTCTGGCTGGTTGTAACACTTACAATTGCAATTATTTTGTTCTTGTTGCCGTTAATTCAGCTGCATTGCGTGAACTTCATGCTAATTAGCGCCCACTTACAATAATCCGGTATGAGTACCCGTATGGCTCTAAATTACCATCTGTATGGCTGATTGTGAACAGGTAGGTCACACAGACTTTAAAATTATGTAAAGTTCTAAAACAATAGTTTTCAACTGGCCACAAAAACCTACAAATTGCTGACAATGACTGGTTGGCTATAAAAGGGCTAACCAGATCAAATAAATGTTAAAATAACCCAATGTATGACTAGCTGTAAAAGGGGCAGCCATATATATATACACACGCGCGCTTGCAAAGAATACGAGGGCAGTCTGGAAAATTCTAAGCCAAAAAAATAAAACCAATTTGATATTTATCAAATCATTTTTATTTCTCAATATAGTCTCCCTGAACACTGAACACTTAGTCCAACGATGTTCAAAGTTCATTATACCATCCCTGAAGTGGCTTTCTGGAAGACCTGCAAAATATCCATCTACAGTTGCAATCACCTCTTCATTTGAAGAAAAATGCTGACCAGCAAGAAAGTTTTTGAGTTTTGGGAATAGACAGAAGTCGGAGGGAGCCAAATCTGGGGAATAAGGTGGATGCTCCAACACATCGAAGTGCAGATCTCTTAATTTTCCCATTGCCAAAAGACTCTTGTGGGCAAGTGCCTCGTCCTGATGAAAGATGATTTTCTTCTTCCTCAAACTGGGCGTCTTTTCACGAATTTTTTCGTCCAGGGTGTCTAAAAGATCGGAATCATATTGTCCAGTTATTGTTTTACCCTTTTCAAGATAATCAATGAACAAAACACCTTTACCATACCAAAAAACTCATGCCATCACCTTCCCTGCCGATGGGCCGTCTTTGGACCTGAACAACCAGCTTCTGTCCACTGCTTTGACTGCAGTTTTGATTCTGCCATGTAGTGGTGAACCCATGTCTCATCCATAGTTATGAATCGATGCACAAAATCGGTTTTATTTTTGTTGAAACGTTTCAAACACTGTTCGGATGCGCTTTTGATCAACAGTGAGCAAATGTGGCAGCCATCTTGCACAAAGCTTCTGCATATGCAATACTTCATGCAAAATGTATCTCACATGTTCTTTTGATATCCCTACGGTCTCAGCAATCTCACGCACTTTTATTCGTCGATCATCCAAAACCATATCATGGACTTTCTGGACGATTTCTGGAGTTGCTGCACTTTTCGGAAGCCATTCACGTTCATCGTCTTCGACACTGCTACGGCCATGTTTGAACTCAGCAGCCCATTTCTTAGCTGTAGAATATGAAGGAGAAGAGTCAACATACACTTTTAAAAATCTTCGGTGGATCTCAGACGGCATTAAACTTTCTTTAACAAAGAATTTTATAACTGTACGATACTCGATTATTTCCATCTCTGGTACAACTACGCACCGCGCCTCCATCAAACAACTGTACAAACCAAACTACAATGGAGAATGACTTGAAATTTCTTGCAGGCGCATCTGGCACATGCACCAACTTGCATGGAAAAAATCACACAGGTAGTGCTGCCATCTATGGTCGAGCCCAAGAACTTCTCAGACAGCCCTCGTACACTACAAAGATTGCTGATTGTAAAGGGACCACCAGTCAAACTCGGACTGCTGAGGAACAAGTTTTGGCTTGTTCAGTTGTTGTGTTATTGTTGTTTTTGTGGCTTTAGGGCGCATCAACAACAGGGTCGTTAGTGCCCTAAAAGCATACTGATATGGTGCCCTAGCTTAAAAATGAACCATATCGCTGCCTCTATAGCCAACTAAAAACAGGTTGGCCATTCGGCAGAATAATAATAATAAAAATTCTAAAACGAAGGCTCTAAAGAGGCCAAAAAAGTTACAAACAGTGACTGGTTGGTTGTAAAGACCAACTAAATTAGATAAACATTAAAACATGTGTTAACCTTCTTGCTATTTATAATGATTGTTGTCGGAATGAATTGTCGGTCTGATGTTCCATTTCAGTCGGTATATGAAATCTGTAATAATATCTGAATAGTCAATCAAGTCATTAACAGTAGACAATTATTTTAATTTTTGTAAAAAATTTTAATTTATCTATCACTGACCAATTGCTCGTAAAATTAATTTTTCGGTAGTTGTCCAATTTATAAAAAAAAACTGTACCTATTATTTCATGCAATAATTTATATGAAACATAAGATAGCATTGTCAATGTCAGTACAATGTTAATTTATACCAGCAGTTGTATAAAATGAAATGACATTCACTAAATAAATCAAAATTTAATAATTAAATGACACCACTCTATACAATACAAAAGCCAAATTGCGTAATCAAGGATAGAAGTTGGACCACGAGGCCTAGCCCAACCAGTCAGAGCCAAACAAACCTCCAGTATTGCGCTCAGGGGAGGCCCTAGGGCGGTGCGACCGCACCGGGCGCCGAAAATGCAGTGAGAGATCGTCTGCTCAAAAAATAAATTCTATAATAACCCAGCTTGCTGTTCACATGTGATTTTCGCACACTAATTATCCAGAAGAGTTTATACACGTAAGAGCAACAGCTTAGTGCGTAGTCGTATGTCCTCATAGAATCGACTCGAGTCAGCTCGATTTAATAGAATAAAAAAAATCACAACTCGTCTCCCACCTGTTTCCTGTCTTTTCGGCTATCGTCTTGGAATTCATTTGCATGCTGGTGATTGTGCAAGGGGCTAGATTCAACCTACTTATCTATTTTTACCGTGTTAGACCTTCGGTGATTTCAATTACCGTTGATATTGTAAATATGTACCTTTTACTGACAAGACATGTGCTACCTGAAAAAGGCGAATCTGAGAAGGCTTCAAAATTGCTTGCAAAATTTTTAGAGCAGTATGTATGAGAAGATTTAGCTATAGCTGGAACGTCGTCCGCAGTTCAAAATATTACAGAATGAGGTACACCAGGCATACCACCATCGCTGCCTTTTCATAATACAAATTATGACGATACTTCAAAATGGTCACTCATTGACTCTCCAGCCACAGATGAAATTATTATTTGATCAATGAAAATATCCAAGAAAAATATCATGGACGTCATTTTTCAAATACGTATTTTCAAAGAGTAATGCAAAATCGAGAAACTTTTAAAAGATTACTGGTTCACTCTAAATCTGCGGATGAAGTATACTGTTTGTGTATATTGTATGTTTGTATATTGTTGTTTATTCAACAGCAAAAACTCTTATTTGGAAAAGAAAGATTTGATGTCTGGAACTACTTATCAGAGCATCTCAATATTCACAAAATTTTGCTCAAATCACCAGTACACCATGCTCAATTTGACAGAAGCGTTGATTCTTTTAAAGAACTTCAGTATAATTGACAATTTGTAATTACAGATCGAAGACGAAAAATCGTGGTGGGTTTCTATCCTCGAATGAATGATGTTATGTATTAGTGTATTTTTAACATGCAATAATTTCTTGTTTAGAGGAAGCTTTGGATCTGAAACACAAAATACTTCTAATAATGGTAACTTCCTAAGTTTATTGCAAATACTAGGAAAATATGATCCTGTAATAATGGAGCACCTCTGCCGTATTGCCAATAAGGAGACTAATATCTGTTATTTAGGCAAATGTATTCAAAACGAATGAAGTTCGTAAAAAAAATTTGACTATGGGTAAGTTATCTAAATACATTTCCATCATACCGAATATCATGATGTCAGTCACGTCGAACAATTATCTTTACCGTATCGTTGCTTTGACTAATAAAGTCCAAGTGCGTGAGTGTTCTGTTGCTTACAACCTGGTAAGTAGGGACCTGGGAGCTGGTCTCACTGGCCTGTTTATAGATAATACTTTGCAGAAGTTCGATTTGGATATGGAAGAATGTCGAGGCCAAAGATATGACAATGGATCCAATATATCAGGAAGAAACAAAGGTGTCCAAAACAGAATTCTGAACGAATATCTTAAAGCATTTTTTCTTCCATGTAGCTGTCACAAAATTTGGTGATAGTAGGTGCTGCCAAAACATCAATTAAATCAGTTTCCTTGTCCAAATTTGTTTAAAGAATATTTGTTCTATTATCCCAATCACCAAAGTGTTGGGAAGTGGTATCCAAGAACTTACACTATCGCCAAAAAATTTGCGAATCTCGTTTGGAGAATAGAGTTTCTAGTCTCGCTGCAGTTCGCTACCACTAATCATCAGTTCACGATGCCATTCTGGAAACGAAAAATTCAGTTGTTTCAAGTAAATACTGTAAGCAAGTCTATGTAGACTGAAAGAAGATTTGTGAAACGCTTCACAATTGCTGGGAAACAGCTCGGAAGTTTAGAAAAAGTACCCTGGTTTTTCGTCAGCTCTGATAACCACTAGAAAAATTGCTTTTCAGACTGGGCCATATCCTATTATTAAGCCAGTCAGATCCCAAAGAAAGCAGAGATTTTTTTTTAGTTTAATGCCTTAGATGAGATAGAAATAGATCCAGAATTGTTTACAATCGATATGTTTTAGCATTTCAAAGATACAATTGAGAACAAATTGGTCACTCAGTTTACACAACTATCCAAATTTAATGATACATATTATCAAAAAAATTCTGAATTGGAATCATCCTGTGCAGATATGGAAATAAGTTTATCTGGTTATGAATTCTTTAGAAACTTTTTAACTGAAACTGTTGTTGTTGGGGCATGAATCAGAAGAACCAATGAAAGCTCAATTAATTAAACAAAATGGTTCGCAGGATATATTTCCAAATGTGTGGACAGCACTTCGATTTTTGCTAACCATACTTGTAACTGTCGCTAAAGGAGAACAAAGTTTCCGCAAATTAAAACTTATTTACGGCAAGCGCAGACTAGATATATACTGTCAGATATTGCAATTTTATCTATAGAAAATAATATCACGAAAGGACAAAGGCGATAAAGATGCTAATCTAGATCTTTTAGTTATGACTTTATTTCCTCATTTGTTTGTTGAAAAAATATATTAAAATTATGTGAATTTGACGTATACGTGATATGAGCATCGTGTACGCCATAGTAGCTTAAATAAATCTTTTCACACATAGTGTTTTCCATATTTGCTGTTTCTCATTCAAACCGCTGCTATCCTATATTAATCTTTATGAGGTATGAATCATTATTAATATATAATCTTCTGCCCGCATGTAATCGTATTTGAATCCCACAGGAACTACTATTTCGATCGGGATAAAAGTAAATAGCCAATAACATTATTCCAAATTTTATCTTAAGCCTTTCAGCCATTTCGACGCGAAACAGTAAAACAGTGAAAACTAAATGTTCTGCCATCGACATCACAGTGTCAATGGTAGTGGCGTGTGCAACCGCCTTGGCATGCGCTAACTCATTACCAACAATGCTTTTATTTCACATGGAAGAAACGTCTACTGCAACCTTCATCTTCACTGCGACCTGTTCAGCATGTTTCTAACCTTAGTAACTGAGCTGCAAAGAAGGTGTTTGTAATCGCATAGCTTCCTTACACATACCTTTTGCACTTGCACATCTGTCATCGATGTGACGAGGAAATTTGCCTACATTAAGAGAGCATAGTCATGCTACATAGCTGCCTGTCACTATTGGTGTATAATCCTCTGCACTCACCAATATCCCAGGACAAGGGAGGACCTCTTGGGTCTCTCCATGCACTGGGAAACGGGGCATTAGAGCATAGGTCCGAGGAATGTAACAGATGTCGGCAACCCAGCCACAGCTTTGACATCTCACTCAACCTTGGACTTGTGGAGGTGGAGCTGAATTTCTGCCATATAAGGTGGGAGGGCCTTATATAGGTTATTTCCACAGCAGCTTGACTTCCCCTTAAAGCATCTGCTGCGCCAGGCACAAACTCCATGCCTGCAATTTCCTGCCTTCTATAGCTTCCACAGTTTATGCTAGAGGCCTTCTCCTTTGCTGGCCGTCCTATGTAGGGGACTCTTGGCTCTCGAGATAATTTCAGCTCCAGGCGTGAAGTTTCACTTGGATTGTTCCAGGTGCTCTTGGGACCTGCCTTGTCACTTCTACTGTGTTCCTAGACTTCCTGCTTACCAGTGTTGCACATAGGCTCACACTATACCAACGCCACTAGGCAGGCCATAGCCCAGCCTCTGGTCAACGGAATGGCGCTACTAAGCACCCGTGCCACAACAAGGTGACAGCATGGACAAACAAGCTGGGTTATTATAGAATTTCTTTTTCTTTTTTTTTTTCCGCACAGATAATCTATCATTGGCCCCCATAAGATGGTACATGGTGCGGTCACACCACCTGGTATGCTGATACTAGAGAGATATTATGGCAGAAAGTTCCTGGCTTTGAACAAGACTGTAGGCAAGAATTCCTCACCTTCGAGGACAATTTTACAGCGTTCTCCGAATTTCTAAGAGTTGCATTTCAAGTCAGGGATGCTCGTCACTCAGAATTGAAAATTGGCTGGGGACCCAATCTTCATTTACAATGACAATAACAAATGTTTTACTGTGCGTACCATTAAGTGAACCTAAGTGCATATGTGGGGATTTTCATGTAGCAACCCTCGGCGTGTGCACACCTCCCGAGCCTCATGACTCATTTTCTCTATCATGATTAAGGTTTAATAACCGAAATATTGAGTTTATTTGTGTGTTTATATATGTTCTTCTCTCGTCGCTGCCTTCAACTTTGGTGAGTGATGAGTCATTTTCCCTGTCCTTACAGTTATATTGCCTAAAGATTTCCTTTTTCCTTAGTTTAAGTGTATATGTCAGGTATGGGCAACCTTTGCTTAGCTTAGGGCGTAATTTCGGAACTTAATCAGGTCGCGGGCCGTAGGTAAGAAATAAGTAGGTAGTAGTGAATAAAAAGGCGATAAAAATTCACACATTTTTTTTATTATTAGAATTACGATAGCATAATCAAACATACAAAAAGCAAATTAACAAAAACAGATAGAAAAATTAAATGAAAATTAATGAGAGACTTGAGTTTGAAGCTTATTTGAAATTTCTGAATCTCTCGCGGGCCGGATTGAAGCTGGTGGAGGGCCGGATCCGGCCCGGGGGGCCGGGGGTTGCCCATCTATGGTATATGTATTTGATTTGTGTGTGGGTGAAGACGAATGGGGTGTGCATCATTTCATCGATAATTCCCTGGTCTCGTGGAGTCATTTGTGAGGGTGTCCCCTTGGGGTCCTAAATTGCACATAATGGTGATATCACATAAATTTTAATTGATTTCATTTTGCAGAGATCATAGCTCACTTGAGGGATTCATCAGTTTAAATAGCATTCTTTTTTTATCGCAGATGAAATCTGCTAGACATTCTAGTGCAATACCGTTGGCCAGCTATCACTATAGATGGTTCCATGTTATGGTCCGCACAGAAGATCTACAGGTACTCCCACTGGCAGACAGCTGCCAGGCACGGACAGAGCCATTAGGTACATAAGGAAGTGCGGAACTTGATGTCGGTCAGCTGACCAGTACACGTTTTCACACCTGAGGAAAATGGGAGCGAGCTGTCAAAATATCTTGTTTGAAAAACACATTTCAGTGATGCACCTTGAAGACTTCATTGCAATTGTTCGCATGTTTGGCAATGAATTCAAAAGGAAACCTGTGGTCTGTCTGCCAGACACATAATCTCAATCTATGTAACAATTCTGCTATGCTTTCATAAGGACTGTGGCAAGCAGTCACAAATTGAGTGACTGTTCTCTGTACTGTCCATCAATCCCTCACAATAAAGCTCCTAAATGGCAGCAGTAGTTCAAATGTGGATGCACGAGAGTTTTGTGAGGCATCTCCTTACAATGTGCATTGCATTTCATCAAAATTTGAATTATGAACTGTTGCCTGGAATTTACCTACTAATACCATCTACTAACATCTATTGAACCAAATGTGCAGTTGGCTAGAATCTGTCAAAAGCAGAAATCACAATTTTGTACAAACATATTTAGTGGTTCTGTAACATAGCACAGGATATGGATGTAAACAAATAAAAGATACTCTTATTTAACAAGCCTTTAATCATGTCTGCTACAATACACTAAAATTCTAGTGGAAGACTAAAACATTATTTCAAATGCTTATCTCATTCAGTACTAAAACAAATAGTGGAAATATGAAGTAGTTTAAATAAATGCAAGACATACTAAAATTGTTTAAGATAGGAGAATATTATAACAACTGCAACAATTCTTTAATGTGTCTTAATATGACGAGCCTCTGTCATTTCACAGCCAGCTTTGTTTGGCCTAAAACAGGAAAACTTAACCTTTTATTTTTAACAATAAGCTGGAGAATGGTGCCTATGCACTTTTATTTACAAATTATTATCTTCTGTAACAAAAAAAAATGCAGATAAGGAATACAGAATGACAGTAACCACTATCAAGGCACAGAGAAAAAAATCTAAAAAGGGGAATTCTAATTCAATGCAGACCTAATGCTTATAGCAATTCTTGTAAAATATCAATACTGAAATGGCAAGAAATTTAAATAAAACATTTTAGAACTGACTTTTCTACCGTATGGTTTTAGAAACCTAATAAAATAAATAATTACCTCTTCATAACATCAAAAATTATCATCATACGTCTTAATATTCCCTCATCCCACAGAAAGTAGAATCCAGGTTGCAAACGACCAATCTCCATCATGGAAATAAAAAAGTATACCTTAAATTACGAGGCGAGGGATTATGTAGCTTACTGACAATGAGAACATTATAGCAAGGGGAGAGGACAAATGGAAAGAAAACCTGTCCTGGCTTTTTGAAGGAACCATCACAGTATTTACATGTAGTGATTTCAGGAAAACAAAATCTAATGGTTCAAACATTTACCACTGAGGAAAGTAAAATAATATTCACACTGATAACAGGAAAATTAAGATATAACTGTGACGAGTGACAGATTATTTTTCCTATCCATCGTTTCTTAGATGAACCTCTTTCTAAAATTCAAGATACTTTAAAATCTTCTAAAAACTTTTTCCATTTTACAACTTTTTGTTTTTATCCACATAATTTTGTGGTCCCAAGAAAGATTGACAGAGGCTCAGCATATATTACATAAGCAGCGTGTAGCACCATTCACAAAATTCAAAGGATTAAGTGAAAGAAAATAAAGCATTAACAAATTTGCAAAAACATAGGGATAAAATATTTTATCACAGTTATTTGAATAGAATTTTCTCGTAAACAGACTTTGCACTTTTAAAATATGGTCAAATGTTGAGGAACAGAAACAGTGCAGACAAAATATTCTCACTAGTCTCTCTTTCGGTTCCTCGTACATATTTTTTGAGCCGAGGCTTAAGGAAGCCGCATTATTTGAATCTTAACAAATATTTATAGTTACAATTTATGAAGTTCAACAACAATGTTTAAGAATATTCAGAACCAGTAGAAAGATATTTTGAGTTTGACTAATAACTCTAATTCAGTTTTAAAAGATTATAAAAAGGATAATGTGGCACCTTCTGTATCAATTTAAAGTAAACAGTTTCTACAGATTATAGTAAATCTTAAAAGATTTTTAAAACAATCTCTACCGTCTTTAAACTATGTATTAAAATGTATTCAACAATTCTGTACAGATATGTGTCTGGTATTATATTCAATTCTGATCACTACTTAAATTGCATTTTCCTCCCTCAGAAGTATAAGTGAATTAACAATAGGAACAAGTGATAGTGAAAGATAAAACATCTATATGGTGTGGACTTTAAGTAAACTCAACTACAATCACCACAAATAGATTGACGATTTTTGGTGAATTATTTGATAACAATATTTGATTAAAAAAGAAATCTGCCCATAACACTGGGAACCATATGCTATATCTTTGGCATGGTCTACAACACTTGTTACCAAAATACTGCTCCAGTTAAAAATAATTACACATTACACCTTGACAAACAAAAAGAGCTTAAAATAATTACATAAAGACGAAAGTTTTTAAAAATCACAATTCATCACACACATTGGTTAAGGCACATGTTACAAAAATACTCTTTGAAATTGATGGAAACAAGTGGAATATAAATAGAAGGGTTTATCTAATGGGACTACAACCCATTCTGTAGGATATGGAAGGCTGCACCCAGGGCCCAGCTGATCTCATGGCCATCAATTTTCTTGTACAACTAAAACAAGAAACAAAAATAGAAATTATCAAATATTTTTACTGGTAAAGATTTTACATGAAGCAAAAGTTGTTGGTTAACAGATAGATATAAAGAAAATAGAGCGTTTGCAGGTGATGGCAGGAAAGTTGTGGAATGAAAACAAAATGATGATAATAATAATATATTATTTCAGCAAAACCTTTGTCAGGAGCAAAAGACTTAAGTTTAAATCAGGGAGCAGCTGCAAAGTCACTGCTCAGAAGGAAGGTTGAACCAAGTGTACCCATCTGGCTTTAGTAATTATTTCTTATAACTTTAAACTTTCTTATCACTTTATATGTATACATTGGTATCTTGCATACAGTTCTAACAATTTGGATTATATTTAAATATATTTGTACGAATTTCATGTATATATATATATATTTATACGTATTCCAAAAGTAAGGTCCGGGGTACAAGATGTCACAGATGGCCTGAATGACGTTTCCCACCTGCAGCGCCATCTACCAACTCCTGGTAAATATGCAGTATTGTTGGCGTGCCGCAGTAGCCGTATATCTATTGTTGAGAGCAGTTCGAAATGGCCGCAACAATCGTAGCTCCCGCCAGTTGTGAAGTGCGCGGTGTGATTAGATTTTTGTTGGCAAAAGGATCGTCAGCTGCGGACATCCATCGCGAATTGTGTGTAGTGTATGGACCAAACATAATGAGTGAGAAACAAGTTCGACACTGGTGTCGAGAATTTCAAAGTGGTCGCACAGATGTGCACGATCAACAGCGGAGTGGCAGGCCCGGTATTCGGACCGACGACATCGTCGAGCAAGTTAACCAAAACTGCGAAGTGATCGGCGTTTGACGATTAGTGGTCTGGCTATGGAATTCCCAAATGTTGCTAGAACCTCAATTTATAGAATTGTCACTGAAGAGCTTGGATATCGGAAGCTTTGTGCGCGGTGGGTGCCAAAACTGCTCACCGCTCAGCACAAAGAGCAACGAATGCATAGCGCACGACAATTTTTGGAGCACTATAGACAAGATGGAGACAGTTTGTTTTCCCAAATTGTTACGGGAGACGAGACGTGGATAGCGTACACCAACGCAGAATCAAAACAACAATCAATGCAGTGGCGCCATTCCGGTTCACCCAAACCAAAAAAGTGTAAGCAATCGCCGTACACGAATCGCAAAATGATGGTTTCCGTGTTTTGGGACGAAAAGGGCGTCCTTTTGATAGAATTCAGGGACCGTGGGACAACGGTTACAGCTGACGTGTACTGTGCAACGCTCACAAAACTGAGACGTGCCATCAAAAATCGACGCCGCGGGAAACTGTCGTCTGGC
Source organism: Vandiemenella viatica (assembly GCA_031002005.1). Taxonomy (NCBI): domain Eukaryota; kingdom Metazoa; phylum Arthropoda; class Insecta; order Orthoptera; family Morabidae; genus Vandiemenella; species Vandiemenella viatica. The sequence continues at coordinate 28,442,885 of CM061918.1, forward strand.
ATCATCCTCCTGCACGACAACGCACGCCCGCATACCGCTTCCAAAACCAAAGTGAAGATTCAAGAGTTTCGTTGGGAAATCCTAGACCACCCTGCTTACAGTCCAGATCTTGCACCAAGCGACTATTTTCTCTTCCTGCATTTGAAACGGTGGCTTGGTGGACAGCGATTTCAAACCGATGAAGAACTCAAGACGAGCGTTACCAATTGGTTCAGGTCCCAGGCGGCAGACTTTTATGCCAAGGGGTTAAAGAAACTGGTACAGCGTTACAGAAAGTGTATAGATATGAACGGCGATTATGTGGAAAAGTGAACTAGATATGTAGTTACATACTGACGTTAATAAAAACCTTGTATCCTGAACGATATTTTTATTATGATCAAACGGACCTTACTTTTGGAATACGCCTCGTATAAAGATGAATGTATGTATGTTTGTTTGTTCTTCATACAAATCCACAGTTTTCATCCGATTTCGATGAAATTTTGCACACTTATCCATTGAAACAAGGAGAAAAATACTGTCTACATTTGGTTGAAAAATTATGTGTAAAAATAATACATGTTGTGTCATAACTTCGAAATATTACTGAACGGCGATAGACAGACGCATTGGATATGGAGGTCTCTGTACTGTTTTTTCGTGTAGTGGTCAGGTAGCTCAGTGGTTAAAGCGTGGTTACTAATGTTTGGGTCGTGGTCTCCGGTTCAAATCTCCGTGGAGGCTAAGATTTTTAAAAATTGTTTTTGATCGTAAGAGTCACGCCTGGGTTGTCGGTTATTCGGATTGAATGTTAAAATGTAGATATCACAAAGTTAGGGGTGCAATGCGAGGCAAATCGTAGGTAGTCTTGCAATGCTGTAGGTGTACACTTTTTTACATTATATTGATCCATCAGGGGTGATTCGTAATCAGTGTGTGTGTGATCTGCAGTAGTAATACTATAAATGCGGAAGTAAGTCTCTGTCATATGTTACGTTTTGACAACTAAATGCCTATACTGATATTGACGGAATTTGACAAGAACATCTGTAGGAAGGGCACAGGACTTTTTTTTTTTTGGTATGATTAACAGTTGTAGTCACGAAATTTTGAGAACTTATTGAATAGTGACGGAGAGACGGATCTATGTGTTAATCTGTAATTTTACGTTGCTTGCTCAAGCTATGCTTCTCGCACATTATGTTAGTGTATAATTTGTTAATAAATTTCGTTTAGAGAAAAAACGTATTATTTAGTATGGATGTCGATTTTCTCTGTCCTATTACTTTGTGTCTGTTTAAATGTTTCTGGCATCAATTTATTTTGCCTTCTTTTCTGACATGCCTAGCGGGCGTAAACAGGCCTAAGTTGTAGCTCTAGCAGAGCACGAGCAGCTTAAGTTATTAGAACCCAAGAATCGGATGCTCATGCTGAAGAAAGAAGAAAAGTCCAAGCTGAAATAAAGCTGCCCTTAGTTAACACCCCCCCCCCCCCCCCACATCCACTTAGTTTGTTTTTCTGTTTTTAAATATGTTGGAAATTGATTCTCTTCAAGAGACAGGTTCGATGGCAGAATGATATAGTGATGGGTTTCCGGTTATATTATGCTGAATCGGTGTTGTTTGAGACCAATCCTTCACTACCAACAACTTTTTATAATCAATTCTGGCAAAGAAATTCTTAATCCACGCGTACGAAGTAGTGGGTATCATCTAGTATTCAAATAATTTTAAAATAATGTGCTGAACTATGCACATACATGAATTTTGTATTTAACCAACTGCACTTCTTATGTAGGTAGGTATGGAACATATTGAGTATATAATACATATTGTCTATATATCTAATGTACTTTATATCTTTAAATGAGCAATTCTTGTATATACATGGAAACAGCTCTAATGATCTGGATGAAATTTCATTTTTAGATAATGTTTTGTTTTTCCAGTTTATCTAAATAGGTGTCTTCCCTTGCAAAATGCATTTTCACAAAAAACTAGCAATTCTTGAATTTGGTATCTCAGAAACGGCTCTAATACCATTTCACAAAAGTGTCAGGTACCAGGAAGCCTACTGATATTAGCTAAGTTTCTCTTTGGTTACTGCAAGGAAATCTTAGATCTTTATAAGAACAATTCTTGTATTCTAGCTTAACTGTGCCATATTTTGCACAGTATCATGGTCAGTCACCAAATGTTAATACAAAAATGTGGAAATAAGTAAATGCAAGTATATTATCTGTAAAAAGTTTTTATGATTAAATGCTACATGTTTAATTGTGAAACATTTAAAAAATAGATATTTTCTTTGTCCGATGTGATTTTTCCAAACTTCGTTACTTTACAAAATTTATTTGAAAACAATATTACCAGTTATTATGTGGTCATTGTTAAATTTTTGATCATATGTGTCATTAGCATAAACATAAATATTACTGAATCTATGAACTCATGAAAAAGCCACGTACATGTGTCCATATGAGAAAATAGGTTCTCATAAATACAGTCCTGCGAAAGGAACTGTCTGACCTTGTGCTTTATTACTGGTCACAGTAAGGGTTACTTTTATCGGTATTCTTTTCATTTGTAAAGGCATAGTTGCATCTGTAGGTGTGAGGTTAATACGAGATATGAGCACATTTTTATTGGAGTGAATGAATTTCATTGTAGCATAAAGAGTTTCAAAGAAAAGTTAAAACAGACTGTAGGTTACTCTGAGAAAAGTTTGTTGTAATGGGGACGAGAGAGTGACAGACAGAGTGAGCGATGAATAACGTTAAAATGTGTCATTCTTAATACCAAATCTTATATCTCTGGAGACCTGACTTTTGAATGTATCTTGGATAAATAATATAACAAATGATATAAAAATTTGTTATTATTCAAATAAAAAAATTCATAAATTTGGAGATTCAAGTTCTAAACAAATTAAATGGGACAACGAAGAAGGTAATGAACTGATAGGTCAGTCAGTGGCTTGTGGCTTTATGCTTCCTCAATGACATTAAAGGCAGGAAAGGGTTGGAGGCAAGGAATGGGAAAGTATCTAGAAGGAACAAACCTGAAATGATTTCAGGAAGGCAATCCTGCACATTCACCAAGTGCAGTGTCTATTAAAGTAGCATAAGTGACCAAGCAAAGATGGGTGTATCAAATAATATATTTTTTTTAAATGTATAAAAAAATGGCAAGAAATAAATGAGAAAATAATATATTCAGACCTGAAGAAAAATGGACTTGAAATTGTAATAGTTGGGGTGTATGCAATCAGATGATGCCAGTAATAAAATCAAGGATTATTTTTTTATCAAAATGATGAAGGTTCTGAATGAAGTTAACCCTCAGGGGGAGGGGGGGAAGAAGAATACATGGAAAACTTCAATGATCATACAGGAACAGTGAAAAACAATTTGGTGGGTAGATCTAGGGAAGAAGTAATAAATGATAAGTGTTCAATAATTAATTGGAGGGAGAGACATTACAAATAAATTATAAATGGATTCTATCCACTTAACTGTATTCATAAATATACTTGTAGGTATCAATCAAAGGAAAGAACTGCCACGAGGCAATATTTATATGGAAAGGACGGATAAAATACACCCAACACTCACCAAAGTTGAAGGGAGGAGGGCAGCAGAAACACAAAACAACACACAAACAAAGAAAATAAAATATCCCGGGTTAAAACCATTTTTCAAGTAAACAGAAAAAAGTGGCTGTGCTTGTGCAAGCCTCGCATTTCTATGAGTGGCTGCGTCGAACGCTAGGCAAGCCCAGCCACTTATTTCTGTTTACTTGAAAAAGGGTTTTAATCCGAAATATTGTATTTTCTTTGTTTGTGTGTTGTTTTGTGTTTCTGCTGCCCAACTCCCTTCAACTTTGGTGAGTATTGGGTGTATTTTATCTGTTCCTTTCCACATAAATATGCTTGGGTATAATGCACCAGAAAAATGCACTCTATAAAGTTAAATATATTTTTTATTTTTTTAAAAAACCCTCTCAGTTAATAATACAGGAGAGTATATAGAAGTGTGAAATGTGGTTCAGAATAATTCTCGGTCCAAACAAAATTTCTTGTTAACTATAAAGCAAACAACAGCCTAAATATTGAAGAAGGCAAAGAAAATGTAATGGAGCATGAAAGAAAAGTTTGTGAAATTCTTATACAAAATGAAGTTACTGAACACATAATTTAAGAATACACAAACAGAGGTGGACTAGACAGTGCATAGAGAAATAAGAGAATGGATACACAGCACAGCAACAGAACTTTAGATGAGTACAGGAATCTGTTTGTGAAAATAAACCAGCGTAGGGGACGCAAGAAATAGAGTAGAAAGTTAATACAAGTAGTTTAAAATGGGAGAACTCAAGACCGAGTAGATACCTGAAAAGAGAAATTTCAAAGTGAAAAGGAATGTGTGATGAAGCATGTGAGAAACTTAACAAAAGTAAGGGATATACAAAAATTGCTAAGGATGGAAAAAGTAAAGACTGTTAGAACAGGTGTAAAGGAAGGAAATATTCCAATAATCGAAATGGACACATGGAACAGGCATTTTAAGAATGTACTGACTGAAAATAGAAACAAATATAAATCAGCATTTCATTGAGTAAGTGACCTAACAAAAAAAAAAATAGATACCATTTCTCTCAAGGAGATGAAATGAGATCTAAACCAAATGAAGAATGGAAAATTCACAGAACCTGGAGAGATATCCATTGAGCTAGTTAAATACAAACTGAGAATCATTTACAAGTTATTTACAAATATGTTTAATAAGTTTTTCTGGAAGGAGAAGAGCTACCCCAAGATTTCAAGTTTCAATGACAAGGGTTCATTTTTTATTTTTTATTTTAAAATGGAGGTTAAATGAGAATCTAATAATTATTGGCAAACTGTGTTACAAACTCACTGGGAGTTTGGCTATTGAAAAACAGGATGGAGAATGTCAGGTATCCTATATATTTTTTGTAACTGCGTGACAAAATTTTATTCCCAGAACCTTGAGTTAGATTGGATAATATTGTATTTTATTTCTATTGTCAGTTTCTATGTTAATTTAAGCTAGAAAGCAGATTTTTTTACAGTTGTTGAGATAGTATTTTGTATTGCATCAGTCTTCAGCATTCGCCTGGAGTAGTATTTCGAAAATTCGTGTCAAAATTATTTATTTTCGGTTAAACTATTAAAGTTACGAAATTTTTCATAATAACTAAAGTTGACGTTTGTTTCAAGATCTAGCGATTTGTAAAATTTTAGAGAGATCTGATTATTTTTGTTGTCAAGGTCAAAATTTGACGATGAAACCTTTCCGACATGCAATTTGATATATGATTAGCCTTCCAGAAGCTACCTATGTGAAACGGAAGTTTGGGATTTTCCCACGGTCTGTGTGTACCAGAACTTTACTTGTTCGCACTAGCAGCTAGCTCAGTCGTCCAGGGAACCTGCATGCGACAAGATGTAGCCTCGAGCAGGAGCGGTCAGTTAGTCTTTGAGAGACCTTAGGCTCATCAAGATGTAACTTCACTCATTTAATTTTACCATAGGTGCAGTAAGATTACTTAAGTGTCGGTCGATTTCTAACCTAGCGTAACAGTAGAAGTTCGTGACGAACTTTTACATACTTTCAAGTAATAATCATTTATACTTTGGGGTGTGGTCTGGCTCGAATGGCTAATCGAACTTGCAAAATTTCTTTATGTGACTTTGTCTGACGCCTATCCAGCTAATGACTTTACAGCATTTTCAAGAATAGTGATTTTTAATTACAACTGACTTATGGACATTTATTTGTCTATACCTTTCCTTAACTTGAGGTACAAAATAAAGTTAAGTTGCGACCTTATCATAATAAAGCCAAAGCTGGACATATCCAATGCTTACACACGGTCAGAGTTAAGACAAAGCCTTTTGCCTCCACCCCAAGCCAAAGCTCGGTTCTTACAAGAAGAAATAATTATTAATGAAGAGCAAAGTGATCTTAAAGCAGATGGACCCTGCAATTGTTATACTTTTTCCTTGAAACAGCTAACAGAGAAAAGGAGGGAAAGAAACTTTAACAAATATGTAGCTTTCACCAATTTGGAAAAATCATGTGATGATAATAGCTGTAAGCTAACAACATTAGTTTGTTCCTGTATTGTTCAAGCGTAATCTCTTGCACTTCCAATATATTTCTATACGAAAGTATTTGTTATTTATGCCAGCCAGGTGGTAAACTCCATTTGTGAGTAGGATAGGACAGTGCGTATAAGGTTTATAACCAGCACCCCCGAAAGTTCAGGTTAAACAGTATATTTATTTTTCACTTCCAAGAAAACATTCCCTCACAGGAGTCACCAATCAAAATTATTTTGTATCAGACTTCTTCACCAGAAGATTACAGTGTCTATGGAAGAGAAACACACACTCATCACTCTGACCGAGATTATAATTCGCGTGACTACAACAATGGACCATTACTGTTTATCTGTAATTTCATGACTGACTCCATTTCTCTCCCATCAGCAATTGCACAACTTCACAGAGCCATCTATAGTAGGGTTACCAGACGTCCCCGTTTGCCGGGGACAGTCCCCGTATTTAGCTCTCTGTCCCCGGATAGGTTTCGTCCCCGCATTTTTAATGTTGTCCTCAGAATTTTTTTTAATCAAGCAAGAGTTCTTTAAAGGCCCTGATTTGCTAATGCATTTGTTTAAAGCAAGAGATATGAAGCGCACTTCTTTCCTTGTACGTGTCTAGGAATAAAAGAAAACTACAAGGATACTGTGTCTTGGACACAACAGCTTTGGAAAATCAAGTCTCCTTGCTGTGTGCAACATGGCTGTCTGTGATCCTCATTTAAAATACATAATATAAACAATATGTGGCTTTTAAGTTAACCCAACCTTTAATCATATAAACTTATAAAAGTACAAGTACAATGCGTAATTAGGACAAATGCCGAAAGCGTCCCCGGATTTTGGTGAAAAAGTTGTGAAGCGTCACCGGATTTCGAGAAAAAATTCTGGTAACCCTAATCTATAGTTATCTTTGATACTACCGCGCCAATACGCAGTCTATATGAATGTACTTACAAACATCTGCAACCCTCACGTTACAGTACCATTGCTGCTGTACTGCTACACAGCCCATAGGCTGTCAGTCTTTGGATGCAGGAAGATAGAACCATTATAAATGGGTGAGACTCTAGGCTTTATCCCCTCTCCCACAACCCCACCCTCCCCCTTACTCACAGTTAACAGTCTCGGATTGACATTTTCCAGCGGGAATGGTCAGTCCATTTGGAGGGATAGATATTTTAAATGATTTTATAAAATTGTACATCAATTTAAAAAGCAAAAATTATCTGAACAAAAATTTACAGAATGGAGCATATGATGAATTATGCAATTTTTAAACATCATTTTCCAAATGCAACTATAATTTGAGTTTTCTCATTTCTTTATGAAATCAGTAAAGAAATGGAAGGATATTTATGAACCATCTTAGTGGTACTTCAAGTTACTGTTGTTTTCAAATGATCAAGAGATACCAGAAGAAAGCATTGAGAATGTTGAGAAAGGAGAGGAAAATTTATCAAATAATATTACATTGGTACTACTTATGTAAATAAACATATATACTCATTAATATTAAAATATTAACATTAATATATAAATATACATAAATATAATATTTTAGGAAATGGTCGTAGGTAAAGTAGATGTTGCATATAGAAAGATCAAACAGAATTTTGGAGAAAAGAAGAAAAGAGGTATGAACATTAAAGCTGCCAATGGGAAACCTCTTTTAAGCTCAGAAGATAGAGCTAACCGATGGAAAGTATACATTGAGAAACTGTATGTTGGGGACGACTTGAACAATAGTGTAATGGAAAAGGAAGGCGATGTCGACATTGATGACTTAGGAGATCCTGTTTTGAGGACAGAATTTAATGAAGCTCTGAATGACTTGAAAGCAAATAAGGCAGTTGGAATTGATGAGATCCCAGCAGAACTTCTTAAATCTCTAGGAGAGGAAGGAATAGAAAGCTTATTCAATCTGATATCAAAAAGTTATGAAACAAGAGAAATTCCAACTGATTTTAATAAAAATATCATCTTCACACTTCCAAAGAAAGCACAAGCAGACAAATGTGAGAATTATCGCACCATTAGTCTAACAACACATGCTTCAAAATTATTGACCAGAATAATATACGGAAGGATGGAAAGGATAGTAGAAAAGACAGTAGGTGAAGATCAGTTTGGGTTTAGGAAAAATCGCGGTACAAGGGAAGCAATTCTGTCTTTAAGATTAATACTTGAAGGGCGGATCAAGAAAAACAAAGATACTTTTATGGCATTTTTTGATTTAGAAAAAGCTTTTGATAATGTTAGGTGGGACAAGATGTTCAAAATTTTATAGAAGTCAGTTCTAAAGTATCGAGATAGAAGAATAATCTATAAACTATATAAGAATCAGGTGGCTATAATAAAAGTAGAGAATCATGAGAGACATGCATCAGTTAAAAAGGGTGTGAGACAAGGCTGCAGTCTATCCCCATTAATATTCAACTTGTATGTAGAAGAAGCAATGAAGAAAGTCAAAGAACAATTTCCATGTGGGCGTAAGTTTTCAGGGAGAAAAAATCAGTATGCTACGATTTGCTGATGACATTGTCTTGTTAGCAGAGAGGGCTGAGGATATTGAAAAGTTACTGAATGGCATGAACAAAATACTGAAGGAAGATTTTGGACTGAATATAAATCAAAGTAAGACAAAAGTGATGAAATGTAGCAGAAATGATACCAATACTAGTGTATTAAATATAAAAATAGGATCGGATGCAAAAGGAGAAGTAAGAGAATTCTGTTACTTGGGAAGTAAAATTACAACCGATGGCCGAAGCAGGAATGATGTTAAAAGCAGAATAGCACTAGCAAAAAGAGCCTTCATGAAAAAGAGAAATCTATTAGTTTCAAATATTGATCTAGGAATTAGAAAGAACTTTTTAAAACTCTTTGCGTGGAGCACAGCACTTTATGGTAGCGAAACATGGACTTTAATAATACCGGAAAGAAAGAAAATTGAAGCATTTGAAATGTGGTGCTACAGAAGAATGCTGAAAATTAAGTGGACAGACAAAGTAAGAAATGAACGAGTTCTGGAAATGATGGGTGAGAAAAGAAGTTTGTGGAAGAAGCTTACAGAAAGAAGAGACAGGCTGGTAGGTCATATTTTGAGACATGCAGGATTGGTTAATTTGTTAGTGGAGGGAACAGTCAAAGGTAAGAACTGTAGAGAAAGACAGATCAGAATATATGAAGCAGATAATTGAGGACGTGGGCTGTAAGGGGTCTGCAGAAATGAAGAGGTTAGCACAGGATGGGAAGGGAAGGAGGATTGCCTCAAACCAGTCGAAAGACTGACGAAAGCAAAACAAAAACAAAAAAATATTTTATACTTCGACAATCGGGTTTAACTAAATTTGGTAATTTCTATGAAATAATTCATATAACAGCCTGACTCATTTGTTTGTATTTCTAGAAAAAATGAAATGAACATGTTTTGTGTTTTAATATTCTTTTAATTAAAAATATAACTAACTGAACCTTCATGCAGCTGCTTCAAATTTTGGCCTGTTGAGAGATTGGGTCACAATCGTATATACAAATGATTTTGTCCTTGATTAGACCAACATGTATGTTGTATGGACAACAAATGGATTTATCTTGGTTCCACCCAGAGAACCAAGATAAAACAAATGGATTGGCAGGAGAGGGGCAAAGACTATCAGACTTTGCTAAACTGTCCGTAATACTGACATTGTGTGGCGCATCTGACGTGCCATTATGTAAACTTTATTAAATTTTGGAGAACAGTAATATGTAAGGAGTGTATGTAAGAGCTATTCTGAACATTTATAAGAATGTGGAATGGGCTGTAAGGATTGGAAGAAAAGTCTCACAGACATTTATAGTAAACAGGAAACTATAACAAGGTGGCAACCTTTTCCCAAACTTTGTTCAGAATATACATTAAAGTTGCATTAGATAAGTTGAGAAGAAAATGCTTAAGAATAGGGACAGAAATAGATGGAAGCTGTTTACAGAATATATTATTTGCAAATCACCATGTAGTTTTAGCAGGAGAAGAAAACTTGTCAAACATGCTGAGCAAGTCAGTAGAGGAATGTAAAAAATGGCGACTAAAAATCAGCAACACACAGACAAAATACCTGGCAGTTGCACAGACATCACCTCTCAAAATAAAAGATTATCAAATGACGAATACATGCAAAATGTATAAATATTTGAGAAGCATCGTAAGTAATGAAGGAACATGGGGACAAGTTATCAGACATTGACAAAACTAAATCCCCCTCTATTATCTGCTTATCAGTAAGTATAGAACCATTAATTACCATTTATGGGGTAGAATGTTGGACAATTACAGAAACAACAGTAAGAAGTGCTTCTCAAGTGTCTAAGTTAGAGGATATGCCGAATAAACTAATTTGGAATTGACTGGCATCAAGATGCAACAGTCCAGATTGTCGAAACAAAATAAGTATTACGAGTTACAGAGTGGATGAATCAAGAATAGTAAAAACAGTCTTTAATTACCAACAAAAAACCGGAGACAGCAAAGCAGAGCACCATTAAGATAGTTGCATGGAGTGGAATGATCCAAGAGTGAACAAAATATAGAACCAACATAGGACCACAATATTCAATTGTGGAGACTAAAATATGAAAAGCAGCATGAGCCATAGGACCACTGGTGTGGGGTAGTAAACTGACTATTACAATTTTTTTTATTTTTTTACACGGGTTGCATATGTGAAAACAATAAGAAAGACATGTAGGCAAAGAACTCACATTCAGTTTCTTCTCTGGTTTGAGTCCAAAACCGTCCTGCAGCAAGACCGTAATAAATGTAAGGTCAAGGCACATGAAGGGCTGGTCTGCATTTGGAGTTGCACAACCTGTTGAAAAATAAAAATAGTAACCTTTTTAGTCTTGGGCCAGTATTAACGACCACAAAAATCTCTTAATGTTAGCAAAGAAAAGTGTATATTACATGTTATATTTTGAACCATAAATAAAAAAAATGAGAGCATTAATAAAAACAATTGTTTATAAAAATTGGGAATAGCTCTTACTTGTTTTGGCAGCTTCTTCAAACTGTCCTACAGAGACAACGCCTCCAGCAAAAGGATCTGAAACAATTCAGGTAAGTAAACATAAAAGCAGACATCACAATTATGCAAAGGCATCCTAAATAGCTTGCAAATTAAGTTTAATAATGAAACATATTATAAAATGAAGGTACCAGCAGAAAAACTATAACTTAGTGTCACTAAGCATACTTAATCATTATTACTGATTAAATCATGCATCATAATTTCAAGTTTCAACACTATCAGTGTATGAAACAAAATCTGTTTTGTGTTAGCTTAATTTCTCATTTGACACTGTGTCATGTCGATCTTCTACGATATCAAGGAGAACACAGTGTGAAATTAGTATTTGGTATGATCAAGTCCTAAGTGTGATAACTGGTAAGGACATCAGGGCCGCATTTAGGCTCTGTGGGCCCCTAGGCTATACATGTGGTGCGGGCCCCCTGTCGGCAGTGGCTGGATTCTTAAATTTCGAAATATTCGAAATTCGACCTAAAAAATTTATGGGCGACCTTTTTTTTTTTTTTAGCTCTACTACCTGCCCAGGCGAGGGTTGTGTGTGGTGAGGGGGCCCCTCTTTGTGGTGCGGGCCCCTAGGCTACAGCCTATGTAGCCTATGCTTAAATGCGGCCCTGAAGGACATGGGAAATTGGAAAAACATTTGTGCCACAAATCATTTATATTTTATTATATTAAGAATGTTACCCTTGGACAGGATATGAAGGTACTTTTCTATACCAAAAATATGGTGGCTGCACACTGTAAGATAAGTAGATTTTTTTCCATTAATGACCAATTAATGATCCCTTTGATCCCACACTCTTTCATTCTCTCTCTCTCTCCTCCCAAAAGTTGTAGATTATGTGTCATTTATTGCATTTCTGAATTTGAATTCCCACAACGGACACATGGGACTATGCCACTATTACAATATGTGAGAACATAAACAGCTTAAATATGGGGAAATAATCAAGATACAAAAAAACATTAATTTTTTTACAATGTGCTAAAAATTAGTCACTGCTGAGTACTTACCAATGAGACCAAATTCAGTGGCTCTGTCAAAATAATAAGAGAAAGCGTTGACCTCGCGATCTGGGCGGTTGAGCTCCGCAGGGCGTGGTTGCTCCATTTTGCCAGCTACATAGTCTCGCACCAGCTTGGAACACTTACTCCAGTCCACGATGGGTTTCTTCTCACCAACTGTATTGCTATTTCCCTTCACCACCTGGTAAGATGCCTTCTCCGGCGGCAGTCCACTGAAGAAACACAAACAGTGTGTTACAAATAGCTGAAAGATGAAGTCATTTGTATCATACTGTAACTCCTCCAGCTGATCCAAACAGAAATGGACAGAATGATTGAGTTACTGAAGTAAAATATTTTATCGCATAATAGTGCAATACTACTTCAACATAATGAGAAAAGTCAGGAGTCTAGTTGATAATTGTGACACACTGAATAAAACTGGTAGTTCTACAGCTTAAAAAGGTTATACATCAATTCTTAATATTTCAATGATACTGAAAAATAAATCATAAAACGTAATAAGATTATTGGTAGCATCTCACTGAAGGCTGAGGCCTTAGTAGTTTCATATACTGCTTCCCTGCCCCCACCGCACTAGTTTGTACTTACACCAGTTTAAATTATCAACCCAGACCATCCAGTGACAGGCAATGTCAGTTCCCTCAACTCCAACAACTGTTTTACAGTGAGAGTTGTCAGAACCTTTACTGACATAAGACCTCCATAGATCCAACAAAAACATTTCTTCTAACATAGGGCATAACCTCGTGGTCGCTTAGTGACAGAAGTTACAAGATCCTGTTCTCAGCCAAGTATACACTCTACAGTGTATTCAATCAACTTTCATAAAAGAATGGTTTCTTTGTGTTATTTACTGCAAATTTAAGGAGGGGGGGGGGGGGAACTGGTGGCTTGGCTCTAATTTTTATTGAAATGACAGGCAAAATATGTATGATTAATTCTACAACTTGTCAAACCTGAAAAGGGAAATCATGGCTTTTTTGTATTTATAAGATTGATAAAGTATCATAACTGAGGTATTTATTTACAGGTAGAAGTTTTACCATCTAGTTCACTTCAATATGGCATTCATAACTGTCGTCACCACTTTTTTAAAAAATAATAATAAAATAAAATAAACTGATACATGTTTAGTGTGTACATGCACAAGAAGTGAAACTTCTTTGTATTTTTTCTTTGCATTTTTTCTGTTTAATTTTTTTATGATTTTGACGTTTCTTTTGAACTCCAGTGGGTGAACAATACTTTTATTGCCTTTGTGCAGCAAATAGGAACTTTGTCCAAGTTATTCTCATAAACAAATGAAAGTTATTAAAAAGTTAAAGCACACTTTTCCAGATTGCTAAGTTATGCATAGAACCTTAGTCTGGATTCTGTGTTTAGAGCTTTTAACAACTTGAACTAAATTATCCAATACCTCTTTTAACAATAAATTTTGTTAAATAATTGGCTTCTAAGCCTGTCAAAAATGATGGGTTGACTGCAGATTTTTGGCTCATTAATTAAATAATTTTTAAAAGCTTTTAAATAACTTATTCCTTTTCCTGTAAAGGTGAATTCTAATAATTCTACATAAAAATATAATGGTTTATGATAAGCCCATTGCTACATTTACTGTATCACAATATAAATAAGATTCCATATTTTTTACCCTTAATATAACAGCAAACAGAGAAGATAATCATCAAATAAATATAAATAAAGAGCAACTAAAAACACTGTGTAAGAATGGTGAATTCTCTGGATGTCACATGATTTTCAGTGAGTATTAAAATATAAGCTTTAACATTTTCAATACAGTATAAGTATAATCATAAAAAACATACATTAACACTAATATATATATATGTACATTTATATAGATTATTAGGAAACAAAGGCGCTGAAACTGGATATATTAAACATTGGATAGGATAAAAACCACCGTTTACCATAGAAGAAGATTCCTGCGGCGTTGGTACATGAAAAAACACGAACACACATAGAATATAATTTTTGAGCCTGGCTCTTCATCAGTAAGAGTGAGAAGGCTACACGCTGCCAACCATCAGCCTTCTCACTCTTACTGATGAAGAGCCAGGGCTCGAAAATTATATTCTATGTGTGTTCGTGTGTTTTTTCATGTACCAACGCCGCAGGAATCTTCTTCTATGGTAAACGGTGGTTTTTATCCTATCCTAATGCTTAATAAATATATATATATATATATATAAAGAGAGAGAGAGAGAGAAATGTGCTCTAACTCAAAATGATGTAGTCTTAGTCATGTGGGAGGCGAGACATATGGCAGGGGGAAAGATGTGGTCACATCCCAACCCGCCACATTCATGTGGCGGGTTGGGATGTGACCACATATTTCCCCCTGCTATATGTCTCGCTCCACATGACTAAGACTAAAGTCGAAATATTGTGCAATTCGTTTTTGTGTTTTTACGTGTCTCGCCCTCCTGCCTTCATCTGTGGTAAGTGACGGGTAACTGTTTATTTTCCCTATCCTATCTTATTTTCAGTGCCTCGCGGCAGTTTCTTTGTTTCCTTTATCCAATCAAAATGATGTAGCGAATACTTGTAGTTTAACAAGAGCTTAAATTACAGTGGAATGTCACTGTGCATGCGCACAATTTTTCCCCCACACCCATAGAAGTTTCGCTTAAAAAATACAGTGAGCCATAATTCTGAGAGAAATCATTTTGCATGGTGTAGATTTTTTGTCACTAAATAACTACAGACTTGTTTCTGGCAATTCTGAGACAGAAAAAAAACATTCACAGGTGCTACATGTGTAGTAGCATTGTTTTTGTCATCATATCACGATTGCCTTCATCTCTGATCAAAGATATATTCACTTAGTCAGTTTTCGAATTATTAGATTAATGGAATAAAACCTACTCACTTGCATAAAACTACTGCAGTTTAAACTTTGTATAATCAGTTTTAGGTAGTGAATAAAAAAACACTGCAGGACAGAATTTGGCCTTATTATTATTTTTTGTTGAAAAATATAAGTAATTATGTGGTGACAACATTTTTCACCTACCCTACTTTGTAAGTGGTACCTCCGTAAGTCCATTCCCTGCCGCTCACTATAGGGTTGATGCACTCACTGTGAAGTTCTGTGGCCTGTGGTGGGTTGCCCTGTGACAGGATCTCCTTTCGTGCCGCCATCAGACCCAGTCCTAGGTAGCTGTAGTAACAACACATTCATTCATAAGATTTGGTAAAAATTTATTCTAAGATTAAGATAAAAATATGGATAACAGAACAAAAACTGAAATAAATAAACACAAAGCACTGAATGCAGTCATAGACATCATTGGTTGAAGTCAGTAATTCAATTGATGGATATGTGGTGTCACAGAATAGTGTGGAATGCTATGTGGCAGAACTGTATTTAGTAGAACATATAGATTCATCATCATAGAACTGTTTACCCTTCTAGGAAGGCAAAGAATGTTACCCAAAACACTAGGATGCAACAATGCCCAGGCTGTGTAGAAACTGCAAAACACTTAAATTTGTGTGTGCAAACTCTAAGACTTCATAAGCACAAGAATACAGTACATATAAGGCAGGAATCCATGAAAGATTGTTCAGGTATTTATTTATTTGTACTTGGTTCCAATTAAGCGAGTTTAGAGATATGGAAAGTTTACCAAATTGATTTCCCCATCTCATTTATATTCAAACTTTCAACAATAAAGCCAAGCAGTACTATGGTACAAAGGGAATTATAAAAGTGGTGCCAAACATTGTCAAATGTACTGCCATGGAGAGTCACATCATAAATGCTTATTTTAGTGTGGTCACCTCATAAAAGGGCAAACTGTTCGGCTGTATGTATATTAAATTCTTTGATTTTCTTTCTTTTTACTCAAATACTTGTGAATAAAGAAATGGGAAAATACTGTTTCTGTGGATCTACTTCAACAAGAAAAAAGAAGAGTGTGGAGGATAAGGTACTTAAAAATACAGACCACAATGATTTATTGGCGAGTTAGTGTTAGTTTTCCATGTAATCCAATCAAACTGAAGCACATTAAGTAGTACTTGCCTGTTAGTGTAGACAGAGAGGTTCTGCCTGAAAGCAGTAACCTTATGGAGCAACTCTGACCGTGTCTTGCGTAAAGTTTCTGCATCTGTGGGTGCAAATGTGATCTGTGTGGAGCCACCACCCAGGTCCAGGGCTGCAACTGTGCCGTCACCACCACTGCCACCAAGACGATCTGTGTGAGACAAAGAGCCAAGTGAGTCTTGATTGCAGGCACTAAATATGAAGGCACAGGAACATAGGCAGTCAGGCTTCAGGACACCTAGTAGTCATCTTAGACACTCATTATAGATAATCCTATTAATATAATAACTATTACCAAATGGCATTAATAACCATATAGGTAACACACTCTAAAAGCATAATAAAAAATGTTAATCACAATAACTAAAAAATGCAACTGACTACCTATCCTTGTGGTTCTGATAATAATGAGAATACAAATACCTTTAGACACTGCACCTGAGGAAAACACACCACTTTCCAGAGATGAAGGCACAATGTCAGTGATATGAAAGAAAAAGTCTTGGTGTGTGTACAACTTGTCCCCTTGTCTTATGTCTTATCTCTCTAAACGAATAAGGTTTTAAATGAAACTACTGTGAAAAGTATTATATATTCTAATTGCTGTCGATTGTTGCTAAAACATATTGCAGACTTCTCTTCTATCCAAAATATAATAGCCTGTTATTTTCATTAGTTTTAAAGCATAAAAATAACAATTTGCTAGTAATATGACAAATAAACATAATAAATAATTACCTAAGTAATAGTAGGCCTAAATATCTGACTTCTGTTGCTCAATAGTATTGACCCTAAAAATTTTGATTGTAGATCATAAGATATTTTTATTGATTATTTCAGAGTTAAATAAAATAACTTCCTATTACTAATTTTCCAAAAATATTTAAATAGCAACTTGTTAGTAAAAATATCATAATTAAAATATTTTTATCTACTTATTAATTACAGTATCTTGATTGACGAGTAAAGCTCTAATCCAATTTTATAATCAAGTATATAGTATTTCATTTAGCATATAAGCAAAGTATTTGGGAAAAATCATGACAGGAAAGGGTGGCGCGAAGGGGGTGGGTTGTAGTTGGTGTAAGAAGTGGTTTCATTGGACATGTTTGGGATATAAATGAGACTGTCCCATGGTTTTATCCACCTTGTCTTAGTGATGAAAGGATGAGGGAGATGGGCGAAATGATCAGGGAGTTGTGTGAAATGATCAGGGAGTTGTGTGAAAGGATCAGGGATCTTGAGGCTAGTCCTGTGGAGACTTAGCTTGTGGAGGCATGGCCTGTGATGGCTATACCTATGGGGGCTCAGCTTTTGGAGGCTCAGTCTGTGGAGGCTCTGCCTGTAGTCCGAGTTGTTAGCAAAAACTGTAAGGGAGCCTATTTTCAGTGATTATGGGGTCAGGACTGTGACTTTTTTTTAGGTTGGGGGCTGATGGTTTGGGGATGGAAATAGGTGATCAAAATGGTACTGATTGTAGATCCACGATGGAAAAAATCACAAATTCTAAAGAAAATGATGAAGCTGCTGAAACAATAACTGACTGGGGCAGAACTGGGAGGGAGGAGGTTATTGCGGAAATATCACAAAGCCAGTAATAAGCGTAGAAATATAATGAACAAAGTAATCAAATTTGCAAACTTAATAGAGATACACAAACCAAAGGTATTAATTGGAGTACAGAGTTGGTTAAAAGAAGAAGTACTAGACAATGAGGATTTTCCTGATGGTTACAGAGTGTACTGCAGAGATAGAGGAGCAATTGGTGGAGGAGTTTTGATACTAGTTAGCAAAAACTACCACGGTTCACTAGTGTTTACAGATCATGACCAAGAGTTACTTGGAGAAGATTTCTGGGTTCATAAAAAAAGAAAAAAATCAGGGTGTTGGCTGCTTTCTGTAGTGAAAGAATGACAGATGAAGATAAGGATCTTGGGGAGGAAATAAATTCATACTCAGATTTCAGAGGTGAGAATAGAATGGTCATTGTTGATAAGGATTTAAATTTACCAGGAGTAAACTGGGTAAGAAATAAGATTAATAACACAAGAGAAATAAGATTGATAATACAAGGGAACAGAGATTTGCATATACCTTAACCATTTCCTACAGACTATTGGAAATAAAGGGAAATTTGTAACTTCAATTATATATTTGTATAAAGTTACTTGAAATTAAACACAAATATTTTTTTCATATTTTTTTGGACCTCTAAGTGCTAATTACTAAGCACTATATACAGAAATAGCAGTTGAAATCAACTATGTTCATATTGGTATGAAATGCTCGCCTCATGATATTCAACAAACCAATTCTTTTTGCTCATTCAGACAAAAAAGATATTGCAGTGGAACATTTGGAATGATGTTTTGACTACATCTTCTTCATACTACATACTTCAAACCTTCATCTGATTTTTACAAATTAGAGCCAGTGTATACCTCTGTTTCCCAATCTTACATCTCTCATTGTGGAATAGTCTGACTTGCATTGTTTAAATGGATAAGGGCTTGGTGAAATATCTGTAGATGATCTTTTCTTCTTATGGATATCCTTCATAATCATCATATCCTGTGCAACGGATATTCCAAAAAATTTTACAGACATTTTTTCAACAATCAGACCATTTATGTTATAGGCATTGACAAATACAATATCCAGAATTCCCCAAAGCACTCTGTGCCATGATTTCTGTCAGCATTGCACAAAGCCATCAGCCGATCAGCAGTATCAACCCCACCCATCGTAGTCCTTGATGACTCTTGGGCATGAAACTGTCGCCTTCAACCCATCTTTTTCTTTGCGTGTAATCAGCGGTGTAACAATAGGGTGGCAGGATGGGCAAAATGCCACGGGACACACTGGCAGAGGGGGTCCCCAATGATCAGCTGGAGAGACCTTCTGGCCCAAGATCCACCCAGGTCGGCAATCCAGCCTGAGAGAGGGCACATCCACGAACCCCAACTAGTGTAGTTAATAGTTACGCCACTGTGTGTAACAGTAGTTTCCTTGCTGTCATGAAAATTTGATACTAAATGTATGACCTTTTTACCTTCCATTTCCAGTAGTCAATGTATAGGTTTGAAAATCTGTGGTCACAACCTCCTCTTCTTAGTTTTCTATCAGCAGGTAAGTTGTTAGAAAGCCCATTGAGGTTGGGCCTGATTGTCCCACAACCAAGCAGATGCTGAACATGCGTGCCACACTCTCTGCACAGAGTTGCCAAGGCTGGTTTCCATGCCTCGCTAAGACATAGCCCACTATCTGCCGTAGGTATCAGCCAATCAAATTTCAATCACTTCTTTGACTATTGAATCCCAAAGTATGAGGTCCTAGCCAATATCGTAACATTGTTGAAGTTAACCCTGTGGCCATGGTTGTACACAAGCTCGGCGATCGCTGACTTGCTATACTGTCCCAGGCGAAGATAGCGTTTGTGTTCTTCACACCGGTTTTGTACAGTGCGGATGGTTAGACGGATGTAGTACTTTCCACACTTGCATGGGATGCTGTAAATTCCAGGAACTCTGAGGCCAAGATCGTCCTTAACTGAGCGGAGGTAGTCCCGAATTTTAGCAGGTGGTCGGTAAAAACATTTTATTCCATGCTGTGGGAGAAGTCTGCCAATTTTCCCCGAGGTGTTTCTGGCGAAAGGCAGAAAAGCGGTGGCCTCAGGCATTTCTTCCTGTTGGGCTGGATTTTTCCCCGGGTTGCGATTAATTGCTCTTCTTATCTGCCTCTCAGTGTAACCATTCCGCCGGAAGACAGTTCTTAGATGTTCCAGTTCCTGTGGTAGGCTTTCTTTGTCAGAAATCGCCCTAGCCCTGTGTACAAGCGTATTTAGAACAGTTTCATGTTGCACAGGATGGTGAAGAGTCGTGGCTCCTAAATATTTATCCGTGTGGGTTGCTTTTCTGTATAAGCTATGTCTTAGCGTTCTGTCCAGCTGTCTTTCAATTACAATGTCGAGGAAAGGTAGGTGGCTGTCCTTTTCCAGTTACATTGTGAACATTATGCTGGGATGAATTCCATTGAGATGTTCTACGAACTCATTTAAAGCCTTGATGCCATGGAGCCACAAGACAAACGTGTCATTGACATAGCGGAAAAAACATATTGGTTTGAGAACCTCACTTTCCAGAGCTTTTTCTTCAAAATACTCCATGTATAGGTTGGCGAATACGGAAGAAAGTGGCGATCCCATGGCAACGCCATCCACTTGCTCATAGTATTCCCCTAAGTAAGTGAAATATGTGGACATCAGCACATGTCTGAAAAGTTCCACAATGGCTGGTTCAAATTGTTGGCGTATCAGATCCAGCTTGTCTTTTAACGGAACGTGGGTGAATAATGAAACAAGGTTAAAGTTCACCAGTTTGTCCAAGGTCCTTCAGTTTCATGGTCTTGATAATCTTGACAAATTCCATGGAATTCTTGACATGGTGGTCGCAATGGCCAACTGAAGGACTCAACAGATGGGTCAGATATTTTGCCAGAGGATAAGTCAGAGCTCCAATATTGATGACGATTGGTCTCAGTGGTACGCTTTCTTTGTGTATCTTTGGCAGACCATATAGCCGAGGAGGTCTGGCAGCACGAGGTCTGAATTTCTTGTTGATCTCTGCAGAAAATTCGGCTTTCTTCAATAAAGCCGTAGTCTTCCTCTCAATCCTGCTGGTATGATCGTTGATTAGACAGCGATAGGACAGATTATCAAGGATGTTCCTCATCTTGCCCTCGTACTTTTCTGCCGTAAGCAGTACCGTAGCATTTCATTTGTCGTTGTTCTGATGCAAGGCACGAAGCACTTCTTGCTCCTCCCTAGTTATGTTGGTCTTAGGGGGTTTTACTTTATCCAAAACTCGGCAGGTCTCTCTGCGGATCTCCTCCACTGTCTCTCCTGGGAGGGTGCGAACTGCCTGTTCAACTGAGCTTATGATCTCAAGAGTTGGCACGCGTCTTGGCGCCGGAGTGAAGTTGAGTCCTTTGGATAGACAGAAACGGCGGCGTTGTCAAATTGCAATCCGCTCAGGTTCACCACTGTGCGACTCACAACAGGACATTCCCTTCGATGCTGAGTTCCCACCAGACGGTTGTATTTAGACAGATGTCTAGTTGTTCTCTCCAGCTCCAGATTTTCTTGAGCGGATGTAGCAGCGTCTACCCAGTCCCACGAATCTGATGACATTTTGCTGGACAAGTTTAATTGGCACTCCAGCAAAGATACTGCGTTATGATCAAGCTCACACTGGATGTAACGAATGCCAAGGCTAGCCCAATGGAGAATCCTTCCAGCTTTGGCGTTGTGAATGTGATGGTTATGATGCAGTCATCGAAATATCGTGTTTTCAATACACTATCTGGCAGTACACCTGTGAAGACTTAATTTTAATTGTGTCTAGTCCAGGAGCTTTTCTATTTTTAAATGAGATTAGTGCTGCATCAATCTCCTCTATGTTTATAAGATCAATTTCTTTAGTATCCACATGGTCAATTCCTATTTTCTTTTCTTCCTCTTTATAATTACTATTGCACCATAATTTTTTGTAGTGCTTTATCCATGCCTCTTCTCCAATTAAATTCATGTTAGCACTTTCCTTTTCATCTTTGTTGTTTCATAAGTTTATAAGCTATCCCTTGTCTACCATGGACATCATCTTCTATTGAACTGATTAATCTATCCCATGACTCTTGTTTCAACTTCTTTGTTATTGTCTTAACAATATTTCTTCTTCTTTTATATTCATTTTCTAGGGTTCGATCCTGTATCATTTTTAAATAAGACTTTTGCTTTTGTTTGACGGGTTCTGCAATTTCTTCATTCCACATTTTAAGTCCAGTTTTTCTTCTAAATTTCGTTTTCTTGCCAATAACTTCATATACTGCTTTCAGTATTGATGAAGCTATAGTTTGCCATTGTTTATTGATATCATTATTTGTTGGATTTTTCAGTAAGCGCTGTTGTAATCGGCTTTGATATAGATGTCTTATTCCTTTGTCTTTTAGAAGGTAGGTCTTAAAAACTTCTTGATCTTTTTGTAAGTTTTTATGTGTTCTTTTCCTCCAGTTAGCAAGTATTCTTATGTTTGATATAACGAGATAGTGATCTGTCTAGATATCACTACCTCTATGTACACAGGTGTCTACATCTGGACCTAATTTTTTTATTAACCATTAAGTAGTCAATGATAGACCTTTGTCATCTTGCCGTACTTGTATGGATATCTTTCTTTTTGTAAAGAATTTATTTGTAATCTTTAACTGGTTGAAGGACGCAAATTCTCTCAGCAGTTTCCCATTTTAATTTAATGTGTATTCGCCTTTATTCCTCATTACCTCTGGAAATGGGCTATTTCCTATGCGAGCTGTAAATCGCCAGCCAGTATTAGGAAATCACTTTTATTAATTTTGTCTATCACCACTTGGAACTGTTCATAAAATTTTTCAGATTCTTCTCGTTCGTTTTCTTCTGGGGCATATTTGGCGATCAAGGTTAGGATCTACTTTCAATCTTATAGTCAGAATCCTTTCACTTATCATAGTGTAACTGACAATTTTATTTTTCCTTTTCCTATCCACTAATGTTGCCACTCCTGCTGCAGCTCTTTACTCTCGTGACAATCCACTGTAGATCATTGTATAATTATCTATTTCTTCTGTTACCTTCAATTTCTTTTTTGTTTCTATAATTACAGCAACATTGATCCCCTTTCTAGTTAACTCCCTGTTCAAATCATATTCTCTATTATTTATACCTCTCACATTCCACGTTCCTATTTTCAAATTACCTTTGATTCCAAATCGTTTGTCCTTTGACCTTGCCCTTGTTGTCCTCATAAGATCCATCCGGCTTTCCTTACTTTGAGGTTTATGAGTAATATATTTTTTATGTGGAAGGGTTACCAGCCCTTCACACAATCCCCATCCTGGAGGAGCAGGGTTTTATTTGAGGGTTTTCCTTCCCTTAGCCAGAGTGCCCCAGTTTTAAGGCACCGGGGGCTTGCTTTCCATCCTCTCCCTTAGCTACACTTGAAAGAGTGAATTTTCCAGGGGCCACGCGGCTTTCGCCTTCGTGGACGTGGGAGTAGGGTTGTCTGGCAGACCTGTTAAAATAGATCACAGAGGCATTTCTCAAGGTTTGATTGTCTCAGCCGATCCGGCAAAAGCCGAGATCCTTGAGACCATACCTGCCTTGACCCCGCGCTAAATCTATTTAACAATAATTTGTATAAAACTAACCAGAAGTCCCTGACGTTACTTACTAGTGCTTGTTGGTTTTATCAATCATTTAGTAACGAAACTAGATAAACATATATTATAGGTAAAATATATATGGTTAGATGTTCAAACTAATAGCGTAATAACAGAAATCAACATGTACCAAGTAAATTCTCTTCTAAAAAAGCATCGCAATGTAGCATCATCATTACTCTTGTGAATACGCTGTCAAGCCCCAAATTGGAAAATTCATTGCTTGGTAATTTCGTGCAGAATTTAAAAATAAATGTTTTCACTGTCTGACATAATGGTATAGCAATGGTTCAACAGGTTTAACAATGCAGTGTACAATGGTATTGTAAAATTATATGGTGGTAAACATAATGGTACTAATTAGTACCATCAGGGAGGAAAGGGTTAATATGGGAAGGAGAATTTACACAAGTGGTAGAGAATAACACTAGGGGACAAAATATTTTGGATATATTCCAAATGAAGCCCGATGATAACCTTGTGGGATGTCAAGTAACTGAAGGAATAAGTGATCATGAAGCAGTTCTGATGGATATTAGAGGATTCAGTGGACCAACAGCCAAAACTGAAGGGGGAAATAGGTACAATTATAAAAAAGGCACATATTTTGAACTTTAAAGACATATTTCAGAGAATGTTTCAGCAAATGGAAGGAAGGCACAAATACAATAGAGTCGAGGTGGGAAGAGTTCAAGGATGTAATAAGAAAGGGGGAAGAAAAAACTATTTCACAGCAGAAAATAAAGAGAAGTAGAGAACCTGTGTACTATAAAAGGTACATGAGCAGATTAAGGAGGTTGGTAAGAAGAGAACATAACAGATTTAAAAGACAGCAGGGTAGTAGGGAATATTTAAAACAGCTAAACAAGGACTTAATAATAGCTAAGAAGGTGTATTAAGAAATTTCTACGGATATGTTAGAAGGGGAAGGGATGTGTTGGGACATTCGTAGATAAGGATGGAGAAGAAATCACTGAGGATTTGAAAAAGGAAGAGATTTTAAGTAACTGGTTTAATGAGACCATTAGAGACATTGAATCAGAAACAGGAGGGTCTAAATCAGAGAGCGAGCTTAGCAACTTAATTAGAAATGAGCAGACCAAAAAATTTCAAATTCATCGTCAGGATATTGTGAAGGTACTAAAAAAGCTGAAAAAAACTTAAGGAGCTGGTGTAGATAATATTACTACAGTTGTCTTAAAGATAGCAGGATGTCACATTGTCGCTTACATTGACATATGATTTAAACTGATTCTGGATACTTGCTGCTTACCAGAAGATTGGAAAAGTGCAATAGTTGTACTGGTACATAAAGGAAGAGTGAGAAACTGAGTCAAAAATTATAGGCCAATCAGTTCGACATGAGTGGTATGTAAATTAATGGAGAGATTGGTATCCAACCACATCAGAACTATATGTTAGGAGCATAAGTGGTTTTCAAGTCTGCAACATGGTTTTAGGCAAGGATATTCATACAAATCTCAGTTAGTAGGATATAAGCAAGATATTTCAGATGAAATGGACGAGGTAGGAAACGTGTGGTACTTCAATTCAGGACTTGTTGTAAGTAGTATGTTCCGATACCATCAAAGTATCGATACCTACTTAAATGAGTAGTATTCAAATTGTCTTACGATACTTACTGATATGAGTACTGCAAAAGTACCAATACTTACTCATATAGATACTTTTTTAAATTAATGTCGAAATATAAAAATAAACGTTACATGTTGCTAAATTATTTATTTTATTTGCCTAGTGTAATAAAATCAAACAACACTCAGTATTTATTCATTAAAATTATAATAAAGCTCGCATTGTAAGCAAACTTTGAACGTTTTCTCTTATCTTTGAATATTTATTTATTATAGTTTTAACACTTTTAAACAGTAAAAGTCAGCTTTTGGAAGGTTTCCCAAAAAAGCAATTGTTCCAAATATTTTGGTGACAGCTTGTTTCTTTGGTTTGTCATTGTTTCACATTAGAAAACAAACATTCACTCAATACTCACGTTGCTACAATAATAAGATACTGTTTTGCGTATTTATACAGACAAGGAAATATAAGTTTCATTTCTTCACATTCTGTAAATGGATTGCTTTTTAGAAACATTACAGTGTTTGACAAGTAGAGAGAGAGACTTTGTCCTTACCGTGCGTTTTCTTTTCCTTTATGATAGTTCCAGAAGTGATATTCCCGTGAAACGCTAGCTGAAGCAGCTTCTTCTTTCGATTCACATGGGCTACTTAGTTGCTTATGAACCATATCTTTTAGTTTTTGTGTGGAGCTGTGCGGGAGTGACCATGGGCTAAGTCTAGTGAAATGCGCGCCAAGTGCAACTTTATTACAATGAAATAGGGACTAAAACAAACTCTTTCACATTAGATTGCCTATTCTAAGATTGATTTTTTTTATTTTTAACACTACCAACTTGACGTCAGTGGGAAATTAATTTCGCAGGTGTGACTGAGTGGCGCAGCAGGGATGAGGCATTTAGAATTTAACACCGGGTGTGTTTCGATTCGATACAAGTACTTTTCTTCCAATACCGAGTAAGTATCGATTGAATTAATTCGGATACGAAAAGTACTCGGTATCGAAACAATATCGAGTACTTACTCATATTGGATCATCACTAGTTGTCAGCAGTTTCTAGCAGTATATATCCAATAGTCGACCTGCCGGAGAGTGCTGATGAGACTGGAGATACCAGACGATGGCACTAACAGATCATCTTAGAGGAAGACCTGGTCACCTCTATCTTACCATTATGCCAAGCATTGGTGTCACCCTCTCGACTGCTGAACATTGTCCACTGAAGAGTTATTTTGTATTCAGTATCTGACGTTGTTAACTTACGTCAAGTTTCTCTTTTCTTTACTTGTGCTCACTAATAATGTCAAACATTCTTGGTTTGACATGAATTCTTTTTGTGTGCATTTAAATAACTGCATAATTTTGCTTTCAGAACATTTGTTTGTAAATCCCAAGTTCGATTTTGTAACTGTTTTGTGAGCAATTTTTTAAGAAGTATAAACACAATCTAACTCTTTGTTAATATTGCATTCACTTTGGGAGATTTTGATCTTCTTCTTCTTGTTGTTCATAGCATTTATCCCACATTGCAGAGTCTGACTAACTGGACTACTTCTTAAATTTAAGCTGATCTTGTACATCTTCACTAGTCACATGTCCTCTCGCAAGGTATTTAGCCAGTACTTTTTAGGTTGCGTTCATGGTCTTCAGTTGTTAGGACTTTCATCAAATGCAGTTCTCAACTGAAGATTTCTTGCTGCACAGTATATGGCCGCATCATCATAGACAATCATCTAGCATTTTTCAGGTATTGGAGCCACACCAAATGCCATTCCTGATGTGGTACAATCTACTAAGTCCCTGCAGCCAGTGGATCATGTACATGACATGCAGCTTTTGTTAAAAACTTTTACATGACTGGCCAACATTCAATTC
Organism: Vandiemenella viatica; assembly: GCA_031002005.1. Lineage (NCBI taxonomy): Eukaryota > Metazoa > Arthropoda > Insecta > Orthoptera > Morabidae > Vandiemenella > Vandiemenella viatica. The sequence continues at coordinate 28,469,890 of CM061918.1, forward strand.
TATATGGGGCCACTGGTCGAACATTGGTTATGTATCTTTGATTTAAGGTGCAGCAATATCTTCCAGTCGAAAAGGATTCCTGTGACACCACTTCATCCAGGCTTGAACATTTGGGAGTGTCTAACCATCCGTAAAGATTGATGTTCCCAGATATTAGAACTCAGTTTCTAAGTTCAATGCCATTGATGTTAACAGAAATCTTGTAGTTCTACACTCTATGACAATTTTTTAATGATTTTGATTGCCATCTGTAACAATAATTAATGGCATGTATCTCAAATATATCCACACATGAGGCCACTGTAATGGTAGCCAACTTTTAAGGCAGCATAAACATTACACTTCAATGGCACTCAACACTGAAGCTAAATATAGAAATTATACTTCAGTATATACTGAAACACTACAGTAATAGCCATTGCTGGTTGAAAAACAAATCAGCATTAGATAATTGTTAACATCATTAGAGCTTTATGTATGTATTTAATTCTTTAAGAAGTTGATGCACTGTCATACCTAAACACATGAGAATAATTAAATATTTTATGTTCCGTGGTAGCAATTTTGCTATCGACACACTTTTGCATTATACAAAATTTTAAATAAAATTGTCTAAGGTAAACTTTTCAGCAAATCTGATGAATTATTCTAAGTCAAGACTCTCTCTTCTATATTCAAACACTTTACCGCACACCAATATTTGAAATAAAGTCCTATTTTACGGCTGTAGCTTTCTGCTCAATGGGTGGGTGAGAAATTACACACAAAGAACAGGAGGGGAGCCAATAGTGGGAGAAAGATTGCCATTGAAGCATGTTCTCCATCACATATTAAACACTGCTACTGATTCTTCCTCATAATTAATACAGGCCGCATCATCAATGTATGTGTTTTTAACACTCCCAACACTCTCTTCATCCAACTCCTATCTTCAACTGACTACCAATGAAGCACTTTTATCATTTCAATTACTGATTTTGTTCAACAGTAATTTCCACAATCAAATGTAGCTACCCTCAAACCTTGGATTTAATACCCATGATTTGTTCCAATCCAATTCAACCAATGGTCTGATCAAGGTTTTGATCATCAGTTACATCATTTCCTTGGTACATCAGCCTTTCTTATAAATAATGGACTTTGTATCCTTTGCCCACCACCTGCCCATTTAAGTTTATTACCAAAAGATACAGTAATTTACACCTTCCCTAAACATACAAAATAAAAAAAATTAACAATTATATACAGCATTGTCAATACATTATGATGATTTTTAAAGTTCTGTTATCACTGTAAATATTACAAAATTTCAACATTGTTCTTTGTTTAATTACACTCTCTCACTATCCAAGAAGACCACTGTAGTCTGTCTATAAATAGGCATCACATCAGCTGCTATTCTTATGTAACAGATAAAATTGCAGATAAACTGTGACTAATGTTCACACATGAGGCATTTACTGCACAGTTATCTTTACTATTGAACCTGATCACTACGAATTCAAAAATTGCATCAGCAGAAATTTTTACTCAGGTGATAAAAAAAGCTGATAAACAGAATAATATCAAATGTGCACATGTTAAGCATTTATTGCACCCTCATCATTACTAGTGACTCAGGTACTCAAGGAATAGAGTCCATGTAAAATGTGATTTAATCATTCTGAGTAAGCTAGAATTACTCTCCACATTTCTTGGGTTAATTTTTCTTTTTTCCCCTACTCTTGACTGTTGTGATGTAATCCTCTGTCTCTTCATATCATAAGCTAATCTTTAATCTTAATGCTCCCACTCTAATATAAATTATCACTTATCTGCTCTATATATTCGAATCTTTGTTTTCCTCTTCAGTTCTTATCTTAAACTTTTATCTCCACTTACAAATTAACCAATCTTGCATTCATTAAAATGTTTTCGAAAGTTCCTTCCAAGATGTGTCAATGTCTGAAATTAAAAGATTTATGTTTTTGAAGAAGGATTTTTTCTTTTTTTAACAATGATAATCTTCTTTTGAGACCTTTTTTACTTCAGCATCAGATTTAACTTTATCTCCTAAATTACAGACTTCTTTTTTCCTCTACAACAATTTTTATTGTTTAGAGCTTCAATGTCATCAGAGGTAGGAAAGGACTGGGGACAACAAATGGGAAGGAATTCAGCTAAGACCTTTTGAAGGAGCAATCTTGACATTCATCTGGATTGATTTCAGGAAACTGTAAAAAACCAAAATCTGGATGTCTGAACAGAATTAAAATCTACATCCTCCCAGATGTCTACTACATCTGATCCCATTTTTATATTTAGTATGTAATGTTATCATTATGAAAATTTTATGATCAGCAGTACAATATTTCTTCAGCAATGTAGTTAAATGAAAAAGTATATAAAAATTATAATGTCACATCCTACCAGTCATTAACCAACCAACAGCAAAAAGAGGTGGTTCTCAATTATTTTTTTGGGTATGATCAATTATATCTTTGCCAATTTCAATGTTTTTTTAAAATATTTTTTTAGCGGGTAGGGTATACCTCCAAAGTGGTCCAATTTAAATTTAATTGTGAAACAACTCCCATCTACCCCTTTACACCCCTTAATTTTTATACAAACCCACATTTTTCCTGCATTCATACAGTCAAGTGCTTATCACAACCACAGCATTATATTAATATATATATATATATATATCTCACACTCACACACACACACACACACACACACACACACAGTTTGCTTGTCTTAAAATATATTTTGGCAATAGTAATGTTTGCATATTTTTTGTTTCAATCATTTTAGTGATTACATTAGCCAAGAGATCACGATGCGTACCCCATTAAGCAACCTTGTGAAGCCCTGGGGGTAGGCAAACCACTAATTGGGAACCACTGTCCCAGGTATTTAAATGCTGAAACTTGCTCTATTAAAGCATTAGCTATTTAAACTTTGGTTCTCAAGTGATTTTTTCGACGAAGGTCATAATTTCGGTTTTATTGACGGAAATCTCCATGTTGTACTCTTTTTCTGTCTTATGAAGATTATATATTGATCTCTGCAAACCATCTTCAGATTATGGCAAAAGTGCTTGGTTCTCTACAAACAGTAATGTGTCCAAGTAGGTATGTCTGTCTATCTTGATACTTCCATTGGGTTTTTGTTACTAGTTGCAAATAATTTTGTTTACATATATGCTGAACAGAAGTGGCAATAGACAACATCATTGTCTCAACCCTTGGTAGATGCATTTCCATTCTGAAAACTGTTGTCCAATTCTGATTGCAATAACATTGTGGCTGTTCCGTTTTGAATTGTAGTCGCTGACCTAGCATTTTCTATGAATCAGGATGGCAAATAACCTCTGCCAGCTTTATCGTGGGTATTCACCTCTCCCGTTCCTGTTCTTACCTTGAATGTCATGTCAATTAATTTAAAAAGTTCTTTTACCGGTTTTCAGTACTATTTCTAACTCACAGCCAATTTCATCTGTGCTATTACCTTCAGTTGGTTGTTTCTTTAATTCCGAGTCCACAGCTCTTAGCAAAGATGGAAACTGCAGCAAAGATGATGAAGCAGGGAGATAAAATTTTTGTGTAGTATGACTGATGTGAAGTGTTTTCCAGTCAGAATTGGAGAGTTATAAAGAAGATTAAAAGTAGCCACTCAGCAGGAATTGATAAGTTTAGTATGAACAGACCGAGCGTGGTGGTGTAATGGTTAGCGTTCTGGCCTCGCATTCGGGAGGACACCGGTTCGAATCCCTATCCGGGCATCCAGATTTGGGTTTTCCATGGTTTCCCCAAATCACTCCAGGCAAATGGCGGGATGCTTCCTTCAAAAGGCCATGGCCGAATTCCTTCCCACTTTTTGCCCCCCCCCCCATCCTTTCCCGTCTCTAAAGACCTCGCTGTTGAGAGACGTTAAGCAGATAAAAAAAAAAGTATGAACATAATGAAACCACTGGGACCATATGAAATACACTAGATATACAGAGCAATTAGAGCTCTCTGGAAAGAGAACAAAACATCAGGTGCTTGAGGAAAAGGAACAATTATTCAATTGTTCAAAAAAGTGGAGAGAAAAAAATGCTCAAATTACAGAGATATCTCTCTCACGGTCTCATGACTGATGAATGTGTGCAATTAGAAAGATAGGGAAAATAGTTAAACTAAACCTCAAGGGAGAACAACATTGATTTAGATCTGACCTATTAGATATTATCTTTGCTAAAAGGATGCTTGGAAATATTGGGAAAGATAGAGATCCTTTCTATATCAAGGAACATGACTTCTGATCACATTCCTTGTCATCACATTTGGGAAGAGTTAATTAAGCTTTCTTTTTTGCTTATTGCTTTATGCCTCAAACGTCAAGGTCATTAGAGATGAAAAGGACAGGGAAGTAATTTGGGCATGGCCGTTTGAAGGAAGCGTCCTGGCATTTGCCTGGAGTGATTTGGGGAAGCCAAGGGAAACCCAGATCTGGATGACTGGACAGTGATTTGAATCTGTCCCCTCCTGAATGTGAGGTCAGATGTTACTTAAGAAGGGTATATAAGTAGACAGTGTGGAAAGAGTTAAACAACGCTACAAAAATACCGAGACTCGAAACTAAAGTGGGGCACAGCAAGGAAGTTGTCTCCACTAGTCTTCGTGGGCATTACAGAAGAAATAAACAAGATGGTAAAAAAGAAACAAGAATATTAATCCCATGATTTCTGTTGATGTTATGATATGAAGAAGAGAAGAAGAATTGCAACAATTGTTTGACTGCTGGAAACATGAATTCAAAAAGTTTGAATTTACAGTGAGGGCAAACCAACTCAGTGGTCAAAATGGAAAGCAAACCAGTCAAATCAAAATTCATACAGCTTGAAACAACCTGTTTCAAACTTAGATCATCATCATTGTTGTGAGCTGATAAGAGGCTAATTCCAAAAATAAACAATAGGATTAAAACAGATGCAGACTTCTATAATTCTATTTCACAGATAATATGGGACAAAAGGCATAAAAATATCTTTAAATAAAACTCACCTATTCGCCATACTGTCTATGATCAAGTTCCCAGAAGACTAAATGATAATCAGAAGCAAATCAGTCTGACTTTGACTAGGACTATGAAGAAGTGTTCTAGGTATCCTGAGAGAATCAAGAATGAAATGGTCTGTTCACATGATGAGAATGGCAGCAAATAGACTAAGGCATATTTTGAAAAATCAGTAACTGGGGTAAGACCAAGAAGACCACGAGAGAGTTGTATGAAGCAAGTACAAAAAGAAAAGACTAGCTAATTACGGTACAGAGTGGGAGAAGATACTGGAAGAGAAATGGTGACAAGGCAGTAGGTTGCCATACTCACTCAGCTGGATAGAAAGATTTGTGGTTCCAAACAGTAAAAGAATACCCTTCTACAATTAAGTTTGAATTATCAATTTCTTTGTAATTTAACGATGATACAATAAGGATCTCTGATTGCAATTTTAGACTGTCTTCTAACCATTCTACTGATTTTAGCATGACTTGATATCATTTCTGAATAAAAAAGAAAACTAAGATCAGATTCAAATTATATGTTAAGTCACTTTGTCTTATAATCTCAGATAATGCTCAATCTTCTATCTCACCTCTGGTAAATCCACCACTCATGTTTTTATTATTTCCCTGTTAGTAATATTTTTTTATTCATATTCGTCTCCCCAGTAAACTACTGTCTTTCAAATTTTGTTAATTTATTTTCGTTTACCAATTCCAACCATATTATATTTCAAATATAATTATTTTATCAATGCTTGATCTCCCCCTACTACATGAACATTGAAACAAACAGTCTACAGAACATTCATCACATTTATGTGGTAACATATATTGCCAGTACACCTGTCAACCAAGCCATATGATTGAGGTGTCATCCAAAATAATCAGTTTCAGATCTTCTATCATCAATTCTGGTAAATTATATGAACACTTGCTCTAACTGTTTTATAATATGTTACCATAAATACACAGAACCTGCACATAACTATGCTATATACAAACCCCACAAAGTAAAAAAAAAAGGAAAGGGGGGGACGAATAAAAATAAAACCCGATATTAAGGCACCAAGTCAATAATTCAAAATATAGAAATTAAAATGTCTCACCCATGAGAAAGTTGACTGTGAACCACGAGAAGAGTCCCTCATCCACTCCATCCATTATTGATACTGAGTTATCAGTTGTCAGGAATGGAGAAGCAGCAAACAGTTTACGAACCTGTAACCAACAAAGCTAGACACACCACTGCCAAGCGACCTATATACTGTATAACTTTGTTTAATGCATACAAGGCTGACAAATCTGTGTTAACAACAAAGTGAAGCACATTTTCTTTGCCCTACAGTCACAAAATTTTATCACCCCAATCGATTGGCTTACAATGAAGTCTCCTTAGGTTTGAAGCAAGTTGATTATAAAAACATCCACTTCTGATGTGTAATTGTAGGCTTCTATGGCTGGAGCCAATGATCTCTTGACTGTCTAGATCAGTGATGGGCAAACTTTTTAAGCGGAGGGCCACATAAAATAAAAAATTATCTAGGAGGCCCGAAAAAATTTTTTTTTTGTAAGTGATAGACTTTATTTTTGATTTTTACATGACACACAACCTATATTATTTGCTACAATGGTGAAAAAAAAACTTAGGAAAAAGTACAAAAATTGAGAGTAGGAAGGTGCATGTGACAGATGAAACTGTGACTGAGCTTCTAAAAGTTGTTCATAATCTGGTAGAAACTGGGATAAGCTGATTTACAGTAGTGAAGCTAAATGGTGATCAGTCAATCGGTTTCTAACGCTGTTTCTGCGAAGCTTCATAGTAGAAAACACCTGTTCACAGATGTAGGAAGATGCAAACATCGCAATTATCTTCTGAGCGTGAGATTTCAGGTTTGGGAAACTTGATTTTGACAGGGTAGAACTCAATTTTAGTTAGAAACGTTGAGAAATATTTGCTTCAATTCAGTATTACATTGCAACTCAATCATTTCGAGCTGCAATTCTGGTTTGACTGATTCACAATCCAGATTAAATGGCACGCTAAAAATGTCCAGGTCATGTTCGATAATTTTGAAGTCTTGGAATCTTCGTTCAAATTCTTCATGAAGACATTTTAAGCTTTTCTCATAGCTCCTAAGTTTGTCTTCACTTAACTGCAATAGCTTTTAGTTTTGGAAAATGAGTAAATTCTTGACTAGTTGTTTGGAGAATAGATTCAATTGCATTTAGAAACCCTTGATATGACTCCGACTATCATGGATTAATTGATTTCTTCCCTGGAGTTTAAGGTTCAATTTATTGATGTGACTGAGAAGATCTGTAGAAAAATTAAAAGTCCGAAAGCCATACAATATCTTTCAAATATTCACACTAGTCCATTCCTTTTTCTTCCATGAAAGAGATTATTTCGTCTTTTGGAGCCCAAAATCGTTCGAAAACCCGTCGTGCGCTGAGCCACCTTACTTTAGTGTAGTAAAGTACATCAGAATATTCAGATTGCAATGAGTCAAGAAACTCTCGTAATTGTCTATGATTGAGTGCTCGAGAACGAATGCTATTAACAAGCTTAACTACAGCATCAAGCACATGTTTCATGTCTAGAGCAGATTTACACAGAGCTTCTTGATGTATGACACAATGAAAAAAGACAACTTCGTTCCCAGGAAATGATTCGTTAAATATGCCTACAAAACCAGATTTCGTCCCTTTCATATTCGGTGCTCCATAAGTAGCAATGTTACAAATATTGATCAAAGGTACTTTCAAAGACGTGATAGTTTCTTGAAAGTCTTGAAAAATGTCTGATCCTTTTGTCATTCCCTTTAATGAATGCATGCAAGCTAATTCTTCAGTAACACAAAAGTTGTCATCAATACCGCTTATAAATATCAGTAACTGAGCTGTGTCAGTTATGTACTTTCATCCAACGCAAAAGAACAGAATTTAAACTCCCTTATCTTTGACTCTAGTTGTGAGACAAACTGCTTATCAATTACTTCAATTCTAGAAGAAATTGTTGTTCGAGACAAACTTACTGTGTCAAAATCCTTTGTTTTGTCAGGACACAAAATGTCATATACTTGGAGCATACAAGTTTTAACAAATTCGCCGTCAGACAATGCTTTGTTACTTTTTGCAATATTGTATGCTACAACGTAACTAGCATGTGTAGCTAGCTATTGAGAACAGGTTTGATTCTTATAATATTTTGCTGACCTGACAGTTTTTTACGTAGAGCTCCTGCTTTTTGCTTCCGATCTTCTTCGGTCATCGTTTCATAAGTGGCGTTGTTATGTTTTGCGATAAAGTGTCGTGAGAGGTTGAATTCCTTGAATACGGCTACAGCTTCATTGCCAATGAGGCACACAGGTTTATCCTTAATAGGCGTGAAAAAGTATTTCCAAGTCCACTCAGATTTTAAAACACGACATTCTGAATCAACTTTACGCTTTTTATTTGCCATTGTAACGATCAAAAATGTAAAAAAACACTAGCAACAAAGGAAAACTATAGAAACACAAGCCAGACACACAGCCGCAGAGATGACTTGACACTGACCAGAGACAGACACTGACTAGCGACTGTCCGAACTGCACTGACCTTGAGAACAGACTAAAATACAATGGTAGCGCCCGAGTCGTTCCGAACTTAGCCGAGCAACACGCGCATTGATGTACTCCATATTGCCATGCTACCGATCTACAGACATATACTACGTCACTACGCAATACTCAGTTAATATTAGATGCGATAATACGTACTGAAAACGCAATAAGAAGGAAACATTCTAACTACGCAGAAAATACAATTTGTCCTCTGTGTAGTTGTAGGGGTTATTCGAAACCATGTCGTGGGCTGGATTGACTAGCCCGAAGGGCCGGACTTGGCCCGCAGGCCGTACTTTTCCCATCTGGTCTAGATGGTTCTACATCATCGTGCAAGAGGTCAATGTCACAGTCATCTTCCTGGGTAGTAATACTCACTCTCAATCTAGAAGGTTTTGTCAATTTGAGTGTCCAATAAACTACACACTTCACTGCCACAGTGGTGGGTGACACGTCGCCTGTACTATTTGTATCACGGAATATCACGCTTCATGAAGCCCAAAACCATTTTGTTTTGTTAGGGTGTCTGAGCACTTGGCAATTTCTAGTGTCTCCTTTGTCCTCCTCTGTTCCCACTGATCTTCTTGCAACAGTAGTCTGGTATTTTCAATGACATGACTTGCTGTGGCATCACGCAGTGTTGTTGGCTTTGTACTGGTGATTCCAGAACCTGTCTTCAACCAAGTGACCCATCTCTCCAACATAAACTCAGCTGCACCATGTAGTGAAGGTAAGTTGTTTGTTATATTAACAAAAGAGATGGAGAGAGAGTATGTCAGACCATACAAAACTGGTTGGAAATGCTATACTGTCCAGGAAGGATATAGCACAAGGACCAATATAACACAATGACCAAAATGTTGGTCTTTCACACAAAGATACGCTGACATCCAAGAGACCAATATACAAGTACAATCAACTACCAGCTGGGTGGTTCTGAATCTGATGATAGTACACACCATAAAAACATCATGTTTTTATTAATGCCAACTGGCAGCAAATGTGAAAAGACTACGTCAAATTGACAAGCTGTGAAAATCAAATAGAAATGTAGAAATAGAGGAAGAAAACAGTAATCAGCAATTGCTTCTCCATTAATACTGGACAACAGCATATGTCAGTTCATAACTTATGGGCTAAGAATAGGACAACAAAATTTAATTACATACTCTCAAATCAAGTCATAAGGAATTCATACCTTCAGCAAAGAGAAACCAAGATGAAGGATCAAGATCTGATTTAATCGAGAAAGTAAAAATTTAATTACATTGCAATCAATCCCAATAATGTAAAAAATGTAAGCACAAAATATAAGTATGAATATAAATTATTTTATATTTAAAAACAATTAAATTTTCATATGTAATCAAAATCATTACCTTTAACATGTTCATGCTGACATGAATCCCCAATGGGCCAAAATAAGAAGTGACATTTTTAATGCAACAAACAAAATGTAAATTGCACACATTAATTTTTTAATCATAATGGAGGATATGCAATTTCCCTACACACCCTATTCCCCATTTCATCATTTTTTTATCCTAAAATCTTCGAGTGTAATATCATCAACTATCCAATTTTATACCTAATTAATTTTGGTTTTAAATATTTTTCAGTGTTTGTGGTAAATTGTTCAGCATTTCCCTCAACTCTGACATCTTCAAAAAAAAAAAAAAAAAAACTTTTCCATTCTCTTATAACCAAAATGAAGTGTCTGGTTGAAGTCAAGGTTATCCCTTCCATATAACACTTCTTAATTCTTCTACCAATATCTAAGTCTCATCACCATATACTCACCACTCTCCTCAGCATCCTCCTGTTTTCCATGATTTCAAACCCAGTTCCTTTATCACACCAGTCACTGATCTGTGGTACCCATTCAACTTCTAGAACCGATATCCAAATTGTGGGTCCAAACTATGGCCTGAGTGAGGTTTTTAACTGAATCCCCTCACTTCCATGATACAGTCCCTCATCAATCTTTCCATTTGTGTGTTTGTCTTTTCTGTGTGTTCACATTCCACATTCATCATCTAAAAGTAAGTGCTGGATCATTTACCTATCCTAATTTGTAATTTCTTTATCCATTAAATGAAGAATTTTGAAACCTCTCTAATGTCCACCCAATTGAATTTACTATCAAATACTATGCCATGATATTTCAAGTTAAGGTTTTCATCAAGCAATTTCTTCTCCGCCCTATAATCATAGAAAAACTTTTTAAAAAATTTCTGTGTCAAACAAAAATTAAAGTGAAAAATTATGCATTTGCTATTATATAACAAACTACACAGTCCAGTCACATTAATGTGACCACCTCTCAAAAACCAGAATAACCACCTTTGGCAGAGCGTACCGCTGCGAGGCATTCAGGAAGAGAGTCAATTAGGTCTGTGAAGGTGTTCACTGGGATGTTGAGCCATATTGACTCCAGTGCCGTGGCCAGCTGCGCTAGATTATGCAGTTGAGGATCCATGGCGCAAATGACCCGATCGTGGTGGTCCCACAGATTCTCAATTATGTTTAAATCCAATGAGTTTGCTGGCCAGGGGAGTAAGGTAAATTCATCCTGGTGCTCTTCGAACTACGTACTTACGTTGTAAGCTGTATGACACCTCGCATTGACCTGCTGGTAGATGACATCATTCTGAGGAAACATTATTCGCATTTAGGGGTGGACATGGTCCTCAAGGACAGATACGTACTTGTGCTGATCCATCATACCTTCCACAATGATGAGTTCACCCAGTGAATGCCAGGAAAACATTCCCCAAACCATAATGCTCCCTCCTCCACCCTGGATCCTTCCGGCAATTGTTGCAGGGTGTTTGCTTTCAGATGTTTCACACAGTATGCACCAACGTCCATCTGTCCGATGGAGCATAAAACGTGATTCATCGGAAAAAGCCACCTGTCGCAACTCTGTGGACATCCAGTTGTGGTACTGGCGTGCAAATTCCATCCTTCGTCGCCGATGAACAGCAGTCAGCATAGGTGCATTAACCAGGCATCTGCTGTAGAGGCCCATGCGCAGCAACGTTCGCTGAACTGTTGTTGAGGATCCACTCTTGGTACCCCCTTGGTTCATCTGGGCGGTCAGTTTCTCAACAGTTGCACGTCTATTTGCCCGAACGTATCTCCGTAATCTTCGTTCGCCTCTGTCATCTATAGCCCATGGTGCACCACATGTTCCATGCCGCTGATTTTGAATAGTGCCATTTTGCCATGCACGGTATACTTTCACCACGGCGGCACGTGAACAGTTCACAAAATTAGCCATTTCCGAAATGCTTCCACCCTTGGCCCAAAAGCCAATAATCATGCCCTTTTGGACGTCGGATAAATCGCTACGTTTCTGCATTACGCCAACGATTGAAGTGCTTTCTGATGCCCTAGGACATCCTTTATATACACTCCACTATAATGTGCTGCCACCTGCCTTCTGTGATTGGTTATTTCATGTTGATGTCGAAAGTAGGTGGTGGTCACATTAATGTGACGGGAATGTGTAAGTCTGAAATGATTTCCTTATATTATATCATTTGATTGGTTTTTCAAAAATTGAAAGTTTATAGAAAGTTCAGATTTGGTTTCATTTCTTCCTCCCACCCTTTTCTCAGTTGTGTAACTCATGACAATTGCTTGTTCAGGTTAAAAGACATTCAATCAAATGGCTCCACGTAAAACTAGCTCCCTAGATCTTCCAAGACTTGATGGTTAGCAAAAATTTACAAATGTGTAATTGCACTATATTCAATTCATGTAGTCACCAGACATGGTGACAGAGTTTCGGTCTGTCACACAATCCACCTGTGCCATGGTTGGACCTATAGTTTAATGCAGAACCTGAATCTCAGAATTGCTGGATATAACTCATGTGATGCAGCAAACCTCTTAAAAATTCCTAGCACCACCAGGATTTGAACCCCGGACTCTGAACTTTGAGCACACATGCTTTAACCACAGAGTTCTATGCCCCCTATTATCAGTGCTATAGCGCCAAGTACCTACCAGGAATTCTTGATGCTTTTGTCAGTAACTGTTTCCATCATGTGAAGAACTCTCGTCAGTTTGTTAAGACACTTCAGATCTTGTGGTTACCAGACATGGGCATTGTAGCTAGCTTTTTCTTTAAAAAAAAAAAAAAAAAAAAATAGTTCACTACGGTTTCTCTGAAAGACTATGCAGCATTTTCATTGCTATTTTGAAAGCAGTATTGGAGCTCTCTTTGAACAAGGGAAGGCAAGTGAGATGGACAATTCTATGAACAGACTGGCAGTATGGCTTTGGGTCACCTCCGACCGTTTGTAAATGGAAAGAGCATGGAAGGTATGGTCTTAAAACATCTGTATTTTTAACATTATATGGATGATACACTTGTAGTGTGGTTCCATTGTAGCAGGTACTGAATGACTTCCTGCACCACATCAATGGAATTCATGCAAATGTCAATTTCACCATGTAATTTGAGGAAAATGGCTGCTTTTTACCCACTGGTGTCAGAGCTAATGTACTGGTAGCAATTTTCCTTCGTACCTACTATGATTCATAAACATTTTTATTATAAAATTCTGTACTTTCTGAGGTATATTATCAATTGCCTCCTTAGTCCCCAACTTCTCCACCTTTAAACAAAAAAATTCTTATTCCCTTTTCCCAGAAATCAGGTGCTAATTTATTATTATTGTCCTATATTCCTTTCCCATGCCACTTGAATATCTTCACCAATATTTATCCAGGCTTTATTGCCAGTATACATCTTGTACATGCCCACAATTCTCTTCACCACCTGTCCAACAATAACTCCCTACCCATTTCTGTTACTGAGTGCATCCTTTACTAATTTCCACAGACAAATTTAGCTGCCTTCAACTCTAGGATTTAATACCCTTAATGCGTGCTTCCTACCTCTCAAGAATTCCTTAATCCAGCAAGTTAGAACTTGGTTTATCCCTGTGGTCTTAGCTGTTCACAAACATTCTATTACCGACTATAAAATGCCTTAGAAAGATCAAGTGCTGTACTGCCTGCTTGGCTTCACTTGTTCGTTTCGCCTGAAATTCCTGACATAACCTACTAACTCTAGAGGTAGTGATAAAAGAAGTGTTCCAACTTACCTCACTGAGGAGGGAATTAGCCTGGTCTCCTGGCAGAAGACGCAGACCTGCAGTAGCCTTCATCGCCAGAGGAGTGTTTCTCCCTTCCTCTCTGGGTATCTGTTGCATGGCACGGTCCAACAGCACCTTTAAGCTTTCTGCACCCTACAATCACACACAGCAATTGTCTTTAAAACACCATTAATCTTAAATACCACAATAAACATTTTGGCTCCAAAGATCCACTACACACATCTAAATCCCATCTGCAATGCTAGTTAATCCGTTCAATCCTAGATAAGATTCCAATTCTTTCTTTGCTGTGCACCCCACCCACTTTTGCTTTCTCTCTCATTTCATTTCGTAATGAATCGAAACCACTGCTTACAATAATTGATGTTAATTTTTACAATTTTAATGTGCAAGTTTTTCTTTTCATTTTTTTCTATCCTTTTGATTTAGGCATATCCCATTCAATTTTTGTCTTATTATCTTGTTTATAACTCACTGCCATCATTTCTTCCCCAATTTGGATTTCCTTCACCATCCTCACTTCTGACAGCTGGCATTCTGTTGCTGTTTGAGTAAGATCTTTGTATGGCACCCGATGGTACAAACAGAACCATGCCATTGTCATGTCTGCAAATCAACTTCTGTATTTGATACTCAGAATGTGTATCCCATACTGACCAAAGTTTTGTAACCCTATTCCTTTACTTCTCTCTTACATTCCCTCATCACTCTCTCCAACAAGGGCAGAATTTTGAAACCTTTTCCTGCTACCGGTCCAATGTGTCCTGCCCAGTTAAGCTTGTTATCAATGTGATGCCAAGACATTTACATTTCAAGTCTTCCTCACCTTATAATCATAATCAAACAATAGTTTTTTTTTATCTGTGAATCTAACAAGTGCATTTATCTTAATCCCATGTATACCAACCCAACTTGATGTCCTATCCAGATCACCCTGCAGCTGTTTACAGTCCTTGTAAGCACCTTAGAATTTGCTAAAATTCTAAGGTGCTCACTCTTTAGTAAAAGATAGTTTCATTTCGTGTATAGGTTATGAGAGTGAAGCTTTATATAGCATGAAGATACTATATCCAAACAGACTAAATAAACCCTTTTAGGAACAGTAAAAGTATTCAAAAGTTAATAAATGCACTAAATAAACCTTCTATAACAGTAAGAAAACATTAGCTTGGGAGGAAATAGGTTAAATCACTCAAATTCAATTTCAAATAATAAATTCTGCTATAGGTTAATTTCAACATTTCTAAATCAATTTAAATGTAGTAAAGACTGTCAGTAGTTGATAAATGCCGGATATAAACTTTGAATAATAATAAATACACTTTAGATCAACTGAAAATTAAATAATCATTAATAATCCAACTTTGAAGTTATGAGCTTCTACTTGGGAGCATTTTGTCATTTCTAAACCAATTTACGAGCAATAAAGTAACTCAACATTTAATAAACCAACTAAATTAACTTTCTATAACAATATTAAAACCTTTTACTAACCTTAAACATGATAATCCATAATAATCCAGTTCAACACACAAAAGATTTCTAATATTTGGCATTTCACTGTTTTTGCACACTTTCAAACAGAGTAAAGTATTTTTAAAGAAGTAATAACTCAATTAAAATATAATTTCACCTAAATTCCGTAGTTTCTGGATGTATAAGTAACTTAAATCAATTTTTTAACACTCCATTAGATGCACTTCTCTTTTAACATTTTTTATCAGAAAATCCTAGAAAGCTTTCGAAATAAAAAGTAGATTTCTGGAAAGACCCAAAAATCTAATATCACATATATTAATTTCAAGCAATTTCACGCTGTAGAACCAATTCTATAAAGATTTTAAAATTTATTTTTCAGTGAAAGCACGTGCATAGTTTAGGAATTTATTACAGCTGATCAAAAGCAGATACAGAGATGAGACAACTTTCAGAATACTATTAAGGTTCTTCGGGTGGTTTAATTACTGCATTAATTAATTAAAAGTCCACCAAACAAATGTTATGTTGAGATGCTCGTTTTATTTTCAATCAAAACAAGTCAGCGATATTCACAAGCTTAGTTACAATCCAAAGATGCACTTCTGAGTCGTTGCAAATCTTAGTAACTGAAATGAATTGAATGAATAACTGAATGAAAACTTAATGAATGTCTCTGTCCAGGCGATCTGTTTATATAGAGTCTATCGAAATTACGAGAATTCTTCAAAGGCATCCGCCCGATATTTCTCGATCATTAACAATCACTCAAACAATCAAACATATTAAAAACAATCGGAATTGATACAAAATTAATTAATAACATTACAAAATGATTAGAAATGGTAATTAGAGATACTTAAATACAAAATTATTTACATAAATCCTTTCAAATGGTGGAAAATTGTCCTGTAGACATCGTAACTTACATTAATACATGGAATTACAAACATTTAAGAAATTCTCTTGCATCATTCGGTTCTTAAACATATTAAATGGACTTTAAATAATTTTCTTAACTAAAACAAAGTCTATATACACTTATTTACAAGAAATTACAAAATAAACATACCAAATCACTTTCAAGCAAACTTTAGCTCACTACAAATACTTCATACAGTACAATGCTATTCAAAATTCAGGTATAAGGGCTGTTACAATACGTAACTCAATACAGAGAATATTTTGGTAATTTTACATTTCAGATAAAAGTAATAGAAATAAAGTTATTAAATTAAAACTGAAATAGCATTTTTAGTAAATCTTGCTCACGCTGTAATTACACTATCAGTGCATCAATCTTAATAAAAGTTACACCAGAACACTCAGGAATTTTGGTAGAACACGTTGATAATAATATTATTTGTGTAAATTGTGGTTTAATTGAAATGACGAAATAAAGAAGTTTCGAGAACAATAGTAATTCCCCTGAGCAGGAAATAGTTCACTCTTATGCTCAGATCTTTAAAACCAGATGCTTAAAGTTAATCACTGTATATTCATTATTTCTCTATTAAAAAAGTCCGAGTACTGACAGCCTTAAAGTTTCTTATATTTGTTTGGTTACCGAGATATTTCAGAACTAAATTTTCAAAGTGTTAGAAGAAAGCTGCGTTTTGGCTGTGACGTCAGCGAGGTTATATATCATGGGACGTGGAGGTGACGACGTCTTTTCTAGTTCCGGAGCTGTGCTATCATGATGTTATAAGTGTGTGTGGGCGCCGGTGAGGTTGGTAGCTGAGAAACAGGGTTGGCACTACCGGGTCGGCCATTTTGGAACTTATGGGTGTGGAGCGTATTTAGTAACATGAACTTGTAATTTTCATCAGGGGTTTCGGTCGGTCTTAACTTCTCTCCACAACTTGCAAACTCTGGAAACGAATGTTCGATTAGCCAAATCAACTTTTAGAATGCTGTTTTGAACTTTTGATTTTATTTTGAATAAATTTGAAGAACTTTGGAAAAGTGAACTGTTCTTATTTCGTAGTTAACTGATAACCCTTTCAATATTTGTGGGTCAACAAATATTGTGGCGACCTGAAGCATTCTAGTTGAACTATCCAGGCAACATGGTCAAATCAGGTTAAAATACTTCGTAAGTTTTCATCGAACAGTGAGTTGCTATCAAGAGTGTAAAAGGTACTTAGGCGATACTCAACCCCGGTATCGGCCTACATCCTCTACCATTTTAATTATTTTGTATAGCATTATGTCATCTGCAAACAATCTAATGTCTGAGAGTAAACCATCAACACAATTATTCATTAGAAAAATGAATAACAATGGTTCCAATACGCTACCCTGTGGCACTCATATTTATTTCCACTTCTTTTGATACTTCATTTCCTACCCTACCTTTTCATTTTCTACCTATCAAAAATTCTTCTACCCAACAAATCACTTTCTCATTCACTCAATAGTTTTTATCTTATTTACTACCATTTTATGGCTCACTCTGTCAAAAGCCTTTGAAAGATCTGGTGCTACACTATCAATTGGCTTCCCTTGTCCATTTGATCTGAAATATCTTCCATATGTCCCATTAACTGAGATTCACATGAATATTCTTGCCTAAAGCCATGTTGCCTACATCTGTGTGATGTCACGAGACTGTCTTAGCTTAAAGCAATTTTTATTAATACAGACAAAGCAATAATTAGCTAAGCTATTTTGCTATGAATTTTATGGTTACTGAAGAGAAAAGGAAGAATAAATTTCCTTGATGAATATTATCAAATGGTTTTTTGATGCAGCGGGGTACTCAAGACTATTTTTATAATCACATGATAGTGCTATGTCAAGTTTTTCCAATTGGTATACTGCAAGCATTTGGTTAGAAATATTCTTTTCTTTTCAACCAACACTACCTGTTTCACTCATGAAATGAAGGATGAAATCTGACAGTCCAGGAAACAGATTAAAGAGATTTTTATTTAAACAATTATTAAATTTACTTATGGCTTTACACCTCGTCGAGGTCATTAGAGGCAGGATGGGAATGGGACAAGGAATGTGAAGGAATTTGGCCATGCCCTTTCGAAGGAACCCATCCGGCATTCGTCTAGAGTGATTTGGGGAAACCATGGAAAACCAAATCTGGATGTCCGGATGGGGATTCAAACCGGCGTCCTCCCGAATGTGATGCCAGAATGTTTACCACTCTCCCACCATGCTCAGTACCTGAACTAATTACCTGCAACTTGAAGATTCATTTAATCACAAAGAAGTATATCAAGACCTAATAACAACAAATTCCTGTAAATAATGTATTAAATCTACAAAGAGAGAACACGAGTGTCTCTATAGTGATCACATCCTATGTCTTTGCCATGTGTCTCGCCTACTTGCAAGAATAAGGTTCAACATGAAAATAATATGTTACGTGTGTTTTCCAATGCCCGGTTTCAGTCGTATTTGTTTTACTTCCCTATTCTTAGTAATAAATACTAACTCACCTTTTCTGGATTATCTGCAAAAGATGAAAGCCCTGGCTTTACTTGGACAAATAACTCGTCATCTAATTTCAGATTCTTATCTGCAAACAGAAGACACAAAAACATTTGCTTAGCTTTTCCCCTATGCAGAACAAGTGCACTGACGTACACAGGAGGCTAAGAAATAAAAATAATATTTAACTAAATTGCAATGGAGTACACATCATGTACTGCAAATTATACACTATTAGCACATAGAAGCTGAAGACTGCCTTTCCATATTGAATATCTTAAATTCTCTAGCGAAGTAATACAGAAAGGTAAGAAAATAGTTCTGGGTTGCTTACATAAATTGTTTGCTTGTAGCCCTTCATTCTGATGGAAGTGGTTAGTCGTGAGGGATATATATGAACTGGTAAAGTGTTGTTGTGGTGCCAACAATCCGAACACAGCAGATACTCTTCCCTTTACTGGACACGTACTATAACATGCCTTGATATTAACTCACCTGTCTCCACTGTGGCAGTTCATATTTGGGCCTCGAGATTAACCAACTCTCCATCAGAATAAATGGTCACAAGCAAACAGCAGACAGCAGCAACCCCGACCATACAGTGGTGGCTCATGACAATCCTCACAATTTGAACAATGTAAACAACTATTTTACAGTGAAGGTTGTAAGAGTCTTCCCTAAAACCATAACTCCATTCAAAATCTGCAGATGGGAACTCGTTAACCAACACACCCACAATATCGAGCATCTCCCTGGCCTCATCTTCCAATTGTTATTGTGAAGTTCCCCCAACTTCAATATTTCCATATGAATATAGACTGACTAATTCCTCCCCTTCCCCTTGCACTACCACCCCTGTTTTGTTACCTTTATTCCCCACTCACATGGTGAGTGTCAAATGGGACCACATCTGATTCTCCTCACCGTGTGTCTTATCTACTGGCAAGACTAAGATTCAATGCCAGATATATTGTGTTATAGTCACAATGTCAAGTGTCTAGTTACTTTCACCAATCTTCATTATTTTCACAACCGTAAAGTGTTACCCTTCCCATTATTATTATTATTACCATTACTAAGGGAAATGTTAAACAATTTTACCTACCATTAACTATCAAAATGGAAGAGTAAGATTGGAAAAGATATGGTGTATTCCCGATGTCAGGTGATTATGTTATGGAGCACAACTAATGTACCATGAACAAGTATTTAATTTCTACAGACTTTTAAGGCTACATTAGAAGGCAGCTGTAGTTAGACATAAATGTTTCCTTGACTACATAGTTGTGATAGGTGTAAATGCTGTATGGATAAGAAGAAAATTTGGGTAATGTCTAGATTGGGATACCGCTGCAACCATTTACCGCCTCGCGATGTAAACAGTTCCTGATGGAGAGTAATGATGTCACTGTGTGATGCGTTCAGCCATCAATTGATTTGTGAATACACGTCAGGCCATAGATCGTAACCACTAGCAATAATAATAAAAATTACAGATTGAAAAAGTTAAAGATAATTATTACTTGCAGAATTAATAATACTATTAAAATATCAACAACATTCCAAACTGATAATTAATATCAGTCATTAGTAACATTCCATTACATCGGTTCCTGTAACGTTAATGTTATTAGTCACAATTCCATTGATTTGTATTTGATTCCATTCTGCTATGTTTCCTCCTGTGGCTGAAATTGCTATTGAAATCATTTATACGAAATAAAATATTTATACTAATTTTTTTTTTTTAAAAACCGTTTGTCTTTAGGTTGTAACACGGCCTGGACCATAATAACAGAGATAGACGATTTGGAAATTCGTTATCAGCAATACCGTGTGCGACTGTTACGTTTCACTATGGTCCAGGCTGCATTAAGACATAAATGATAGTAACAGCGATAGATACTTTATTCCTGTGCTATTGGTACAAAATTAACAATTTCACGATATGAAACTAATAGCAATGCACTACTTTCTGTGAAAGGCCCTGTTAGTGACCTTTAAAGCTGCGCGCAGAACGTATACATCACATTCAGCAATGTAGTGATGTCATACTCTCTCCGGGTAATATCAAGATGGGGATACCGCTGCAGCCTTGCATAGTAAACACACAGATCACGTGATGTATGTGACATCATTGTGACGTATTAACTCTGCACGTACCAACACTGTAACAGCTATAGATATGATCTGAAAATTGGATGTCTGCAATATCGTGCGTTATGGTTACGTTTCACTTTGGTCCAGTCTGTATTACTACCAAAATGCATATTTATAAAATATGATTTCATCAATCATCATTTGAGTTATGTTGGAATGCAGACTGGACCATACATCACAATGATGTCTTATATACCATGTGATCTGTGTGTTTACTACGCGAGGCCGCAGCGGTATCCCCATCTTGATATTACCCACGAATTCGTCATCAAATTTGGCTATAGAGAAATTTTTATTCTGGTCCAGGCCACATTTCAACCTCATCAAGTCAATTTTGAGATACAATATCTCAAGAACTAAGTGAGATATCAAAAAATCTTTACTTTCAATTTGTCTCGTCAAGTTACATAAAACTCCACATCAAACGCTTATCCCCAGCAATATAATAAAAATTAATATATAATCGATTGCTCTAGCTTTTATTAACCGTACTAAAGCTAAACATCAATATTCAAGGAGAATGACATTCCTTTGGTCATGGCTGCCTTGACAGCGAATGTCCTGAACGCCTGGTATAAAAATAGACCCAACGTAGGATGTAAGATAGTCATTGACTATGTCGGAAATTGCAGTATTATTAAATTGGGGGATTTTACGATAACCATGGTGCCCCAATTTGATGATGGATTCTATGTAACCTGACGAGACAAATTGAAAGTAAAGAATAAAATTCTTTGATATCTCGCCTAGTTCTCGAGACATTGTATCTCTAAGTTAATGTGGTTACTCCTGGACCACGAGAAAAAGTTCACCAAAATTTAATAATGAATTCGTATATAACTCGATGAGACAAATCGAATGTAAAGAATAAATGTTTTTGATATCTCGCTTAGTTCTCAAGATATTTTATCCCAAAAGTGAGGTGGTTAGGGTGAGACCCATCCTGGACCAGAAAAAAAATTCACCAATACCACTATATCTACATGGTGGAAATGCACTATAGGTGTTTCATTTTCTTCCTAGTGGTTGTTGTTAGGTTGAAATATGGCATGGACCAAAAGAAACGTCACCAAAAGTGCAAGATACCTATAACTGATTTTTAACATGTTATACCATGAAAACCAAGCTCGATATCAAAATTTTTTATTATTTTCAATTTCTTTCATCGAGTTCTAGAAGACGTCATCATCAGATTGTGGCGCCACAGTAATGATAGAACTGCCTTAAATTGCCTCAATTGGGGAAGGTTTTAGTAGTAGTATTACAATCTCCAGTAATACCAAGTAATTCATCATAAGGAGCTGTTTTGCAAAAATTGCAAACAAGTATTTCAACAGTTAAAACTGTAGTGCATTGACTTAAATTCAAAATTCATAAAGGGGCAAAAGTAGGAAGGTGAAGAATTTACTCTCAAAGAATGACACAAAATAAAAAATTTGGGTTATTTGTTACTTGGCGATACCGCATGCACTGGCGACGGCGGACGTGACGACACCGTGACGTCACCGTGACGATCCGTACAGTCACAGCTTGTAAACGTACACCGTGGCAGCTTGTAAACATGTCACTATCGGGACCGCACGGAAATGTGGGGTTTTTTGGGCGGGGAGAAGAGGGGTTATTCCTTTTAGTGCTATTGTGACCTCGCGTAGCTCGGTCACAATAATTTAAAATTGTACAATATCAACCTAAACTGATATCCCGAAGGTGAATCAGATGCAGGCGGCCGCTGGTAAGCGGCCGCAGATGTCCGATAACACAACCAGATGTTCAGTGTTTGATGTGTTATCGGATTTCTGCCGCTTATTTGCCTCTCATTTCTGTAAAACACCGTATAAAATATTTTACGAAACGATACCGCGAGTGCACATTTATTTCCTGTGTGACATGTTTACAAGCTGTGACTGTACGGATCGTCACGGTGACGTCACGTACGCCGTCGCCAGTGCATGCGGTATCGCCACGTAACAAATAAAAAATTTGTAATATGGGCTTGTAAGGAAATTACCACCAGAGCATGCACTCCATTGGAATTAAATTGTGTGCCATTAGTAGTGTAATCTATTAACAATCTAAAAAAATATTGTGTCTTAAGATATGCTTACCCATCCAAGATTCATGAAATGAGAATGCAAGCACCCTCGAACCTGTGCTACCGGCATCTATTATAACTGCATAAACATGTTTTTGGAGACCCAGAGCAAATGCAATATTGTCCAAAACATTGGTGGCATGTCCTGAAATTTTCCATGGTACAATATTTGTATAACTACCTGGAAACAAAACTAAATGCTCAAAAAACATTTTTATATACTCAGTAGCAAGTAATTTTGTGGAATTAGGTGGTATACATACTTAACAACAAGGTTACTGCAACGAAAAATAAAACAAAAATAAAAAATCTCTTCGGCCAGTTAGCTTTCTTCTGTCTGCTAGACTGCGACTTTTGTCCTAGGGACTGGCCAGACCGCGCCGCACCACTTTCTTCTACGAGCTGTAATGCAACAGTAATAAAGTGAGACAAACAATACACTTAAAGATAAAAATTCACGTTTAATAGTTTAAAGTAATCTCTATTTTTGTTTAGACAAAGAAACACCACACAATTTATAATTACTTTTCTCTTTCTGTTATAAGGCATTCCTTTGTTTTATCCCACTTCATCAAAACATTCCTAACGATTACAGTATTACAGCTTTCACACTTTTCGTACTATTCATACACTCTAAGTATTAAAAATATATAATCGTTGCATATAAGGTACACATATTCTAAAAACAAAGTTTTAACTCACAGGGAGGTAGATCATCAATATTTACA
The DNA here is from genome assembly GCA_031002005.1 of Vandiemenella viatica. NCBI lineage: Eukaryota > Metazoa > Arthropoda > Insecta > Orthoptera > Morabidae > Vandiemenella > Vandiemenella viatica. Next base: position 28,493,560 of record CM061918.1, read on the forward strand.
CTATTAGCTACATAAAACATTTGAACAAACGCTGCTAACGCAGCATTTAGTCTAGTCCGTAAGTAAACATAATTAGCTTTCGCTGCTTTTTTGTTTTTCATCTCTCCCCTCCAATATTAAACCATTTGTACTTCCTGCTTGGAGAATGCGGAGATCAAGTTCATATCTTATTGGTCTAAGATCTTAGCGCTAGGAAGATCATTACCTTTCTTTGCCTAACAGAATTCATGTTCAAAAATTGATTGCGAGCTGGTAGCGAGTGCGTGCTTCGCCAATACGGGACGGTTGACCGTCAGTAACTAACTTAATCTCCGCTTGACTTGCTGTCTCATCTTTCGGCCTTGTAATGCACAATCTTGAAGTTGTCCTTCAGATGGAAGTTCTGGTTGAGAAGCATCAGTAGTACCTTATCTGGAGCAAATTTCGCTTATCGGTGACACAGACGGCAAAATTGTGATACAATACAAAAAAAAACGGGCGTCAGACATTTTCGGGTTCTTTCGTACAGCTGAGTTCCACGGAATCAAAATTGCAGTAAGGTGTGTCATAGTTACCAATACGCGTTGTCATCTGTACTCGCTAAACAGACAATCTGCTTGCGTAACTAGGAACTGACTTGTCATAGATTTTGAAAGGAGTGGGGAGGGAGGGGAATATCATTAGATTTTTCTTCTGTAGCGATCTTGTTCCTTTGTGCAGTAATTAGTCAGGCTTGCATTTACACACTGCCTTCGCTTGTCTACGCATATATGTGCTTTAAATTCTGGCCATCCTGTTCTTCCATTAACATTGGTTTTTAAGAAAACATAAATCAGCCTACCTTACATAACATGTGATAAGTAGTAAGCAGCAGCTAAATTCGATGTATGGGTTTGCCTTTTTCACTTGAATTTGTTTGACAGGAGTATGCATTTGTAGTACCTCAGTGTTATCATTGTCAGATTGTTACAAGTCCTCAGTATTTTCTATCAGTTACAACAACTCTAATTAGGTAGAGATGTGGGGATTACTGGAGATTGCGATTCCGCCAGGAGTTGGCATCATAATACTGAAATGGTCAAACGCAAGACTCCGCTAGAAATTATTTCCAAAGTACATTTAACGGTTTCATGCTGGTCCGGGCTGTATTACAACCTAATTCGTGGTTGAAAATAATGGTTCAGGTTGTATTACAACGGAATTACTGTTTGGTAAATAATGCGTCTTGCGACTAACTACAGCAGTATTACAATGATATTATTTATTGTTGTAGAGGAATCACGATCTCCAATAGACCCGAGATGTGATTAAATTTAATATATGGTACAAGTAAACATGAATAGACAAGTCATTTGTGTATCTGTTAAGTGGAAACTTTAAAAATTGCATGTAATAATACACTGTGAAAATACACTGTCGGTAAGAACCATTACAAAAGTAATTTGGAACAGTTCCAGAAAAATCTTAACTTGTTTTCAATATCACACATTTTTATGGCTAGTAAAGTAATGTTCTTAATTATTTTTAGATACCACAGTCAAATAGCAGTATTTCAATCTCAGTACTGCACCTGGAAAGGCAGCTGTATCATAACTGTGGCACTGCGATTTGATAATTTATTCCTATGTAACTCGGCAAGGCAAATTTAAAGTAAAAAAAAATAATTAATTCTTGAGAGATCAACTGTCAAAAATTAGTCATAGGTATATTTCCTGGCGGTCTACTGGAGATGGTGATTCAGCTATGACAACGTTCGCTAATGTTATCATAATATTGCTGTAGTCAGTCGTAAGACATATTATTCTAAAGTATTAATTCAGTTTTAATACAACCTGTCCCATTATTTACAGCAGAAATTAAGTTGTAATACTCCCTGAACCAGCAATACACCATTAAATCTACTTTGAAAAGTATTTCTCTCAGTGTCTTGCATTTGACTACTGCAGTAGTATGATGGAATCATGATCTCGAGTAATCCTGTTCCTTGTGCCTTTTGTGATGTTTGTCTTCTGTTCAAGGCATCATTTCAATCTAATCACCTCACTTTTGAGACATGATATTTCTAGAACTGAGTCAGATATCAAAAAATTTTATTCCTTACTTTCGATTTCTCTTGTCAAGTTACATAAGAATCCCGCACCAAATTATAATGCCACAATAATTGTAGAATACTAGTTGTCAGTACTCAAATCCCGTCATTATTTGGCATCATAGAAGAAACAGTTTTTAGATCATTTCAAAACTAAGTATGATTATTGAAGTAGCAGTAAACCCCATTTCTGATTAGGGATTCCAGAAACTCTACTAGCTGCTGATTCTGTCACTAAGGTGTCTATAAATATTATCTACAGAGTATTTGAAAACTGGGTTATTACCCATTATCTTAATTGAATTGCAGAAATATTTTTTTGCATAGCATTTCCAGTAGATATAGTAAGAAATAATGTTTAAGTAAAGGTGTAATAGGAAGCATTTTTGGTATTGAACATAGCTCTTTTTCTTTTTTGCTAATGGTTTGGAATAATGTCATTCTGGTGGTTTCAATACTTTCTCGAACTATCAATAAATAGGTATAATTTCTTGGAATTTGGATTAATTGCTTTGATCAGAGGGGTAGCTTCTATGGGGCTAGGCGGTGCAGTGCACTGGGGCCCCAACACTCGGGGCCCCCAAAGCGCACCTCTGGGGGCCCCAAGTGCAGGTCATAGGCCCATGGGCCTTCATGGCAAACTGGCGACCTTCTTTTTTAGCCCTACAGGTCGTCTAAGGGAGGAGGCCCCTGATACACAGGAAGCCCCTCATCACTAAGGGCCCTCTCACTGCTCAGGGGGCCATCCTCAGCTCAGGGGGCCCTTACCAGCAACACAAAGCAAAAAAAAAGTCCGCCCATCTGGCCTGAGGGCCCAAAATAAATGTTTTGCACCAGGGCCCTTGTTGACGTAGCTACGCCACTGGCTTTGATATGATATTTTCTACATATTCATCTTCCCTGCAAAAGTAACACAAACATTGTTGGTACAGAGATCATATCAGCCTAAGCTGTTTTGTTTCCTCGTAGAGATTGTGTTTAGGTTGAAATGTGGCCTGAACCAAGGTTTTTTTTTTTTGGGGGGGGGGGGGGGGGAGAGGAGCCTTATATAAATTTCGCTCTGCACTGTCTATATTGGAAGTGCATATTTGTTTAACACAAAACCAATCGATTCCCTTTGTTGATACAACATGCCAAGTATAGCTGATAGAAATCACTGCTGAATATTTTTTTTTTTTTTGGCAGAGGTAAGCTGAAATACTAAGAACACATTACAGTTGCGGAATTAATCAACATTTCAAGAGATTATTATTAATATAATTGCGAAGGCGTTAACTCTCTGGTGGCAATTCCATAGTCGTCTACTTCCATTTTATATTATTTTTAATTTTACAGCACTGGTGGTAACTCATAGCTGCATGACATACTCATATTTCATCATCATAGGTTTTCTGTTATTCAGCAGGTCCATTCACATGCCTCCCATTGCTCCACCAATCACTTCTCTATACATTTTCCATTTATCAGAATGTTATCAAGCATTTTCTTTCTTTGTCTATATCTTCTTTCACTCCATTTATGATGACTTCCAGGATGGTTTCAAGCAGTCACTCCTTCTTCAACACATGGCCAATCCAGTCCTTTTTCTGTTTCTTATAGTTTTTATAAGGGACGTTTGCTCTCCTAGTCATTCCAACACCTCATCACTCCTTGCTTAAACTCATATTTCAGATTTTTTAATTTAACATGTGGCAACTTTCCCATAAAATCTGACTGGGAAACATGAAGACATGTTGAAGCAATCAATCCAAATTCCAAGAGATTAGTATCATTTTTGACAGTTGGAGAAAGTTGTGCAGGCCCTATCATATTTTAATTTTTTAAAGAAATTTATCCTAACTTATTGGAATTTCACTGATTGGCATAAACATTAAATACTAAGAACAAGTGATCTTAGAAGGATCAAGGCTGGTATCACACATAATATTGCAGCTGATTTTAGTCAGGCTGCAATTAGACCCAAGAACTGGCACCAGTTGCCCTGTAATCCTTGAAATGTGAATAGTGTAGGAAGAATCTGTGTGCAGTATATTCTGTACGCCTGTAGACTAGAGATTCCATAAGTTTTCTAATTGCTCCCCTTCCGTCAAAAGAAAAGTTCTCGTAGCCCCCCCCCCTCCCCCTGGCACAATTTTATTATTATTCTCAGTACTAACAATCACATCTCAGAGGAAACTCCTTAAGGTTTCAAACTCTAAGAGATGGTGAAGGAAATGTAGTACTTCTGATGATGTGGAGTCAAAGTATCATCCGTGCAGAGTGATACTGCTGCACACCACACACCCCATGTCTTCTCTGACATGTCTTTGTGCTCCTCTGGGGAGGGGAGGGAGAGCCATCCATTTTGGAACCTATACTGTAGATGGAGCATCAGTAAATAGGTATTGGACCAGGGATGTAAATGTATTTACTGTGATAGAAGTCATGCAACATGCAGAATCCCGTATAACCTGATCTGAAGCGAAAGCTACCCGAATTCCATGATTAGGCAGGATTCCATGATTAAGGTTAAATTAAGAGCTCACAATGAAGTTAACGCAGGCAAGATAAAAGCAATTGTGATGGATGGGATCCAGTGGTTGTATAGGATGTTAAATGCCATTTAGAAGGACAATAAGATACCAGAGGATAGGTCTAAAGGTATAATAGTAACAATATTTAAAAAGGACAACAGGAAAAAAGTGTGTAAATTATTCAGGAATTGCACTTCTGCCAAATGGATTGAAGACCTTGAAAAAGGTGATTGAGAAAAGTTACGAAAATCACTTGTTCTTTCAGACTAGGAAGGAGTACTACAGACTTGATATTTGCAGTAAGAATGATCATCGAAAACATCTAGAAAATGTTAAAGGACTCATGGTCTATCTCAATGTCAAAAAGACACATGGCAGCATTGCAGGGTCAAAAATTTGGGAATGCTTAGAAAGATGATCAGCGTTCAGGTATCAGGATCCTTAATCAGGTTGATTTATATGTATGAGAGCACAAAAGCCTGTGTACAAGTAAGCAATGGAAGAAGCAGGACAAAAGATAATGGGACAGTTTTTTGTCACCCCTGCTTTTCATTGCTGTGGTGGGTGACATATTGAAAAAATTCAAAGAAGTGCATGGAAAAGAAACAAAGGCCCTTGGCTTTATTGATGATGTCATGATTTGGGGAAAAAGTGCATGAGAAGCTGGAGGCTTGGCACAAGCTTTCTGAGGAATATGGACTTAAAAACAGCTAGAGTAAGATGGTGGTCTTGGCAATAGTTACTGGGATTTATAATATGGATATCCACTTCAATAACTTGAAAATGTTAACCAATTTAAATACCATCACATTACTCTGAGTAAAGATGACACCAGTAATGGTGAGATTACAAATGGAACCAACACTGTAGGAGTCTTTTATAACTAAGTTTGAACTCTGTTGTTGGACAACAAAGTGTCCTGAAAGTGCAAAACATACTCCCCATACTGACTTATACAATGGAAACATGTACTCTATCTAGATGAGACAATAGTAGATAGTCTACTCCTTAGCCATTCCCCACCCTTTCCCGCGCTACCTAGCTAGACATTGGGTGACGTTCTGTGTGTGCACATGTACAGAGCCTAATGGCCCGTTTATCTACTACTGAAGAAGGCAGCAGCTGAAATATTGTGTATTTGTTTGCCAGCATTAGTGTTTTCTCTCATCGCAGCCGTCAACTTTGGTATGTGGTGGGTTAATTTCTCTTTCCTTCATTATTTATTAGTAGATTTCAAGCATCTGAAATGAAGTTAGTGCATACCTCATGCTTCAGAGGACATGAAAGGACAAAGTAAGGAATTAAATCAATTGTGCAGATGACTGTATAAACATTAGTGTGTCCAAAATTCTTCCAGCGTTCTTGCCTGATGTGTGAACATGTTCAAAGGACGGAGAAAGAAAGAAAAATAAGGCTCACTTTTATATTGACATCAAAGGGAAAATACATGCAGGATGACCTAAAAAGAAATTGATAGACAAACTCAAGGAGTATCTGAAAGACGTAGGGCTGGATTGGAGGATTATTCGTCATTGGCTATTCATGGACAGGAAGAAGTGGAGGGTGCTCAGGCTATTGCAGCTGCAGATGACCTTGGTGAGAAATATGACCAGGCATTCAAAACTGTAATTTTGTAGAGGTTTTATTGTTGGATTTTGGGAAGCAGGCTGTCTCTCCTTCAATTTTTCAGTCACTTGAACTGTTTTGCAACAGTGTCGGGAGCTTGAGATAATGCATACAGTTTTTGACAGGATGACTACCAGAGTAGAGTATAGTTTTATTGCCTGATGGATGCAAGTTCAACCAATGGTGTGTGTGTCTGCCACCCAGAAACGTGTAACAGCAACAGTAGAGGCCCTCGCTTCAACTTGACGTATTGAGGCAAATTACAACAGACTGCATCTTCAACTCCTTTATGCTGGCTTCTAACCAAAGCCCCAGTATTGGTGAAATCATTTGCATTTTTGTTGTTAGTCATGGAAAGCTGTGGATAGGTGATGCATTGTCTTTACTGATGTATTCTGGTTTTGTCTGCACCATTATATTCGTATGGATGGGTACTATATAGTGCACAAATTTGGACCTCATAATTGATTGTTGAGTGACTCTCCTAGACATGTTCGTTGTTGTGCAGGGAGCTGTCTCTCGTAAATCTTTGTCCACATTAGAAATTACCAGAGTAACATTGAGAGCCAATCTCTGAAATTCTACAATAAGGCAGTTTTTATACACAGGTATAGAGAAAGTAAACTGATCACAAGGTGGAGGAGTACATCAATGGTAAACCATACCAGTGAACTAAATTTTCTGTTGATTGTTGAATTAGAATTAAGGATTGTTGAGTCCATTAAGTGAGCATAACATGGCTGTATCATTGTGTATCGTCATCATCAGCCGACAACCCCTTCCCAAGTATTTGGGAGTCATAATGGATCGCACCTTGTCATATAATAAACATCTAAACAACCGTGCAGCAAAACTAAGAACCAGAAATAATATTCTGCAGAAGTTAACTGGCAACTCCAGGGGTGCATCCGCCTCCACACTCCGCACATCAGCACTGAGCCTTGTGTATTCTGCAGCTGAGTACTGCTCATCTGTCTGGATAAATAGCACCCACGTCAAAAAGATCGACACAGTTTTGAACCAGACAATGCGAATAATTAGTGGATGTATCAAGACCACTCCACCCATTTTGTGCAACATCGAACTGCCTACGATAAGATGATGCAATCGCCTAATTGCCCAATATAATAAGATCTGTCATAACTTGGATCTGCCCATCCATGACGACATGAAAAATCAGTTTGAGAGACTTAAATCAAGAAGTCCAAGCATAAAAACTGCAAAACAGATATCTGATAATTTTAACGGGAGAGAAGCATGGAAATTGGAGTGGATAGCCTCAGCCCCACCAGAATGGCACTCCCTGTTTGACAGTCAACAGGCACTAAAGGGACTCGATCTTCCTCGTAAGACCTGAGCAGCTCTTAACAGATAAATGTCTGGTCATGGCAGATCTGCTTCAGTTCTGTACACATGGGGAATGAGAGATTCACCGAGATGTGACTGCGGTGAAGAGAAACAAACCATCTGTCACGTGATCTTTGATTGCCCACTTCGAACCTTCAGGGGATCACCGATAGACTTTATTAATATTTCAAATGAAGCTCTACATTGGCTTCACCATGTTAATTTTGCATTTTAATTACAATTTAATGTTAAATTGTATTATTTTTTGTGCAATGGCCATAAGATAAATGAATAAAGAACTCATCAGCCTTCTACCCTAAGGCAGGTTTTCACTTAGTAGCTCTTCACACTCTTCTGCCCTCCTCTTCAGGTACATGTTATTTTTGTTTCTATTAATATAAATTACAAGGAAAGGGAAAATGACTTATCACTCACCAAAGTTAAAGGCTGTGATGGCTGAAGAACATATATGACGAACACAAGAATACACAATATTTTGGTTTTACACCTTATTCATGCTGTAAGTAATGAGTCATGTGGTTCGGAAGGTGTGCACACGCCGAAGTTTGACTCATGACTTGTGTTGTATCATTGTTTGTAGCACAAACATTTAACACAAGAAACCAGAGGTAACACAGTTTTTCCCTTTCCAAGCTTCATCTAGAGCTTGGCACTATCCCAATCAGAGTAATCAAAATGCCAATCACACATATGATAGGATGATGCTGATTATGTGGGAAACATCTTAGAACTTTGCAGATAAGTGGAAGAATGTACCACTATTATCAGATGAGACAAAACAGGTTGTGACTTGTCTCAATATTCCATTGATTTAAAAGTACAGCAGTCTTTTCCTTTATATGTTAAAGGTGGTTTGACCAAATGTTTTGAGCTATCAGCATCATTGTAGCCATATCACCATTATAAATGATAGCTGTTGCAGTTTCCCTTATTAATTATGAGATGGTGATGTATAGGGATGATGATTTAAGACCATTCTGAGGCTGGTGGCTTGCATTCATTTACTGCATCAAGATCGCCATTGTATAAAGTTACCACATGAATATTGTCTTTGGTATTCATGGCTTGCAGCATTCATTATGTAATGGTGTTCAGTGTTGGATCTGAGAGTGAGAGGGGGGTGAGAGGGGAGGGCGGCAAACCAGGACACTTGCCTGGCAACTTCAGGAGGTGGCTATTTCAGATGGTGCTGTTTTTTAACTCTAGCGCCACGGGTAACAACCTCAAGAGGGATGGTGGCAATCTGAAGTTTTTACCCCAGATCAGAATTTTTTTAGATCTGTCACTAGCAACGTTGTAGGTATGATGATAAGTAACTGTTATTGTGGTGATCTCGAAAACCTCAGCCTATGATTTTAATAGAGCTTCATCACTAATGTGGGTTTTCTGTTGTATCACTGTTATGTTCTTTAAGAATTTTGGACTCTTTGTTCTGCTCTTCAATACTCACTACATAATATAAATTCACTTACTTTTCCAGCATTAAATATGCAGTAGATTTCAGTAAAATAAAAATTTGGAGTGTAGTACTAACAGATATGTACATTGAGTATCACAGTTTAGTTATCTCAGAACATAGTATAGTCCCCAAAATTTGTATCCTGTTCATGTATCATATAAAATATAGGTTTCTTTGTTTGGTTAATATTACTGTTTTTGGCAAAATTGTCTCTTAATTACAGTGAGTTGTATTAGCAGCAATCAAAGGTTATTGAAAAATTGTATGCATTAATGTTTAAAAACAATGTAGCTGGAATAGGTGACATGAGGTGATGTTAATATGGAAAGGAAAGATAAACTAGACTCATAGACCATCACTTGTCAAAGTTGGAGGTAAGAGAGCCACAGAGACATAAAATAAAATTGGCCACAGCCCTTACACATAATTATAGAAGATGATGCTCTGGGTTTATTTTCTATAAGCCAAAAATATATTTTCTTCTTTAGTGGTTTTGATTGCTGCAGTCCTCTGTCATTTAACTTTGGTAAGTGATGGGTCTACTTCATCTTTCCCTTCCATATTAACATAAACCTAATGTTTACTCTTAACAACAAAAATAATAAAGTAAATATATGGTTTTTATGTTGTGTTTTAGTTAATCCCATTCCAAATACAAATATTTAAAATCTGTAATATCCTGACCAAGTTGTTAGACAGACCAAAACTATGTTACATAACAGATTTTATATATTCATTTGTCCAAACTATATCAAATGTAGACCAATTAAAATACCTGAAGATACATAAAAATTAAAGAAAAAATGGCATTTGTTGCCATTTATTACAGAATAGTGTTAGACGTCTTAAGGCCCCCACACACGGATGAGCCAACAGGCCAAATGGCCCAGCGCTGATCCCAAACTCGTCGTGTGGGGGGGCTCGGCAGGCCATGCTAGATTTTTGGCCGCTCCAAAATCTGCTGAGCCGAGGGTCAGGTAAGCTATTGCCACCCCGACTGGAGTGGGATAGCCTGTGTAAAGAAAAGTGGGTACTAATTTGCAGGCACTTTTGTCTTAAATATCTCAACTTTCCGACTTCACATGAAAATGAAACTTGCCTTATTTTACTCGCAGGACCATGGGCTGTACATTAAGCAAAACCCGGGCATTGTCCTCTAACTCATAGGGTCCTCCTCCGCTGAGAGGACCCTCCGGAATGTAATGCTTGTGGTGTACCTTTGACGGTGCACCACATTTTTACCGACTGTGTTTTATTTTTGGATATAAGGGCAGATGTTGGCCTAGCCAACGATCTGTTCACTATTTTAAATAATGACACTGGCAATGTGGCTAACATTTTAAAATTCTGCGTACTAGCCGGTCTTATCCCGAAAATTTTGGGTAGACCGGCTTAGGTTTTTAAGGTGGATGAGTGGCCATTTTACAGCTACTCATCCATGTACATAGGTATTTCTTAGCCATTAGTTCTAAGCCTTTTAAATCTGGTCGACCCCTTTACAGCCATCCAGACATCGCTCGAATTATCGTTTATTTTTAATGGCCTATTACATTTTAGTATTTTATTTGTTTTTGCGTCTGTGTGGCCGACCCCTCTACAGTCGGCCATGCAGACGTAATATCGTAATTTTTAAGCCACATTGCCAAGCCGGTTGTTGTTAGGGTGCTAATGACCCTGTCGTCGACGCGCCCTTAACCTCCAATAACAACATAAGCAAAACCCAGTCAAAATCTCACCAATAATTTTTGCTTTAATCCTGTTCATAATTTTCAGACAAATTTTAAAAAAATACAGCTCGTTTCTTTCCTGTAGCGCATTAATAGTACCCAAACCCTTTTTTAAAAAAAGAATATTTCATATGTGCTGACTTTCCTGGTTATTATACCTATAGATTAAACTCAATGGTTAGTTTAGAATGTCATAAATTCATAGAATTCCATCTGTTCATCGTTTTCATGCTAGTTCTTTCCTTTTAGTACACAGAGTTTTTAAATCAGTATTAATAGTGTGTTAATGTAATGCCAAAACCAATTCTGAAAGATTGAAAATATAAACTTTGGCCGGGGCTTCAAATAAAGATTTTTTATTTCACAGAGATAGGTTCGATTTGGAAGGGTCACAATGGTGTAGGTCAGTCACATTTTCAAGAAAAATAGGACACTGAAACCATATGTAGACGAATCAATCTCTCAATCTGTTAGTAAAAAATGTGAAGCAAGTCAGATTTTCATTCAGCTTCGAACAGGAGGAACTGGAAATTCTAGTGATGAACGGAACCCCTTCTTTGTTTATTAGCAAAGTGGTATAAGTCAGACTTACATATTTTTTTTTATTAATGCATCATGGGTGCGCACTGTTTAAACATATCCTGCATGCTGACTTATTGCACACTTCTGCATAGGATTTTTTAAGAAATAATTGATTCTATAGAAACAATTCAAGATACATTACACAATCTCACTTTATATCAGTTTTGGTAATAAATACACTGGTGTAAGTCATACACATTCATTCACTTTTTTTAATAGAAACTAATTTAGGTCATTTTTTTCAGCAGTAAAGCGTAACCATTTTATAGACATTATTCAATTCTAACCTTGGTGTTAAATTTGTTTGAAGATGACATCACTAAAATTACAACATCTATGTTCCAGAATTTTTACAGTATACACCGCTGTATTTTAATCCTTCCATATGTTTTTGAATATCCCGATATTATGTATTTTATATGTTCTTACTAATTTTCATCATTTTGAGACAATTGTTTTTAAGAATTCATGTAAGCAGCATTTAATTTTCCCCTGTAAAATAAAATTAAGTGCAAAAAAATTGTTTTGAAACTTTCCGTAACCAGTATACATCCTAGGAAAAAAAAAAAAAAGCCTTTGTTCTGTGCGACCGTTTAGCCAACTCCAATTTATATTGTGCTAAGAATTGTATCAGACTTCTTTCATGTAATTTTGGGACATAATTTTGAGGACTACATAACACTAAAATAAAATCAGCCATGCCCTAGGGTGGACTTGAACCGGCGACTGCCAGACCAGCGTGCTAGCCACTACACTGCCAGGGCCGGACTAGCGAAGGCATGAACTGGCCTGGCTTAGCGTGGCTCTGGCTCTGTCATGACCCCCTAGTCTATACTGAGTCTAAATGAAATGTTGCCAAATGGCCTGGTGTCCATGAGTGGCCACCTTTAGTGCCAGGAAATGGCAAATTTTTCTGCCATTGAATTAGTAAAAAGCAAATAATTATATTGAATTAGATTCATGTGGTGCAATTTCCTGAAATTCATGTGATATGTGAACGGGATTTTTAATAAGCTAGTTGTGATTAACCTTTTGAATTGTTGTGTTGATTTGCTGCAGATATTTGTAACACACATAATGGTGCATAACATTTAAGCAATTAATATCTCTTGTGGCTTACATAATCTGGTGTAAGAAAGAGTGAGTCAATTGTTTGAGTACTTTGTAACTGCATTTTAAATTTTCTGCTTTTACTCTTAGCATTTACCAATAATTCATATAGGTAAATATTTGTACTTCTATACACATTAAGTAATTTTAAGATGCTGCACTTCCTAATATTCACAACTTCAGAAATATCACTGCTTTAGGACTGGTACCTACATATGACACCATATATAATCAAGATTTTAAAAACTGCAAAATAGTACTTGCACACATGTTAATTTGGTAATGTATTTCCTCAATACCTTATTAAATAAATGATTATGGACAATTCATTGTTACAATGATCAATATGTGTACATTCCACCTTGAACAATAGTCAATAAATATCCTTAATACTCTGGTATTATTGTTGGTATTTTAGTTTAAGAGCAATATAAGTTTTTATGTTTCCTGATTCATAACCAGTCCGTTTGCATTAAAACATTTCTTAGTTTGTTTGATTTCATTCCCAACCAAAACATAAAGACTGTTTATATCAAACGTTCACAAATTTTTCTTACCACACACTCCTTTCCATCAAAAGAAAAATTTCCATGCTCCCCCTCCCCACTTCTACCTCAATTTTATTGTTAAAATAATATTTTTTTTAAATTGATATTTTTTATTGCTTATAAAATTACAAATTTTCCGAAAAAAGTAAAAATTAATAACTGCAAATTTCATATTTACTGAAAAGCCATAACGAAGAAAAAATACACAGAACAGCCAAAGAATCTGGAATAGGCATGCGTATGCAAACACAGAGATATGTAAGCACTCAGAGTACAGCACTGCAGTCTGCAATGCCTATATAAGACAACAGGTGTCTGGTGCAGGCTATAGATCGATTACTGCTGCTACAACGGTAGTTTATCATGATTTAAGTGAGTCTGAACATGGTTATAGCACACAGGAGATGGGACACAGCATCTCCGAGGTAGCGATGAGATGGGTGATTTTCCCGAACTACCATTTCACTAGTGCACCGTGAGTATCGGGAATCCGGTAAAACATCAAATCACTACAGCCGGAAAAAGATCCTGCAAGAATGGGACCAAAGACGACTGAAGAGAATCGTTCAATGTGACAAAAGTGCAACCATTTCCCAAATTGCTGCAGATTTCAATGCTGGGCCATCAACAAGTGTCAGTGTGTGAACCGTTCAACGAAACATCATCAATATGGGTTTTAGGAGGAAGGCCCACTCGTCTACCCTTGCTTAGTGCACGACACAAAGCTTTACGCTTCGCCTGGGTCCATCAACACTGACATTGGAGTGTTGATGATTGGAAACAGGTTGCCTGGTCCGACGAGTCTCATTTCCAATTGTATCTGGCAGATGGACGTGTACGAGTAGGGAGACAACCTCATGAATTCTTGGACCCTGTATGTCAGCAGGGGACTGTTCAAGGTGGTGGAGGCTCTGTAATGGTGTGGGGCGTGTGCAGTTGGAGTGATATGGGACCCCTGATATGTATAGCTACAACTCTGACAGGTGACATGTACGTATGCATCCTGGCTGATCAGCTGCATCCATTCATGTCCATTGTGCACTCCGATGGACTTTGGAAATTCCAGGTGGACAATGCGACTCCCCACATGTCCAGAATTGCTACAGAGTGGCTCCAGGAACACTCTTCTGAGTTTAAACACCTCTGCTGGCCACCAAACTCTCTGGGTATGAACATTTTTGAGCATATCTTGATGCCTTGCAACGTGCCTTTCAGAAGAGATCTCAACCCCCTCATACTCTTACGGATTTATGACTGAGCATGGTGTTGCAACGGCTAGCGTTCTGGCCTCGCATTCGGGAGGGCGGCGGTTCGAATCCCCGTCCGGGCATCCAGATTTGGGTTTTCCATGGTTTCCCAAATCACTCCAGGCAAATGCCGGGATGCTTCCTTCAAAAGGAAATGATCGAATTCCTTCCCATTCCTTGCCCTCCATCAAGCAGATAAAAAAAAAAAAAATTGATTTGTGGACAGACCTGCAGGGTGAATGGTGTTGATTCCCTCCAGCACTACTTCATGTAACTCCTGCATCACAACACATATTAGGTGCGTTTACCAGTTTCTTTGGCTCTTCAGTGTAATTATAAGGAAAAAAGGCTTTTTTTTTTTTTTTCAAAGTACAATTTACAACTTAAATGCTGCTAGATAACAAATCATTGAAAAAATAGAACAGTTGACAGTAGGGTGGCATTGGCACATGAAGTGATATTTGAATACAAACTGGTCACAAGTCTCAGAAATAATATCTAGTGTTCATTTTCATCACATTTTTCCTCCTCTTACAACCCCATCCTTATTGTGGCCCAACATCTTACTGTTATTTAAACTTATTGGATGTACATTAATGAGGTATCTAATGTAATTTTACCACATTTTAATAGTAAAGGGTGAGGCATAATATCGAGTGATCAAAAAGAATGTGCGAATCAAACTGAGTAGAGAGAGGTGGAGGGGATAGTCTCATTTAAGTTGGGCGCAAAATAGCATTCAGTCATAATGGAGTGCTGGACCCCACAGCATTGTGCATATGCTGTCAAAGTATTTTATCAAAATGGTACTTCGTACCAGCTAACTTGTCATGCATTCTGCATTCAACATTAATTGGAATTGGCGGGTGCCATCTGCCTGTGTGACTAAAAAGTGGGTTGAGAACTTTGAAGAGACGGTATCAACGACAAGTAAGAAAACTGGGAGACCAAAAACTATTCGCACACCTGAAAACATCAAATATGCAACAGTTGCCGTGGAGAGAAGCTCTCGTCGCCCAGCTCGCTGGCACATTGCTACACTTGTGATTTCAAACAGAGTGGTAAGAAGAATTTTACCCCAAGATTTGCACTTTCACCTCCCAAAATCCAAATGGTTCAGGCCCTTAAGGAAACAGATTATGTGAGCCATAGCTGGTTTCGCTAAGAATTTTTAGACTTGATTAATCAAGACAAGGACATTGTAAACTGTTTGTGGATGAGTGATGAAGCTCACTTCCATCTCTTCGATTATGTGAACAAGCAGAACTTTTGATTTTGGAATGACGTTAATCCTAGAGAAGAGCATCAGCAACCATTGCACTCTGCAAAAGTTACTGTGTGGTGCACCATGTCTTCATTAGGGGTCATGGGGTCATACTTTTCTGAAGATAGCCTTGGTAACGCTGTAACAATGACTTTGCAGAGATACACAGACATGTTGGGTAACTTTTTAACTCCACAACTTGCACACTATGAAATGAATGATGATATATTTTTCCAGCAGGACAGAGCAACCTTCCATAATGCTCAGTAAGCATTAATATTGTCTCATTTGTTTCCAAATCATATGATCTCCCGAAATGGGGATATTGCATGTCCCTCTCATTCACCGGACCTCACAACATGTGAATTTTTCTTGTGGGGTTATCTGAAAAGCAAAGTTTACCAACATAACTCTCCTTGAACAATTGAAGCCCGGAAAGAGCGGATCTGACAGGAAGTTGTTCAGATCCCACTGGCAATGCTGTGCAATGTGATGAGTCACTTCAAGGTCCAGCTGGAGGAATGTGTGTGTCTAAACGGACACCATCTTACCGGATGTGTTTTCAAAAAAATAACTGAAGTTTTATTATTGCAGAACATGCTTTTTCATGTATCTTATGATATATAAAAAGTAATGAAATTGCTCTTTATTATGCTTCACCCTGTATTACTAAAGAAAAGATTCACTAACAACGACCATATACAAAGAATCCTAAATAAATAACACAAATCCAGAAAGCTAGTAAGGTTGAAAATCCTCATCTGCTTATCTGAAGTGAACATTTTGAGTAATTTAATCCTTAAATCTTGAAAACACCATAACTTGAACCTACCAGTTTAGAAGATCCCAGACAAAATCTAAAAATTTAATAAAAAAATATAGTTTATTTCAGGAAAAAATGATCAAATGCTTGGGGAATAAAATACAAGAATATATCTGCTGTCTGTTTCAAGATATCTGGTGTCATGAAACTCTACCCAAAAGTGGAAGAGAGCAATGATTTCCCAAATCCACATGGCAAAAGACAAACTAGAAAGTGATAACTGCAGAGGAAGCACACTCCGTTAAATAAGATTCCCAATAATTTTTCACAGTGAAAAACATGTTTATACATTTTTGGAAAGTTTAGACTTTTTCCTGTTTTTCAACATTATCGCCATTGGGTTGATGTATTTTTGCATGCAATGTACCATCTTCTTTATCCCTGAGTTGTAGAACTCTCCCGCTGCGCCACAAAGGTAGCTTAACACCTCTTCTTTCATCTCCTCTCCCTGTTGAGTCCCATACAGGTGTTTCTTCAATTCAGGGAAGAGATGGTAATCACTTGGCACTATGTCCGGGCTGAAGGGCAGATATGTGACTATATCCCATCCAAATAGGTTTAGAAAATCGGTTGTTACACCGGCAGTGTGCGGATGAGTGGTGTTGTGATGGAAACACGCTCTCCTCTTGTTTTGAATTGCACAGCACAGGTTCTTCAACATCGCACAGTAGCAGTCAGCATTGATTGTTGTACCAGGCATGAATTCACATTACAATAACCCCTTCCTGTCCCAAAACACGCTCGCCATCACTTTGCCTGCAGACAGTGTTTGCTTGAACTTCCACAGCTCGGCGACTCTGAACATTTCCACTGACAGAATTGTTCCTTTGTTTCCAGCATCATGTAGTGGACCCAGGTCTTGTCTCCAGTAACAATTGAATCCAATAATTCTTTGCCACCAGTTTCATAGGCTTGAAGATATTCACGGGCCACTTCAGCACTTTGCCGTTTATGGTCTTCCATAACCATTCTTGCAACCTATCTTGGACAAACCTTGGCATACCCTAAATGTTCTGTCAAAATTTATTTTGTCAATGATAGTTTTGCTGACATCTGGGATCATCTCACAAAGCTCCCGAACCATCGCCGTTCAGTCTTTCAGCATTTCTTATTTCACTTTCGCAATCGTTTCGTCCAAAACTGATTGACATCTGGAAAACTGTTCATCATGGACATTTGTACATCTGTCTTTGAATTCTCTGCACCATTTGTGCACATGATGTATGCTCATACACATTTATCTGTAGACTTCACACAATTGGGAATGAATGTCCCACGGCGCAGTGTTTTTAGCACATAAAAAATCGAATTAGAGAGTGTAATTCGCACCTGGTGGGTGAAGCGAGTGGGAGTTCAATCTCTAATTGCTGCTCAGTCAATACTGAGCATCACGGACAGTTCGCCGGGGTGGAGATTGGGAGAGGGGGAACCAAGCTACTCGCCAGTGTTGCCAGATCGTGATTGCAGTGTTTTGGAAACCTTATTTTACAGACAAACTTTGTAATCTGTGACCAACAACGGCAGTCAAAATACCACAATTTCAGAACACATTTAGGACAGGGTATTCTCCCTCAGACAATACACATATTCTAAGTAAAATTCTAGATGATGAGGAAATATAACCATGCTATATATGTTGCATTTGTTTACTTTGAAAAAGATTTAAACAAAATTAAAAGAAATATATTTTAGGAAATCCTTCAGACAAGTAGATATCCGAAACATATTGTAGAATCTTTTAGGTGTCTGTATTTTAATGCAAAGGTATCCTGAAAAATTATAAATAAACAGCAGATAACAGTTAACCAAGGTCTGAGAAATGGATGAAGTTTCTAGCCCAGTATTTTTAAATCTATAATGGATAATGCCTTCTGTACATAGCACAACAAATATCCAACGAGGGGTAAAGACATAGGAAAAGGTTGCTTTCTTAGTGTTATTTTATTTGCTGGTGATACAGGATTACTAGGACCCTCCACAAATTACAAGTATGTTCAGAGGAGTACAGCCTGAAGATAATCACATTCAGAATTAATGTCTTCCCATGGACGAAATCATATCAGTTGGAAATGGTCAAATGTCCCATCCCAAACAAGTTTCCCACAACTGCAATCACATACAAAGTTAATACAAATGTTGATGATAAAGGGAACAAGTATCAGTGAACAAGTAACAAGTGCGGGATAGAAACTAAAATATTAGGAAACATGTCGCATTTAAATACAAAGATAAAATTTCACAAAGTTATGGCAGTTCCTATATTTCTCTGCAGAAGCGAGTCATGGGTAAAGGGGCAGCTATATTTGTTTGTAGAAATTACTGCAGAACAGTCATATATTAAAGGAGCTAAAAGGGCCCATTGGAAGATGGGAGGAGGGTGAAGTGCATACTGGGATTGTGCATGGTGTATATTGGTGATGATACTTGGATGAATATTGGTAGAAGAACTAGGAGCAGAACTTGGAAGAGGAAAATGACCATGACCACAAACTGACTCTCAATTTCAGACACAAGGCAAAGGGAGTCAGGGAATGGAATAAATTACAAAGTGAAGTGCTGAACATTTTACCAAGAACACTTGCAGGATTTTTTTAAATTAAAATTTTTAAGACAAAGTCAGTAGTTTTTAAATTTCATTACAAATTAAGAGCAAATAAGGAATAGGAAAGTAGATGTGTAGGGAAATTGTCATTAGAGTATATGTTTCACTGCAATTAAATTTTTAGAAAAGTACTATACCTTCAAAATAATGACAATGTGGAATATATAAAAAGTAAATTGGAAGAGAAAATAGAACTGTTGAAGCAATGGAAAAGTATGCAGAAGAATAAACTACATACAAAGAGAGGCCAGAGAAAAATCTCTTGATTTTAATACATTGATTATGATATGTATCTTCCAATCATCTGCTTCATGTATTATAGTCTTTTACTTTATCTACAGTTCTGTTCTTTGACTATTCCTTCTGATACCTATTAACCAATCTTGTATGTCTTAAAATATGCCAAAAGCCTCATATTCACTTGAGCATTTGCTCCGAATGAGCATGCGTTCTTCCTGTTTTGCTCAGATGTGCACTGGGCAAGCCGAATGGATCTGCATGCCTCAGCCCGACCCGAGAGTTATCGGTACTTCAAAATGAGCACATGCTCGTTGAATATGTGCTTCGTGTCTGTGGTCAAACTGAACAATATGAGTTAACTGCGCCCTCTCCTTTCAGTCTCATGCTTAATTTGTGTAAATTATTATTATTTAGATTTTATAAGTATGGAAATGTCTCGGGATAATTCTATTGCCCTTATCGGGTCATGCTGTGGAACCCCAAGGATGAATTTTATCATAATAATTTAAAAAAGGAAGCCGAATGGAATGAAATTTCTGATCTTATGCAAATTTCCAAAGATAAATGTCACAAGAAAATTGAAAGCCTCAAGGGTT
Source organism: Vandiemenella viatica (assembly GCA_031002005.1). Classification (NCBI taxonomy): domain Eukaryota; kingdom Metazoa; phylum Arthropoda; class Insecta; order Orthoptera; family Morabidae; genus Vandiemenella; species Vandiemenella viatica. The sequence goes on from CM061918.1 coordinate 28,513,333, forward strand.
CCTACCAAAGGGAAAAGGCAACAATTAAAAAAAAAACACCACTGGAATGGGTAACTTCTTGTTTAATTAATGATTCTTTTTGTTTGGGTTAATGTAAGTTAACAATCAATTTTTAAAAGAAATTATATCTTGAGAGGATATCTCAATAAGTAAACTTTCTCTTTTCTTGTTTAAGGAATGCAATAAATAGATGTAATGATAACTGGCAAAGATAAATTTCCAGTCAACCATTGCAGTGTACTCAACATCTACGCAAAACAGACTAGGTTCCCTGTTCAGGTCGCACAGTGGCTCATTTCTCATGCGGGGCATGGCCGTGTACCCCCTTCTTCTCAGCTTGTGTGCTCATTCGGGGCGAATGCTCAAGTGAATACATGGCTTAAGAGAGAGAATTTTATATTAGTGGAGGAATATGAGGACATCTAGAACAAAGTCAGTACTGGTGTATGTGCTGTATGGAAGGATCAGAAGGAAATATTTGAACTGATGTGCAATTAGGAGTACAAGTAAAGTTGAAAGAAAAAGAGTATAACAGTTTGCAGGATAGCTCTAGTATATAGAACAGACTCTATTACTAATAGCATCAAATGTAACCACATGCAGGTTTGGATGTGAGAATTCTATTGTGGAATTGTGATACCTCTCGAAAATATGACTGATGTGTGCAAAATTTTAGGGTCAAGGGAGGAGAATACAACTGTCTGGGAATACAGTTCATAGAAAGAACCATTAAAGGAAAATCGGTAAGTAAAGATTTGAAGTAAAATTAACAAGCAAAATGGCCAAGTCAAGAAAAGATAAATCTGTGAGAAACACTTGAAAAACATCATCCTGCTTGAAATTGTAGGATAAGATATGAATTTAAGATTTTTTAAAATGTATCCTCTAATGTCCTTAAACCATATTTTTGAATGTTAAAAGTTTTCAGTCAAAATGATATATTCACAATTTTTTTTGATTAATCCCAAAATCCTTAAAACTCTTTCTTATTGCATCATTCTTTTGCTCGCAGCTGTACTTTCTGATGTAGAAATATAAGGTGTGATCAGAAAGTAATGAGAAAGCTTTTAGAAAGTGTTTATATAATCTTCAACCTTTATTGCATCCTCTTCAAAGTAGTCCCCCATTCATATTATACACATATGCCAATGTAGTTTTTCCAGTTTGAGAAACACTGCTGGAATGCGTCCACAAATATGGCCTGTGATTTCACCTATATCTCATCTATTCTTGAAAAATGTTCATTGAGTGTCTGTAACAATATAACATTTGCCCTCAAATCGCTGCTGTGGTACTATTCAGCACACGACCTGTCGTTACTATGACGTAATCTTTCAGATATATCGTTCAGTATCTTAAAAGTGACAAGAAAAGATTATAAGATTATTAAAACAACTATTGTTTTATGCTCAGCATGCACATACAAAACTTTTGACTGTGATCTGTTTTTAATTCGTGAGGTACCAGACAACTAAGTTGATAGTTCTTTAAACAGGTATTGAGAAACATTAAACTGACCATGGCCGCCATCCCGGAGTTCAGGAAAATAAACAGTATTTCCACTTAGGCAACTTTTCCTAAAAAGGATTGATGACTTTGAAATGATTAAAAGCCACTATACATACAGTTACAATGCATTTCATCTATAATTTTTTGAACCTTTAGGCTAGGACGAGACACATATCACACATTTAGAACAATAATAGAACTTTGATCCGATTTATGTTTGCAGGATCCTAATTAGAAACACTACATCATTTAATATTATTTGTCACAGCATACATTCCTCTAGACAGTTACTAGTTAAGACTTCCCAGTCTTGATTCATCACTTCCATGTAAGTTATTCACAGATATAAATGTAACTCAGTGGCCACATGGCAGCTATTACTCTCCTGGTTACTACACATTTCTGACCCAAGTGACTCCACATCAAAAACTGACTAAGTCAAATATGGCCGCTTCTCCTCATAATCCACTCCAGTCAATGTTTTTTTTTAATTTTTTTTACTTATGGTTTTATGCCTTGTTGAGGTCATTAGGGACAGGATGGGACTAGGGACAAGGAATTTGGCCATGACCTTTTGAAGGAACATTCACCTGTAGTGATTTGGGGAAACCATGGAAAACCCAAATCGGAATGTCTAGACGGGGATTCGAACTGGCATCCTCCTGAATAAGAGGCCAAAGTGTTAACCACTCACCCACCACACTCGGTCCAGCCAATCGTGAATATCCTTTGGCCTCACATGACTTTTTCTGGCATATCACGAATTTCCACTGAAATTCATATGGCAAAGATTCCTTTTTACATTAATCTCTCCACTCTCTACCTTATTTCTTATAGTATACCGATATATATTGCCTGTCTTCTAGTTTGATAGCCTCTCTGCCCGGTCACTATTCAGATCAAAACAGTTTTTTACTACCTGCTACATCAGCAGTAGTTCCAACACTCACATTATATGTTCTTTTGAGTCTGGGAAATAGGAAAAAGAATAAGATGGTTGTGACGTCACAGCAGTATTGTGCTTCACCAAGAACTATTAGATATGGAAAGCAGTATGCAGTGGTGAAAAATCCACAAGTTGTCTCTTCAAATTTCAGGTCTTTCCCCCCAGATTGCCTCATACAATGAGTCATACAAAATTCTTATCTCTTCAACAACTTCTCCAATGGTAATGCTACTTTTAGCAAGAATGTGTTTAATTTTTACCATATTTGCATCACTGATGTCTTCTCGATCTAGCTGAAAGCATTTATACAATTCATAAACTTCTAGATGTGTCATAGAATCATCAAAGGCCTTCTTTAATGTTCTGAATATTTTACTGCACTTAATTCCGTCTTTAACACAAACTTTCTCCGACATTTTGTAACACAAAAAACAGCAAAACACACTAAAGCACATCTTCCTTATTCACTCACCAAACACAACTGAGCATTCAATTTACCCAACAATTTACATTTACATTGCTGCCAGTGATACCAACATGCACAAAATAATCAAATTGATAAACAAGATAAAGTAGGCACAGGTTCAAAATTTTAATTACTTTTTGTTCACATTGTGTATTTCAACCAATATTCCAATGCCCAATATACACTCTTTTTCGATATAGTTACTCTCCTACAGCAATACCACCTTCCTTGGTGTTAATATGGCATAATCCAGTGACTACCTCACCTCTATTTATGTCAAACTTGCCAACACCCAAAAGTACTATTTCATGGCTTGTCAATACTACAACAAACACTCCCTCTGTTTATCCTTTGGATTATAGCAGGTCCATGTGATCTGATATAATTTCCTTACTAATCACATTTCTCATTGGTCTAGAGCAATGTTTCTCAAACTTTTAGCTTCACATACTCCTATAAAATTTCCCAGACATTTGCAAACCCCTTTAACAAAACATTGCAACCTTTTTTTTTTTTTTTTTTGGCAACAGTGAGTGATATTCACTATTTTGTGTGTTATATGCTTGAGATAGCCAGACCGCATTACATAAATTTTGTCGCAAACCCCCTTTGATCAACTGGTGAACCCCTATGAGTTCCCCTACCTCACTTTGAGTAACATTGGTCTAGACTCTAGAGTCTATAAACCAGCACTTGAAGTAAGGTTACCATTTCTATTATCCTGTCAAGAAATGGCAAAAAGCTTGTTGCTGCAGACCTCATGTCCATAAATACTTATCTCCTCTATTCAGCTACCATATCATGGCATCTTTCCCTGCAACAGATCATACTGTGTAACCTGAAACAAGACCTTGTCTCAGCCATTTACCAATATCTGATAAACACCCCATATTAATTGTCTTTACTTTTTCCTTCGTTGCAATATTAACTCTCTTTTTCTCAAAGTACAGGGTGATTATAATTAAAGTTTAAGTTTCAAAACGCTCTAAAAAATGAACCACTGATTAGAATGACGTCAAAGTTGAATGGCATATTATTGAAGAAGGGGGAAAAAACATAAAAAAAGGTTCCAAATTTTAGCCACAGATGGCGCTGTAAGCATTAGAATTTCGTCTACAAATGAAAAATCGTAAAACAATGGCTAAGGCAAAAGTTACACAATAAACCAACTGTACTGTTCAGTGTGCATGACTGTCCAGGTGTGATACTGTTAGTTACGTAAGCTCATCCACCACGGCAAGGTTGTATCACATTGGATGGGAAAAATCGGTTTTTAATTGTCCTGAGGCCAAAACTGCATAAAAAGCATCCATCCAATTGGTTTTTAAGTTTCGTGAGACTAGCGCAAAACATGTTCAATATTCTTTCCACTGTTGTGTGCAACAAGATTAAATCGGGAAACAGCATGTTCCACGACCGATTGAAGTGTCACTGGAGTCAAGTTCAGAATGTGTTGCGCAATGCGTGTCTTCAATTCAGCTACTTTGGCAATCGGAGTACTGAACACAACATCTTTCAGATAACCCCACAGCCAGAAATCACACGGATTAAGATCAGGGCCGGCTGTAGGGAAATGACGACTGATAATTCTTGCATTTCCGAAATGCTGCCTCAACAACTGCTTCACTCGATTTGCATTGTGGGGAGGAGCGCCATCTTGCATAGAAATGATACTATCCAGACATCCACACTATTGCAGAGCTGGAATGATGTCATCATGCAAAAGAGACCGATAGCACCCGTCTCCTCAAAAAAATATGGCTCTACAATAAATGATGCCATAAATCTGCACCACACAGTGACCTGTGCAGGATGAAGTGGTACTGGGTTCGTTGCGAGTGGATTTTCTGTTGCCCATATTCGGCAATTCTGTGTATTGACATATCCCATCAGATGGAAATGTGCTTCGTCTGTCAACGGAATTTTCCACGACCAATCATTGTCCGCTTCGATGTGAGCAAGAAATTCCAAAGCAAAACCCTCTCTCGCTGGCAGGTCAGAAGGAAAAAACTCCTGCACATGGCAAATTTTGTTCGGATAGCATTGCAGGATGTTTCGTAGAATGTTATGTACCGTGCTCACAGGCCTGTCCAATGTTTGGGCAATTCTCCGTGCACTGTATCATTGCACACCGCCGCTCGACGCCTCCTGAACTGCTGTAGCCACTTCTTCAACTACCACCAAATCACATCTTTTCCTTTCTCTACCAGACTGCACATCAAATGAACCTGAATTTTCGAATTTTTTCATAATTTTCACCAGACCCATGACAGTCATCAGTCCATTGCCTTTTTTCATACCCTTGAGGGACCTGAACTTCTGCAGAGCAACTGGTGCAGAATCACCGTTCTTGTAATAAAGCTTTTCAAGCAGAGCGTGGTCCTTCATTGAGACACTCATGGCGAATGTCTGTGATGAGGAATGAGGAAACGCTGTTTACCCAACGCTTTTATAACACCTGAAAGGGCTGTGTGCATGCCAGGTATCTTTTGTTGCTTATAGCACCATCTGTCACTAAAGTTTGGAACTATTTTATTTTTATTTTTTATTTATGTTCTTTTACCCTTCTTCAATAATACACCGTTCAATTTTGATGTCACTCTAATCAGTAATTTGTTTTTTTAGAGAGTTCTGAAACTTAAACTTTAATTATAATCAACCTGTATAAAAATACTAGCAGGTACCTAAAAGCAGCCAGACACATCAAAATCAGACTGATATAATTATTGATTATAAAACTAGGTCCTTCTACCAACTGTGTAGTATTATGGGATAGGAAATGTTGGAGTGGCAGTGGGGAAAGATGGTAGGTGTCGGAAACAAACTGCATTCGGGGGATCTGAACTCTGACCATTCGTGTAGCCTAAGGAGTAGCTTGTCATTTCGTCAGCATCTAGATTGATAACCTCAACTAGAAAAGGTATGTGGTTAAAATAAAGTTCACTGTAGACTTCTGTATAACTTCACAAACACTATATTCTTAAAAAATTTACAAACTTCATAGACCAATCTACAGCAATTGGTTCTTCTTCTCCAAATTAAAAATTGATCACAGGTTTGAAACTCCATCCCTAAACCCCTTACTGATTAATATTCAGCTACATAGAGAGTGTCTACCCACCAGCACCACTTCTTGAAAAGATTAAGATGGTCGCCTAACCATGACCATCTTTCTAGCATTTCTTCCAAGTTTCACACCTAACTAACCACAGAGAGTGAAAACTTCTCACTCTGAACACTTTCTCAAGACTGACTAAGCGCTGTTCCAATTATTACTGTTATGTGTGGCATTCCTGAATCAAATGTTCAGGATTTTTGTAAATAAGTTTTACCTGTAACAATTCACATTGATGAATAATCGATTTTTAGTCATACCTATGTATGAAGCTGGACATTTTTTGTGAGTTAGCTGATAAATGAGCTGGAATGTTTTACTGGTGACACATCATACTACAGCAAATGATTCAATAAGTTTATTGGATGAGTTTTTTACATTCAGTCCTCTTGTTGCTTGCACTAAATTTCCTCTTGGTTTTAAAGGCACAGATGAGCCACAAATATAAGGAAGGAAAGCCCTCTCAAGTGATATTGTCAATTAGGTGCATTTTGAAAATATTGTAGCATGATCTGTTGCAAGAGAAGTAACAGTAAGATGGTCTATTGACAGTCATTTTCATGCAAACACCCCAGTATTTGCAGGGAGTTTTTTTTCAGAGTGTGGTGGTTGAGCAATCGGAGGGATACAGGTTTGTATTCCTGTCCAACTATTCAGATTTTGGCTATCCATGGTTTCCTGAAATCACTCTAGGCAAATACTAGGATGGTTCCTTTAAAAGGCCATGGCTGAATTCCTATCCTACAGTCCATTCCTGCCTCTATTAAACTAGGTGTCAATGATGCATAAAGCCAAAAAGAATTTAAAAAATTTTACTCTCCACCATCATCTTACATTCTTTGCCGTTTTTATTCCTGTCCTCCCCCCCCCCCCCTTAAAAAATACACTCATTATAATTCAAGCTTGTATTCCATTTTTTTTTTTTTTTTTTTTTTTTTTTTTTTTAATAGGTTTAGATTTACTCTGCTGTATTTGATATTTTCCCCTTCCCTTCTTTCACAATGTTTTATCAATTTTCCCAGACTTATAAACGGGCAACCTTGCCAGTTAGGTGTTCTTTTATCTTCTCCCTGTGCACTTCATTATCTACTGCTTACAAAGGTTTTAAATCTAAAAATTTCAGAATTATTCTTTGTGATTTTCCTCCTGTAACACACTACCATGAGTTGTGGAAAGCAGTGCCTCTTTTCTGCTTCTTTATTTATAAACCTGTTTCTGTGTCAGTTAAATGTAATTAATTTTTCTCTCGTGCATAGTGGCACAGATCAAGTGTATTCAGTGAACCTAGAAACAAAAACTTAAGATAGGAATACTATATCAGGTAAATTTACTAAGTTTAACTAATATCTTAAATTTTACCTTGTTCGTACACTTAGTTTAGAAGTTACTCATTATTTACTTATGGTGGTTGTTAAATCTGTGGCAGGGAGTGGAATAATTTTCTTTTGTGAGTAAAGGTGTCCGGGATTGTAACAAATTACCAAGTGATTCATAATTTACCAAAAACACTGAAGGTATTTAAAATTAAAATTCATAAATCGCAAAAGGAGATGCTAACATATTTTTCCTTAACGTTTCCAGAGAAGTAGAAAAGATTTGAGAATCTAAATATTTCCAGTTACAGTAGAACGTCAATAATCTGAATGTCAATTATCCAAAATGTCAATTAATTTAACACACAAATTTGTATAAGATAATAAAATAAAATAAATGTGGTAATCAGATAACTAAACGAATTGCCACTGCAGCATGTACTCCATCACAATTAAATTAATAATAATAATAATTGATAATGCTCAGCTATGGCACACACCCATTGTTAGCAGAGCACCTGGATATTGTTGGTAATGTATAACACTGTCTTAAGTTTGGGAATGTCCTTATCCACTGATTTCTCATGGTCACTGAAAGAATATATTTTTTTTAAATTTGGTTTAAGACTTTATGATCCACATTTGTTTTAAAGAAAACTATGAGAAATATGAAGTGTTATGTGTGAATCATACTTACAGTACTAGGTATGAATACAGTTACACTCAAAAAAACTTTTTACTATGTATTGATTAAGCTTTTTAATGCCATTCCAAAAAGAATAAGATTACTTTTAATTAATATGTTAAAGAATATATTAAAAATTACTTATAAATAATTGTATATATAAAATTGAAGAATTTTATGAATTAGCAGCTAATGTGTTCTAAATTTATAATTAATTGATGTATTAATTTTTATTGACTTTGTAATGCTACAGATGTTATCTTTCGGATAGTGAACACACACTATGGAATTTAGAGTTGGCTCAGAACAATATCTCATAACTTCCTGTTACTGCACAACCATGAGACACGGCCTATTTTTACAAGAATTGTTTTTGTGGGATAAATATATTCACAATAATTATAAGGTTTTGGAAGAATATATGTTTACCCCAAGGTACTTGTGCACCACATTCCATACAGAAATGTATGTCTCATCTACTCATGGGAATACTGTATTGTTATTCACAGAGAAGAACAGTAAAAATGTTACTTCATTTTAATTAGTATGCTTATTCTTTTCTGAGTTTTATTCGTAAAATGTATTTTGCTATCCACATTGGTAAAGTTATGCAAGTAGTTTCTTGTAGGGTATATATACTTTGATGAACCTAAAAGCATCAGAATCTCGTTATATATCCTTATACGTTGAACTCTACAGTTGCAAAATATATGTAGGAAGTCTGCCTCTTTAAATCAGGACCACTTGAAAGGCAGTTCTACAAATTTTTATCAGATTTGTGTTTAGTGTTTTTGATGGTAAAATATGTAAACTGATAACATGAAATATTGACTAAAGATATGTATGGTAACTAAATAAATTGGTAAAGTATTCACTATCTTTATGTTATATTGCAAATGGTATTTTTAACACTTGAAATGTTTCATAACACTCTCAGTTCACTATGTGATTTAAGGCTGTGTAAATACCAGCTACCAGCAAATCTCTGATTGTAGTGGGTATACTAAGTGAAGTTGACATTGAGTGGTATCTCACACGTGTTTACACTTTCAGTTCTCCAGTAGACAGTGTGGCGAGAGCACAGTGAACTGCAGCTATGTCGGAAGGACCGTCATTACTCAAACAGGCCGCCATGCAAATAGCAGCTGGCGGTTCTGCTGGTGAGTTGGAAATAGATTTAATTTAATACCAGTTAACAACCTTGTGTGTGATAATGGTGTTATCAGCTTTGTGTACACTACATAATTCTGTAGATGTCTTATGGAAAACAAAGAGGTATCAAGAATTATGTAATTTTGAAGTGTGTAAGATTTTCATAGTCAGATTAATATGAAGGTCAGCAGTTGCAATTCAGAAAGGAACTCATTGTTGGCTAATGAGAAGGGAGAAACTCAGATGATAATATATATAGAATAAACAAAAAAATGTTTGCATAGTAATACATATATTGTGCTAAAGTCTTCTAAATGGACACCTTGTTGCTGCTTACTACATTTCTCCTTTATTATCATTACTTATACTATTCACTTGGTGTATGTTATTGTGTTAATACCTGATCTCCTTATCATGTGTCTCTTCTACTTGTAAGACTAAGGTTCAAAACTGAAATATTGTGTTATAAGTGTTCTCCATGCGCCTTCATGTACACTCAGTCTTTGTTTACCCTGTGTTTCCTTATTTATACCAATAGCGAGTTTGGCGAAAACCAAAAGTGCTGACAAGCAATAATAAATACCAAAGGAGAGGAACAGCAAGATTGTGCAGAACCAAGAAATGAACAGAACTTAATCATGAAACACTCTTGGGCCTCCAGTCACATCAAAATATAAACATTTCTGGAATTAAACCCTTCTATTACAATAAATCATGGTGTCTGAGCCATTACTCAGTGGAAGATAAGGGAAAATGGTTGGGAAATTATAAACAACAGTATGATATAAAATAGAATGGACTTAAATAAATTTAATAGGAAAAATATCTGAAAAATTTTGTATCTTCTCCAACACCCTCCATTATCTGAACTCTGGCTTTTATTGTTGATTATTCCTAAAGATATTTCTATATTAGTCCCTATTTTGTTTTCTTCATTGTTCTGCTGTCTCCTGTGGAAAATTATACTTAAATTTCTTACTTTACGTGGTACAAGTAATATTTATCTAAATTAATAATTTATGATTTATATCAATGTAATTAGTGTGTTTCTATTCTCAATCTGACTAATATTACACACTAAAAATGACTGGGACTAAAGAAATCTGGTATGGATTAATGACACATCTGAAGGATTTTATTCATAACTTCAAACACAAAAATGAAAGGTTTTTTTGATTGCAAGCAATAATTATTGACTTTGAAGACATAAAAAAAAACTTTTGTAATTGATTTGAAAGAGTAATGAGAGGGGGTGCATTGTTTGCACCTGCAAAACAGGAAGTTAACTTTATTTACTGAGCGAAGAAATTCGACTTGGGGTATAATGTTATCAGGTTACCTTTGGTGTGCATTTCTTGGTGTCTAGAAAGCCAAGCATGTCTAAGAAATGATTTCTTAAATATCTTCATAGTTCACACGTACTTAGAAGAAGCTTCCCCTCATTGCCAAAACCATTCTTGGTTCATAACATTTCTGTCACCACATGTTAAAAGCCATCTGGCTTCCTTTTACAAGTTCAGATACTGTGTCTCTGGTTTTCAGGAGAGGTGATAGTGTTCCACACCACTGAATGTTGGAGCAATTTTTTAATTTTTTTTTTTATTAATGTCCCACCATAAAGTCTTGATTCTGTAAAACAGTCTATCTATAAAAGCCTTAAGTCTCAAATAGTTGTCTTTTGTAGGTGTTTGTCATGGCTGAAGCTATCTCCATTACTGCACCTTCATTATATGAGATTTGGCGATTCCTGCAATTCCTGTATCAAAAAATTCAATTATGTTTTGTTAAAATTGTTATATTTTGCAGAAATTCTTATCCAACATTATTATTTGCAACTTGCAAGGTAAAATCTGTCAGGGCTATAATCTCGCCTCTATAGTTCACAAATGTTGAACACTGAACCCCGCAGGGGCCTGGTACGCAAGTGCCAGGTACGAGTTTTGCGAACCCGTGGTGCCCAAGCTGGAAACTTGTGAGCGCCACAAGTTTCCCACACTGTAACCTCCTACCATGCTTCAATGACCACCGCAGGGCGTGGCAGTGGAACGTTGTGTGCCTAGGAGAACGGGGATCTTGGCTTCATCGCCTGGATTGCGAGGATGGAACAAACCTCTATAAAATACCCTTCAACCTCAAGGCCAGACACGTGCCGAGGAGGCGAATGGGTGACGAGGGAAATCACTCGCTAGCGTGCAAACTCAGGGGCACCTGCGCACCCCTGTTGTATTAGCATTTCCTTTTAAATTGGTAATACTCGTGGGACCAAAATTAAAACTCACAAGAAAACCAAACCAACCTGCGGTATGGGTGTGCCGCAGGCTTATATAAATACACCCAGTTCAAGGAAATGGGTGAGGGTTGATAGCCCCCCCCCCCCCATCTGACAGTGACAGTAACAGAAAAGTTTGTTCAGTACAGAACGCTTTTATAATCATGGAAAAAGTTGAAGGAATGTTTAAAAAGGTGTCACCCTTCTACATCTCAAAGGGTCTAGAGGGTCTTTTCGGTATACTTAACACTGTTAAAAACTGAGGAACGGGACACTGCTGCTGGAAACAGTCACCAGTAAGCAAGCTACCCAACTGCTGAATTGTGAGAGGCTCGGGGAGTTTGCCGTAAAATGCAAACTCCATAAGTCCCTAAATTCCAGTAACGGTGTAGTCACCTGCCGTGACGTTATGGATTTAGGGACTGACGAGCTTCTTAAGGAATGGAAATCAGATAAAGTGATCAAGGTACGTCAGATCAGACGAAGGGTGAATGGCAGTCTTGAAAAGACTGCCACCTTCGTCCTGACATTTGACACTCCAGTATTGCCCAAGAATATCAAGGCCAGATATTTAAACCTTAACGTCCATCCATATGTTCCGGACCCGATGCGCTGTTTCCAGTGTCAGCGGTTCGGACATACGACGGCGTCATGTAAGGGTAACCTCACATGTGGAAACTGCGGGAAGGGTGCACACGAGCCAGGTGTCAGTTGTACGCTCCCACAGGCTCGTGTCAACTGCTCTGGTTCGCACCCCACCTGGAGCAGGGAGTGTCATGTGTATCTTGAAGAACGCAAGATACAGGAGCTGAAGACCAAAGAGCAGATTCCTTATGGCGAAGCTAAGAAGAAGGCCAAGTTACTTGCTGCCCCAGTATTTGTAACTAGTTTTGCTAAGATGGCTTCAGCTCCCATCAGGAAACAAAGTGTTGCTACCCAGACGTTCGTTGCAGACATGGGCACAAGCGCTATGTGCTTGTGTCGGTGCAAATGCGGTGCTAAACCTGCAAAGGTCATAACACCTAAGACCGGATGTCGGTAGCAACACGTCTGTGACCTCGATCACACCAGCAGCAGTGAAACAGGACTCACCAGCAGTAGCAGTGAAATTACGAGCACCTTCAATACCACCATGTGCCGCGAAAGCAGTAGCACTACCAACCGCTACCAACATAACTGGAGGCGACCCGATGACACGTGGTCTGAGGTTTAGGCTGACGGACCCAATTCAGTTCATTAAATCTCCCTCTTCATCCCCTCCCAGATCACCTGGTAAAATGGAGAAAAAGGGAAAGAGAGCGAGTAAGAAGAAGGTCAAGGAGGTAGTCGATGAGGACAATGAGTCGGATACGTCAGACGATTCGGAAACAGAGGAAACTGCAATGCTGGTGGACGAGCGTGATCCTGTTCCTCAGTGGGCAGTGACCAACGACCCACCCAAACCAGGTCGGGTGAAACCAAACAGGTAGGAAGTGCCTAGAATATTAGGCACATCAGCCTAGTTTTAAGACAGATGGGTGACCTCTTTACAGCCACCCATCCGTATGCATTGTTTTTTTTTTAATATTGTTATAATTCATGTGTCTCTGGCCAATATACAGCCAGCAATACATGTAGTGTTTTTAATCCTCTTTTGAACCTGTTTGGCCCTTTTACAGCCTTCCAGGTGTTGCATGGTTTTAAGTCCTGGTGGTGGCTTTAAAGCCCATCTGATTTTATGACTTATTTTATATGCTGTCTGTATGGCCAACCCCTTCACAGTCGAACATGCAGACAGTATTTTAGTACTTTCGTAAGCCATAGTGATAGCTGGAAATAGGGCGCTAATGACCCCGCTGTCGACGCATCCTAAAGGAACAACAACAACAACAGTATTTTTTGGTGGTCCCTCTACAACCACTAACCCAAGTATTGTGTTTTTAATTCTTCCAGTTTTTAGGGTGTTCTGTCATGTTTTGATTATACTTCTGTCTGGCTCGCCCCTTTACAGCTTAGCCAGCGAGTTTGTTTTATTATTTAACCTGGTTGGCCTTTTTATAGTGAACCAGTTATCTTTTTGTCTTTAATTTTTATGAACATTTTGCAGCAACCGTTTTAGTACCCTTTTTAGCTGTCTATATGTCCGACCTCCTTGTAGCCAGCCATGCAGTTGGCATTTCTGCCAGTATTTTAGTCAAGTTACAGTTGCAGTAGTATTAAATCATACTGTTAAACCAGGTTTTAGTTAAGGCACTAATAACTCCGATGTTGATGCACCCTAAAGCCCCAACAACAACAACAACAACAACAGAACACTGAAGGTTTGTAATGAAATGTGTGATACTTATTAAACACTACTGTGTGTGAAAATTGTAACACCAAGAAGGAGACGTGATTATAGTGAAATGTATTCTGTGGATGGCAATACACAAATGATCAGAAAATACTGTACCTGCACTTTGATGATTAGAATTCATTATGGTTTGAAGCCACCACATACTGCAGTTAGAGTCTCTATACATTGTGACATAGCCCTTGATATGCCATGCAGTTTGTAGGCATGTCCACAAAGCATCAACAGTGGTTGTAGGAAGACCAATAAACTGCCAACTGAATATATCCCAGACATTTGCAATGGGTGACATATCAAGTGAACGTGCAGGCAAGGGAAGTATTCTTCAAAGAAGGATTGTACATTCCTTCCCCAATTTGGCCAGACATTGTTGGGCTGAAATATGACAGGTAGAGCTGCCTGCAGGAAGAGCAGTATCCCGGGATCCCTGATGTTGTTGTTGCTGTTCTGATTGCCATCAATACATGGGAGCAGGCCCGCCATAAGCGGGTGTGCAAGGCGTGCACCGCACACGGGCAGCATATCAAGGGGGTGGCGAAACGAGTAATTGACAGTCGCTGCCCCCCGTGATAGTTGCCACTCCATTGTCGCCAGGGCAAAATTTGCAGTATAGTATGTAGCAGGCGATGGAGGCAAATGTGGGCAGTAAATAATATTCAATGGGGCGGCAATCTCACAGTTTTTTGACCCGGTTCGGAAATTTCCTAGATCCACCACTGGCTGTAGTTAGACAGGGGGTGCCATAATCGGGATTGCATGTGGGCGCTCTAACAGCTAGCGGCGGGCCTGCGTGGGAGACAAAATTGCATATTATAGCAAATGGTGCCCAAAACCATTATACTTGGCATTTTTCCTCTATGCCACTCAACTATCCAATCTGCTTGATTGCTTTCAGCATGATAGCATCTAACACATGGGGGGTGTAGGGAAATTGCCACCGGAGCCTATGCTCAATTGCAATTAAATTAAATTTTAAAAAATTAAATAAAAACACATATACAGCCATCATTGTAGTACAAGTTGAAGTGGGTCTCATCCAAAAATTAATACATTTTGGCACCCAGTACACAATTGATAGCATTTACATGCCTATTCCTGTCTGAAGCATTGGTGGTTTCTGGCCAATGGAAGTTGACACAATGGCATGTGTGCCATCTGTTCAGCCCTCAGCAGAGACATTGAACCATCAACACAGACATGTCCACAACTGTTGCATTGCTCCAGTGTTGAACTACTTTTCTTTTTGTTAATGCCACATGGGCAAGATAGTAGTCATCCTTTGCTGTGAGCAAATTATGTAGTACAGTACCCAGTTATCACTGTCTATAACCATCTTCTATGCACTGGTTTCACACATACATCACTGTCATAGCAGCATCCAATCATCTCTGTGTGGAACCATCTTCTGACCTCTAGTTCTACACACATCATTGTCATGCCCTGTGTGAGCTGCAATGTCACAGTACGACAGATTCATTTCCTGGAGATCATTTTTGATCTCACATGTGATATTGTGCCCTTTGACATCAATAAAGCATACTGACATTTCTTGCACATTTTTGCTTTGTTTGTTAGCTCTGCACTGACTGGATATGGCCTAACACTGACCTGTCCAATCAGATAAAAGATGGCACTGCTGGGCCTACATTCATGTTATCTCTCTGCAATTTTAATGATGTATTATTGTTCCATTATTGTATACATCCTCCAATTTTGGAGTGATTTAGACCACTTCTTCTGAAGTTGAAATTTTTACAATAGAAATGTTTGACATTTACCATGGTATCAAGGCCTCATGACACTATAATACACAACTATATACAGAAATAACACAGACACATAATGCAAATTGTAAAAGATATGGACATTTGTCTGTGATGATTAAGTCAGAGGGCAGAATGGTCCTGTGTTCAGAATCTTTGTTATCACAGCTGAAGTTAGAAATGTTTTGAAAGCTAAAAACAGTGACAATACACATTCCAGGAACAGCTTGTAATCATCTAATTTCTACACTAACTTGGAATGACATCCATTGAGAATGATTGTTAATTGACTGATGCATGTGCTCATGGATGTGAAAAATTTGCGTTTATAGAGCATTTTGAAGAATGATAGATTTAATATGAGAATGATTGGAACAAGCCTCAAATACACAGCTGGTCCAACAACATAATTGCATATGTGGAAGAGATTGCAAAGACTATATGCAGCAAATGTGTGTACTACATCCAAGATTCCTCCATGTACCCTTTTTCTTACCTACTTTTAGGATGGGGACTTGGAATTGGTTTGTAATCCTCCCTGCTCACCTGACATTATGTCTAGTAATTTTTTTGCTTGTTACTGTAACTAATGATGGTTTCCATAGTTGCACATTATACAGTCATGCTGCTTTTGCACCAGCAATTTTCAAGTGAATACCTAAAGACGAGTCATGGCATCAACATTGTGAAAAAGTATGTTTCCAAATGAGATTATGTTGAGAATTGTTGATATTTTCAAATCTTTTAGGGGGGAAAAATACTTCTACTTCTCAGGGATGACAAAGAATTTTTACACATTCAAATTAGTTTTTCAGTATTTAAAATGTGGTATTCCTCCAGGGGAGGTTGGAGGGGGAGTTAATGGAGTAAGTATTCATTTATAAAAGGAGACCCTCAAATTATTGATGAAGATTCAAATGACTTCACAATCCCCCATCATAATGGTTGTACAGCCAAATGGTTCCAAACAGTTGTACATGGAATCCAAACCACAGATTGTTCATCCTATACTTCACAAGCTATATTAAGGATAAAAGACAAAATTATGACTGATAATCAAACTGAATATCTTTCAATCCCCATTATAATGCCCTATCATGTAGGCACTAGGCTATTCTTCTTTAACACTAATATTGGTCATTGGACATTGAAATCACCTGTATCAAAATATACTATAATTCCACATAGTAGAATGAAAGAATGCTTTTTATAAGTAATAATGTAGCTTCTTTGGTTTTTTTGGGATTAACAAAATTTCAATAAATCTTCACCTGCCACTGACACCAGTATGAAATTTTCAGGTGTGAACTTACTCTCTAAGTGAGAGTCCATGAATCTTGTTTATTCCAGTTTTCTTGTAACTCTAAATTTCTTGACCTAAGTTTGCATGAGTTGAGTTATTAAATTATTTCACAATGGGAAAAAGGGGGGGGGGATACTTGCATTGAGTAGGAAGGGAACCAGAGTTACCAGAGTCAGGAGGGTAAGAGCCATGGGCGTACCCAGCAAGGGGCTGCTGCCCCCCCCCCCTTGAAGAAAAATTAAGTTGCCTTCAGTACACTTCAATGAGTGAAGAACTGGCTCTGAAGCACTTTGGGAGAGAAAGATTGACTGAATTATGCCTGATGAGTGTGAATCGAAATTTCGTGAATGAACACTGTGAGATAGTGACAAACAAAGTTATCCAAAAAATTTCTGAGAATCTGAGATGATTAATGTTTACATAAAAAACTGACTTACAATCTTAATTAACTTCATAGTAGTTCCTTAAATTAAGTGGTTAGATTACTATATTAATCAAAAACAAAAATAGTTTCCTGAATATGTTTGAGTTTCATTTTGTAAGAAATTGTCATGTTTCATTCCCCCACCCCACTTCCTCGAAACCAATATGAGTTGTTCCCCCTCCCCTCCCCAGTTCAGATCTTGCCCCCCTCTAGTTCTGATCCTGGATATCCCCTTCAGAAGAGCCTGATATAAATGAAGAAGTAGGTAAGTTGCAGCAGACCTTTAGAAATAATGGTGTGCAAGGAAAAATGATGTAGTAGCAAAGGCAGATGTGTGAGCCGTTAGCTGCAAGATCAGTTAGGCACTGGAAACCAGCTCACAAGTTTTTTCAAATCTAGTGCAACATTAGGGCAGGTAATAGAGGATGTAGGATCACTGTATGGATTTCCTTAAGAGTAGTGATAATGGGAGCTGTGGGGAATAGTATTTATAGAAATATGAGATGAGCAAAGTGGTGAAGGAGGAGCAGCTTACCAGGGTCCCAAGTGGCCATGATGGGTCACAGTTGAACCATGCTTTGAGGAGAGTAAATATTGAAATGAAGGTGCTACTCAGGTATGGCATTGGTTCTCTCTTTGGGAATGTGCCTAGTGGACATAATTGGCAGATAGGGTTTAACTAGGCATGGCCTACACCTAAATAGAAGTGGCAATGGGATACTTTCTGGGAGCCCACTTCCAGTAATTGTGGGGTCAGTGTAGTGCCTTTTTTTTAAATTTGGAGGCTGTTGCTGAGGGGATAAAAATAGGTGACCAAAGAAATACTGATTGCAGATGTTTGATGGGAAAAATAATAAATGCTAAAGAAATATTTGAACCCTGATAAAATAATAATTAGACATGGGGTCAAGAATGGAAGATGAAAATTAATGCTAGAAATTTTACAAATGTCACTTGTGAAACTATAGAACTATAAAGCACAAAGCAATAGAAATTGGTAACTTAATACAGCTACAGAAGCCACAAGTAGTTATAGAAATCATTGTCAGCCACTACTCATTTCTGAATTTATGTTTCTCACTTGCAAACACTTATTTATGCACATGTTATTGATGGTTGATCAGTCTGATCCTGTTGTAAAATAATCATCCTGTACATGTTGCAACTAATTGTGGGCTGACAGACATGATAAAGTTTTTAACTTTTTTTTTTTTTTGTCTGTTACTGCACTTATGCTGCTCGGATTCACGGCTCTGCTTTAAATAGTATGATAGCTGTGGAGGTGTTTTTGTTCCAGAGAGTGAGATCTTTTCCAAGGTAGTCCCAGACATTCAGGTCTAAGTTTGTGCTCTTCATGGTCTTTGTAACAGTTCAGGGTCTTTTGCCAGTGCTGAGCTCACCAGTATAAAAATTGACTAAGGGAGTCTGCTGTTACTCATTTGCTGATCATGTTCATATAAGTTGGTCCGCTATGGATAGAAGAGAGATATCACAATAGTTGTCACAGATACTTCAGCTGAATAAGTGAATTCTGTACATTTGTGCCTTTTCTAAGACAGTAACTTTGGACATATAACTATCCCATATGATTTTCATAATGGAGCGAAGGTTCTGCTGGTGAAATTTATCAATTTTCTTAATGTCATGGTGGTAAAGATTTTCACATCTGTACACTAACATAGGAGGTAACAACAGCTAAGTGATCTAGCAGCTTGGGCCATCACTTAGGATCTTTATTCAGAATCACTTTTAGGGAGAGACATCCATTAGCTATATGTGCTGCATGAATTCTGTTTTCTATATCTTTCTCCAAGGTTCATCATATTGGGAGAATGCTCACAAGGTAGGAGAAGTTGTCTACTTGTTCAAGGAATGTGCTGGACATGGTAACACCAAGGTCTGGGTGGGTAGATCCGAGGGCAGGTTACACTAACACTTTAGTTTTTTGAGTGTTGACAGTCAGTCTGAGTCATTCATATGCATTCTTGAAGCTGGTTAATGGATTGCTTGAACCTTCTCAGGAGTGAGTGCTGGAGAAGCTTCGCATTTCTGTTAACTGTGTGAGGGCAGCTTATCTTGATGAGCTGAAGTCTGGCCTCATTAAAAATTCCCCTGTCAAACTGATATCTGATTTCCACACCAATATTGGGATTGGATGATGTTTCATAGACCATAACTCCAAATACTGGGGCAAAAAGTATAGGACCAACTATACAGTCCTGTTTCAAACCATTTGTGATAGAGAATTTTTCAGAGAAATCACTTTGATAAATAACCAGACCATCAATGCCATTATGGATTGTAAGGTATCCCTCGTTCTATTTTTTAATATTTGGTTAGAATCGGGCCGAGTTTTGGGTTAACTGTAGTACACGATACCACACGTAGAATCAAGTTAACAGCATTTCTAGGATAATAAAGTGAATAAATAACACACACACAGCATAAATAAACTATAAATTGCCAAAAGACATGATATTTCAGCAGGAAATAGGTTATTTCACATAAGAGTAAATTTTTAATAACAGATACTAACATTGGTTGGCGAGATATTTTGAACCGATTTAAACGAAGTAAATGTTGAATAATTGCAAATAGTATGCATAAATAAACCTTTATCATGTCTAATACACATTATTTCAGAGATAAATAAGTAATTTCAGTAAAGGAAAAATCTAACCCATAAATTTTGGCATATTCCAGTTTTAGTATTTCTGAAGAGATTTCAGTACAGTAAAGACAATAAAGAACCTATATTACACAGGCCTAGACTCACTATAACCATAACTTCAGAAATAAAGATAGTTTAGTAGGATTTTTAAAGAAATAAACTGGATGATAAAATAACAGTCTGAAACAGAATGAAAATAATTCATTGTAATGAAACTTGACCATGTTAAAGCTCCAAAAACAGCAATAATAATTCCTGAGACAGCCTAGTAGATAAATTAATAGGTTTCTGATAGTTTTGAAAGCATTTAATAGTCATAAGAAGTAATTATATTGGATTTTTAATACTCATTTTGCTTAAACAGTTCACATACATAATTCTGGTCTTTTAAGTAGTTTCAGGATTTAAAAAAGTAGAAAAACAAGCAGTAAATAAAATAATCTTTCAATTTTAATAGGTTTTAAATAGTTTCAGTCTGTAGAATATGAAATATCAGTGAGTAAATAGACGCCGGTAAATCGATTAATTTGTCCAACTTTTAGGAATTAATTCCAGCACTTTAAAGCCATTTCAAGAGCGCTAAGGACATGTAAATACCAGCTAACCCACATAATTGATTTTTTAAACACATTTTAAGACATTTCACTAACCTGTTGAATGTTAATCCGATCACGAAATAATTTGTTACAGACACTGCACACATAAAATGCTTCAGCACTGATTTTAAACACTGCCACACAATATAAAGTAGAGAATAAAATAAAACAGTCCGGAAGTGAAGTAAAATAGTTTCCAACACTTTAAGTATTTTTAAATATAATCTTAACACGTAAAAATTGAACACCCAGCTTTGGCATTTTATTATTCAAAAGCCTACTTAGATTCCGGGTTAAAGAGTAGCTTGTTTTAATAATCCATCCTTTTAGCTTCCTACATATTTATTTCATGCTGTTTAAAGCCATAGAACCGATGTTATGATTTTCCTAAAAACACTCGACATAAAATCCACGTGTAAATCACTAAATAATTTATTGTGTCTCAGAGACAACAGCTACAGAGATAAGATAAACTTTAAAATGCGCTGGTAAATTCAGGCTACACTTTGATTATTTTTCCGGCTCAATAATCCATAAAACTTCAGAGTTATTCCATGAAAACTAAATAGTAGCCATAACCGATTGTTAGGAACTAACGGTTTTACCATAACTCAACTGACTTAAACAAAGTAGATATTTCGGGAGAACCTAAAATCGAGAATAATATTTTAAGCTTACTTTCGCGTTAATAAGAACAACCAATTTTAAAAATAACAAAACTTTGACTAAAGCTGTAAGACTTGGGAAAATCAACCATATCGACAAGTTTTTGGAGAGACAAAATTAACATAATATTCAGACACTAAACACTTCATCTAGTAACACACATCACTTTTTACCATTTCCTTGCTGAGATTAACCTAGTATTAAGAAAGTTATTAGATCAAACAGTAGGGTATGTTTAAGAGCGCGGAGGTACACTGTAGAAATACGTCATCACATGAGCAACTCCTATATAAGAAAGCGGGAAGAAGACACCAAAAAGCCGATAGATCAGTCTAGATGTTGAAGTGCATGTGAACGCACGTTTGGGTTTCGCGCGGAGTGGTCAGGGCAAGATGGAACATCATGGCGGCGAGTAGTGCGCATGTCTGAGGAAAGGACGCGTTAGTGGCGGACATTTTGAAAATTTGGATGGACATGTGAATTTCGAACTTTTGTTTTGTTTCAACTGGGGGAGAAGCGGTTTAATGCTCTTGGTCTCAACTTGTAATCTTTGGTGACGATAATATCCGATTGCTTTGCTAACTGTAAAATGACATTATTTGTTTGAAGAATTTTGGAAAATATAACTTAGTGATTTTGACTCTTGATTTTCATTTTATACTTTAATACCCTTCTTGTGGTGGGTTTAAAACTACAAGTGGCGACTGTGGTCTTATTTATCAGTTAGCATAAAAGGTTTTAACACGGTTACAGAACTTTCTTTTGGACTCAGAATATTTTGGCAGCAGACTGGTTCAGGTGATCATAGTCGATACCTAATCCCCCAGTATTCGACTTGTCCCTGACATGGGGATCGTAGTGACGCGTGCTCAAACCGAGCAGTGATCCTGAGCAAACCGGACAGTGCAGTTCTACAACTTGTGCCACTTTTGGGATTATTTTCGCCGACGTTCCTGACCGCCGACCGCCGCCGCAGACCATCGAGAGGTTACAACAGCAGCGAGTGAGGGACTGCCTTGGCCCGAGGAGTCGCCGCACCACTACAGCTGTTACTACAGAGACGCGACGCCACCCACCCTTCGCCTTCGTAGCGCTGACAACTTCGTCCGGGTGGATAGCTGTGTATGCAAGCACCACGACACAGCACCTTCGACAGCAACACCTGCTATCGACATCCAGCCAACCGGCTGTAACTAAGATAAGTACATTCAACATTCGTAACCATCGTTTTGGGCCTCCTCAACCTGGCTTTGGTGCAAGTCAGTCTGCCTGAGGACGCTATACTGTCTATGCAGCAGTTTCTTCTGGGCGCTTTCGCTGCTGCATTTCAAGTTTCTTCCAACCATAGTTGAACTAAACATCTGTGGATGTCTACCACGCTGCAATCACAGCAGCGGACATTTTTCTACTTTTTTAGCTGTTACGACAGCAACCCAGTGATATAATATCACAAACCCAATTTTACCGGGTCAATTTTTTGTATTTTTTCCCTCCATTCGACGAAATATTGGTGCATTTTTCACATTTGTGTATTGGGGAAAACATTATTTTCTTGTTTTCGCCGATCAGCTGTGAGTCAAAGAGGTTCATGCCACAGAGATGCAACTTTGCCAAGTCAACGATTATTAACCCAGTGTCAGCTGATGGGTATACACCGTGCAGCATCGCTGTGTTGTTTACGTTCAAACTGAAATTTTTTTTCTCTTCTTACTCTGTAATTTCTTTTTCAGGTTTGCGGGTGCTTATTTCTACATTACTTTACTTATATTTTGTGTGTGCATTTTGGGGGAATTTGGGATTTTTGTGTATTGTTTACCAACATCTTCGAAATTTTTTGTGAACAGCTGTTCTGGCTGTGAGGTTCTGTTTATGCATTTTTGTTTTGGGTTTGTGCTTTTTGTGTTTTCCTGGGTATCTCAGTATATATTTTGCCATTTGTGAAAGATAGTAGGGTTATAATAACATTAAGCGTCAGTATTGGGATTTTTATCTCTCCTATTTAGAAAAGTTTTTTACTGTTTTCATTTCATTAAGTTTATGATGGCTTCCAATCAAGTTTCTTCTGAAGCCAT
The DNA here is from genome assembly GCA_031002005.1 of Vandiemenella viatica. Taxonomy (NCBI): domain Eukaryota; kingdom Metazoa; phylum Arthropoda; class Insecta; order Orthoptera; family Morabidae; genus Vandiemenella; species Vandiemenella viatica. The sequence continues at coordinate 28,536,615 of CM061918.1, forward strand.
TGCTAGTACTAGTGAGGAAACGAATACAAATCACCATGCGATGATCACCAGATCTCACAGTTTAAGCAACTTTAATCAAATTATTGAAGCCAATATGCCTCAGCCTACTTCACACACTGAGGGGACCCTTGACCACAATTTGCCAGCTGTTGCTTCACAGCAGCTTGGTTCTACCAACCCACCTGATACTACCTCTAACGATAGCAATGATACCATACCAGTTCAGGAAGACTTGCAAACTGAACAACATCAACCTAGCCAATTTCAGCTGGCCCATATGGCAGAAAACATTCCATTACTTAGTGATACTGACTCTGACATTGAACTTGGAGAGGTACAGGGAGTACAAAGATTAGATTTACCATTCGCCAATGGGGAGCGCAGTAATGCGGAGGACAATTCAGTTAGTAGCTCTAATAGCAGTTTACTAGAGGGTTTTGATAACCATGGGAACCCTGTTACAGTAGCCAGGTCCCAGGCACCTTTAGAACAAGACACTACACAACCAGAGGCACCCACACTAGTTCCAGTTCAGGTGGAACCACCTCAACCCATGTTACCTCCAAATGATATGCAGTCACTATTCAGCATTTTAACTACTCTTAATACCAAGTTTGATCAGCAAAGTGCTAAATTCAATGCCAAACTAGATCAACAAAGACAAGAATCAAATCAGAATTTTGCCAGACAACAGCAACAAAATCAGAATCTTGATGCCAAGCTAGATACTAAACTAGAACAACTAGGTCAGAATTTCACTAAGAAGCTAGATCAGCATAGGAGGGAAATCGATATTAACTTGAAACAAACACTTGACAAGGGATTAAAGGAACACTCCCAGGAATTTGATAGGAAATTGCAGCAACTCAGAGGGGAATTACAGACAACAGTTGCCAATTCCGCACAAGCATGTACACAGAGGGTGGATGAAAAGTTCCTTCAGTTTCAGGAGAAATATAATACAACCCATGAAGAGTTAAAGCAACAAATCTCCCATTCCACTTCCATATGGGATAAACAATTTAAACGGCTAAACACTGCTACAACCACAGTTACCAATTCCTTTTCAGACTTTAAAATAGAAACATTGCAGACTTTCTCAACACACTCCCAACAAATCCAGGACTTAGGCAATAAAGTAGACACAACCACTTCCAATTTGCAAGAACAGGTGACGCAAGTAGAAAGCAATGTTAAAATATTAAATAGTAATGTTAACCAGGTACATGATAGGTTGCAACAAATCACACCCCTTGTAGAGGTTCATGGACAACAGATTACCACCCTCCAACAAACCACTTCAGCTTTAGATGATAAACTTGAGACTCTTACTTCGGAAGTGGACACCAATACAACAGTTAATAATCAACTTACTGAAAAGGTTGCCAATATTCAGCAACAACAAGAAGTGCATTCTACCAACATAACTTTGTTATCTACTAATGTTGAGAAAGTTAAAACTGACATACAAGATTGCCATGCGAAAGTACTGCAGTTAACCACACAAGGGTTACCTGTATCAAACATACCAGAGATTACCCTATTGGGTAATGCCAAACTGCAGGTACAGAATTTTTCAGAAAGAGGTCCAGTCCACCCAGTAGAGTTCATTAAAAGTTTCGAGGCCTACAGACACTTTCAGTTTCTACCTGATGTTGAAAAAATTGAAACTGTTTTCCAACACCTGGACCAGAATGCCAGAAATTGGGGCGTTCAACACAAACATTCCTCACAGACCTTTGATCAATTTAAACAAGCCTTCCTACAACGTTATTGGTCAAATACTACCCAGTATGAAGTGAAGCGTAATATTATTTCTGGTAGACATTTTAACCCAGAAGGAGAGGTAACCTTATCTGATTTTTTCCTTAGGGAGGTTGTAAAAGCATGCATCTCACTGTCCCCATACCCGAGGAAGATCTCGTTCATTATATTCTTGCTAGACTTCCTGAACATATTCAAGAGTCACTTACCCTAAGAGATATTCATACTATTGCAGAAGCTGAAAAAACCCTGCATATGCTTGATATGCAACAAGCTGCGAGGAGATCTCGTGCCCCTCAGAGGAAAAAGACTTTTAATAATAATAGTAATAACCATGGTAATGGACATATTCACCAACCTCCTCGAGATTATAACATACCACCACTTATTCCCACCTTCCCCTAACCAGTTTAGACAAGAACCAGCTCCACAGCACATTATGGTAATGCAGCTCCGCCTTTTGGACATAGCCACGCCCAAAATACCCAAGGAGTTATACCATCCCAACATTTTAATAATACACACAATGGTCACTATAATAATTCCAACAGAGGTGGACAAATGGTAGAGGATTTTTCAGAGGTAGAGGTCGAGGAGGATTTAGTCACTCAAAATGGCAATTACCAACCACATTTTTCTCACAATGATCATGATAGCCACGGTGTAAAAGACACAGTAAAGGACAACTCTGACCAAAGGCAAACAACATTCAAAAAACTAGATTCGGCCAATGTTTTGGTCCACACTGCGGCAGAAACTTTTCAAGGACCACCCCCCTCATTGAATATTAACACTTGTTTTCATAATAATTCCAAGGGAAGATTTGATACAAGAAGAGGATGATAAGGATGTTGAGGAACTAGTCCAGGTTCCCATTTACCCATCTGTGCCAAAGGCATAACCATTGATGTTTTATTAGATACAGGTGCTGACCTTTCTTGTGTTTCTGAAGATTTATTCAATACATTAATACTGCTAATTTCCCCAGTCCCATTTTATGAAGTACCCCCCCATGGCAGCAATGACTGTGACAGGAAAGAAGAGTAAACCATTAGGATTCAAGCGCTATTAGAAGGCACGATTGACAATATTCCCTTTGACTTTTAAAGTATATGTAGTTCCTGGACTTCAACCCCCCTTGCCATTTTTTGGTTATTGATTGGTTGCACCATGTTGCAGCTGTTTTACACTGTGACACACAGATTTTATGGCTTTCATTGGATTCCAAACGCCTCTCAGTACATTTACAGAAAGGATGGCGTAATAAACATACCCCTTCAATAAAAATTTTCTCTAGGTCAGTAGATGTAAATGTTGATAGAGAGCCCGATTTTCATAATAAACTTACATCATTTTGGGTAAACAAATTGAACCTTATCCCTGGAGAAGATGTATTAACTAGAGTCCTTAAAGATGTCCCTGATCAATATAGAGATAGGATGTCTAGCCTCATTGAGGAATTTCAAGATGTTTTTAGTGATACACCTGGACTTATTAAGAATTACCAATGCCGCTTTACTGTTAATTGTTCCCAACCATTTTTCATTAAACCATACCCCATCCCTATTGCTAAACGCCCCATTGCAGAAGATGAGATTAATAGAATGTTGGAATGGGGGATTATAGAAAGATCAACTAGCCCCTACAACAACCCCTTGGTAGTAGTCATTAAGTCAGACCAGTCAGTACGCTTAGTTTTGGATGCACGTACGCTTAACAAATACTTGCAAACAGAAAGGGATCACCCCCTACCCATTGATGAGATTTTACATAACTTCCATGGGAAGAAATTTCTTACTAGCCTGGATTTAACATGTTCCTATTGGCAGGTTCCATAGCCTCAGAGTCACGCCAATACACAGCTTTCACTTACCAAGGCCGCTCATTCCATTTCCGTGTCCTCCCATTCGGGTTAAACAATGCTGTAGCTAACTTTATCAGAGCACTTGACTTAGTTTTAGGCCCTCAGCTATTAAGTAAAGTTTACGTTTACGTCGATGATATCCTTATTGCAAGTGAGTCCATAGAAGAGCATTGGAATACACTGACTGAGGTACTTGTTGCATTAAGAAAGGGGGGAATGACTGTCAAACTTAAGAAGTGTATTTTCCTTACTTCCCGCATTGAATTTTTAGGACACATAATCACACCCAAGGCATTACAGCTGCACCTGATAAGCTGGAAGCGATAAAGAATTTCCCCAGACCGCAAAACAAACACAGTTGAGAAGTTTCCTAGGCCTATGTGGGTATTATAGGAAATTCATCCCCAACCAGGTACTAATAGCCCGCACTTTCAACAGCTACGTAAACAAAATTCCACTTGGAAGTGGACCCCAGAGTGCGAAGATGATTTTAACAAAACAAAGGCAGCACTCCTACAAAACATTGTTTTGCATTCCCCTGATTGGAGTTTACCCATATGTTTATCCACAGACAGTTTGGACTACGGGTTGGGTTTAGAGATTTTTCAAGAGATACAAACAGATTCAGGTCTTGTTAAACATACCATTGCCTTTGCCAGTAGGCTTCTTAATAAAGCAGAAAGGAATTACTCCATCACTCAAAAAGAAGCATTAGCAGTCGTCTGGGCTTTCCAGAGGTTCAGGTATCTCCTATTGGGCCGTAAGGTGATCATTTATACAGATCACAAAGCCCTTTCTTTTCTCCATAAATGTAAACTGCTAAATGGCCGCCTCACCAGGTGGACCCTACTTCTCCAAGAATTTTCCTATGAAATTAGATATATCCCTGGGGAAGAAAACGTTGTCGCCGATGCGCTTTCCAGATTACCAGAAGGGTTAGAAAGTAATTCTAAATTAGATGAAAGGGAACCACACATCTACTACATTAAAGGAGTACAATTTGAAAATGAGTTGAGGAATGCTTTTAAAACCATGCAATTAGAGCAATTGTTGGACCCTGCCCTCAAAGAATTTATTGACACATTAAAAACTGCATCCCCGGACCATAAACTGTTTTCATACTATACTTTTAAGAAAGGAGTGCTTTTTCAAAGAACTTCGCCTTCAGCCACACACTGGAGACTATGTATTCCTGATCATCTTATCGAAAAGGTCATTAAGTATCAACACCTTAGTCATGGCCACTGTGGTCCTCGCAAATGTTTCCAAATCCTGAGGGAGTATATTTATTTTCCAAATTTACATAAGAAGGTAGTGCGAATACTGGAATCTTGTAAAGTCTGTCAGGTCAACAAAGTTGATACTGTACAGAGAGCAGGTGAACTACAGCCCATTATCCCTACAGAACCCTTACAATTGTTAGCTTTAGATTTGTTTGGGCCCCTACCCCGCTCCAGAGGAGGAGTAATCCATATCTGTGTCATTCTTGATGTATTCTCTAAATTCGTAAAACTGTACCCCCTCAAGAGAGCTACCACAGATATCATTTTTTCTAAAATTGCTCAACATTATGTCACACAGGTTGGACACCCACAGGCAATACTGACCGACAATGCCCCCCAGTTTTCGAGCAAACGGTGGTCCGAGTTCTTAGAATCCCTCCACATAAAGACAGTAAAGACTGCATTTTACCACCCACAATCCAATCCCGTTGAGCGTGTGATGAGAGAGCTCGGGAGATGGTTTAGAACCTATTGCGCAGAGAACCACAAAAGCTGGGCCTTACAGCTTCCCCACATCGAGGATGTTTTGAACACCCTGCCCCACTCAGCAACATCATTGTCCCCACACGAAATTTTGTATGGAAAGAAACCACCCCATCTTATTACAGATCTCATTCCGTTCCCGGAATCACAATCAATGGCCCAAGACCAGATTTTAAAAGTTGCTTTACAACAGCTGAAGGAGCAGGCTGAGAAAAGAAAACTCAGACATGACAAAAATATTACACACACTGCTTACTCTATAGGAGACCTTGTATTAGTACATAAGCATGTAAAGTCCTCAGCTATGAATGAAGAAATTAAGAAGTTTTTCCCCTTATATGAAGGTCCTTTTCTCGTAGATAATGTGAGACATACTAATACTTATACACTAGTGCACCCAGATAGCAAACAACTCAAGGGTCATTACCATGTATCAGCGTTAAAACCATTTCACCCTGATCCCGAGACATCAATACATAACACTTAATAGTACACCCTCAGGGACATGCACCTAGCATGCGTGGTATGGCGTCCACGAGGTCCCTAGCTGTGGCTGTCTTTCCTTCCTTTCCGCTTTTGGGACAGCTACTTCCAAACATCTTTTCTGTCGGCTACCCTCAGCCAACTCTTCTTTCTTCGACAACCGTCACAGGTTCTGTCATTTCCCTCACTTCTGAGGCAGATATGGTCACCACACTCCTGATTCAGTTTCGGTACTCTGGTTTGATTGAATGAGGCGGAGATTCTGTTTTCTTCAGTTCAGCAACAGCTCCTGGTGCTGATTGGGCACGGCACAGGAGTCTGTTTTGTTGTTCACTGTTCAGCAGGTGATGTAAGTTACCCGACGGTCAAGCCATGGTTTACCTAAGGTCATGTTACCTATAGTCTGGCTGTATTAAAAAAATGGGAAATTTCAACCTTTTTGCAGAGGTTATCTCCAACTGCTCCTGGTGCTGATTGGGCACGGCACGGGAGCTATATCTCGTTTTCCATTCACCAGCGCATCTGTCACCTGACAGTTGAGCCAGTCTTTCCGACTAGTAGGATCCCTTATGTTGGTACCATCAACTTCTGAGATACGTTCAATGCATTCTAGATTCACATAATCCAATAAGGCCTCTTCCTGATGTGTGAGTCCTTTAGGTAAAGGCGAAGGAGAGGTATTGTTCCTGTTAAAATGTTCAGATGATTTTGACGTGAGAGTTTGTTGACATTCCGACACCGCCATTCCATACCGGTATGGGTCGAAGGGTCTACGGACCAGGACTACGCTTTCTGTGTTAAAGCCTTTGTTGTTGGAATATTGTGAATGGGCAGTTTTGACATTCCGACTTCGCTATTGTGCCAGCTCAAGTCGAAGGGCCTACGGGCCAGGACTACTTTCCAGTTTGGTTGTTTCCTTTTGACCATATCGTCACCTCCGCTATCTTCTTTCCTTCTTCACTTCTTCTTCTTCTTCACCTTCCCCCACATACTCACTATGCATACAGCGGTATACATATACCTATCAGGTTATTCCACCCACATTTTTGATAATAATTTTTCAGTTATTTCTTCCGAAGGAAAGATCCGATATAGGAGTGATATGACTAGAAAATACGACATCAAAGTGTTAATCTTAAGTTGAAAGTACACACTTAATTTGAATAAGAGAGTGGAGATCACCAGTGACTCTATGTTTATAGTGTCCCCAATAAGATGACCCACCCCATTATGACCCCCAAAGCGAGGATGACCCACCCCATGAGAATTATTACCTCCAAAGAGAGGATAGCCCTCCCTATTATTCCCTCCATAGAGAGAGATGACCCTCCCCACTTTACCCCTAAGCATTACCCCAGAGAGGGAATGAACCCCATTATTGACCCCATGAGTACCACACAGGGCGACCACACCCCACACTTAGTGCTTGACTGGCAGAGACCGGCATGACACTCCCTCCCATGTCCCGATATGCATATTTTCTTTTCCCCCTATGGCGCCCTTGTTGTTGGTTACACACCCCCATTTCCCCATTCCCCATATACACATAAGACACAGAGTGGTTAACACACTTTTAGGAGAGGCGAGTGAACACGATCAATTGAAGGACACGTTTGAGAGCAGGACACAGCTGATACTAGTTCCTGCACACCTATAAAGGATCGGAATTGATATTATCTCAGCGCCACATTTATTTTGATGCCCCAAGTTATTCTATTGAGATGGTTCTTTCATTATGTTCCCTGAGTATATTACCAACTTTACCACATTTCCCTATTATTATTACTATCCCACAATATTTTTAGTTCCCCATTATTATTATTGACTACATTATTACCCTTGGGCCAGGAAGCGAGACTTACCTGCGAATCCCTTCATATTATTTCCCCAAAAGATTATTATTGCCCCTTGCATATTATTTCCCCACATTATTATGTCCTAGGCATCGACCCAGAGAGGAGATGACCTCACACTTATTCCCTCCCAAGAGAGATAGCCCTCCCTATTAGTCCCTACACATATTTGTATTTCGTGCATGAACGTAAAGGAGGTGCAGTAGGATAGTCAAGACTCTGTTCCGGTGTAGATTCAGTTCCGCGGGCTAGCAGAGCTCTAGGATTTTCCTGTTAAATGACACCTGTTACATTTCATATATGGGCATGACACATTTACCCATTCCCCATACTTTGTAAGTGACTGTAGAGGAACAGCACGAGCCCACCACATTTCCCCAACAGGCGCCACTGTCGTCGGTAACCCCATACGTTTTGTAACACTGGTAACCCCATACTATTTGCAACATTACTTCCCAACATTTATTATTATCTCGGTATACCCTTATACCCTTATACCTTGTGCAACAGACTACCCCATATTTATATATATCCCCTCTGACATATATGGTTTTGAATATTGTGACACCTTGCATAGTAAATGAGGACTTTATTAACTCACAGTTAAGAGATGTTTACCTATATGTAAAATATGCTGCCCTATGTTTTATCACTATGAACCAGTGTACTGGTTCCTCGCAACTTTGTTGCCACTATCTACCCCGATTTTGTCGCAGCAGTGTACTGCTGATAGGAAACTGCGTTTCCACTAGTTTATTTGTATATATTCTATAAAGTTTAAGATTGAAATTTTGAGAATATTTCTAGTGCTTAGTTTTCATGGTACCCTGTTTTTTGTTTCATTAATTTTCTTTAGTGTTAAGTATAGTCCCATTTTGTAAAGCCAGTCCTGGGACTGATGTTTTCTTTTCAATATTGTAATTTTTTTTGATTTTGTGGGTACTTCTTATAATCTTTGTTCTTCTTAGAACCTGCCCATCTTCGGATGTCGGCAATAAGCATAATTTTCTAAGTCTATGTAGTCATTTACTACTATTTTTTGTTTAGTTCGTAAGTTCCCTTTTTGTATGTTTAGGTTAAGTGTCAAGATATGATAGTGCTCACACACGGTGTTTGTTTTGTTTTGACTTGTTCGCAGACTGACTGACCGAGGTCCTAGGGGCCACTGCTGTGACAGGAACCCAGGACACGAACATTTCTCGGCAGTTGTAGGGACCTTTTGGTTTATATAAAGCTTTAGCACTACGATCTGCGACCGTGAAAGGACTTGGGAAATTAACCCATTGTTGAGCAAAGTGAACAGGACTTGGGTTTTAACCCATGCGGAATAAAGAGTGTGAGTGAAAGTAGAGCTAAGAGAGACGTTCAAGTAACGAAAGACAGAAATAGGCAAAGCCTAATAATTTTCTGTGAAAAACACATATAATTTTTGTATACACAATTTTGTGCAACATCAGTTTTGTAAAGCATACTCTCTTTTTGTAATTTTATGTATGTGTAGATATAAGGTGTACTATTCTTTTTTTCTTGTATATTTGGTTCTTTAAAGGTTAACTTGATATTGAGTAATTTGGTTGCATGTTTTGAACTTAATCTCTATTCCATACGTGGAATTTTTTGATTTTTTAGATATGTGAAATTTTGATAGTTTTGAGATTCTTATAGTAATTCAATGTAAATAAGCTTTTTCAATGTTTGATATTAGTAATAATTTCAAGTATGAGTGAGTGAATGTTTCAGAATTTTTGTAATAATAATTTGGTATGAATGGATAGAACAGAGCAACCGCACAGGTTTAGGGAGAGTTTAGGTTTAGGGTAAGTTTAGTTTTGGGAATTTTTCCAAAATTTTGGGATATTTTTCAGTAATTTTTGGGAGTTTTCTAATATTTTTTGGGATTTTTTTACTTTTTCTTGGGTTTTTTTTTTCTTTCTTTAAGATGTTCAGCCAGTTTTTGTTCCAAAAATGACTTCAATCTTCAGGGGGCATGTAAGGTATCCCTCGTTCTATTTTTAATATTTGGTTAGAATCGGGCCGAGTTTTGGGTTAACTGTAGTACACGATACCACACGTAGAATCAAGTTAACAGCATTTCTAGGATAATAAAGTGAATAAATAACACACACACAGCATAAATAAACTATAAATTGCCATAAAGACATGATATTTCAGCAGGAAATAGGTTATTTCACATAAGAGTAAATTTTTAATAACAGATACTAACATTGGTTGGCGAGATATTTTGAACCGATTTAAACGAAGTAAATGTTGAATAATTGCAAATAGTATGCATAAATAAACCTTTTATCATGTCTAATACACATTATTTCAGAGATAAATAAGTAATTTCAGTAAAGGAAAAATCTAACCCATAAATTTTGGCATATTCCAGTTTTAGTATTTCTGAAGAGATTTCAGTACAGTAAAGACAATAAAGAACCTATATTACACAGGCCTAGACTCACTATAACCATAACTTCAGAAATAAAGATAGTTTAGTAGGATTTTTAAAGAAATAAACTGGATGATAAAATAACAGTCTGAAACAGAATGAAAATAATTCATTGTAATGAAACTTGACCATGTTAAAGCTCCAAAAACAGCAATAATAATTCCTGAGACAGCCTAGTAGATAAATTAATAGTTTCTGATAGTTTTGAAAGCATTTAATAGTCATAAGAAGTAATTATATTGGATTTTTAATACTCATTTTGCTTAAACAGTTCACATACATAATTCTGGTCTTTTAAGTAGTTTCAGGATTTAAAAAAGTAGAAAAACAAGCAGTAAATAAAATAATCTTTCAATTTTAATAGGTTTTAAATAGTTTCAGTCTGTAGAATATGAAATATCAGTGAGTAAATAGACGCCGGTAAATCGATTAATTTGTCCAACTTTTAGGAATTAATTCCAGCACTTTAAAGCCATTTCAAGAGCGCTAAGGACATGTAAATACCAGCTAACCCACATAATTGATTTTTTAAACACATTTTAAGACATTTCACTAACCTGTTGAATGTTAATCCGATCACGAAATAATTTGTTACAGACACTGCACACATAAAATGCTTCAGCACTGATTTTAAACACTGCCACACAATATAAAGTAGAGAATAAAATAAAACAGTCCGAAAGTGAAGTAAATTCAATTAAATCTGATAGTTTCCAACACTTTAAGTATTTTTAAATATAATCTTAACACGTAAAAATTGAACACCCACTTTGAGCATTTTATTATTCAAAAGCCTACTTAGATTCCGGGTTAAAGAGTAGCTTGTTTTAATAATCCATCCTTTTAGCTTCCTACATATTTATTTCATGCTGTTTAAAGCCATAGAACCGATGTTATGATTTTCCTAAAAACACTCGACATAAAATCCACGTGTAAATCACTAAATAATTTATTGTGTCTCAGAGACAACAGCTACAGAGATAAGATAAACTTTAAAATGCGCAGGTAAATTCAGGCTACACTTTGATAATTTTTCCGGCTCAATAATCCATAAAACTTCAGAGTTATTCCATGAAAACTAAATAGTAGCCATAACCGATTGTTAGGAACTAACGGTTTTACCATAACTCAACTGACTTAAACAAAGTAGATATTTTGGGAGAACCTAAAATCGAGAATAATATTTTAAGCTTACTTTCGCGTTAATAAGAACAACCAATTTTAAAAATAACAAAACTTTGACTAAAGCTGTAAGACTTGGGAAAATCAACCATATCAACAAGTTTTTGGAGAGACAAAATTAACATAATATTCAGACACTAAACACTTCATCTAGTAACACACATCACTTTTTACCATTTCCTTGCTGAGATTAACCTAGTATTAAGAAAGTTATTAGATCAAACAGTAGGGTATGTTTAAGAGCGCGGAGGTACACTGTAGAAATACGTCATCACATGAGCAACTCCTATATAAGAAAGCGGGAAGAAGACACCAAAAAAGCCGATAGATCAGTCTAGATGTTGAAGTGCATGTGAACGCACGTTTGGGTTTCGCGCGGAGTGGTCAGGGCAAGATGGAACATCATGGCGGCGAGTAGTGCGCATGTCTGAGGAAAGGTCGCGTTAGTGGCGGACATTTTGAAAATTTGGATGGACATGTGAATTTCGAACTTTTGTTTTGTTTCAACTGGGGGAGAAGCGGTTTAATGCTCTTGGTCTCAACTTGTAATCTTTGGTGACGATAATATCCGATTGCTTTGCTAACTGTAAAATGACATTATTTGTTTGAAGAATTTTGGAAAATATAACTTAGTGATTTTGACTCTTGATTTTCATTTTTATACTTTAATACCCTTCTTGTGGTGGGTTTAAAACTACAAGTGGCGACTGTGGTCTTATTTATCAGTTAGCATAAAAGGTTTTAACACGGTTACAGAACTTTCTTTTGGACTCAGAATATTTTGGCAGCAGACTGGTTCAGGTGATCATAGTCGATACCTAATCCCCCAGTATTCGACTTGTCCCTGACAGGATTCCTCTAATGAATCCCTATACAATGTTCAGGGCAGCATTACTATTGTAATATCATCCACATTAGACTTGTGGGCACAGTATAAAAGCCTTCTCTAGGTCACAGAACATCAAGAAGAAGGTTTTTGTTGTTCTCTGCATGTCTCTAGAAGTTGTCTGGTACAGATGATCAGGTCGTTGGTGCCCCTTGATGTATGGAATCCATATTGAGATTCTAGGAGTTCTCTCTCTGGAGAGGTTCAGCTGGATCCTAGCAAAAGCCTTTCCACTATGGAGATATCACAATAGTTGTCACAGATACTTCAGATGAATAAGCGAAATCTGTGCCATATTATAACTGTACCTATTTCCCCTTTTGATTTTGGCCACTGGTTGGCCGAACCCTCTAATTTCCATCAAAACTGCTTCATGATCACTTATTCCTTCATTTACTTGACATTCCATAAAGTTATCATTGAGCCTCATCAGGAAGATGTCCAACATGTTTTGCCCCTTAATTTTTTGCTCTACCACTTGCGTGAATCCTCCTTTTCCTTATTAAGGTATCGGCAAATCTCTGCTCCCTCATGTTATCAATCCCTACCCAGTTTACACATTAAAAATTTAAATGCCTACTATTAATAACCATTCTATTCTCACTTCTGAACTCTGAGCATTAATTTAATTTCTCTCCAAGTGTCCCATCTTCATCAGTCATTTTTCCATTGTGGTAAGCAGTCAACTCTTTCTTTCTGCAGATAACTACCCCTAGTAATTCATGGGCATGATGTATGAACATCAGGTGAACTGTAGTAGGTTTTGCTAACCAGTATGAAAACACCTGTTACAATTGCCCCTCTATCTCTGTGGTACAGTCTGTAAACATCAGGAAAATCCTCATTGTCTATTACTTCTTCTTTTAACCAAGATTCTACCCCTATAATTACTTGTGGTTTGTGTACTTGTATCAAGTTTGCAAATTCTATTAATTTGTTCATTTTACTTCTACAGTTTGTGATATTGTAAGCATTAACCTCCTCCTTCCCAGTTCTGCCTCAGTCAATTATATGAGCTGCACAATACTCACACTCATCTTAAACAATGAAATTTCACTTACTGTATCTATACGTCACGCATCTGAGTATCTTCCCTTTTCTAAATAACCGATGTCACTTCTTTGAGTGATAACAAACAATTTAAATTCTTTATATTGAATATCACACAGTCATTCAAATCTTCACTCATCTTCTGCATGCAAAATCTATCTGAATATAAATAATAATGATATTGTGTGGTATTAACAACCTCTTTTCTTATGGAGACGTGTTCTAGTGCTATTTCAATGTGAGTTAAACAACATGCTGTTATTGAATTCTTAACTGTTGAAAAAGTGATTCCTGCTGAGATCCATGATTGTTTAAAGCCTGTTTATGGTGGCGATGTTGTTGATAGGTCCACTATAAATTGATGGGTGGTAAAATTTCGTGATTTAAAGCCTGGAATAATAAAAAAATTTGATGAAAAACCAAGCAGACAGATGATAAACATCATCAACGATCTAATTCAAAATGGCTGGCGAAACATTTCAAAGAGTATTGGAAACTATACTGGAATATCCAAGGAATGTGTCTGCTTCATTACCGAACAATTGGGATATCATAAAATCTGTGCATGATGTGTACCATGCTGTCTCACAGACAAGAACACTGTTGATTGGAATACTTTGAGAAACTTTTGAAGTGCTAACATGACTATCTTTGAATACTGTGATTGGGGATAGATCCTGAGTTCATTGTTACGGAGAGAAGAACCAGAGCACTGAATATTGACATCTGTCTTTTCAGGCAAAAAAGTTCCAAAGCCAAGCATCTCCAAAAAAATTCTTTTGACTTTGTTAAGGGTGTTTCACTAAGTTTATGTGACCAATTTGCTGGAAGGTGGGCAATGGTAAATTCTTCTTAGTACAGACAGACTCCAAAACACCTGCAATGTCGAATTTATCATGCTATAGGAAGCCTGGTGCCAATACTCTTGCAAGATAACAACACTCATCCACACATTTAGCATGCAACTGTAGAGGCTCTGCGAAACCTGAAATTTGAACTGATTCCACATCCTCCTTACTACCCCGATCTTGTGCCTTGCAATTTTTGTTTTCATTCCTTTACTCAAGAGAGACCTCGAGGGTAATCATTATACCTTGGATGAGGAGAAGAATGCAGCTGTCAGATTCTGGATTCAAGAAAAGTTGGAAGAATTTTTCAGTCATGGAATAAAAAAGATGGTTACATGTTAGGAGAAATGTGTTATTCTTAATGGTAACTATATCTATATATATATATATATAAAGATGAATGTTTGTTTGTTTGTTCTTCATAAAATCCACTGTTTTCATCCAATCTCGATGAAACATTGCGCACTTATCCCTTGAAACAAGGGGAAAAGTACTTTCTGCATTTGGTTGAAAAATTTTCTGTATAAATAATACATGTTGTCTTATAATTTCGAAAAATTACTGAACGGTGATAGACAGAAGCATAGGATGTATAGGTCTCTGTACTGTCTTTCCATATAGCGGTCTGGTAGCTCAGTGCTTAAAGTGCTTGCTTACTGCTGTTTGGATCGTGGTCTCCAATTCAAGTCTCCGTGCAGGCAAAGATTAAAAAAAAAAAAAATAGTTTTTGATCATAAGAGTCACGCCTGGACCGTCAGTAATTCAGATTGAATGTTAAACTGTAGATATCACAAATTTAGGGGTTCAATGCGATGCAAATCATAGGTAGTCTTGCAATGCTATAGGTGTACACTTTTTTATGTTATAATGATCCCTCAGGGGTTGTTCCTACTGATTGATGTTGATGGAATTTGACAAGAAAATCAGTAGGAAGCGCACAGGACATTTATTTTTTTTTTTGGTATCATTAACAGTTGTAGGCATGAATTGTGGAACTTATCGAATGGTGACAGAAATATGTTGGAAATTGATTCTCTTCAAGAGAGGTTCAATGGTAGAATGATATAGTGATAGTTTTCCTGTCATATTATGCCGACTCAGTGTTGTTTGGGACCAATCCTTCATTACCAACCACTTTCTATATTAAATTCTGACAAAGAAATTCTTAATCCACATGCACGAAGTCATGGGTATCAGCTAGTTGAAAAATAAATACATGATTTTTAAACTTAAGAATTGTACTTCAATGTGCTTTTTGCTATTTTTAATAAATTTCAAAATTTCTCTTTGTGCAAACTGAAACATACTCCATTTTATTCCTGGAACCATGAACTATACATTATCCTGTGAAGTATTTTTTGCATTAGTCACATATAGCATACAGAAACTTGTTTTCTTCTCTGAAGCTTATTAATAAGGCCCCAAATTCATTTTTCCTAAAATATCTTCAACATGCAGAGTTTATCCAATTTGTAGTCTTGGTTTTTATTTATAATGACTACAGAAGTTTATGTGATACTGCAGGTTTTGTGGAGGTGTGCATAATGCATCCCTTGGACCTTGTGAAAACTAGATTCCAGCTGCAGGGGACACGTAAGGCAGTGACCTCATCAGTCACTTCTGCTGCCGAACATCACTACTACACTGGCATCATTGACTGTATGCGCACTATGTACCGCCAGGAAGGATTTTTCTCCTTCTGGAAGGGGGTTATCCCACCTATACTTGTTGAAACACCAAAGCGAGCAGTCAAGGTATGTCTGTCTATACACCCTTTATTTTAGTTTTTGGTTTAATATTACAAAATAACAATATCATGAGGATTAACTGCTGTTATTTTTATCAACTGTGGTGAGTTCAAACTAGGATAAACAGTAGAGAGGTTGGTATTATTAAGTTGAAGAGTACATACATGAATTTTGAAAAATTTATACTATATAGTAACAGTGTAGAAAAGTTGTATCTGTTCGCAAAATTTATTTTAAGAAGCGTAATTGCCATCATACATTACTGATGATAGAGATGCCAAAATTTTAAACTTTGAAATTTTTGTCTGTTTGTCTGGTTGTGCATCATGCTAAATAATATATGCAATGATAGCTTATCTCATTGATTATGTTAGATGAAAATTGTTATACTGATAATATAAAATGCTCCTGATAATACATTGTCCAAAATTGTGAATTTTGATTTTTTTTCCTATCTGTCCATGCATCATGCAAAAATGAATGAATGGATTTTAATGAAACTGCACATAATTATAACTTGTGCCACTGAGTAACATATAGAATAGTTTTTATTTGTATTAGTAACATAGTTCTTAATGACATAGGAAACAAATTCCGTGCACATGACTTACTTATAGGTGATGAGCACTTCCCATCAGTTAACATTTAGTATATTTTTTATCTAAATTACTAACATGTTTCTCAATGATACACAGGCCAAAACTAATGAATGGTTCTCAGCAAAACTATTCATGGTGATAATTTTTTTTCTTCAGTTATCATGTGGATAGAAGTATGATTGGCATGCTGTCATGTAGCAATATCTGTATTGAGCAACGTGATTTGTGGTGTGGGGGGGGGGGGGGGGGAGATCCAGGTGACATTGATGGGCCTACTTACTTTACTTTCTGTGCCTTGAATGTTTGAGATTGAATCTTTCCAAAAACTACCTGCTAGTCACTGGCTAAAAATAGGCCTTCTAGTTGGTAAAACAAGCCCCTGTCTCTGCACTCAAAGAGATGCTCAGGTTTCTGAATGGAGCCATAGTCACACTTGTTGTTATCTGTAAATCCCCACCTTTTCATAGCAATCCAGCATCTTAATACTCCTGTAATGAGCCTACTCAAGGCTTTCCATTTTTCATATGGAAGATTCCACCCAGAATCCTGTTCTTCTTGTGCCATGAAGTTTGAAGGGCACAGTACGTCGATGTTGACGGGGAAGCCTCTTCAAAGCTAGATGTTACTTCGGGGGTTCCTCAAGGAAGTGTAATAGGACCACTTCTTTTCTTAATTTTTATAAACGATCTTGGTGACAATGTTAATTGCAGGATGTGTTTTTTTGCTGATGATGCCCTTATTTATAGGGAAGTGAGGTGCTCTGACGATTGCTTAGAAATTCAGCACGATCTGGATGTTATCTCGGAATGGTGCCGTAAATGGCAGCTTACACTTAACTGTAAAAAATGCAAGGCAATGCAAATAAGTAATAAAAAGACCGAAACGCGCTTCGCTGTTTACTTCTTTCTATTTTCCGTTATTTTAGAACCAGAAATAATTCATATAATTATCTTCAATGAAGGAAGGCTCATTTTATAATAATTCCATTTTAATAACAACGATTCCTAAAGCTAAACCAACACCCATCATACAATCTACATGGGTTGTTGTTTAAGACTTCCTTTCCGAAAAATTGCGGGTTCATGAATTGGTAATCTGATCTCACGAAGCGACGTCTACTTTTCAAGAGTTTTGAGTTCATCTGTCTGTTGATAATGACCAGTGAGAGGTAACAGGAAATCCCAAGCACATATATTTAATGTTATCCATGGAATTTAATCTTTCATTTAACTTTCTTAAATGCTAAATGATGGTATTAAGTTATTGCTTTCTTTGTATAAATCAGTCCCGTTATAAGACCCCATTTGCTCACAAGTACAAGTTAACAATTCAGTTGTTGACACAGTAGATTGCCTGAAGTATCTAGGTGTAACAGTACAAATCAACATGAAATTGTTGCACATAACTTCCGTCGTAGGCAAAGCTAATTCTAAACTATGTTTTATAGGTGATATTTTGAGAAGTCGTAATGCTCATACAAAGGAAATAGTGCACACTAGTGCATACACATTTGGAATACTGTTGTGGAATTTGGGATCCGTATCTTAAGGGATTGATTAACACGTTAGAGAAAGTACAGACGGGAGCCACTCGATTTTTGACCGTTAGTACAGTCTTTATGTAAGTGTCACAGAGCTGATACGTGGGTCGGGCTGGGATTGTTTGGCAGACAGACGACATCGTTTTCGTTAGAATTTATTGGGGAATATGCGAAAATCTTTAATTTATGAGTGCAACAATATACTTCTTCTGCCAACCTATTTAGGTTGCAATGACAGGAGGGACAAGATTCGAGAAATAAGATGCCGTACTGATATATTTATGTATTCTTTCTTTTCTTTTTCTGTTCAGGATTGGAATGCAATGAATTAGGGTTGGTGCTTAGCACCCTCTGCCACCCACATTAATTGTGAATTGCAGAGTATAGATGTAAATGTAGATGGGAAGCACCTTCTCCCATAAGGATAATCTTTTTTTTTTTGTGGTGTTTTGTCGAGTGTCCTATTTGATAAATATGTTAAAAGCTTGAAAAAAAGAAATGTATTGTGATTTAATATTTAATTAATTCAATGTTAATGTAGATTCTTACTTGCAATAATTTGGTTAACACTGAAAGTTTAACTGTTGTGGATAAACATAATTTTTTAAGCTTTGAGTAATTTTTAATTCAGTTAAAAATCTGTTTGTCCACATTATTTTTATAATAATTTTCTGTTTGTTTTTTTGCAGTTTTTCACATTTGAACAGTACAAACGTTTCTTTCTGTTTGGATCTCCAGCACCAACACCTCTGGTGAGTTATTTTTCCTTTAAATCACACTTCTTGCATTCACAAACACATCAGTTCGGTAAACACTCATAAACTGAGAATCTTGGTTCAGTTTCCAACTATTACACAGATGCAGTTTTTATTTATAGGTGATATTTTTCTGCAAATTCCTTTCATTCAGAAACACCAAAGTTTTGGCAGGGAGCTCTGACATTCTTGAAGGATTGAACTTTTAGTTATTGATTATGCTGGATGTTTTGTTCTAAAAGTAACATCGGTAAAATGCCAGATGTTACATGGATATAACATTTCCAGGATTAATTTATTCCATACCTGCAAATGTTATATTTATATAACAAAACTTTTGTTAACTACTTAAAATTTATTCTCTGTATCCACTGAATTTTCAGAAATTTATAATTCATAACTTCAGCTTCAATTTTTTTTTTTTTCTCTTAAGCTAATGGCAAGATTTGTTCTTTCTGTTAAACTTGTACTGGTTAGATAGTCCTTGCCAAGAGCTTTTTCTTTATCTTCATAACAGATACATTACCATACTTTCCTGCTTAGTGCAGAACAGTTTTAGTATAACAAGTGTGGGAGTTATTTTTATTATTTTTATTTTTTTTTTTTTTTACAATGAAAAAAAAAATGTTTGTAATTGAAATTGAAAGTAGATAGTTTAAAATTACATTACCTACAATTTTATATGAAATCTGAAGCACAGATCTTTTGGTATAGTTTGTATATACAGGGCGTTCGCAGGAAAACGCTACCCTCCCAGTCTTTTGCCGTCGGCAACTTGCTCGGTCAGTCGAGCCAGCAGTTTCCGCCACACGGCACCGTGAATCACCGCACTGTTTAACACCTCCGCTGCCCCAATAGTGCAGTGCAGTGACCCTTACATTGTTAAGAAAGGTTTCTTTGCATTGTAGATAGTTTGTGACTTCAGTCTCTTATTAATCAGTGTTGTGAATAAACGTTTCTTTGCGGTTTGGCTGGTTTGGGGCTTCATACTCTTATTAATCTGTACCGTGTTTGAGTGTGAGTAAAATTATGGTACGTTACAGTTTGCAACAAAGAATATTTCTCTACGATACATATGTGAAGAAGAAGTCGTTTAAAAAGTGTCGCAGTAAATTTCGTCGCGAATTTCCTGGTGCTTTACTGCCAGCTAAATCAACAATTCTGCGTCTGGTTAAAAAAGTAAGAGAAACGGGTTCATTTTTTAACAAAAAGAGACTGTCAGTCAACCGTATTCTCACAGAGGAGAAAATTGACGATATCGCTTTTCGACTAGAACAGTCACCCAAAAAATCATTAAGTCAGTTAGGGCAGCGTGTGTCTCGAAATATGTTCAGAAGATGTGAAATGTGCATTACACAAGAGGGTCAACACTTCCAGCATCTTTTATAAGGTAAGCTAATGAATTACGTCACATTTAAATGCTTAGCACACAAGTTTATGAAGTTTATGAAGCGTAATTATTATGAAATAGTCCGCGGCCGACGGTCGAACAATGCCGGAAACTGACCGCTCGCTTGCCGGGAGCAGTTTCTTCCTTGTAGCGCTAACAGTGGGTTGCGTTTCCCGGCGAACGCCCTGTACAAAGCAAAGCATTGGAAAAGGTGAAGGTCAGTTTAAGGGCTCATAAAAATTAAAGCCAAGGGTAAGATACAAATAAGAGATGTTCTTACCCTTAAGCAACTGAACTGTCTGTGCACTCAGTTTCAATGGAGACAAAAGATGATGATAAGCAAATATAATTAAAGGAAGAATGATGGTGAAAAATAAACAAAGGATCATAGGATAATATACTCATTCAATTTATATTAATTACTAACTGGTGCCCCTGAAGTTGTTCATGTCTGTAAAGAATTCTGATTGACAGTTATCAATATGTAACCATCATAGTACATGATGGGATACTGGAGGCTAATGCCACACACAAACATCAGTTATCTGTGCAGGGTATTTATGGCAGCTAAGGGAAATATAGGGACACATATATCTTTGGTCGAAATATGAATACGCCCTCCGTTGAACAATTTCAACCATCATATCTCTCACAATCCCATAGCTGATGAGATGACACCACCATGGTGCATGTTGGGGGATTTGAGCTTAATGCCACACACAATCACCAGTGGACTGAGTTAGGTAGTTTTGGCTGTGGAGTTAAATATAGGGATGCATGTCTATTTTTATGTGAGGTCCACCACTTTCAACCAACATATCTAGCACATCCCCACAGCTACCAACATGAAATGATCATAGTGCACAGTGAAAAACTCCAGGTTACTACCACACACAAACGCTCATGGTCAGCACTTGGTAGTTCTGACCCAAGTTGAAATATAGAGACACACATTTCTTCGGTAGAAATAGGAAAATGCCATACATCGGCCACTTTCAACCACCATATCACTCATACTGCTATAGCTATCAACATCTAACCACCATAGTGCACAATGGAAGACTCAAGGCTACTTCCAACTACAAAAACCAATGATCTGGAGTATATAGTTGTGGCAGCAAACTGAAATATACGGACACATATGTCTTTGGTTGAAATACAAAAATATCCTTGATCGGCCAACTTCAACCACCATATCTCCCATATCACCACAGTTACCAAAATACTGCATGATCGGTAAATGTATGCTACTATCACACACAAACACCAGTGATCTGCACTGGATAGATTTGGCTAAAAAGTGACACATTCGTCTTTGGCCGAAATATGAAAGTGCCCCAGGTTGACCACTACCAACCACCATATCTCCCACACCCCCAAAGCTACCAATGTCTAACCACCATAGTGCATGATGAGAGACTCAAGGCCATTAACACAAACAAACACCAGTGATCTGCACTATGCAGCTAAGTGAAATATATGGACACATATGTTTTTGGTTGAAATACGAAAATATCCTTGATCGGGAACTTTCAACTACCATATCTCCCATACACCCACAGATACCAAAATTCGTCCAATGTTGTGCATGATTGGTGAATGTATGCTACTACCACACACAAATACCAGTGATCTGTGCTATATAGTTTTGGCTAAAAAGTGAAAAATAGGGACACACACACATCTTTGGTTGAAGTATGAAAGTGCCCCAGGTCAATCACTTTCTACCACAATATGTCCAAATCCCCCATAGCTACCGACATGCAACGACCATGGTTTACAATGGGAGACTTGATGCTACTACCACACACAAATACCAGTGATCTGTGCTATATAGTTTTGGCTAAAAAGTGAAAAATAGGGACACACACACATCTTTGGTTGAAGTGTGAAAGTGCCCCAGGTCAATCACTTTCTACCACAATATGTCCAAATCCCCCATAGCTACCGACATGCAACGACCATGGTGTATAACTGGAGACTTGATGCTACTACCACACACAAATACCAGTGATCTGTGCTATATAGTTTTGGCTAAAAAGTGAAAAATAGGGACACACACACACATCTTTGGTTGAAGTGCGAAAGTGCCCCAGGTCAATCACTTTCTACCACAATATGTCCAAAACCCCCATAGGTACCGACATGCAATGACCATGGTGTACAATGGGAGACTTGATGCTATTACCACACACAAACACCAGTAGTCTGCACTATATAGTTATGAGGAAAGAGAAGCATAGGGACACACAAATCTATGATCAAAATATGAAAATGCCCTACATTGACCAACTTTAAGCACCATATCTCCCACACCCCCACAGCTATCCGCAATTGGCCAGCGTTGTGCGTGATAGGAAACTCTATGCTACTACCACATATAAAGACCAGGTAGTGGTAAATGAAAAGTGAACTATAGGGACACACATATCTATTTTAGATTATAATGAATTGTTGTGTCACTGGTTTACAGTCAGAAATTAGAGTTTTTTCCCTAGTTGATATAATGATGTATGAAATACAGTGAGTGTGGATTGGGTGGTATAGAGATATCAGGATATCTGGTTGATTAGGTCAACATGGAATGAAGATAAATTATGAAGTAACATACATGGAAAAAGAAAGATATTTTATAAATATATGGTTTATGAAGATCTGTTTGTTGAAGGTATATAATTTAAGTATATTAATGTAATTCATAACACGCTTTTTTTTTTTTTAAATCATATACACATACACAGATATATGAATTTTGAAGCGAAGCCATTATTTAGCAGGAGGAATAGTTACAGGCTTGCATCACTGCAGTGACTGAGGCAGAGTTTGGTAGGGCTAACTCAGGAGGTGGTATGGGGAAATTTCCAACACCCTGCATTTTAGAAACAGGTGTGTTATAAGAAAGTAAGGGAATTAGTCTACAAAATCTTGGTCACATCCTTCCTGGCTAATGTTGGGGTAGTAAATAACCATTCAAGTGTACCAAATGCAGGACTTTGATCGAAGAAATGGTTATGTTTCTGAGGAACAAGCTTATGCCGGGGGTTAGCATAAACACTTGGTCTCAGCTATAACCGTGCGTAGCCTATGGAAGTGACAGTTCTGACTTATTTGATGATTCAGTCACCACATAGGTTTAGCCCAAAACTATGAAAAGGTAAAAGTTCAATGATAACTAGTCCATTCTGGTAAGATAACTTTATTCTTCAAAATTTTACAAAGCCAGAAAACTGCACCGGGAATCAGACAATTTCTCCGAAAAACATTTTACAGATTCGACCAACCATTCGAGTATGACCAAACCTCATGCCCCCACAGCTGCTTAGCTACATGAGATATTTAAAACAAACTTCCACTCATTATGGCAAAATTCAACCGTCACTACATAATTTGGTACTTTGCCGCACCACGACCCCGAAGTTAGCTACATAATGATTCTATACAACTTGACTGCTACTGCTGGACTGGGGCAAGGGTAGCTTCTGGAGGGGGTATTTCATAAGATCGTTGCTGCTTGCGCCATGGGAACCACCTTCCCTTGACTTTCCCATGGACTTTATCCAATAACTGATCAGTTTTTGACGAATATTTTGCAATACCATTTGATCATGACACCAAAAATAATCCTATCTCTCTGAAATTTTGATGGTTGCTAGATATTATTACAAATGTCAAATATTATTATAAAATTTTTCATAACTTTAATAGTTTCGCCAGAAAAGAGTCATAAAGATGTGATTGCCATAACTTTTGAAATATCGCTCCTATGAAGCTGAAACAAATTTAATTATATTCTCCTATTGCTCATCTATCATCTGATATCAAATAAAGTATTTTACCTAATTTTGAAAGTGGTATAAAACTCGAAAACCAAATTTGACTACTTGAAATATTCAAAGTATCGACTTGAAAATAACTTCAAACAAATCTCCATATTGAAAAATGGTTACTGTAAAAATTTGGAATCTCTAAGTATATTCCCTGATTTATTACGAATTTTAGAATATTATTCCTCCCGAACGCGCTTCAAATTTTGAGCTAAACTGTGCAGGCGTTTCTGTCGCCAAAACCTATTTTATTTTATTACAATCAAATGCTTTCATATTTTGAAATAAAACATTTTCAGAAATCTTTATATTTAAATAAACTTTACTCCGAACATAATTTCTTCTCATAAATTCACGAATAAGACTGAAATATTTAACTTTTACATGAAGCACATGTCTTGTTATACCAAATTATATTTAAAAAATGATCTTTAGAATGCATGAAACTATCAAAATTTTAATATGTTGTTTTACCCAAAATTACACCATTTTCTATCTCTCACTTGACTTCTTAACTGTTTTCTAATGACTGAATACTTCGATTTTGGATTGGAAAAATTACGTGACAAAATTCTAAACCGGCAAATCATTTTTAAGCATATTTAGACTCTAAGTAAGATCTTTTAACAACAAACTTAATCATCTTTGGGCTATCTATTTACCTAAACATCTTCTGAACTAAAGAAATATACTGATTTAGTGAAGTTATATGGAAGTCAAATACTACCTATCCAAATCTGAGGTTAAGTTTCTCAACAGCTGTTTAAATGAATGTACAATAACTATTGAATTTACTGTTCATACTTAAATTTATACTTATTTAGGACATATTACATGGGATTATTATCAAATTTAACTATAAAAATTACTTTAAGAGGGTGGTGCCATATACTTCAACTGAACTCACTATCTTAGCAACTAATTTCGCTAGGCGAAATTCTAAGATGTGTTACATGTTGGGAAATTGACACCGGAATGTGTGCTCCATTGTAATTAAATTAAATTAAAACATTTTTTTAAAGTATTATCTTGATCACTTTTGTGGTAAAAGAGGTATATTTAGAGCCATTGGAACATAGAATGTGAAAAAAGTATATGTGTAAAGTATATAAGGAATACATTGGCAATGAAGACTGGATGAATTTTGTGTGTGAATGGGGAGTATTATGAAAAATGGAAGGGAGGACCTTCTTCATCTGGTGCTGCAGCTATATAAATCTGAATGATCATATTACAATAGTACTGAGAAGGAAGATATTTTTAGGCAGTGATAATAAAGAAGAATAATTGAAGTAAACCCAACACTTACCCAACATGAATGCATGTTCAAAAGAAGGCAAATATTTATTACAATAGTTTGGTAGTAACCTTGATCATTTAAGTAGACAAGACACATGATAGAGGAATCAGATGTCCTGCATGAACTGAGTCATAGTGAGTAGGAAGTTGAGCACAAGCCCCACTGCCCTGCTGCCAGTTTCCTTGTCTCCATTGATGCCTCTTCTGTATATACGAACATCCTCCTCCCTTTCTTGTCAGGTCCTCAGTGCATGCATCACACTACAGCCTCCCCAGCACGTCAGCTTCACCCGGACATACTCCCACACACATCACCATTCTTGGTGTCGTTATTTCCTTACAAGAAGGCCTATGAACCTCTGTTCAAATTAAGCCTACAAATTTACAATAATACCTTCATTTTGATAGTTGGCATCCTCTCCCATACCAAATATTCTCTTCCTTATACCTGACCATCCAGGGAAGACACATCTATTCCTATGAAAAATTTCTCATCAGATATGTGAATGATGAGTTATTTTTTTGGCATGACTATGTGATGTAGTCTTTATGGGTTTGCAGATGGATGATGTTCTAAAAGACTAAATTTAATTGATTTGCTCTGTCATCTAGACAGAATATTTAGCTTGGGAGGTCAACATGGAATGAAGATAAAAGCAAAGTAGAATGAGTTTATTAGATACATAGATAAAAGAACTAAAGGTTGATTGTGATTTTAAAGAGGGGAAATAATTGCTTGTTGAAGACTTGAAATGTAATATCTTGGCATAAAATTTGATAACAAACTCAACTGAGCAAGACACATTGGACAGGTAATAAGAAAATCCTTCACTTTTTGGAGAGAGTGATGAGGGGATGTACTGGGTTATGGAACATTGGTCAGATCATTGCTTGAATATTGTGGCATAGTATGGGGCCCTCATTTTGTGTATCAGAATTCAGGAATTGGAGGGGTTGCAAAGAAGAACTGCTAGATTTGTCTCTCGAAATTACTGTAGAACACAATCAGTAACTGATATGATAAAGAATCTGGAATGGGATTCACTGGAAGAAAGGAGGAGGGTGAAGAGGGTCATTATAGTGTACAAGATATATGTTGAAGATGAGGTGTACCAAACCGAGAACTATATTCGAAAATAGAAAAATTAACAGTTATAATGAGGAAAAGAAGACTGAAATTTTATGGGCACATGTACAGAATGGATGATAATAATAGACTAACAAAACAGATCTTCACCTTACTGAACAAATACAAATCCAAACCCACATGGTTCACTGAAACTGAAAAGGACATGAAAAATGCTGGAGTGAAAGCAGATATAATAGACAACAGAACACTTTTTAGAGAAGTAATTCACAACTCAGGTTTTCAGGAGAGACAGAAACACATAAAGGGAAGGAAATGTATCCAGGAACATAAGGAACAACACTCTCAAAGAATGAATGAAGTTTGGAAGCAAAGAAAATTAAATACAAAGAAACATAGCCAAAGTTGATTTATCGTACCCTCCAAATCGGTTATTCGGAAGAAGAAGAAGTAGAAGATGAGGTGTGGAAAGATATTTATGTAACAATTAGGAGTAGTGCTTGGAAGGGAAAAGATGAGCTTGACCAGCATTTGCACACGATTTCAGGCACAAGTGTGTGGAAAATTTTTCTTTTGTTGGGAATGTGTTTAGATGTTGGAATAAGTTACTAAAAGAAATAATGAATACTTTATCAAAAACACTGACAGAATTTAAAGTTGAAATTTGTAGAGGGCAAAAGTAGGTTGGTATAGGAAAGGGGGTGTGTAGGGAATTTGTCACCAGAGTGGAATCAATCACAATAAAATTAATTAATTAATTCTCTTCAGGTATGTATATGCTGTTTGAAAACCAAAGGTACACTATTATTCACTGGTAAGGACATGCTTATTTCATGTCCTCACAGTCACTTTTGTCTTCCATAAATGGATAAATCTGCAATCACAGAACTTGACATTTACAGCAGTCTCAAAAATGACTTTGGAAATGTGAAGCTGCTGGTGCAGACCTTTCATTTTTGAAATTCTAATAATAGAAGCTATTGGGATACAATTTAATGACAAGGCCATTCGCAGAGATAAAGGACTCCCTGATGTGTGGAAACTGGTGCTCTCGATCCTCAGACAGAACTGCAGTAAGTTTAAGACCAGTAGCAGTAATGGAGCAAGCACAAGTAGAACTGCATGGAACAACGGAGTGGACCTCATACAGAGTGATGATGCTCATTGGTCACTGGCAGCAGACCACATATGCAGCCACAAAACTGTGAGCGTGAAGAGGTTAAACCAGCCCATCCAATACAGTTACTTACATTAATCCTATAGTGTTTAAATAGAAGTTGTATATTTGATTAATACAGAAGAGGATATCAACACAACCTTGTGTTTTTATAATAACATTTGACTGCATTCCCATGAAGACTATATTTCAATCTCCAGATATTCCCTAAACCCTTATTTTGCACTGTCCCTAAATCCTAAAAAAGAAAAACAAATTTCTTGCAGTACAACCCATCCTTCACACTACTCAAACGCCACATTTCTAAAAACTAACTGTAGCCCTGTATTAATCATCTAGTTCTCTCCTGGTCTCAAGTCTATTAACTCAATTCTTCCCTAACATGCACAGCCTTCATCACAAAATCCTGAACAATACCCCTCACAATTTCTTCAACATGTTATAACTTGAAAAACATTTTAGGCTACAAATATTCATCTTCTGATTCTTCTAAGCTGTGGTTGAATAGAGGACACAGCAAAACTGGTGTTGCACCTGGCTACTGCCACCTACTCCAATCTGACAACAGGGAGAATTTTTTTCCACAGCTGAACATGTCACATGTACTACAAAACACTTCATTTAACAACTAACTTGCCCTCACTATACCAGTTCATTATAGAGTTCACCACTAACCAATGTAAGATGAGAATGAATGGCCACTGGCAAACAGTTTACACCAGCAACCCAGACCATCCACTGGCAGCATATTTCATTCCCCATAATTTGAATAGTGAGTGCTGTCAAAGTGTTTCCTGAAACCACAACCCCCTCTGGACTTTGCAGATGAGATCTGGCTGATCAAAACATTCTTGATATCACGTGTCCTCCTGGCTTCAACCTATGATAAGATCCTTCCAGTATTATTTTTCACATACATATAACTTATAAATCTTGTATTTAATATTACCCTTCTAATTTTATAATTATATTTGTATAATATCACTGTTGCAGTGTTCCTTCACTTCCAGATATATAATTTCTCCACAATTATCGATTCAGCATTTTTCTCCCCTTCTTAGTTCTCTTGGTTCCTCTCTCATATGGCAGGTATTGGTGTGATCACCTCAGATCTCCTTGCCAATACTAAGAATCATGACTGAAATTTTGTGTTATATATGTTCATCTTTTGTTTTCATTCATTATTTTTATTATTATTATATTTTTGTTATTATTTATAACCTTTACCATTGATATTATGTTTCCAAAACATTTTTATAACTTTTTATTTACTCTCTATTTCTTTGTCTTCAAAAATTGAACAAAAAAGAGGTAGCAGTTTGTTTATAATTTTATGAGAGTATACTTTGTCTTAGTGATTATGGTTGAATGTCGCAGACGTTCTCGCTGGCAGGGCTGTGTGCCGGCATTACGGAGGCCATCCTAGTAAACCCATTTGAAGTGGTGAAGGTGACACTCCAGTCTAACAGGGCTCACCTCAAGGAAACACCAAGTACCTGGGCTGTCACGAAGGAAATAATCTCTAAACAGGTACAGTGTATGTGTTCTGTTAGAAACTAGTAGTTGATACTATCACTGTTTTCAGCACATATAGCAGTTCTTATTTTTGTAATGTAGATCTTACTTTTTATGTATGGAACTAGAAGTTTCTGAGCCCAATATTTCTTGTGTGTTGGGGTACAGGTGGTAGTACACTATGCTTCGTTCTTTGTGTATTGGGTATAGAGGTGGCAGGACAATTTGGGCAGACTAGCTGGTGTTTCATAGCTTGTGTGATTCCACACTCTCAGTCTATATCATCTTCATTCAGTACCAGATTAGCCACATAGCAGGAGCTAGCAAATGCTATGGGCCCCATGCATTCTGGGGGGCTCCTGAACTCCAGAGATGGGAACTAGCATACCAGAATATCCTGGATACCAGATACCAACCAGCGATAAAATCTAACAATTTAACCCATTTCTTTTTAATTTAATTTATTTTTTATTAATTACTATTTGTTTATTTTCCCCATCCTTTTTTTTAATTAGTAACAACTTTTTGCATCAGTACTAGGGACCCTTGGTACATATATTCATTTTACCATTGCCAGCTTGTGGCGAGACAGTATTAAGCCAGGTATATTATTTATAAAGCTGAGTTTTGCCATGAGGCATTGTTGTGAGCGGAGGCGCTTGGAAAAAAGTAATTGTTGAAGCAGTCAGAGCCTAGCTGCTGAGGGAGTCGGTCGGATGCTAGCTGCTACAAATGTCGGGCGCATGTCACAGCTCAGCATGTGTTGTAGAGTGGGCCAGTTTTCCTTTGTATCATTGTAACTATAGTGGATTTAAAAGTAAGAAGATGTTGCCGACTTATCACGTTAATGCTTTGCTTCATGGCAAATGACAAGCTAGTAGCAGTGAAAAGTGTTAACACAGTGTGTAGACTCAGTAATCAGAAGTGTGGTAAGAACTGGTAATCGGAGGAAATGAAGTACTGTATCACCTTGTCCACGGTCAGAAGGAATAAGTATAATTAGTGGTGATGTAGGGGATAAATGTATGTGTTGGATGAATAAATCAAATTGAATGCGACCTGTGAATAGATTTAATAGACAATTCAAACCTGCAAGCCTTAAACAATCCACCATACCTATTATTGCCAACACAAGTCATAGTGTGCACAAACTAACTAAATTGTTACAGGCAATATATTATCTCAGACATTGCTGATATGTCAATAGTCTACTCCTTAGCCATTCCCCCACCATTTCTCCCTCTACCTAGCTAGTTATTGGGTGACATTCTGTGTGGGCACACGTCTGGAACCTTATGGCCCATTTTTCTACTACTTGAAAAAGAATATTGTATATTTGTTTGTCCACCTTTTGCGTTTTCTCTCATCACAGCTGCCAACTTTGGTATGTGGTGGGGTAATTTCCCTTTCCTTTATTATTCAATTTTACTTTTGCAATTTATGAATTTTAATATTAAATTTCTGCAGTGTTCCTGGCAAATTATTCATCACTTTCCTTGGTAATTTATTCCAATCCCTGACAACCTTCAACACAAAAGAAAATTTTCACACTCTCTTATGCATAAAACTGAGTGCCAGCTTGTGCCCATGACCATCTTTTACTTTCTTCTCTCTTCATCCTCCTCCAGTCTTCTATTAACTCCCAGTCTGGCTCCTTTATCATATCTGTTACTGACTAGGTTCTTCTATAAATTCCACATACAAATTAGCTGCTCTCCTTTGCATGCCCTCCAGATCCTGTATTTGATACCTGAAATGTGGGTCCCAAAATGCATCACTATATTTAAGCAATGGTCTGGCTTATTTAAAGACCATTTAGAAAACACCTATCATTCCCAAACATATAATCTACTGGTGATGTTGGAAAAATTTTAATGTGTGTTCTTGTTAATTTTTTCTTGTTGTATAAGTCATAGCACATTCTCAAACCTAGCCATTCTGATATTATTAGAAGTTAACAGAAATATGTTTCATGAATTATATTGATAGGACTAGTAATTATGATACCAGAAGTGTTTTAGATTGTAAGTGATGCCATTATTCTTGTTTTGTATGAGAGAATAAATTTTGGAAAATTTATGAAAATATG
The DNA here is from genome assembly GCA_031002005.1 of Vandiemenella viatica. Lineage (NCBI taxonomy): Eukaryota > Metazoa > Arthropoda > Insecta > Orthoptera > Morabidae > Vandiemenella > Vandiemenella viatica. Next base: position 28,567,786 of record CM061918.1, read on the forward strand.
TAGAAATGAATCATCATACATACTAGCACAAAGATTTTGCAATGCATACTCAGTGCACATTAGTATTCTGTTGATCCAAGTATAGTATTCTTAATGTTTTTGTGAATATGTTATATGCAATAGTTCCTTTCCCTGTCCTTACTTAAATCCAATAATCATCACACTTATTTCTTAACATTCCCCACAATACATATTTATAATATGATATGATGATATGATGTATCATGCAGTTTCTGGTTTGGTTATAATGCTGCACAGGGTTTTGGAAATCGTGGTCTGAATAAAGGAGTGACAGCAACCATAGGGAGGAATGGAGTCTTCAATATGGTCTACTTTGGTTTCTACCACTCTGTCAAAGGCTTCCTGCCAGAGTTTGAAGTGAGTAAACCATTCATATAACAAAGATAAATTCTTCTTGAAATATGTATGAAGTAGCTTCCTGAGAAAGAAAGTAAACAGAAATCTAAATGCTGATTCAAAAGCTATAACATTATAACTTCTGCATTTTTTTCCATGTGTTTACTGGGAAAGTGTCAACTTTTCTCTGTGGTGTGCTCACCTGTATTGAAGAACCAACAGATAATACTCTTTTTGTTTTGTTTTTTGTGTGTGTTAAAAAAAAGAAAGAAAGAAAGAAGAGGCTATGATGTATTCTGGCAGCTACTGATGATTACTATATGCTGTTCAATTTTCATTGCAAAATGTGTTTAGCCTTCAAGATATTTTCACTGGAAAATTTCATACTAATGGGAAGCATATAGCCAGTTCTGCATTCTAATTGATTTCCTGTAAAATAATGAACAATGGATTTAACATGTTGGACACTTGAATTCCTCCCAAACAACAGCAGTTCCTCTGAACTCAGAAGGTGGGAGCTTGCCTGCCAATACAAACTAGGCACAAGGCAACCTCCTGTTCTCAATTTGAGATAATACCCAGTCAGTACTTTTCCTTTCCTCTATCCGCTCCTTGCCTCTAAGCCATATATATTAAACTATCACATACCAGAGGTGATGTTTATCTGCACAGATTCTTTTTTTTTATTATTTTATTCTGTTTACTTATTTACTTTTGCTTTCTCAAATTTACATTATGAACATTTTAATATATTATTCTGCACTTTTTGCAACATTTTACATTGTTCGTGTATTAAATCCAATTCACTGCCCCTCTCTCCCTGTCCTCTGTTTGAAATTACCCCCCACCATGTTCCTGACTAGCGGTCATCCTGTGAGACCGTCTCTCACACCACTTTTCCTCCAGTGTTCTCCTGTTGACGAAGGGCCTAGATCCGAAATATTCATTGTTTCTCCTGTCCTTGTGCATTTTTATGTTTTCACCCCATGAAACCATCATCTAAGGTAAGGGATGGTACATTTCGCTATCCTCTTTTTGTAAATCCATTCGCTACTGCGAGGTATCTTTTCCTTTTTTTACTGCAATTTTTTCTATCTTTTTAGGATCGATAATTAAAGAAATCCTGGTCAGTCTTACCACTCCATCCAGATTCTTTGTAATCTCTTCTGTAATCGATAGCACGCTCTGGACGATAAATATGTGGCCCCAGGATATCGTAATACACGTTTTTTGGCTATCACCTCGCAGATTAAATTTAGTTATATACTTCTCTATGAAATTGAAGTATCTGTTGTTTTATAACAACTACTATTTATTAACACTAAGAATTAACTCAAATAATTACACTTCTCGCATTCATGAAGCCAAATACAAACAACAGCGGTTTAAAACATTCATTTATCTCACTGCCATCCTTCTTATATCAATCCGCATCTCTTTGCCTAAACTAACAATACCATTACAGTCTACCAACTTCAACACAACAAACATATTATGGAAACTGAAATTTACCCTTTTTACACATACTACTACACATTATGGTCTTGAATTTAAAAAAAAATAATAATAAAAAAATAAAAAAAAAAATACATTAATACATAGCATAAAAACAAAGTCATATAATTATTGCTATTACTATTATTATTATTTCAATGACTGATGAAGTGGGACCTCACACTACTTAGCTCCTATTATTTCATATATATGGCTGGTTCAAAACTAATGAGCCGGAGGCCTAGTAACAGAAACCAGTACCTGTATTTCAGAAGTATTGGTCCTGGCTGTTGAGGCACTTGTCTCACTGTGACACAAAGCATTGAATGGCTGTCTCATAAAATTCCTGGGGCAGTGATGTGAATCAGTTCTGCTCATATTGCTTGAAGTTATCATCCAAGGTGAATCATTTGCTCCTCAGAGTCTCTTTTAGGGGACCAAAAATGGTTTAATTGCAGGGAGAGAGGTCTGGACTCTATGGAGGGAGACCAAGAACCTCCAACTTGAATTTCTGCAGGAGTGCCACAATTGTGTTGGCCGTATGAGACCTTGCATTGCCATGGAGCAGAGTGACCCCATGGGTGAGCTTGCCTGGTCGTTTTAATTTGATCGCTTGGTGAAGAGTTGTCAAGGTTTGTGAGTAACACTGGGCATTCACTGTTCTCCTGTGCTGCAGGAAGTCTATCAGAAAGGGGCCATCTTGGTCAAAGAAGAACATCAGCATAGCCTTTCCTGCACTTGTGTGGCTGGCCTTGGATTTTGTTGGTGGTGGGGACCCTCAATCCATCCACTGGAGACTTTGTTGTTTCGATTCTGGTTATTTTATATATATATTAAATTTCTCAAGGAGTATGGCAAAAGTTTTGTTCCTAATGTTCATGTCAGAGATCTTTAAGTGTAGTTGGATAATTCTGTAAGTTTCTGGCAACTTGTTGTGAGGCTTCTGTGTCATGAAAATTAAGCACAATTCTCAGCAGGAAACATAGGATGCTGATAAACGCCAGCTCGTAAAGTCCTCCAACAAAGCACATATGTCATTTATGGCAACAAATCATTATTCTGTGTACTATTTCTTACTTTTCTGAAAATGAGATACTACATCTCTGATAAAGAAAGAATTTTCCTGATTGTATAACTGCACAATGAGCTCTCAGATTATTCACCATGTTAGCTCATTGTGTTGGAAAAATGTTAAATTGCTAGCAAATTTCACTTTTCTTGAAGATATTACGCTACTGACTATCAAAGCAGTTACCACTGTTATTTACAACATACTATCATTCCAGTGCTGCCAACCTCTTTGCTTTGAATATCTGCAGATAGCCACTAAAATTTCTGTAGTTTGGGTATAAAAATCCGGAGACTCACTAACTGAAAGACTGAAACAATGAAGCGGGAGCCAAAATTATTTTACAAGTCTCTAACATTGGAAATACAAGATAATATTCTTCATTGAAAGCAAGAAATATCTCTAAATATGTTTCACACAGCGTCACTTTTATCACTGCTGCTGCTGTGTCTCCTCTTTTTATTATTCTTCTTCTTTCTTTTTTTTTCTATTGACCATACATTTTCTTTATTTACATTAAATTTAACATATCTTCTGTAATGGGAAATGTTAAACTGTGCCCCTTTGATTCTCAGGTATCGGTTAGGCTCACATTGTTTGACTCTCGGAAGGCACTATTTTGTAATGCCTTGCCAACGAGTATGCCACCGTGACAAAGAGTGTGCCGATAGTTGTGTATTTTGGTATTTTAAGACCTACAAAATCTATAGTCAAACAAAATATGAGCTTTATTTCATTTCAATTATTGATTTATATGAGCTGTTGCTAGGAAACGATTCATAATTATTGACAGTTCGGTAATGCAGTAACACTATACATTAAAAGTTTAACAAAACACAAATAGAGGTAAAAATCAATAAATAGTAAAAAAGAGGGAAAAATCCATAGATTTTTTTTTAAAACAAAATCTGAAGATCCTATTTTTTTTATTTTTTTTTTAAATCTGTAGATCTACAAATAAATCTGTAGGTTTGGCAGCACTGTATCATACTGTGTCCATGTTATTTAATGCTATTGAATGCAATTTCCAGCCACTCATGTTAATTTACACATTTGTAAGCAAATTTATTTTCTGAAAGAACAACTAACTCAAGCAAACATACATACTTCACTGAGTGTTAGTAACTGTAATTCATAGATTGAAAATCTTTCATGCAGTAAAGTAGTTTTGGAAGCATAAACTCTTTTTGTTTGGATTTAAAGTTTTCAGATTTTTTATACCATTTTTTTCTGGTGGTAACACATTGAAGCTCCAAAGAAAGTTAGCCCTCATTGCACAATTACAGTTACTTGTAATCTTTTACCTTTCCAAACTGATTTTTTCACAATATTACTGGAATCATTATGAAAACAATTCTAAAAATACCTTTTGCTTATATAAAGAATTTTCCCAGAAGCTGTCAAAACTAAGTGAAATTTAAAATTTCGAAAATAATAGCATAATTGTTTTTGTATCAGTTATTCTCACTAATGTTCTTAGTGAAAAAGATGGAAAATTAAGTTTCTTCATTTGAAGATGGTCCTATTTAAATTGTCTGTGTTTACTACCAGGAATTTTACACACCGGCTGTCGCTGATTGCTTTCCTATCAGATGTCGTATTATAGAAGCTCTCCATTTCACTTTTCAGAATAAATTGAAGTAAATTTGTCTTTGATAAGTTAAATATATAACACATTTGCCTTGAAGCATGTCCTTATTTTCTTTAGAATGTCATTTGCAGTGTTTTTGAGATTTTGTACTGATGGATTTTTAAAGCTATGTTAGTATCATCTACAAGGAGATTTATGTTTTCACTATCATCTAATGTGAATGGGAGATCATATGTTGTTTAAATATATATCAGGAATAGCAAAGGACAAATAATTGAACCATTTTCAACTTTTTACCCATTCTGAGTTTATAATCTCACATGTACTGTAACATCTTCATGTTTTCTGTTTTTTCTGTTTTTGAAATATGTTGAAAACTAAAGATGTGTTCAGCTCTAAAAAATATTATTATTGTATATTGATGTTAAAATACTGTATATATTTTGGGAAAGTGTCATTTATGACAAAATATTGGACCACCAGTAATATCCAGTATCAATAAAATGTTTTAAAAATTGTTGTTTAAAGTAGATTGTTTGTTGCTTAGCACTAGGAATAAACTATAACTTAAGAATATAAAAAAACCATCACTTACCACAGTTGAAGGCAGCAGGGTGAGATGAACATGTAAAAAAACACAAAAGCAAACATAAAAGCAAACACTAATTGCATAATATTTTGGTAAGAAATCTTAGTAATGTGAGAGGCGAGACATGGCAGGGGAAAATATGTGATCACATCGTAACCCGCCATATGAATGAAACAAAAGCGGAACACATGGGGTGGTGGTGGAAGTGTTGGGGTTGGAGGGAGAAGGTGGAATAGTTTATTTAAAATTGGTTGACTGAAGTAAGCTTTCAGCACCTATCTTGATAACTTATTCCATTTTCTTTCATGTGAGTGGAAAGTTTCCTGTTAATTTATTGTTATGTTCTTCTCTTCAATTCCACACACTACTCCTAATTTGTAATTTTTCCAAGCATCTTTGATCAGCATGCATTGAGGTCTCACATGCTTTATACATACACATCACTTTCTTTACCCTTGAATATCTTCCATTTTCTTTATTTGATATCCATACCACTATCCTACCATACTTAACAAGGGCTAGACAAAGGTTTCATAACCTAGTTGCATTACTACCATGACACTTGCCCTGATCACTCCTAAGCACCTTTTTTTTTAACTGTTTCATCATAAAATGACTGTCTTCTGTAATAATTTTAAAATGAGTAGACAAATAAGTTATTGATAGATTAATGATTTTAAAAAGTTTTGATGCTATGCCTTCATTTTCCAAAATTTTATATAGACATCTTGAGGGGGGGGAAAAACTGCTGTTGTGAGGTTTAAAACATTGTATCCCCAAATTTTCGAGAATAGAAGGAGTTATCAAACTTTTTTTTTTGAACACCTTTTAGAGATGCATGGAAGGGAAAAGATGACCATAACCACAAGCTGTAATTCAGTTTGAGGCATAAGGGTGTAAGAACATTTTCTTTCATGGGTAAGGGAGTCAGGAATCATAATAAATTACCAAGAGAAATGATGAATTATTTACAAAAAATGCTGATGTAATTTAAAGTTGAAAGTCATAGAGGGCAAAATAGGCGGGTACAGGAAAGATGAAAAGTGGGTGTGAAGGAAAATTGCCACTGGAGCATGTGCTCAGTCACAATTAAATTAAATGTGCATCATGGATCAGTAATGTACCTCCAAATTATTAAAAATTTTGTTATGAAAGAGTAGAAAATTTTTGAGAGTGATAGAATAGAAAAAAAGGGCACAATTATTATTGGAATTTTCTACTTCCAAATCTACTCAAGAACTAATGGTGTAAGGTTAATTAGAGGTAGAAATATTCTCACTCTGCATTTTAGAAGCTAAATACTTCACAAATGATTCCTGAAATGCACATCCAAAAACATTATTAGTGTCAATATGTGCTTAATCAATATTCTCCTGCTCATGTGGTACATGTTGTTTACACTTCGATTGACATTCCTGGCAGGATCACTTCCAGGAATTCCTGCGCAAAGTGTCCATCGGCTTTGTATCAGGGACTTTGGCCTCATGCATCAACATCCCGTTTGATGTGGCCAAGAGTAGAATCCAGGGTCCCCAGCCAACACCGGGAGTCATCAAATATCGTACCACACTGGCCTCAATTGCTATAGTCTACCGAGAAGAGGGGTAAGTATTTGGATGATGGCAGTGCTGAAATAATCACTGTAGTTCTTGTGCAGTTTATTGTATTTTAATGTGTTATCATCATATTTTAATATACATATCGTGTTTTAATATATTTCCTGTTGTTATTCTAATAAGTATTCTTCCAAACTTCGAAGCAAACTTAAATTCCTAAATATTTGAATGACGATAAACTTTCATATAATTCATTGGTCTTTATTTCTGTTACATTTTATTAATACGTATCCGAAGATTACAAAGGTCTGCGGCAAGCAGTAACTAAATATCCTCTATCCAAACGTACACACTAAACCTTCTCCCTCACTGGCTGGTTCTTGTTACACTGTTGTTGCCCTGGCAACCAATTCCTTTTATACTTTCTCCATGTTATGCCACAAATGGTTCCCAATTAATTTTTGCTGAGTACCCCTTCAAGAAGGAATTAAATCTTTTGTACCCCTTACAGATGAAATGATAAATAAAAAATCCAATCCAATAACAAATGTCACAAAAATCAACAAATGTCTAAAAAAATATATTGGAGATAGTAATGTTTTGTGTGGACATTAACAGAAACAATCAGAAAATATTAGAAGCTTTTGAAATGTAGATATATCAAAGAATGTTGTGGATATCATGGCTAGACACCACAAAAGCTGAAGTGCTCCACAAAATGAAAAAGGAAATATTAGCCACCATAAAAATATGGAAGCTGAAGTACCTTGGCCACATCATGAGGAACAATAGCTGTTACGAACTCCTGCAGTCTGTTTTCCAGGGGAAAATACCAGTAAAGAGAAGTGCTGGTAGGAGAAGAACTTCCTGACTAAAATATCTGGGAACCTGAATCTCCAAGACAGCTACAGAGCTACTTCAAGTGTCAGACACAAGACAGTCAAGATGGTTGCCAATGTTTGGAATGAATAGGGACCAGAAGAAGTAGTATATATATATATATATCTTTTATCTTAGTGATTACCTTAACCAAGAGATTACCATGCATACCCCATAAAGCAGCCCATGTACCATTGGAGGTACATGTACCACTGATTGGGAACCTGTGTTATAGTGTATAGAATTGTTATAGTGATAAAAAAGAAATCATTACAAGTGAAATAGTGCATCTATGTTACATCACAACATCCACCCTTGTTGATTAAGTTTGCTCAAATTTTACCACTATAATTGACATTTTATAGATTTCTGAATTGATTTTCCTGCTCTCATTAGATGTTTGAAGGCTTTTATGATGCTGTTTGCACAACTGGTTGGATTTGGTCATTTGGTTTTCCACTGTGATAGCTGAGAGATGAGCAATAATCCTACCATTAAAAACATGTTTAACTCATGTATTGGCAACAATAACAGCAAATATGTTTAAGTGGGTATGTTTGATTTGTATATGAGTGAATGGAGTTACGGAAATGGTACCACTTTTTACACCTACTCCAAACTGATACTAACCTGTTTAAATTTGGATTAACTGATTTGTTGTAATGTCATAATCGTGTTTTGTGCTCTATTGTTATGCAACTGTCACCACAAACTGAATTAAAAATGTTTAAACTTGAGGCTCTCACACCTGTGAAATGCTATCAGCACAGCAAAAAGACACACAAATTGTTGGTCCAGGGATCATATCAACCTAAACAGACTTGTTTTTTGGTTAAGTTGAAATGTGGACTGGAACAAGAGAAAAAAAATTATTAAAATTTTGTTCTGTGGTATCCATCTCAGAAGTGGAATAATCGTTTACAACAGAAGAAATTGACTGTCTCCAATTGTTTGTATCGATATAAAATGACGAGCATTGTTGTACTACACCTCGGACAAATATTTTCAGTTTGTTAATTTCAAGCAACTTTTTACAACAGAATGAAGCTGAAATTGCAGGGAAACATTACAACAGAGGATTTAACCAACATTTCACGAGATTTTCATTGACTTTGCAGTGCCAGCATGATCTATGGAGTAGTTTGGTGGAGCTTTGATCTACAATAATTTCGAGGCTATGCAGTCTGCTGAAACTTAGAAGAGTGATGGTGGGAAGGATTTTGGAGAGGATGAACCTTATTTCAGGTAATGAATGTACAATTCATATCCACAATGAAAGGATTCAGTCAGTGAGAAATGGTTAAGCAGTACAGCAGTTGGTTTTAGGAAATACAAAGTATTAGATTGTAGCATGGATGATTCATGTTTTCAATATGTCAGGGAGATAGCTAGGGTAATTATGGCTTTTTTTAATTTAAGGAGTACTAGACAGGAGACTTTTGTTCTCATATGTGCTTCCTGACCTCTGTTAGATCCTGCCATTGCCACTAGTAATACCATGTAAGGGGCCGAAACTGCTACCGGGGTGGTAGTAGCGCTTTAGCACCTTAACTAGCCGTTCACTTGAAATGAAAAGTTCTCTGACAAAAATGTTCTGACTGACTTTAATAGTCTTAAATGACCATGTAGCCTACTTAGAAACTCAACTGAAATGCTTTACGCCACCATAAAGTGTTATAACCGAAAGCTGAGGAAAGGTTTTACTATGAAATCACAACAGTTCACTTCAAGTAAAATTTTAAGTTTATTTTCAAAGTCACATTCACTAAATATTGCATTAAACAGTTGAGTAGGCGATCGAACACTCATTTCCAGAAAATTGTAGTTTGTGGAGAGAAATCATACCGAACGACCCCTTTTGAAATTTAAAAGTTCTTAGTAGACATTACATTAGCCGCCTATTATAACGACACCCAACATGGCCGACATTGGGGGCAAGTTTCCAACCACCGCCTCCCTGCTAAAAAAAAAAAAAAAAAAAAAAAAAAAAAAAAAAAAAAAACTAGTGCGGATTACCTCACTTAACGCTCCTGGAGTAAAGGACACCGTGAGGTGGCGGCACGATCTTTTATAGGACCCCCCCCCCCCCCCCCCGAACCAATGACATCATCAACTGTACAGCACCTTTCTGCTTCCGATTTACTAAACATTCCCAGTGATTGAAGGTATAGAGAGCATTCAAACTTTAACAGTGTCTAGTCTTATCTGTTAGAAGCCTAAAGGATGTTTAGTGAGGAATTTTGAGGGATTAGTTTTAATTCTTTGTTTAATTTACATAGTGATACGACCTCCTACGCAATTGTGGAATTACCCAAACATTTAAATTTATTCAATTTTTTTCGAGATTCTACTGAACTTCATATTACCCGAATAAAATTAATATCAAAATGTTCTCCAAAAATTCCCAAGTTTAATGGTGTAAATTATACAAAAATCGGTGGCAGGATAATGAAATTACAGCTTAGACAAGATTTGGTAAATTAACTGTTTAGAAGTTATATGGTTTTTCGTTAATAACTCTTAAAGTATTATTAATATCAAAAAGGTAAAATTATCGGAGTTTTCTTTGGATTTATTTACGTGTTTTAAAAGTTATTTTATCTCTGAAAGTGGTTGGGTTTAGTTGTAAATAAATCTTAAGCGAACCACGTGTGCTTAGTGACAAAATAATTTTACAAACTTGTATAAATCTGTTCTACTGCATCAAATATTCTGAAATTTAAATCTGTGATACTAGATTTTTGGTTCTTTTAGAAAATCTACTTTTTACTTCGGGAAATTACTAGGAATATGTGAAAAAAAAATGTTAAAAGTGAAGTGCATTTATCGAAGTTTTTAAAAATTTATTTAAGTTATTTACACAGTCAGAAACTATGGAATTTTAGTGAATTTAGCTTTCTTTTGAACTATTATTATTTACTTCATTTAAAAGTGCTCAGAAATAGTGAAATGGTCATGTAACAAATAATCTATTGTTTGCAGATGGTCCAATAATGGATTATCCTATTCCAGGTTGGTTTAAAAGTTTATTTACTCTACCTCTTTAAAAAGTTTATTTAGTAGTTTTATTAAATGTTGAGTGTCTTTATTACTTTTAAAAGTGTTCAGAAATAGTAAAATGCTCATATAGCAGAAATCTATTGTTTACGAGTTGAATTATTATAGATTATCCTATTTTAGGTTGGTATAAGGTTTCTTTACTCTTATAAGAAGTTGGTTTAGTGCTTTTATTAAATGCTGTGGGTCTTTATTACTTTTAAAATGGTTTATTCAGTAAGTTAGGATGTGGTATCAGCTTCTACATAAAACGTTCCTTCCATAACATGAGTACGCAATGAAAACTATATGTTTACTATGAATTTACTTCTTCCCTTGTACTTGAAGCAAAGAAACTAGAATTTGCCAAAATTCTAAGGTGCTTACAACCAATGTTTCAATATGGCTTTAAGTTCCTTCAATGATTCTGTCTGTCTCTTCACTATTGACGAAACGTTATCTTTTCGTGTTTCAGTTTTGAAACAGGAAGAAGTCACAGGGGTCGATGTCCTGTGAGTATGTAGGCTAAGGCCTCATGATGGTGGAGTTTTTGGCCAAACATTCATGAACAAGCCATTGTCTTTTAATTGCATTTTATTCCATTCTTGAAGTAAAATGTAACTCTCTCTCTCTCTGTGATAATTGTGAAATTTGTTGTCAGTATGACAAGCTTGGGGACTATCCTAACATTCACTTAGATGATTAAAAGAGATCATGGAAAAATTATGATCGGCATGGACATCATGTTAGTCCTAGAATTTATATCTTCCTTTTTCCTGTATGGAAATGCTTTAATGTGAAGAGATAAGTTGCCAAATTGAGTAAAAACAGTTATAGAGACAGTAAATGCTACCTCGCAAATAATAGCGTTTAGTCCGCACACGCACATGGGTTGGGGTTCATTTTGAAACAGGAGATGGATGAAGAGAATGCTGAACATATATATATATATATATATATATATATATATATATCTATCTATATATATATATCTGAAGTACATCCAGAAAAAAGGGTTTCAAGTGCTCTGAATGGCACAGGGAAATTTTTTATACAAAGGTTGGCTCGCCTGCATGGTGGGTGGTCCGTAACAGTCAAACTGAGCCCCACTTCAATTCAGTCCATTGAGATATGTCATCAGAGAAGGAACTTCCGGCGACCACCGCAGGGGCCATTCCCTCCACCTACCGCCAATGTGAGATTCGCTTGGTCTTCAAATTCCTCACTTTGCAGCAAGAATCTGCGGCCAATACCCATCATCAGCTTGTGGAAACCTACAGGCCTGAGGTAATGTCACGTCAGCATGTTTACAAGTGGGTTAGGTTGTTTAAGGAAGGTAGCACAAGAGTTTCTGGAGGAAATTGATGAAACATTTCACAGTGATCATTGTGTGTCTATTGAAAGCCTTCAAGAAATGTTCCCAAACATAGCTCGTAGTATCATAGGTGAAATTGTCTTAGAAAAGCTTGATTACAGGAAATTGAGTGCAAGATGGGTGCCAAAAATGTTCACTCCAGAGCATTGCCAAAATCACATTTTGGCCACCGTGTATTTCTTGAACATTATGAAATGGGCATTTCTTGACTCAATTGTCACTGGTGATGAAGCTTGGGTATGTCACTATACTCCTGAGTTCAAACAATGGTGTCATACCCATTCCCCAACACCAAAAATGTTAAAACCGCAGTTGTTAGAATGGAAGATTATGGCATCTGTTTTTTGGGACAGAAAAGGTGCCTTGTTAGTAGATTTCCCGGATGAAGGGACCTCCATCAATGCTGTCACTTATTGTGAAACCTTAAATAAAATTAGAAAATAAGATTAAAGACAAAAGGAGAGGAATGCTAACTCACGGTGTGTCCCTCCTTCATGACTATGCAAGAACACACATGGCTCATGTCTCCCAGGATCTCCTTGAATACTTTGGCATCCCTGTACTATCATCTTTTCATCAAATTAAAGATGTTTTTGTGCAGGAAACATTTGTCCAATGATCAGTGAAAGAGACAGTGGAAAATTGGCTTTTGGAGGTCAAGTGGAGCGTGTATGAGGAGGGTATACAAAAACTGGTGTCCAGGCTGAAGAAGTGCATTGAACCTGATGGCGATTATGTGGAGAAATAAAGACATGTTTTGTAATATACCCTGTAAATTTGGTGGAAATATATTCAATTTTTAACCTTTTTCTCTGGATATCCATCATAGGTAATTCAATTGGATATTGGAACAAATTACTGATAGAAATAATGAAGAAATTACCAGAAATTCTCCAAAAAATTAAAGTTCATAAAGGGAAAAAGTAGTACAGTGGTGTTATTGTAATCAATTAATTTTAAGATTAAAAAAGTATGATCCAATAGGAAGGCAGGTCTGTGGAAAAATCGAAACCAGGCCAAGTGTTCTATCACAATTAAATTAAATAAATAATAAATTTTCCATATGCTGCATTTATTATCTCACATAACTAAGGTGTCACTTAAGGAAGTTTGTCTTTTTGTTTTAGCCCAGTCATTTTGCATCAAAATTAAATATGTAATAGTTGTTTGTATTATTATATAGGTCTAGCATAGATATTATTTGTTAATGAATGATGAAAAATTAGTGTGTATAATGTAGCACTCCTTTTGTTCCAGTTGGCGAGCTCTGTACAAAGGCCTGCTGCCCAAGGTGTTGCGACTGGGTCCCGGTGGAGCCATCATGCTCGTTGTCTACGACTACAGCTTCAACTACCTCAGCAAGAGATTCCCCAACTAGCAGGTCCATAGCTGTTCCTATCTGTTAGTCCTTCCTCCCACCCCTCCACTCCACCCTTTCCACAAGCGACAGTCCACTACACAAACCTAAGTGATATCTAATTTTCCAAACTGGTATCGTGTCAAGTCAGTGTTGGCAGAAATAACATTTCTTCTGGTTTTAGAAATACAAATTATTATTAGCCTATGGATATTACATTTTTCTTAATTTTTGACATAAAATTTGGTTGTATTTCCAACCTGAATAATTACTGTGGTGGGTGCTCATGTAAGTGTGTATGGTCAACACAGCCTCATGTAACTGTGTTGACAGTAGGCGCTAGTGCCAGCTCGGTCATGTGTTTCTATTTTCTCCCAAATGTTGTTGTTTATGGAGTTATTTTTGTTGTTGCTGCCCCCCTCCTTCCAACTTTGGTAAGTGGTGGGTATAGTTTATCTTTCATTTTTAATATCGATGCTGATGCACAGTGTGTTATTACAGCATTATTTAATAACATTCACTACAGAACTTCCTTTTCAAACCATTTCATTATTAAGAATATCCTACTTTACATTACTCACAACACCTGTGACATTAATAACAGCTTCACAGTCAGGGCCATTAGAGTACTTCCAGACACTACCTTCCAATTTGAACTTCGCAGGTGGGAATTGGCATATCAACATATCCTGCAGACTAGACATCCCCCAGGCCTTAATTTCTGTTAATATCTTCCATCCTCACCCTGTACACCCATCACTGGCCATCACAATAGATTCATATATTTTTCAAAAAATTTCAATTATATTTTTATTTATTTATTTGTTTTTTATTACTATTATTATTTTTTCAACCATTTTAATCTATCTTTTACTCATGGTTATATTATCGTTGCTCCCCCCACCACCTCCGACAGACTATTGCTTTCTATGAGTGGCTGCGTCGAACCCAAGTCTTGCGCAAGACCAGCCACCTCTCTGTTAACTTGAAAAAGGGATTTTCACCTGAGATATTGTTTTTTCTTTGTTTGTGTGTTGTTTTGTGTTGCTTCTGCCTTCCTCCCTTCAACTTTGGTGAGTGTTGGGTGTATTTTCCCTTTCTTTTCCATGTAAATATTGCCTCGCGGCATTTCTTTCCTTTTCATTGTTACCTACTGTACATTAATAATGATAATGTCCAAGATGACTATGGCACAGAAATGGAAAACATTGTCAGTAGACAATATGGATCAGAACAAGGGTAGAGATATTAACTATCACTTACATAGCTGAGAGACAAAATAAATGCAAACAATTCTTTTTTACCCATTCCCTGCCATCAACATTGCCACATAATAGTTTTTCTAATCGGTTTTTATCATTCTTGCAATACAAAAATAAAACTTGTTGCTAGCCTGATTACCTTTCATTAATTACCACACTATCTTGAGTACAGGCCAGCCACTAATGCTTGTTAGTTTCTCAAACTCATGCTTGCTTTGCAGAAATGGTAGCAGCAATATGAATTGAGGCTAAACTTAACTTTCTCCTTGAAACAGCACTCTTATTGCAAACTTTGGCAGTGAGGATACTATTGACTTCTTCCAACAGTCAACTGCAGCTTTTTTTCTATTATAATAGAAAAAAAGTGTCAGTATAAGAAATGTAAAAGATATTCACTCTAGCTAATTTCCACAGTATAGTTGTATCTTTGTGAGTGTCACTTCAGATGCCATTACAATTAGTTATTTTTAAATTATTGTTATCAAGAACAATAAAGTGGGAAGAAATACCTTGCGGCAAAGTTAACACGAAAAGGAAAGACAAAGTAGATACATCTCTTACCAAAGGTAAAGGAAAGAGAGTTTTTCAGATTATTCCTCTTCCTAATTAAAATAGAAAATGTAACACATGACTTAGTTCATGAGTGTCCGCAGTAATTTTTTGGCCATTGCATTCAGAGCAGTGGTTGTAGGTAATGTCATAAACAATATTGTTCAAAATGTTTCATGTGGGAAAGAAATTAAACATATCTTAATAACAAAGGAAATATATTAGATGTAAAACATAATCATGAAAATGAGTGGTCTGCTGGCTCAGTGGTTAAGGAGTCTACCAGGGATCAAAAGGTCCTTGGTTTGAATCTCTGTATTGGCAAGGATTTTCATAGGCCCTTAACCTGACGTCCACCTCTGGCACAGCTTGCTGTGTAATGTGAAATACACCTGAACATTTCTGTGGATCAGATTCCACATTAAACTGTAGGTCCCCTGTACCCGTTAGATTGTGATTGCTATGACAGGGGCAGAATGCGCAGCCACTAGAAACCCTGTCACAAGGTCATTATGACCACATGTAATTATTATCATCATAAAAATAAATGACATAAATACAGTAATAATAACCTGCATGCATTAAGGCACCAACACACTGAATTAGGGAGGTACAACATGACCAGCTTCAACCCCTGGCCCCCGCATAATAGACGTTGTAACGACATCCATGGTTTGTGGGGCTTTTAAAAGAATTAATGTTCATCAAAGCAGTAGTACAGCTATATTTCTTGACACAATGTTCAATGCTTTTCTCTACTACTTATCACTTCTAATCAAAATATTTGGTTGCCATGTGGTCGCCAGTCTAGTAAGCTTTGCTAATTGGATAAGCCAATTGAATCGCAGTCACAGAAAACAGGCAAGAGACTACTGAGAAACACACACACGTGTTAGCTTTCACAGTTCACTCAGATTTATTCTTGTCAAACTACATAATCCAAAAGCAAGCCACCAGACACTAAAACTAATCTTCTTCACCAAAGAATGCAGATTCGAGTTTAATTAAAGTTGGAAACATTGAGTACAAGCCCCGTAATTAATTATGGAACAATCAATATGGTCGAACTCAGTAGCTGTTCACCATACACAGTTTATAGGAAATCAGGTCCCCCAGAACAACCTTTACAGTCCACAAAACACTTCCGCACTGTCCACACAATTTCCTAACCCTCAGAACATTGGTTATGCAACAGTACAGCGGGTTCATACTGCACAAACGCGGAACACACACACGCACGCGGCCGCAGCCAGTCAGCTATCCTCTGCCGTAACTTACTCAACTGCCGACAATACAAGAGTGACCACCTCTGTGCTACCCATTACATACACATCTCAGATCTCAATATCAACTAAAAAATATCCATAATATTGACAGTTTCGTAACAACGTCTTGACCGTTGCTTTTAGGCAGTTTCTTGCTATAACCTAGGTGAATGCTGGAACAGTCCCCAATCTCTGCTTCATAAACTAAACATTTCATATACAAAAATATACTTATCATATGGACACAAGTTATCAGTTTCACAGACAGATGGCAACACAAATATTCCAACAACAGGTTAAATGTTCCAGATTGCACAAAACTGGTTCTGAAATATAGTTAGTACACATGTCCTCCAATCCTTAAGATTCCACACTGGATATCTGTGTAGCAGCTGTCCAGTGTCTGTGGTTCTCTTGGGCTAATCCGAGGGGAAAAAAATATAATAATGATGATAATAACAAAAAAATCAATGTGAATTAACTATAGATGCAAGTGAGGGCTTTACGATAGACAGTTTAGCCTATTTTCAGGAGGAAGGGTATAGCCCAAATATATATGTATATAATTTGGCTTTTGTGTGGTGTTTTTTGTCGAAACTTTTCTTCCTTTGACACTGGTAAGTAATAAATCTAATGTATCTTTCATTTTCACATTAAATTTTACTCAGTTCTCATTTTGATCCTGCTGACTTTATCTAAAGCTAAATAAATTACTGTAAGTCCAAGAAATACTTCCTTACATGAATTGAGTAATTCTGGACATTATATATAAAAATATAAACCAGCTTTAATATTTTAATAAAAGAAATGTCAGTGCACATACGATATTGATTCCAGTAATGAGAAAATGGCATAAAATACTTCAATCAAAGTATTTGGCTTCATCTGTTGATTGTACCCTACATGGAATTATAAAATTCTTTTACATTATTTTTAATTATTTTGGCATAAACTTAAGTATGATAAAGCTATTTCTGCCAGCACTGCTGAAATAATGTAAGTTCTTTTAAATCTCGCAGCTCACTTTTTTCAAATTACCTTGTTTATAAATCGATTGCAAACAGCTTATAGAATGTTATATCCATATACCTTCATTATTATGTTCACGTCAGATGTAGCCCTTGTGATTCTGTCATATTTAATTTAACCGGAAGGCATTTTATCGTGTCTGTATTATTGGGGTTAAGACTGAAAAGACAATTTATTTTTTTAATTGAAGCATATAATAAAACATATACATGATTTTATAGTGACAAATGAGAAAATGCAATTATTTTTTAAATAATGTCTTTCACTGTGTGACCAAAGTTTCTTGAGTGCGGAACAATGGTATATACTTATCAATGTGATACAAATATATTTTTTAGTATCAGTACTTCATATATGAAGATTTTAAAAGTGTTTTCAAAGAGAAAATATTGAATTTTTTTTTATTTTTTTTATTTTTTTTTTTATTTTTTTTTTTTTTTTTTTTATTAAATACTGTCTCAGGGTGGTGTGTAGGAAAGAATAGATTATTCGTGTGTGATTTAGATTTCCCCCTTTTAAAATATAATATGTAGTTGCAATTAATGGTACAATATAATGCTTTTAATTGAGATTTAAATTAATACCAGTTTCATGTTGTTTGGAGTTGCATATTTTGCAACAGATCTAAATACTAAGCAGTTTTTCTTGGCCCTAATATTAAGAACTGTATACAGTAAACTAAAAGAATTTTTAAAGCTCAATTATCATAATACCTATTTTTGTTAGTGTAATGCATTATTGATATGAAATCACCTGGTTTTATAATTACTTATATCAGTGTATTGGTTTATTGATATAAAATTGCACGTGTGTGAACTCCAAGATAATTATTGGTAACAATAATGCTTCCAGTCACTTAAAGAATTATTTTTAGTTAAATGGTCTTGGACTTTTACTAAGAGTTTATTGGTTGTTACATTTCTAAAACTTTATCACAGGCTAATAAGATATCATTCTTAAGACTTTTACATTTTTTTTGATAAACTGAAGAAACATGTACAGTTTATTTGGTTTATCAGACTTACTATATGTATGCCACTAATGGCACTTGAGATCTGAGTAGTTGTATGCCAAAGAAATCAAAGTCTGGATGCCACTTTTGATAAGCCAGGTTTTTTTTGCTTAAAAATTCACAATGCTAAACAGCAATAATGATGACAATAAGTGTTATACCTCAAGGCAATATGAATACAAATAAAGATATTGAAAGAACACCAAGACTTACCAAAATATGATGTAGGAATACCCTTTCTTAAAATTGACAATTAAGTTTTTTGTGTGAGTAAATTGGTTCATAAAAGAGTTTAAAGTATTATACATACTTTTTTTTTTTACCATTGCCTTTATATTATACAGTTATTTTTGGCTATTATTTATCAACATTTCTAAGATTATGTTCTCATTTCATGGTCTCCTCATGATAAAAAAAAAGGTCATGGATGCTCTCATCAACCTTGCCATGTGATTTAAATTCCATCTCACTTAACATAGATGTCTCCCAATAAATTGTGTTATTTCTTTGTTTTGACTAAGTCTATCTATCTCCTATTTTGGTAAGTGATTACACATATTCGTTACTGCTGCATCTTTTAACCAAAGTCTTTATAAAGATATAAAATATTGTTAAATTATTTTGTTAAGTATAAGTGTTGGTAAGCATTTGTATACTATTGTGATACTATGCCATTATACATTTCTAAAAATCTATAAATGTTTTATTTTTTACTGTATAAAGTATAAACATTGTGATTAAATAACAGACAAAAAAGGGGTATACATGTTTTTTTTCTCCTGAATTTCCTGTCCTAAAAAATGATAGAAACACTACTTTTATTTAAATCTTCATTATTTATTAGCTATTATCCACATTAAACAATAGGGACAAGAAAAATTCTAAAGTTTAAACCCACAGGTGGGATAAATGAGAATCTTTTGTGTGGGCCCAATTAAAGAAATAGTAAAGTAGGATTTTTTTTTAATCAACATGGATGGTCTCTCTTACATAATCACATGATAAGGGAAAATTCTTGCTGTCAGTTTATAGTGTTCATCATAATGAATTAACAAAAAAATTTTTAAAAAATTGTACTTTTAGCCCAAGAAAACTGTGATACTAACAAAAACCAGCAATACTCCATTCCTGCAAATAAATTCTCATTGCATTTGTGTGTTAACTCCTAATCATATTATGTTACTAGTAAAGACGATACCAAAGAAAAGAGAAACTTAATCATGTTTCAGTTTGAAGTGCCAAATCACCATTTAACTAAATGCTGTGACATATTTTTCGTCAACACAGTGTAGCTATAATGTGCCAAGTCATCTTAGAGGGTGGCAAACAATGTTCATAAAGTTTTACTCTATAGACAGCTACAGTCTTCAATCCTGCAGTTTCATTGGCACAGCAACAATTTGGACAAATGGTGACACTCATTTTTCACACTCAAATTCAGCCATGGCTGGTCCCAAAGTCATTTAAACAAAACTATTATGGTCAGCTCTACCTTATGTGTGTGTGTGATAGAAGGAGCATGAAAGATGTAGACCATTTGTGTGTGTTTACTGTTAAAGATGATACTAACATATAAACACTAGAGATACGATCTTCTATTATGCCAATAAGCTGATATGGCAAATAAAGTATTGATAACCATGTGAACTCGAAGTGATAAAATTTCCATGACTTGAAGATTAAAATCTACATCTACAGCCATACTCTGCTATTCACAAACATTGTGGGTGGCAGAGGGTGCTAAGCAACAATCTTAATTCTGCACATTCCAACCCCGAATAGCACAAGGAAAGAAAGAATACATCAAAGCATCAATACGGCATCCTATTTCTTGAATCTTATCCCTCCAGTCATTGCGACCTAAATGGGATGGCAGAAGAATTATTTCATTGCACTCGTAAGTCAAAGAATTTCACATATTGTCCAATAAATTCAAATGAAAACAGCATAATCTGTCTTCCAAACAATCTCAGCGTCAATACTGTGATGCTTTCATAAGGGCTGTAGCAAGCAGTTACAAATCAAGCAGCACTCCTCTGTACCCTCTCCACTGTGTCAATCAATCCCTCGGGATATGGATCCCAACAGTAATCCATATGTGGATGCATTAGAGTATGCTACTTCTTTTGTTTGAGCATTACAATTCCTCAAAATACAACCTATGAATCATAATTTAGAATTAGCTTCTACTTTCACTGATCTTATTTATAAGATTCATGCACAAAGGTGAGATGTTGATGTGCTTCTCGCCTGACATTGATGAATGGATCAAATAAAATCGGATCTTCGTACTACTAACAAAACAGTGCAAAATATTTTTTGTAACCTCATTCCTTATCCAAAACAACTAATCTATAATTTCATCAATTGTGAACTACAATCATGTTACAAGCCAATTACTTAATCCAAAAACGGAAGGTTTGTTGGTCTCTTCCGAAGGAGATGTACTAAGCCAGGGTATCAGAGGTAGGATAACCAGTTCATTTCATCTGGGGCATAAAGTGTAATATGTACTCTAAATCATCAAACATTTGGATTAGGCTCATATCAACATAGTAAAACCTACAAAAAATTCTGGCTGTGCTGGGTTTGAAACCCGGGACTTAACATTTTAAAGTTGAGTAATTTGTCAACTGAGTTGTCACAGGCATGGCATTTATTTTGGAGAAATGCAGTGAAGATACTAAAAGACAGCATGTAAAACTCCTGATTTGCTATAGCACTATATTGCACCAATTTCATTTCACTGTACTAATTTATTTTAATATCAAACAGTATTCATTTAAATAAATGAAAAGATACAATACAGTCAACTTAGTTTTTTTAACAAATATATATGTATAAATAATTTTTTTTTATCTATTTTTTTGCAAATGACTTAAGTTACGTACAACCTTCGCGGTTAACTCTGGTATGCTGTTAATAAAGAAAAAGAAAATGCTACCTAAAATATACTCTTCTTGCTGCTCTGAAACCAATCATTTCTAAGCCTTTAAATTGGAGATGCAAATTTAACAAATGGAATTTTTCAGTCATTTGGCATTTCTTCTCACAGCTGATTAAATTCAAAGTTGTTAATACCTATTTTGTTGGAATCTCCTTCTAATATGTTACAGACACTGACAAAATTAAAGCATAAGTCTGGAATAATGATGTAGTATGGTGATTTGTGGGTCATTGCATTGTACTAGGAAGTGATTAGAACTTAATTACATTATATCTACACTCAAATTGTGAAATTGTTCTCAATCTTCCTCTGATTATCATATCAAACAGCTGGTTACTGAGTTAACATGGTGCACTAATAGTAACAATTTCTTTTTAAATCTTCTGTTCACAAACAAGTCAGATTTATTCAAAGATACTTCAGTATTATAATCTTAAAGCTGTATTTCAACTGCAAATTCATTAAATATATATCAAAACAAAAAAGAATCATTTATTCATTTGAAAAAAGCCTCAAAAGAATCTTTTATAACATATCTGAAGATTACAAACCAACCACTTAAAGTGACCCGAGATGCCTTTGGAGACATGTTATCATCACTCACCACTCTCAGAATGTGGCTGCATCGAACACAAGTTTTGCGTAAGCTCAGCCACTTTCTCTTGACAAAGGGTTTAACCCGAAATATTGTATCTTCTGTGTTTGTGTGTAGTTTTGTGTTGCTGGTGCCCTCCTCCCTTCAACTTTGGTGAGTGTTAGGTGTATTTTATCTTTCCTTTCCATATAAATATTTAAGTTACTTTGCTTTGATAGTTATCATGTAGCTGACACCATAGTTCATGTGGCTAAATGTAGTTCAAAATGTATTCAGTATTTAATTTACTTCCCTTTTATGAGAGCTATATTGCCAGCATCATTATTCAGCTGGTTTTTTGCTGTTGCTTTGGTATCACGAGCTGAAATGGTGGGTCATCTATGAAATTACTAACATGCAATATAGTGAATGAAATAGTGTACCAGTGATAGAAAATTGGGTTTCCAGTGACATTATTAGCGAAGTTTGTGGCTTGGTTGAAATGCAGCATGAACCACAATGACAACTTTAACCTTTAGTGGTAAGTATCACATTGTACTGAAATTATATCAGAAGATCTATAATAATAGTTCTGCAGAAGTAAATATAAATCATTGTTAAACTTAATTTAAAAAAAAAAAAAAAAAAAAAAAATGCTGTCAGTAAGCTCACAAGGAGATGCCTTTAATTGTGGACAAGAAATATTATAACACCTCAAGTATCTCACCATAATTCGATTCGTAACATTTGTGTTGTAATATATATGGAAAAAAAAAATTTGAAAATAGTTAGGTTGAAATGTGGCCTGGGCCAGAATGACTTCTAATGTTTCATGGTGCATAGTGGATTTGGAGTGAAGAAGGTGGCTGCTATACTGAATTCTGGCTATAACGATGTTAGAATCCGCTCAAGATGTCTATTGCCGCCGAGTGAGTAATGTGCATAACAGTATATTTTGGCACACATTACAGCTTTGTTACCCATTTCCTGGCTTTGAGGTACACCTTTCTTTGAAGAGTAAAAGACAAGGAAGCAGTTAACCATATTTCCAACTTCAAAGGAGAAATTTTTCTTCTGGTCATATTTTGAACAGTAATAAAAACTCTTATACTTCAAGACACTTTCAAGTAGATAAAGTCAAGGGTAAATTTTAGTTAAAAATAAATTGCTACTTTATTCGTCTTTGTTATAAGATGTTTAATTTATTCTTGTCAATTTGTTTCATTACAATTTGTGAAATTGTTTCTTAAGTTTTCAATGTGGAAAAAATATAAAATTTTCTTTCTTATGGGCGTCAGCAAATCCATCCTATTTATATTGAAGCATTGTTTAAAAGATGTCAAAAATATGGCTTAAAGTGAAACCAACACATCTGCAAGATATGTTGAAAACTTTGAAAGGAAGTGATAGTGTTACTACAAGCCTTTACCATATAATAATTAGTCGATAGGATATATTTATTTGCTATTCTTGTTTTGAGGTACAAATGCCAAAGATTACTGATCTGAACCTACTTATAAATACTTTTGTTTATTTCTAATTAGATACTTATTAAGTGTTTATTTTCAGAGAAAAGGTTATGTTGACCTTTTAGAGGAGTATGAGAAACTCAAACCTCAACAAGCAAAGTAGGGAAAGTGTGTTGTTGGCAAAATGAAACTTTCCACTCTAGCAACTATATTATGGAATTCAATTAATTTTGATAAGTTAATTATAAATTTTATAGCTGATACTATTTCATCAACGTGGACCGTGGAAAAATATGCATTTAGGGCTCCATTTTTAAGTGTTCGATTATCAAACCCACCAGAAATTATGTGCCACCACACTTGTAGTAAAAAAATTGATAAAGAATCTAAGGAATACTAAGAAAATACAAAACTTGCTATAAGTGATATATTTTGTATGTGCCATGGTAGGTACAAGGGTTGCTATTTATATTTCAAACCTTGGCAACAAAAAGTGTTGGCAGGCGACATCTGATGTTTCCATTGGAAACGTTGACATTGTTGAACATAGCCTTATTCATAAAAAAATGTGCCATTTGAGCATCATTTGTTGTTTACAGTAACTTTAAAAATTCATCTCGCGCAAAAAATGGAACATTTTCGTGCGATTATTTTTCACAACTTTCGACATGGATTATCAAGACAAGAGTGGATGGATGAACTTAATTCTTTATACGGTGATAAAGCACCATCATATAGCACTGTAAAAAACTGGTATAATGAATTCAATTGTGCCTGAAGTTCGCTTCAGGATGAATTCCATCAGGGTCGTCCAAAATCGGTTGTTGTGCCAGAAAACACCGATGCTGTGCGCGAACTGATAAAGCAAGATCGCCATGTGAGATTGAGGCATCTTTGGGCATTAGTATGACAAGCATCAATAAAATATTGCATGATCATTTGGCTGTAAAAAAGATTGTTTGCATTGAATCCCGCATAATCAGACAAACGCTCAAAAGGTAGCTCGTGTTGATTGGTGCAAGGAAATGTTAAAAAAAATACGTTCAAGGTGCATCAAAGGCTGTGTATAACATCTACACAGGTGACGAATCATGGATCTATGCATATGGGCCCGAAACAAAACAGCAGTCGACTGTATGGGTCTTCCAAGATGAGCCAAATCCGACAAAAGTTGTTCACGGAAGAAACACATCGAAGCAAATGGTTGTCTGTTTCTTCGGCATTACCGGTAACATGGCATTAGAGCAACGTAGGACGGTCAACTCTGAATGGTCTATGTCCATTTTTTTACTGAAAGTCTTTGGAGAAATTTGGAAAAATTAAAAGAAGAGGCGAATAATTCGAGCGAGCTGTCACATATCAGTTCAAACAAAGGAATTTTTTACCATTCAGAACATCGAATTGATGGGTCATCCACCATACAGCCCTGATTTGGCACCCAATGACTTCTTTTTATTTCTGCACATCAAAAACAAATTACGTGCTCAAGGATTTTCGACACCCGGAGAAGTGGTTGATGCATTCAAGACGCATGTTCTGGAGTTACCTCCATCGGAGTGGAAAAAGTGCTTCGAAAATTGGTGTAAACGCATGTAAAAGGGTATTGATCTTCAAGGAGAATATTTTGAGTAACAATAAAATGAATTTTGATCATAAATATTTGTTTTTTCATTATTAGGTCAGAAATATAAATAGTAACCCTCATATCTGGTCTTCATCCAAGAGAAGCTATCTGTGTATGGGAGTTCGCTGGTTTGACTGTAACCCATCTCAAAGAAAATGTGCTACTATTTTTTATGATGGAGATTTAAAGGATCTTGTAAATTTGATGAGGTAGCTGTACCAATTGTTTAATTTCATATTATCAAAAAGACCGACTGTATGTGGTATAGATACAGCTAACATTGAAAATATTGAAGTTGATGATGAGGTGTTACTACAATACTACTGAAAAAATTTCCCAAACCATTTGAAAAGTTTGATGCATATTGACTGCCTAATCATGACAGATCTGCCACCCATACATTGCACTTAATTGCTTCATGAAGTATAG
Organism: Vandiemenella viatica; assembly: GCA_031002005.1. Lineage (NCBI taxonomy): Eukaryota > Metazoa > Arthropoda > Insecta > Orthoptera > Morabidae > Vandiemenella > Vandiemenella viatica. Next base: position 28,593,249 of record CM061918.1, read on the forward strand.
ACAAGATAATTGTCAAAACATCTTGTACAAGAAATGTCATGATGTGGTAATGTCAAAATATCAAGCACTTTGAAATCTGTGTTCAAGGTCTCCAAAAGAGTGTGAAACAAACATAGTCTACTGGAAAACCTACTACTTCTCTATTTTCAACCCGATGTAATTATTATTATTAAAAATCTTTAGACCGATCCTGAATGAAACTTTTAGAAAATTAGGTTTGGCATTTTTTTAAATTGAAATTCATTTTATAAAAATAAGATAGGATAGGGAAAATAAACAGTTACCCGTCACTTACCACAGATGAAGGCAGGAGGGCGAGACACGTAAAAATACAAAAACAAACGAATTGCACAATATTTCGAATTTAGTCTTAGTCATTTGGGAATACATAAGCTGTACAATACATGTTGCTGAAGAAATCATTAGTTGCGAGGAGAACAAAGATATCTTCTATAGATGTATAGTGTCAGAATGAATAAAAATGCAATGAATGCTGTGTACAAATACTATGGTTTGTTGATAGATATGATTAAAATAAGATGTAATAGGTTTATTGAAACATATTATCCATTAGATGAACCCAACACAGAGGATAACATACTAGCATCTGTATCTTATCCTTTTTTTTTTTTTTAAAGATAAAATGTTTGGCAAAAGAGACCAGAGAGTATATAGAAGAATAATTAATTTATTTGATAACTATGTACGTTCTCGCGGCGGCAATGCTTTATAAAAACTTCTCGGGTTTCAAGCCGCTTCAATATCGAGCCGTCTGGCGATGTTTCGGAAGCTTGCACTACTTCCATTGTCAAGCCCCCGCTCAACATTACTGAAGTCTGCCGCACGGTAGTCTATTATATAGCGCCAGCAGCCGGGAGCGGAGGCGAAAGCGCGTGGAGGGGTTGTCTAGTTGGTCCCTGCTCGCTTGGTGACGTCACGATCGGGTCACTCCTATGCCCTAATATGGCTCGATTCTGTCTCGTTTGTAATAATCCAATTACTGGCTTCCAAATCACCAAGCGAGCAGGGTCCAACTAGACCGCCCCTCCACACGCTTTCCCCTCCGCTCCCGGCTGCTGGCGCTATATAATAGACTACCGTGCGGCAGACTTCAGTAATGTTAAGCGGGGGCTTGACAATGGAAGCAGTGCAAGCTTCCGAAACGTCGCCAGATGGCTCGATATTGACGCGGCTTGAAACCCGAGAAGTTTTTATAAATTAATTTATTGTTACGGCACTAAATATAAAACAAGATGATGTTCAAATTACACATGATCCAACTGGGGGGGGGGGATAAAAGAATGAATCTTATTATATATTTGCAGCCAGTGACGATGCAAACACTACCATAGACCTAAAAATACTGCAATATTTAATGGATATTTGTACAGGTTCAGATTATCTAAATAAATATCCAACAGTAAAGAAGGGGTTCCCAAAAATAATACTTGTTTACCAAATGCTGCTTCATATTATCATTCATGGAATGATAATATTGCCTAATAGTATGAACTTGAATGATGACTTGTTTGAACTAATAGTAATGTTAAATCGACGAATTAAGTGAAATAAATGATATAAATAATAAATTATCAAAATTATTTTATTTTAATAAAAGTATTTTAAAAATACCTATTTTGCTTTTTGTATTTAAATACTAATATTTAAAACAATTTTGCATTTGAAATAGAAACAATTAAGTATTTGCATTTCGTATTTAAATGTTTTTTAAAAAACCATTTTGTATACTTGTGCCAATAATATAGTAATATAGACTTTATTACAAAATCCAATGAAAAAGCTTAAAAATTGTTTTTAAGCATTTGTAAGTGGCCATGTACAAGTAATGTTCTATAATATGCAACAAATGCCTAAATACCTGAATAAATAACAAAGGATAGGGAGAATAACCCATTACTCACCAAAGCTGAATGCTACGATGGTTGAACAACACACAGAATGGATACAAACGCACAATATTTTTGTCTGAAACCTGATTCATGTAGTAAGGAAAAATAATGAGCCAATGAGTCATGGGGTAAACTTCAGTAAGTATACAACTCCTGAGCCAAATGGTTCAATCTCTTCCCTACTACAAGAATAAGTATATAAAAATTGTTTTGGATGACTAGCTGAGTTAAAGGAGTGTTGTAATTACATTTACAATACTCCTTTAACTCTTCTAGTCTCCCGAGAGCAATTTTTATATTCAATGCCGAGAAAAACTGCATTCTCATGTACATGAATAGGGTTTCAAACTGAAAGTATGAGTGTGTTTATTCTATGTGTTGTTCAGCTGTCACAGCCTTCAAATTTGGTAAGTGACGGGTTATTGTTCCTATCCTTTGTTATTTATACTGTCTAAAAGCAGTTTCATTTTTCCTTAATATCATTAAATATTTCTATGATTGGTCATTGTTTTTTTAATGCACACGCGCGCGCGCGCACACACACACACACACACACACACACATATATATAGTGTCAAACATTTAAAAGTTTGCTTTCTTCAGCTTTCCTTTACAATTTCTTTCTTCATTAATACAACAAATTCCCCATTAGTTTTTAATTTCTTCATATTTAACTTTATTCATGCAGTAATATCTAATCTGTTTTTCTACTTTTTTTTTTCAGCATCAAGGTAGAGACCCGCCACATGCTTATATTTTCGTAAATAAGGGCTTAATTTGAAATATTGGAATTTTTTTGTGTCTGTGGAGTGTTTTTTGTCCCTGCTATGCTAATCTGTTCAACTTTGGTGAGTGATGGATGTATTTTATCTTTCCTTTCCATGTAAATTTTTCTTTGTTGTATTTTCCTATTTTTTTGTCAGTTGCAGTCCCACTATTTATAAAGTTCATTTTTTCCTCTTTGTTTGTTTCTCCCACAAGACAGGCATTCAACTAAAAACCTCAAAATCAAACTAAAAAACAAGAAAATGTTAAATTAAATGTCATCTTGATGTTAAAAATTTAACACAAACACTGAAATCAAATTTTAAAATAGTATACTATTGTATTTAGGAGAAATTCAAATTCAGGAAAAGCCCTTTTCATTATAAAAATACAATTTATTATCAATATAATTTCCTTACACTTGTAACAAAAATATAGAAAATTTCCAACACACACACAAAAAATTCAAGTTTTCTTGTATAATGCAAAAGAAAGTTGTCTGTTCTAGAGGTATACTTTAATTCATCATTGTGTAAAACTAAAATCATCTTCCAGAGTAAACCAATTCATCATTTTGTCAACATAATAAATTGTCACTTTTCAAAAGACAAGAACGTTCCTGCTCACTTCAATATCTCAATACTTTAAGACTGAACAACATATCACAAGATTACAAAAAACTGAGCTGCAATATGATACATCTAAAAAACAAATAGTCCAAAACCATTTTTTTTTTTTTTTTTTTTTTTTTTTTTTTTTTTTTTTTTTTTTTTTTTTTTTGTGAAACAAATTCTTTTTTGATGTTCTTAAGGACTCTCCAGTCTTAAATAAATCTGTTGCTTTATGTTGTCAATCAAAACTCCATCCCTTTCCTGATGATTCTGCAATAATAACATTATTGATGTTATTACTGAAGAACTGTTAACTCCAAGCATTCTTGTAAAGTGATCTAAAGTTACAGATCTACTTAAAACCCATTGTGGAGAAAACAATTTTCTGATGCCGAGTCAAATCATCAACAGTCATCAACTGTTACCAGAACTTGCTACAACTAGATGACCGTCATACTTTTGTGGCAATACTGATGCCTGTCGTGGCGGTGGATGTTACAGGCTTCTTACGACGTGGCAGCTTTACTGGCCGTAGGTAAGGATTGTCAATGGCGTCTGCTTCAGCAGCAGCGCGGGCCGCCTCATCACCTTCCCGGCCCTCTTCATCACCTTCCTCTTCACCTTCCACATCACGGCGAGGACGTGGCGGTCTCTGCGGTGGGCCAGGTGCCTCCTCATCAAAGTCAAACACCTGTGGAGAAGGACGCCATACAAAACGTTTCATAGCAAAGTGTTAACATTTAAAAGACAAATGCATGGACTATTTTTTTTTTTTTTTAATAGACAATTGGTAGCAGGCAAGAGCTATACATATCAGAGTTAGACTTTACAACTAAACAATGCTTAAAACAATAAATTTAAACAAAATTGTTACCCTATTAAGTGGCATTTAATTCACCTTCCTTCAGCTTTGTTCCAAGATATCAAGAGTTTGGCATTTATAGTTCTTATATGTAAAAGTAAGAAATAGATGACATGTAATCAGGATTGACTACAATGTTCCCTCTTTCAAGTTATTTCTTGAAGCGACTAAATTTTTGCTCTATGCTAAACTCAACTGGCATTGTCAAATATGTTTTGAAAATAATGTTTCACCTTCCACAACATAGGCATGAGAGCCAGGTAAACACACACACACACACACACACACACACACACACAATACACTTCAAAATATTTCAGTTAATAACCTTCTTAATGTAGGAGGTAAGACATGTGGCAGCGGAAAATGTGTACATTTAGATCTACCACATAAATGAAGCAAAGATGAAACAAGAAAGAAGGGTAAGGTGTGCACTGAATTACCATTGGCTGGTATGGGTTAGCAGTATAAACTTTTTGCCTTGCAGAAGAGTTGTTGAGTGGTGAGACCAATTTTAGATGAAGTGCATTCAAGACAGGTAAGTTGGTAAATTATGCGAGTGGTAGTGCAGGCAGTTTATTACTGTTCATCTATATCTAAATAACAATTTTATCTCCCCCCCCCCCCAATTCTGTACAGAAAACTTTAGAACAGAATTTACACCATTAGCAGAAGACTGATACTGAGAGTTGATCACATTTTATTTACAAACGTTTAGTTGTAATAAAAAAATTTCACTATGTCATCTTTGAATACATTCAATTTGTTGGCTTCAACTAGACAATATTGTGATTTTTTCCTTTAGAGTAAACTTTGCAAAGATATATCGTTACAAACATCAGATAATCAAAGTTCCTGAAGTCAACTGGAACAAGAAAACAGCTAAAAGAAAGGAAACTTCTTACATAATATTTAGTTTTTCCTTCTAAAAAAAAAGAGCAATCATACACGCACTAGAGCACACACCAAGGTCTGCAATATCTGTATAAAATTTAATGAGAATAATTAAAAACTAATCAAGGCCTGACACTGGGTTGTAGTCTTTCTCCAATATTATCATTACAGTAGAAGAATAATCACCACTAACTAAAGCTGACAGCAGGATACTCTTGAAACATGAGCAGAGAGGAGAGAACATACAGAGAATTGCAGTTTTAATTTTTTATTAATTTTTTTGCTTCTAGTTTTACACCTCATCGACATCAAGTTCATTAGAGATGGGAAAGGACAAAGGGCAAAGAACGGGAAGAAATTTGACCCTGGTCTTTTGAAGGAAACATCCCGGCATTTAACCACTGCTTGGAAAAATAGAAGATTGCTGTGGCGAGAGCACATGGAAAGACGTGTGTCCCTGCCACAGCAATTTTCTACTTTGGTAACCAGTGGCTGTTCTTTTATTCAAATATTTTATACATCTGCCTTATAGCAACTTTGTTTCCTAACAATATATACATGATAAAAACAGCTGCAAACTTCCAACTACCTACTATCCATCATAACCTACGGATTAAAAGTTGACTAGAAGGAATAGAAGTGTAAGGGTTTGGGAGAGATTGTAATAGTCTCTCAAAATGTCAACCCCTCCTTCACGTTGTGCACTCTGTTTACACAGACGAGATTCTGGTGACTAAAAGATTCCTGGTATAAGGAGTTAGTTAATGATTGCCACTGGTCTCCTAAAGATGAATGGAAGGGTGGGGGTGGTCCAGGGCACCCTCTTACCCTTGGGGTTTGAAATGGACCCTAAAAGCAGATGAAATAGAAATTATTAAGCTTCATGGAGAGGTAGAAGGCAACGGGAAGCAACTGCATTAAAGACCCTAAAGATATCCATGTAATCCTCCCAAATTACATGCAGTATGATGGCTTCTTCCTGGGTAAAATATTCCGAAATTAAAATCAGATCTCTGTGTGGGGACTGCACAGGGAGGAATCATCAGAATGGATAGAAATATTCTATGAGCTGGAGCATGAAATTTTAGAGGTCTGGATAGGCAGGTATTTAAAAAAACTTAAAAAAGGAGATGGAATGACTTAAGCTAGATGTTGTAGGGATTAGTGAGATTACGGGGCAGGGTGCTCTGGGGAACACAGAATAATTAACACAAAGCTGTCAGTGGAGTTATTGGGTGTAGGATTTGTAATGAACAAGAGTGTAGGGAAATGGGCGAGTTACTATGAACAGTTTAGTGACTGAATTATTTTGATAAGATCAAAAACAAAGCCCACCCCAACCACATTAGTACAAGTGTATATTCCAACATCATGAGGAGATAAGGAAACAGAAAATATATGCTGTAATTGAAAAATTAATCCAATATGTGAAGGGAGAGAAAAATCTAATAATCATAGGTTATTGGAATGAGGTACTGGGAAAAGGAAAAGAGGGGAATACTGTAGGGAGTTTCGGGCTAGGTGAAAGAAATGAGTAGGTTGTTAGAATTTCCTGAAAGATATAGGCGAGTTGTGGTGAACCATGCAAGAAGGACATAAACCTGTAAATGTCAAGGGGATGCTGATAGATATCAGCTAGAATATAACATGGCCAAATGTTCAGGAATTAAGTTCTAGACTGTAAAGCATACCCAAGAGCAGACATACTCTTGCCATAATCTGATAGTTATGAAATGAAGGCTCAAATTCAAGAGAATAAAGAAGCAATACATGCAGAACAGACTGGAAGTGAATAAACTGAAACAATCTCATATGAGAGAAAACTCTGCAAAAATGGTAGAAGATGATCCAAGAAGTATCTCCGAAAGTAGCTCAATGGAGCATGAATGGAATGCATAGGACAGAGAAATCATGAAAGCTGGTAAAGAAACATTAGGGAATGCAAAAAAGCAAAATAAAAATGGCTGCAAGAAAAGTGTGAAGACGCATAAAAGGAAATGGGCACAGGTAAAGTATACGAGGTGTGTGAGAAAAGTAATGAGATTGGTAACACTGCAAGTGATCTGGCAATGCTGTGTCTACTGGTCTGTGATAGACCAGTTTGTTCATCCCTTCCACACACTCAGTCTGAGTATCAACTCCGTTCAGCCAACACACTATTTTTGACAGCACAATCAGTGAAGTTGTGTGTTAGGAAAATGGAGCATCAGAATTTAGAGCAATGTTGTGCAATCAAATTTTGTGTTAAACCTGGGGAAACCGCGAGTGTGACCTTTTAAAAGTTGAAACAGGCCAATGGGGAAAATTGTTTATCAAGAGCACAAGAGGTGGCAGAAATCATTTTTGGAAGGCCGAGAACACATTGAAGATCAACCTCGCTCAGGGAGACCTCCAACTTCAAAAATTGATGAAAACGTTGAGCATGTGAGGGCTCTTGTGTGATCAGACCATTGTTTAACAATAAGCATGACGAGTTAACAGTTAAATTTAAACACTTTCACTGTACATCAAATTTTGACATGCAATTTGGACATACAAAAGGTTTGTGCCAAAATGGTGCCATTGCCCCATGTCACACAGTTTTTTCCATCTGAATTTTTTACTTTAAAAAGCATTCCTGTTGTTCACAAACCCTTCTATTCACCTGATTTAAGTCCTTGTGACTTTTCCCTTTTCCTGCAGTTGAAACATGTCTTAAAAGGATGTCATTTTGGAACTCTGGAGAACATTCAAATGACTGTGACTGACCAGTTAACAGCCCTACCAGTTGAAGCCTTCCAGCCCTGCTACCAAGAGTGGAAACAACGACTCTGCTTATGTATAGCTGCCCAAGGGAACTATTTTGAAGTGAATAATAATATTGTTATTTTTTTTTAAAAAAGTTTGGTAAGCAAAAAATAAATCTCATTACTTTTTTTGCACACGTCATATGTGGCATATAGGAAGATCAAACAAAATTTTGGAGAAATGAAAAAAAAAATGTATCAACATTAAAGCTGCCGATGGGAAACCTTTTTTAAGCTCAGAATCTGGTGCTAACCAATTGAAGGAATACATTGAGAAACTGATGAAGATTTGAACAACAGCTTAATGGAAAAGGATGGCAATGTTGACATTGATGACTTAGGAGATCCTGTTTTCAGGGCAGAGTTTGATAGAGCTTTGAATGATTTTAAATCAAATGAGGCAGTTGGAACTGATGAGATTCCTACAGAACTTCTGAAATCTCTAGGAGAAGAAGGATTCAAAAGATTATTCAAACTGATATCAAAAAGATATGAAATGGCAGAAATTCCAACTGATCTTAATAAAAGAACCATCTTCACACTTCCGAAGGAAGCACAAGCCAACAAATGTGAGAATTATCGCACTAACTGTCTAACATCACATGCTTCAAAATTACTGACAAGAATAATATGCAGAGGAATGGAAAGGGTAGTAGAAGAGATAGTATAGGTGAGGATCAGTTTGAGATTAGAAAAAACCATGGTACAAGGGAAGCAATTCTGGCTTTAAGATTAATACTTGAAGGCCAGATCAAGAAAAACAAAGATACTTTTATGGATTTAGAAAAAGCTTTGGTAATATTAGAAAATACAAGATGCTCAAAACTTTATAGAAGTATGATCTAAAATATTGTGATAGAAGAATACTTTATAAACTATCTAAGAATAAAATTGCTATAATAAAAGTAGAGAATCATGCATCCCAATAAATATTCAACTTGTATGTAGAGGAAGTGAAAGAAAAAATCTGTATATGGCATAAGTGTTCAAGGGGAAGAAAATCAGTAAGCTATGATTTGTTGATGACATGCCTTGATAGCAAAACAGCCTGAGGACATTGAGCAGTTACTGAATGGCATGAACAAAATACTGAAGGAAGAGCATGGACTAAATATAAAACAAAGCAAGATAAAAGTGATGAAAAGTAGCAGAAATGACACCAATTACAATAGATTAAATATAAAAAAAAGGATCAGATGCGACAGGAGAAGTGAATTATTCTAGTTGGGAAGTAAAATTACGATTGATGGCCAAAGCAAGAATGATGTTAAAAGTAGAATAGCAATATAAAAGAACCTTCATGAATAAGACAAATCTTTTAGTTTCAAATATTAATCTAGGTCTTAGAAATAAGTTTTTAAAACTCTTTAATAGATGCAAAGCATAGGCCTTAAGAATACCAGAAAGAAGGAAAATTGAAGCATCTGAAATGTGGTGCTGTAGAAGGATACTGAACATATGGTGGACACATAAAGTACAAAATGAATATGTTTTGGAAGTAATGGGCGAGAAAAGAAATTTGTGGAAGAGACTTGCGGAAAGAAGAAAAAGGATGGTAGGTCATATTTTGAGACATGCAGGATGGGTAATTTGTTAGTGGAAGGAACAGTCAAGGTAAGAACTGTAGAGGAAGGCAGAGGAGAATATATGAAGCAGTTAATTGAGGACATAGGGTGTAAGGGGTATGTTGAGGTGAAGAGGTTAGTATAAGATAGGAAGGGATGGAGCATTGCATCAAACCAGTCAAAAGACTGATGACAGCAAGAAAAAGAAGGGATAATAGATGGATTCAAGTGACTGAAATGAAACTCCTTAAGCATCCAGAAAACCAGGAAAAAAAAAAAGAACTGAATCAGCCCAACATCAACTACAAGTACAAAAAATTGTAGACATATTAGAAAAATCAAGACTAAAATAGTCCATTAAGAATGATACCACACAGACTATCTAAGCCATATTTTGAAAAATCAGTGACTGGAAAAGGTCTAAGAGAAAGATCATGAGATAGCTGAATTTGTCCACTTACAATCCAGAGTGGGAGAAGATGTTGGAAGAGGAGTGGCGGCAAGACAGGAGATTGTAGAATAGGCTTGTTTAATATTCAATCTAGTCCACTGGAGTGGACTATCGATGATGATGGATGATATTCTAAGAGAATGGAGAATTAAAGTAAACAGGTTATTAGACTGAAACATACATAGTATGTTTTTCACTGATTTTAAATTCATTATTTATTATTATGAAGATGACCTTTAGAGAGTAGTTCACGGATCAGAGTAACTGTGAGAAACTATAAAAGGATAGGGGAGCAAAGTGTTAGAACAAAAATAAAAATAGATTATCAACTATTAGATCAGGTCAGTGGCAACATCTGTACTGTTGTATGGCTGTGAAAAATTGACTCCATCTCACACAGATAAATCTAGAATACAAGCCAAAATAAAGTTTTTGTAGCATGTCAGAGAAAGCACTAAAAGGGGAAAATAAAAATCATAAGAGCTAAAAACCACAAAATCCAACAGTATTGCAAACCTCTAGAAAGAAAGGAAAGTGAAAAACTTACAAAACCAAATAAAAAGATAGAAAGAAGATGGGACGACAAAGAAAATGGAATGATGTATCAAACTAGAACAAGCAGTCATCTAATCTGTGAAGTGTAATTGAAGAAGAAAATTAGTTATTTATGACTGAATAAAGTCTCTGCATTTCACTCTGCAGCCACAAACTATCTAGCACAGACCACTGGTGTTTGTGTGTGGTCATAGCCTCAAGTCTTCCATCATACACTATGGTGGTTGCATGTCGGTAGCTGTAGGGGCGTGGGAGATATGGTCGCTGAAAGTGATCAACTGAGAGCATTTAAATATTTTGACCAAAGTGTTGAAATTTTTGGAATCTTATAAAATGTACTAAAATATTTTCAAATAATGTTCTAGAATATGAAAAAATTTTCAGCTATTAACTAACATAAATAATTCATATGCAACATATTTAGTGTGTGAACCAATTTAGATGGCACATTTACTGGGAGGGGGATTGCTGATTTGGTAGTAACATAGGCTACTTATTATTCTGGAAATATTTAAGGTTCAGTTTAAAAACCTTCACAAATCTCGACAAACATGATCGAAGTCGTGTGCACCAGCTTGGGTAATATAAAAATCATTTGTGAAAATCTGATAATGTATGAAATGCTCTCAGGTGAAATGCCGAAATATTGTGTGACAATGCATTCTTGACTCAACTAGTCACCCAAGAGCATTTTGTACATTCTCAATGCCGAAAAAGACTTATATATAAAATCTGATAAGTTTTTTCTATTCTTCATCACAACCGATATACTGTTACACCATTTAATCGGTCCATTTATACCATGGTATTGTATTCTCGACCAAAGTAATAATGATTCTCATTCCTAGCCATGTTAGATATGCTAGCAAAGTTAAGGAACATTTGTGTAAGAGTCCCATGCATGGGAAAATTTTATAACGAGACATAATTAACTTTAAAGATTTGAGGATAGCATGTTTCCAAGACATTTCTATGCGACAAAGAAAAGTGGATAAAGACCCCAGATGTTTAGCAATAACATTTATAAGGTAAAAATAATAATAAAGTCAATACTTTCATAATAACAAACAACTAAAATTAATGGCTTTTTGATATATTTAGAGTCAACGTCATGAGGTGTTTTTGATCACATTTCCAAATTATGTCAAATAGGAGATGACTCTTGTTCCTTCCAAAGACACATTATTTAAGAATGGATAGAAGAATTTAAGTGCATCTCAGAAAAATTAAGGAAAGTTAATACAGTTTCTGGAAAAGCATATTTTAGAACGAAGAAACAAATCAATGAATCATTGAAATTTAAGGACTTCAGATAAAAGTTTGTACATTAGAAAATATGAAAAAGTATTAGAAAGTACTCATAATGAGAAGTTATGGGAAGGATTTAATATTTAGTTTCTGGCAGGGTGGTACAGAATGTCCTTCTGACTGATATGTAACAATTAAAAGCTTTTACAGGTGTGTAATTGATATTACAGTAAACTAGAAACAATAAGGAATTTTTCAGTAATAAAAGTTTGAGGAGGAATTGTGACTATAGGGAGAAATGTTAGGTTTCAATTACTGAAAAGATATTCTGACTTTGTTGACTTTCGTCTTAGTTCAAGAAAATTGTGATAGCTAAAAGTGTTTAGAACATACAGAGCTATCTATACCACATCAAAATTTGGTAAAGGTTTTCAAGACACTTGAAATTGAGTCTGAGAGGTAGCTAGACCATGTGATAAGGAAAATACCCCACTTTGAGGATAGAATAATCAGCTAAACTGAGAATTTCCCAACCAAATCTATAAACAAGCCTCAGTACGCACTGTGTAAATGTAATTGGACAGGGACGTGTTACAGGAATGGAGGTGATAGCAGAAAGCTGGAGGCTAGGAGTAGTACATGGACAGACGATAGTTCTGACGTCCTATATTGTTTTGCTGATCAGTTTTATCTTTACCATAGTCAAACAAAATGGGAACTAAGGAATTTTAAAATTTATGCCTAAATATTTCCCTTTTATCAATAATACTTAAAAACTAAACTTTTCTGACAATTTCTGATTTCCACTAAGTGAGTGAGTAATGTACTGTGAATGATTGTTTGCCTTGGAAGTAACCTGCATCTGAAATATAAGAATTCAAAGCTGATTAAAATGTAAATACTGTACTGTAGTCTGATACCAGAGAGTGGTCGGAAATTTAGCAGTAACTCTCAAAACCTGGACCTCTCTGTTGCTCACCATGCCAGTACACCCGTGACCTTAATAAATGCTTCACAGTCAGAGCCATTAGAGTACTTCCAGACACTACCTCCTAATCTGAACTCCGCAGGTGGGAATTGGCATATCAACACATCCTGCAGACTAGACATCCCCCAGGCCTTAATTTCCGTTAACATCTTCCATCCTCACCCTGTACACCCATCACTGGCCATCACAATAGATTCTACATCTACATCTATACTCTGCAAATCACAAATACTGTGGGTGGCAGAGGGTGCTAAGCACCAATCCTAATTCTGCGCATTCCAATCCCGAACAGATCGAGGAAAGAAGGAATACATAAATGAATCAGTACGGCATCTTATTTCTCTAATCTTATCCCTCCTGTCATTGCGACCTAAATAGGTTGGCGGAAGAAGTATTTCATTGCACTCGTAACTTAAAGATTTTCGCATATTCTCCAGCAAATTCAAACGAAAACGACGTCGTCTGTTCGCCAAACAATCCCAGCCCAACCCACGAATTAGCTCTGTGACACTTGCGTAAGGACTGTAACTAGCAGTCACGAATCGAGCGGCTCTTCTCTGTTCATATATATTTATAGATCTTATTTCAAAAGTTTTCATTTTTTTAAAATTATTTATTATATTTTTTATTATTTTTTCAATGATTATTATTATTATTTCCCATTTTAATCTTTCTTGTGATTTATACATGTGGTATATTATCTTTGCTTCCCCCACCACCTCCGATGGTCAATTTCATTCTACGAGTGGCTGCGTCAAACACAAGGCTTATGCTAGCTCAGTCACTTCTCTTAACTTGACAAAGGGTTTTAACCTGACATATTGTATTTTTTGTGTTTGTGTTGTTGCTACCCTCCTCTCTTCAGCTTTGGTGAGTGTTGGGTGCATTTTATCTGTCCTTTTCAAATAAATAAATTCAGAGAAATATATTAACTTTGAACTTTGGTCCAACACCTATTTATTAAACCTTAATGAACTTAACCAATAAAAATCTTTATGATAATCTTACAGAGTGAGTTGGCAGTAATTTTACAATAAGAAATAACTATCTAGGACTGCAAAATTCAGTTACATTATGCTGATAGCACAGTCATGGTCATAGAGAATTAAGAATTTTAACAACAATTTAAAGGCCCAATGAACAATTTTTAAATGACAATTAGATGACACATCTTTACAATTGCTCCGAATGAAAAATTAAGTTCTGATAAGTATCTGGTCACGAATAAAAGGGAAGAAAATCCTTATTTAAATCGTAGGGTCCTCAGAAAGTGTAAGAAATGGAATTGGGATTACAAGACACCAATTTATAAAAACAACATGAAAACATTCACGAAGAGTGTAGCTAACCTGATCACTAGGCAGCAAGGCCTTGAGGTAGGGTGGGTGATGAGGCTTGCAGGCAATGAGTGGGAACACGTGTCCGTCTTCCACACCGACAAACAAGCTGTGTGTCTCGCCAGTTTTGGCCACAAAGCGTGTGAGAGCCCTTTCCACGTCCCTCTTCTGACTGGCCGCCTTCTCGCGGATTGCCTCGTACTCCGTCACGGGCTGCTTGTGTGTCGGTGTACGGATGTAGGCATGAGGGTCGGGAAATGGTGGCAGATGCGTCGGCACGTGGGGAGGGTGAGGCATTTTAACCCCCGCTTGCAGGATGTTCAGTGTCTGCAGCACAAACCATAATAATTATTCTGTAAATCACAATAACAAATATTAACAATAATAATGATGATAATAATAATGCACATGAAAATGCCTTAAGGCAATGAAACTAAGGAAGGAAAGGGAAATAAAACCCAACACTTACCACAGATGATGGCGGCTGGAAACAACGAACACACATAACACAATTATTCTTGTAAGTAGATGAGAAATACTGCAGGGTTTAGATGTGATTACATTGTCACCCATTTTGTGAATCAATTGAATCTAATCCCACGAAGTATCTCATTTAAGCAGTCACCATCATCTATGGTAAGTGTTGGGTTTCATTTCCTTATCCTTCCTCAGTTTCAGTATAACAAATGTTTTTTGGACATAGATGAAATATAAAATGCAGTTGAGATTTATGCCTTTTGTTTCTAGTAATAAATAGTGGAAAAATAAAAACAAGCTCCAGGAACCACATAAAATGATAAGCATGTATTAATCAAATAAGAAAAATGGCTTCTAAATAGTTTGAATTAAATAAAAAGACTAAACCCCATTTCAATTCACTGGATCAGAGTACCGATTAAAAAATAACAGCTATACAATGCAGTATATTAAACTGATAATGCTGTAAAAATAGTTGGCTAGGTTGTTACCTGTCATTTGTAATAACTGATGGCAAGGATCATAGTAAAATAAAATTAAAGTTTTATGAATTTTGTATTAGAAACTATGTTACAGGAAATGAACAGTTAGAAATGATGGGAAGATAACAATGGATGAGAGATAAGTAGTGACTCATGGTGTCAAATTTATAAACGACAACAGTACATACATAACTGATTCATATGATATTACAGAGTTTCATGCATTTAGAAGTACTTACATGAAATGATGATGGTGGCAACATAGAATTAATAAGAGCCACAAATTAAACCTAAATCACATTCTGTATCACAGAATGTTGATTCTAATTCTGGCCCAGGCTGAATAGATCATGCATGATTTATATGAAACTACATTCACCCACAAGAAATATTAAAACAACACAATCATGCATGCAATATAAATTAAAAATGAATACCAAAATTCTTAATGCTGCAATACAGAATGTCACTTGTAATTCTAGCCCAGGATATATTACAAACTAAAACACAACATCTGTGTTGTGACTGAGCAGAAAAGCTATCAAGAACTATTTGGCCAAGGTTTAAGTTAGGGACTACTTCTCAGAACAGTACTGGCAGGACAACCATGGTTCAGATTTGAGCAAAGCAAAACAAGTCATTTGATGCTTAATAATGCAAGTTTAAAAAAATATGACTTGGTGCGGCTGAACTGCTATACAATTGTTGTCACAAGTTTGTACAACAATTCTTTAAAAATGGTGTTGTATACAAGCACAGAACCACTTGAGCAATTGGGACTGGAATGTAAACTTGACAGCTGGAAGATACGTGACAAGCAAGACTGTTAAATGAGTGAGTAGCTGACCCAGACAAAATTCAGTGTTGCCCACATTTAGGTAGCTGCCTTCTTCCATTCCCTAGTCAATGTGGCTGTTGCTCTCTGCAGGTTCTATCTCCTGCAAGCTGTCCTCAAATTGGATGCAAGCTGTTCTCAAATTGGATGTGGAGAATGCAAGCGCGACTGAGAGAAAAATGAAAGCAAGTTGACTCCTGTAAACTACTGTAATAATTGGGGGATGGAGGGGGAAGGAGGAGGACATTGCTAAGCCAATTACAAGTTGTACCAATGTTGTCAGTGTAAGTTAAAGTGAAACCTAGCATTGCTGAATGTTTACTTTTTAAAACCTTCTTCATTGATGCACAAGATGCATTTTAATGACAAAGCTACATGTCAGCAGCGCATTCATCTCTATGACCATACACACATTTTTGTTTAATGATAACTGTCTCCAACTGGAAGGAATAATTTATTACCTCCAAATGTCTCTGCGACTTCAGGCCACTACATCTGTAAATATTGCTGCGTAAGAAATAAGACTCACACCAAAGAATATATTCACTTTATTATGATCTGTAACAGAACTGCCCAGCCATGGCAACCATCAGAATGGTTCAAGTTCCTACTGGGTTAGGATTTCTTCAGTGAGCCGAATGTATAGTCAGGTCATAAAAATAAGCTTGCTGTTGGTAGACTACAATTAGGTAACTTATTTAACCGAGAATGTTGATATCTGAGACCAACAATTTTGCCAAATTGATTCATTTCAAACTATATTTTTGAGATACAGGCATTATCCAAAAAAATAAATGATAAGCCATTTTTTACATATGGCACTGATGATTAGAAGATCCCAAGGCTAATCCATTTGCCTAGCACCTGTCAAATGTTCATATCTTCTACCTAACAGGTAAACAAGTTTTGCCATCTGTGTGTAAAATGTGTATTTGTTTGTTTGTGAAATATGTAATTTATGAAGCAGGAAGAGGCATTCAAGATAGTTACAACAGTAAACTAACCAAAATCACAATGGCCCAAGGTCTGAACCTGGACCAGTTATAATTCAATTTTAGTATGGTGGCACTGTAATGAACTTAGCACTACTGCCTTATATAATCACAGATTGTTAAGTAATTTCCTTTGAATTTTCTTTCAATACAGAAAACATTTAGCTCTCACGATGCAGGGTGCGTTCACAAAGTTTCAAGACTGGTCTCAGAACAAAAAATTTATCAAACATTTTTGTACTGTAAACTAAAAGTCTTCAAAATATGAGAACAAGGAGTGGTACCACCAGGGCATACATGTTCTTGTGTATCGCTGGAGGAAAGCCATACAACGGGAAGGAGATTACGTGGAAAAATAGGGAGTGTAGAAGAAACATCATTCTTTCTTGTGTATAAGTTTCATTGTGTTCAATAAAAAATTATTGAAGAAAAAAAAGAGTAGCACAATAATTTCTGGGCTACCCTCGTAGCTGACAGTGGGAAATATGCAAATAATTAAACATAGGTCTAGTATATTAGCATAGTTTGTGGGAAAGTTTAAATGCACTACAGACCAGAGTGACAACTGACAGTTTTTGTTAAAGGTGAGACACAAGGAATTACACTGCACATTGTTTGATAACAATTTTACCAAGTTAATCAACTGCAAAGAAATGATTTGCCAGAAATACCATTCAGCCTGTCATTTTTGACAAGCCAAGAAGCATAATAAAGTAGCAGAAAAGCATTTTTTCCACAAAATCTTTGTTTCAGAATGAAGTCCTCATGGGTTTACTTTTGGATTGTGTTTACAAACACAATCCTGAAGGTATTCATGAGGACTTCAATCATACTCCAGGAAAGTCAACATTCTTACACAATTTTTTCACGTTCATTCATAAATTTATCATCTTTTTTTCCGATTGAAATAGGTATTATTTTATACTTAATTTTATGTTTGTCTTTTCTATAGATGTATGTTGTTAAGAAGTATTTTAAATGAAATATGTAACATCAAGAAGATCGATTTTTTGTTTTTCTGCAATCGATATGCTTAATTCTGTGAAGTGGTGGGGTATAAATGGTTGAAAATAAAATAATGAAGGTGATGAAAACAAATTTGTCTCCTAATAAAAATTTCAGTGCCCATTGGTGAGGCATATTAGGAAGTCATTGCTAATATATTGCCCAAAATTGTATTTGTTGTATGTGTTAGAGGTGATGAGATTTGATTTAAACTTTAAATAAAATAAAAAGTCATGCTCAACAATTTCTGCAGATGAAAATATTAAGCTTGAATAAGAAATGATTTGAAAAATATACCTACTGAAATTTTGTAAACTAAGTTATGATTAGTGGCTGTGATGACTGCAAGGCTTGCGCGAGCTCAGCCTCTTATTTCTTTTAACTTTATGAAGTGTTTAACCTGACATATTGTATTTTCTGAATTTGTGTATTGTTTTCTGTCGCTGCTGCCCTTCTCCCTTTGGTGAGTGTTGGGTGTATTTTATCAATGCTTTCCATATATGATTAGAGTTTGAATAGGTAGCAAATTTAACATAACATTAAACATTATGTATTTACATGATATTCATGAGATTATAAACAACTACTTGCAGATTCTTTGCATCTCCTTATAGATACACACTACTTCTTCTTCTTTTTTTTTTTACATTCACATCTCGTGAAACATAATGTGCAGAATAACATGGGAATAATGGTTAATAATAAGCAAACCCCTCACAGTATGAATCACAGATCGACCAGCATTGATTGTTAAATCACTTGCCAATCATCTTGTGTCAATTAAAACCCCACCCTATTTAAAATGCTTAAACCACTTGTAACATTGTGTTTGGTATATGTTCCTCTTTGTAAACCTGCTGAAGCAATGTCCACATTTAGTAAAATCACAAAATTTAACATTTGAATGCTGCTCCAAAAAGTCTACCTTCACTGTTTCACTAATTTGCAGATAATTTACTGCAAGTGCTTACTTAAACAGCTCTAGTTCAGTACTGTTAGACCTGTAGCAACCTGTGTCTTGTTGCCTATGAATGCTACTTGGCTCTGCTTTTGGAGGAACCTCAATCAATACAATGGTTTATGCACAATATCAAAAGTTCTATCTTTTTTTGAACAAATCTCTTGGATGAAAATGTTTTCCTGTACAGGAAATCATGGGTTAATTCTGACTTTCTACAATCTCATGTAAACAGAAAAGGCAGAACAGAGAAAAGGTTGTCATACATAATAAATGTTTATTCTGAACAAGAAGCAACGATCTGATACCCACCTTTTGCTGCAAGGCATGAGCTGGTGGTGGTAAAACCGTTCGTCCAGGCCTGCGAGCATGTGCCTCCAGCCCCTCCAAAGAGAAGCCCATGTTGACAAGAGCGACTACCACATCACCAAGCAATGGCTTTGTCCGCCCCGCCAGCTCGGCATAGGAACGGCCAGAGTTCCCTGCCTCCCACATGAAGGCCTGTTTTTCACAATTAATCAATTTACTATGTAAGGAACATAATAAGTATATATATAATTGATGTTGGTATATCTGCTTGAGATTAATAGACTGACTCTGTTTGAATGATCACCATGAAAGTTCGCACATATATGTATTTTTTCATCGAGAAAGTTTTTGTACTATCCAATCTGCTGTACTTACCACAAAAACAAATAGGAATTGAGAATTGTCATTATCAATTCACTTTTAGCTAACACCAAAGAGTATCCTACTCCATAGACCAGGGGTGGACAACCACATGATCTTGTGGGCCACTTTGGAAATGCATCATAACTCCGCGGGCTGCATATTATTCGTAAGAATATTATTTTAAAATCAAAGTTAATTTTTTCTCATGATTTCAACAGGTAATTTTTGAATGTATAGATACACAAATAATGTATTTTTTTAATACATTGGTTTTCAAACTATAAAATTAAAAAATAAATATATTTTGTAAAAGCGTAATGAATCTCGCAGGCTGGAAAAATTTTCAAGGCAGCCCACCCCTGCCATAGACAGTACCTCCAAGTTTACTCTTTTCTTCTTATGTACATCGCATTAACTGCTTTACGCTAAACGTTAGCATTAGTTTAAATTATTTTATGTTGGTTTGATTGTATAGCGATTGTAATAGGCCTAATTTATTGTTCATTTACATTAATTATTAATAAAAAAGAATCAATTCGCATTTAACTAACGGCAAAGAGTATCCTACTTCGTAGACAGTACTGACATGTTTACTCATAGCTTCCTTCATAAATCACATACACATCTTTACATTAAATGCTAGCATTAGTTTAATTCATGTGAGTTAATAACTAAAAAATGTATATAGGTCATCATCAATTTATACCATTAAAAATAATGGAATTTTATCAGTATGAGCCATCTTTTATTTTTCCACAGAATTATAGATTCTAGATTACACACAGATCATCTATTTTTATATATACAGCAGTAAATAAATACAGGCAGGACGTCTGCCGGGTTTTGCTAGTAAGTTATAATAAACTAAAATCTAAGATCAGCTGAAAATATTTAAAAGGGTGAAATAACACCACTCCCAAAAACTAATTTACAAGGGGACTTAAGAGTCTCAGAAATTCAGTTTGGGATGAGACTTCGCAGAGTAGAAGTATACCTTAAGGGTGTCCATCCAGTGAAGCAGTAATGCGCACTAGCCAGAAGATTATGAGAAGAAGGGCTCTAAAGTTTTTACACGCAGCTCACATACTGGTTTTTATGTGATGATGTGGCAGAGTCCTGTAGTGAAATTACTTACAATGGGGATGTTCTGGGTTCGTACTAGCTTGGGTAAGTTTTTTTTTTAAAAAAATTATAACAACTTTTAAATAAAGTTAATGACCTCAAAATATGATCAATTAAATCATAAATAATTTGTTTATAATGAAATGACTGTTACAGCTAATTAAAATGTGAGTTAAAGATAATGTTTTATTTTTAAAAACGTTGAATAATTTCAAATGGATTTTTAATTAAAAAAACTGACAAATAAAGATGATACTGTAAAAAATTGTATATAAATAAAACCCTACCTGAAATTTTATTGTAGTGGGAATTAAAGTTTTAACTTACCTAAATTAAAAATACATTTGAAATTTTTCATCTTTTAAAAAATAAAATGTTATCTTTAATTCACATTTTAATTAGCTGTAACAGTCATTTCACAAATAAAAAAATTATGTATTATTTAATCAAAAATATTTTAGGTCATAAACTTTATTATAACTTTTTATACACTTTTAAAAACGTCACCAGAGCATCTAACCCGGATCGCCTGTGTAGCAAGTGAGTTTGCTACAGACTCGGCCACTTTGTTGTGCTGGCATCATGTCAAAATCAGTATATGAGCTGCACATAAAACTGTAGAGCCCTTTTTCTTGGAATTGTATGGTTAGTTTGCCTTACTACTCAACTGGGTGCACACCCTTAACTACCACTACTAACCCGTGAAGTCTCATCCCGAACTGAATTTCCGAGAACGTAAGGTCCCCATGTTAGTCCAAAAACCGAAAGTTTGATGGATCCTTCCGAACAATTAAGCCATTGTGTCAGAGGTAGGACAGCCAGTTCTTTCCCTCTGCGACCTACATTTTAACATGGAATCCGAGCCACGGCATGTTCTGGTGCAGTTCATGTGATCAAATACAAATTCCTGGCCCCATCAGGATTTGAACCCCGAATGTTTAAAAGCAAGTGCATAAGTGCCTAAACTGCTTTTTTTTATTTTTTTTGCCCATTACATCATCGTGGAAATTTTATATTAGAACCACCATACCTGAAGGAAATGTTCCTTCCTGAAGTTTAACAGTTGCTTACAACAGCAGAGACACATTCGTCATTGCTCGCTAATAATGATGATGATGTTATTCAACCAGTAACACGCAACTTATAGGAGCAATAGTCCTCATAGACAGCATCCCTAAGCAGCCAAGAGTGATAGAGGAATGATCTGATTAAACTCTAATATGTGCCAAGGTATTTCACATACCTAATATTGAAAATTCAATGTAAGCTAATCCCTTGCCAGAAAACATTGTATATTCTAATTGATCATCTGATAGCGAGTTTCTGCGTTTCTCAATGCAGTGAATCACAGAATACCTTTCACAAGCCATTCTGGCATCATGTTATAACCAACCAGCCATACAGATGTTGGGGATCCCACACATCTGCTGATGAATAAGTTTATTCAAAAACAATTTGAAGCTATTGATAATTTTGTTGTTGGCCATGTTCCACAATCATAAAAACCAACAATGTCACACACAAATCACAAATAATAGTTAATATAGATATATTTTCTAGTATAGCAAACATAGATTCTATAACAATACAAAATGGAACTAAATAGGTACAACTGTAAACATAAACAAAATCATCGCAGTACACACTGAAACAAGTTGTGTATAATCATAAAAAGTACATGTTCAACAACATACACAGCAAATAATAGAAAGTGAAGTATACGTAAGTTTATAGTGAAAATGGCTACACTTTATAATGAATACCAGCCCAGTTCAGAAAGTGCTGTTCTTGATTCCTGAATCTCTGTTTGACCATGATATAATCTAGCTGATATCTACCAACCCAATATTACTAGTAACTTATTATGAAAGCTTCCTCGGTCACTGTATGTATTATCTTGGTTCTCTGGGTGGAGCCGCGTCAATATATTTAAACCTAACATTTCTGCCATCGTGCTGTGGCCTTCTTCAGAGGACTCTGAGAAGGCTAGGGCGCTAATGACCCAGTTGTTGATGCGCCCTAAAACCTGAAAAACAACAACATCTGAAGAAAGCCACAGCACGATGGCAAAAACGTTAGATTTATCAACGCGGCTCCATCCGGAGAACCAAGATAATACAATAATATTACTAATAACTGTTGGGATCTATGAATACAAACACAAAATGTTACTCCTTAAAGATTTGAAGGTGTCGAAAAGACACAGCATGCCTATCAAAGCACTCTTGTTTTACACATATCTCAGCAATTTGTTTAGTTACACAATGTTTATAATCTTCTAATTTAAATTGCTTAATATTTTTACTTCATCCCAACCGTCTCTCACCTGTGCAGCCTCTGTGAATGTCTCCAGAGTGGCACGGTCCGATCCCTCAATACCCAATTCTCCCAGCAGGCACGATACAGCGGCTGAAAGAGCACGACGCCGGGCTTCCCACACAGATGCGAGACCAGACGGTTGGGTCGCCCCTTGTGTTGATGGCGATGCAGCTGCTGAGACAGCCTGAGAAGGTGGCTGTACCTCCATTGGCCGGCTAGCACTGATAACAAAATTTATAATTTCACCATTTTTTTTCATTTTTTTATAGCCATAAAGCAGAGATCCACTGGAGCAAAGTTATGGCTTGCATATATGATCCATATTGTTCAGTGATAATCTTTTTCTTGCTTTATTTTGGCTTTCAGTTTTATGTAAATGAGATACACAGGATCAGCAAAGGATTACTTGCAAGAAATCAGCAATAAAGGAATACATTTATTGGGAGTGATTTTGGAAAGCCACGTTAAACTGTAATTTGGACTTAACAGACATCAATCCTAATAACAGGCCTGAAAAATAATCATCCACCTACAGAGTTTGGCCTTATAACATATCATTCTAGTGTATTATATATGTAGTCTCATTCTGACATACATCGATATTAAAAATAAATTATACTAAAGGAGAACTTTGGTGGGTACTGGCATAAAAAGTTATGCATTTTGTAATGAACCGGTCTTGCCTGCTAAAATATCCTGCACAACATCTTTAAATTATGTAATTCAGGATTTCCATGCATAGATAATATAAAAATTAATAATGTCATCTAAAATATGTAATAGGAAATGAGGATCAGTATCAAATGACATGTTTCTGCAGCTTTGTATGCCAAGCTGTCTATCAGAATAAAACACACTGGGATTGTGGGAACATAAGTAAATGTGCAATTACCATAGCAAGCATCCATAAACCACGTAGCTCCATTTTGATCTCTTGTGAAACCCCCCCCCTCCCCCCTACGTGGCTTTTGTCTCTACCACCCCCTCCCCCCACGTAGCTTTTTTCCATATTGATTTCAAAAGACATTTTGGAGATTTCTCTTGTCAGGCTATTGTAAATTACATATGGAGATAATTAAATTATGGAAATAAATATTTACATGCTGTTGAGTGTTCTGTTCCTCATTTTAACTGTGACAAATAATCTGAATAAAAAGCTACGTAACCTGGCTTGGAAACCCTCCCCCCCTCTCAATCTTTCTTAATTGTACACACATTAATCCCTTATTCTTTTCTTTGATAATATCCTTTTACTCTTACTTCTAGTAGGGTAACTATTGATTTGTTATTATTTGCTTTTTTAATTTTACGAACAATTGCCAAGTATCTCACGTTACACATCCATTTTCACTTAGTCTTAACTTAGTTTAACCTAGAAAAAGTTATAATCACTTTTACAACTGCTTAATACTACATCCCCTTAATCTACACATTCCACATTTCTTACTGCTGCTGAGAAGTTCTCAGCTAATTAAGATTAAGTGCTTGAATTACTGATACTCCCTATATAATAATATAACTACAAATAGTAGCAATGGAAGGGAAGAACTGTCATGAGGCAATATTTATATGGAAAGGATAGATAAAATGCACCCAACACTCACCAAAGTTGAAGGGCAGCAACAACACAAAACAATAAAAAAAAACCCACAGAAAATACAATATTTCAGGTTAAACCCTTTGTCAAGTGACTAAGTATAAATAACAAGAAAGATTAAAATGGGAAATAATAATAATAGTGGTTGCCCATTTGAACTAGCATGTTTGGAAATTTCAAGGGCCATAGTCCAACCATGCAGGCTGGACTATGCGAAAACAACTGAATCTTTCAGAATTGAGGTGACGTGTATTTAAGGAGTGGACTGGTGCCCGAGTGAGTCAGTTGTGTGCAATCAGTCTGCTTGCATGTATCGTACCTCACCGAGGTCAGTATGGCCAGCGGTGATGGAACTATGGAACCAATGAGACACTCGTTCAGATCACCCGAAGAGAGTGTGAGCTATGGGTGTCGTGGTGTCTTGTGAAGGACTGAATGGTTAAGTCAGTATAGTGTGAATAGCAATGGACTGGACTATTGTGGTGTTCATAGAAGTGATTATTTCTACTCTAAATTCCTCAATATTATTTGTAGCCAAAATATTAGGTTTAACTGTTTAATAAACACTAGAATTAGGAACTGAGTTGTAGTTGATTTAGAAATTGATCTATGTATCACAACAAATGGTGTCAGAAGTGGGGTGAGAACTGCATGTTGGCTTGACTTATTTGCAACTTTGTAACTGTGTTTGTTCTTGTGACTATGGCTACTGTGGGAGTAAAATTATGTGAATTGAAGGTAACTGAACTGAAACAGGAGCTGGAATAGAGTGACCTAGACACCACTGGGAACAAGGCTGCTTTGCAGATGCGACTACATTTGGTTTTGAAGGCTGAAGGTAAGGATCCAGAGGTCCCCTTGTTTGAAAGAGCCACAAGCGTGAAGGACATTGCTGAAATTACGAAGAACCAGGCCAAACGCTACAGATTGGTGGAAGAGAAAATAGGGGAAATTTTCAGAAACAAAACTGAAATTTCAAGGTTACTAGAAGGTAAGATGGCAGAAATTCACCAGTGGTCAGAAGAGAAATTAGAGGAAATAATTAAAGAATATTTCAGAGCATTCAAAGAGGAGCTTGAGAAAGCTGAAAGGGATGTCCAACTAAAAGTCACCTCTATCCAAGAAAAATTTAATTCCCTCCAGAAGGCAATGGAAACAGGTACTAATGAAACTAAACCAGCAAAAAGAGCTACTACTAGGAGTGTCCATATAAAACCACCCAAATATGATAGGAAAACTCTGTGATCCATTTAGATGAAGCAGTTTGAGGCCGTAGCTACTGCCAATGGATGGACGGAAGCAGATAAAGCCATTACCTGCTAACCTCTCTCAGAGGCAATGTTTTGAGTACTCTCCAGACCATTCCAGACAATGAGCAAAAAGATTACTCATCTTTGGTGGCAAGTCTGGAAACAAGGTATGGAGACAAACATCTGCAGCAAGTCCACGATACCCAGCTGGTTAAAAGATGACAGTAACATGAAGAGACACTGCAGGAATTCGAGGTGGACATCTTGCTTGGGTGACCTACCCTTCCAGCCCCAACAATTTCATCGGTTGGTTGATGAGGGAACTTTCATCATGGGCATGAGCGACCCAGAACTGAAATGAGATCTCCGACTTGCTCATCCTCAGATGCTGATGGACACATTGGCATGTGTGTCAGATTCAAGGCCAAAAATCAAACATCAAGGATGAATACAAGATTGCAACACATTGATGAGGAAGAATTCATGGACAAGAAAGTTGAATGGATCGTCTCAAGACTTCTGCTGAGCAACGACAGTCCATGCCAGAGAAGGGAGATATGCTGTTGGAGCTGTGGCCGGTTTATGCTATGTGAGAAGCCAGTGCCAGAATGAAACCAAGAACCAGGAAAAACTAGATTGGGCCGGTGTTAAGGGGTGAGCAATGCGGAGCAGCCCTGTGCTCCCGAAAGAGTATGTGCAGCTTATCTCCCTTTTTTTTAAACTGCTTTACGTCTCTCAACAGCGAGGTCTTTAGAGACGGGAAAGGAAGAGGGCAAGGAATGGGAAGGAATTCCGACATGGCCTTTTTAAGGAAGCATCCCGGCATTTGCCTGGAGTTATTTGGGAAACCATGGAAAACCAAAATCTGGATGCCCAGACGGGAATTCGAACTGCCGTCCTTCCAAATGCGAGGCCAGAACTTATCTCCCTAATGTGGGTTGGAACATATCATGCTCCTGGATACTGTAACCACCACCATGATCATGAAGAAAGGCACCATTAAAGGAGCCCTTCTGCTAACAAGAGTTTTACTCTAGACAGTGAGAGGTGAGCCGGCAAAAACCTATGGTGAAATCAACGTCAACGTCGGACTGGGCGGTAAGGAAATCAACCACTGAGCGAAAGTGGCTGAATTACTGAAGTGGTCGTCCTTGGCATGGCTGTTATCACTGAATTTGGACTAATCATGGGTTTGAAGGATAGAAGCCTTAGATTGACGGCAGTTACCAGGAGTCAACTGGGATCATTGAACCTGAGACAGAAAAAGAAGTTTGTCGAAGGGTTTTACTGGGGAGAGCTGCTAACAATGTCAAGGGACAAGTGCCGGTTCAAATGATGAACCTGAATGAGTACCCAGTCTCCTGCAGAAAGGCACTCATGTTACATGGTGTAGCCTGATATCGATGACTGTGCATAGGAAGCACCAGCAGACGTCTGGCAGGACATCAGAGACATCGACAAGTTGACGGAAGCCTTAAAACTTGAGCGAGCAAACCATGGATCAAAGGACCAGGATCGAGGCACTGTTGAAGAAATATCTGGATGTCTTTGCCATCAAAAAGAACGAACTCGGCAGGACAAATGCAGTGAAGCATTGGATTAACACCGGAGACACACAGCCAATCCGACAGCACCCTTGATGGTTGGTTGCCAATGCCCAATAGGGAAGAAGCCGAGAAGGTAATCTCTAACATGCGTCAACAGGGTGTTACTGAGCCATCAACCAACCATTGCCGGCAGTACTCGTGCAAAAGAAGCATGGCTCAACTAGATTTTGTGTGGACTATTGACAGCTAAATAGTAAGGCCATCAAGGACAGCTATCCATTACCTGAAATTGTGCAACACCTTGGATACCTTATCCGGGTCCCAAGTGTTCTCTATGCTTGACGTGAAGAATGGATACTGACAGATTGAAATGGAACCACAGGATAACCATTGGGTATGGGCTCTTCCACTTCGCTGTGATGCCCTTTGGACTAAGTAACGAACCTGCTACATTCGAAAGATTAATGGAGATGGTGCTGCATGGCCTTTCTTGGAAGACCTGCCTGATTTACCTGGATGAGGTCATCACCATGGGAACAGCAGTTGAACCTGGAGGAACTCTTCAAGTGACTGCAGAGAGCCTACTTGAAGATGAACCTGAAGAAATGCCAGATCTTCCAGGAGGACGTAAAATACTTGGGACATGTCGTAGCTGAGGATGGTGTGGCGGTAGATCCCCAGAAGACCAGCGCAGTGAAAGAATGACCAATTCCCAGGGATGTGCAAGAACTATAGAGCTTTTTGGGGTCGTATTCCTACTAAAGGTACTTCATATCCGGATTCACTACTTGTGGGGTGAACACTGCCAATTGGCATTCGAACAACTGAAGACGCTCCTGGTTATGGCACCTATCCTCAGTTATTTGTGTTCATATTGGACACTGATGCCAGTAATAAAGGCATGTGCAGCTTATCTCCCTAATGTGTCAGACACAGAGTCTCATCATGGATAGACCCATCAATGGCTTGGAACACAGATCATCATGCCTCAGAAGAAGACTCCTGAAGTACTGTATCATCTGCAAAACAAGAGCTCTGGAGGACATCTTGGCATGAACAAGACCTTTGCGAAAGACAGAGAAAGGGCTGCACAGAGGACTGGTGCAGGAGATTTGAGGTCTGTGCTGCTGGGAATAGACCGAGAAGAAGGAAGGCACCCATGAATCACTACAATGTTGGGAGCCGGTTCGAATTGATAGTGAACAACGTGGCAGGACCATTCCCCGAAACAGACGCTGGGAACAACTAGATCTTGGTGC
This sequence comes from Vandiemenella viatica, assembly GCA_031002005.1. NCBI lineage: Eukaryota > Metazoa > Arthropoda > Insecta > Orthoptera > Morabidae > Vandiemenella > Vandiemenella viatica. Next base: position 28,621,736 of record CM061918.1, read on the forward strand.
CCAGGACTATTACACAAAAAGGGTCAAAGCTTACAAAATCCCCAACCAGGAATCAGTCACCATCCCCAAGATGCTAGTGAAGGAGTTATTTTCACGGTTTGGTGCTCCTTTGGAATTACACTCGGACCAGGGGAGAAATTTCGAGTCGGCAGTGTTCCAGCAAGACTGGGAATGCAGAAGACCAGGATGACGCCGCTACACCCTCTGTCGGAAGGAATGGTTGAGCAGGTGAACTGGAAGTATTAGGAAGCATCTCTCCAAGGTGGTGGAAGAGAACCAACATGACTGGGGTGAACATCTCCCCATGTTCCTGATTGCCTGTCAATCTTGAAATATAAGGTGGAATAAAGGTTTTCAGTCAACTATGGATAAGGATGGAGAATAAGAACTGATATCCAACAAGGGAGATTCAAGAAAGGATTGTCGTTCTCATATGAAAATTTGTGTGGAAGGTTTGTTCAAAAAGTAAGGTAACCTTTTATTTTTATCAAAAAATATTTATTCATTCATCAATATTTATGTTGTCCCATTCAAAGCAATCCCCCTCGGATATAATACACTTGTGCCAATGTTTTTCCCAATCCTTGAAGCACTACTGATAAGCACTTTTTGGTACAGCCTTGAGCTTTTTAAGTGATGCAGTCTTTATCTCCTCAATTGTTGTAAATCATTGTATTTTCATTGATCTCTTCAGTTTTGGGTACAGAAAAAAATTGCAGGGGGGCCAAATCCGGTGAATATAGTGGCTGAGGCATGATTATGGTGTTGTTTTTGGCCAAAAAAATCATTCACAAGCAACAATGAGTGTGTAGGTGCATTGTCATGATGCAAAAGCCACAAATTCTTTTTCCCACAAATCCAGACGTTTTTTTTCCTTATTGCTTCTCAGCTATTGATGTGCTTGGGCATCCAGAGGTTCTTCATTGACCATCTTATCGGCCATATTGGAACAGCTTGTACCACTTAGCCCCTATAAGCATTTTTTTTACTCAAAGTAGATTCACTCCATGCCACTGTCAACGTTTCAAGTGTTTTGGAGCACTTTATTCCACTTTTAAGTAAAAATTTTTATTCGAACTCTTTGATCCATTTTTTTCAACAGCAGAAAATCGCCGAGCACACAAAACACTTCTAACAATTATGCCTCTCAAAATCAATGCAAAGAATGCTATATAGTTGAAATTGTGAAGATACGTGCAGAATGAGTGTACCAAAATTAGAAAAACAAAAAAAATGAAAACCAACTGTATGTATCAGGCGAAATTCAAAGAGTCACCTTACTTTTTGATCAAACCTCATACATGTTCCATAAGCAATATTACTTAAGAATGTTGTATACTGCAGATACCTAGTGCATACATACTGCACTAATTTCCCACAAAAGCCACTATAAGGTTAAATGTTAAGTGATTGATAGAAGCCATATTTATTTATTTATCAATCTTGTTCCATGGATCCCTGCTGAAGTACCTCTGGGATGTGAAACATGTCATTGTTGATACATATACACATAATATCAGTCATATCATAGTAAATATATACATATTTTATAAATACAAGAAATAATAATAAACATACATTTTTGCAACTGAGTTTTGCAAACGTCATAATGAGTACAATTAATTATTTTCTTCAAATTCTTGAATGGAGTAGAAGGAATTGCCAATAAGATAATCTCTAAGTTTTTGTTTGAATACATCTTTATTATCTGAAAGCTGTTTTATACGATTAGGTAGTTTATTAAACAGATGTATCCCAGAATAATTAACTCCTCTTTGTACTAATGACAGAGATGTTTGTGTTTTATGCAAGTTATTTCTGTTTCTTGTATTGAAACTGTGTGCCTGTGAATTAGGTGTAAACAGGTTAAAATTTTCTATGACAAAGCTCATGAGAGAATATATATACTGAGAATACATTGTAAGAATATTGAGTTTCTTAAAGAGTTGTCTGCAAGAAGTTCTTGGTTTTACCCTACACAGAAACCTAATAGCTCTTTTCTGTGCTATGAAAACTTTTTTACTTTGTGAAGAGTTTCCCCAAAAAATTATGCCATATGACATTACTGAATGAAAATATGAGGAGTACACCTTTTCATTAATTCTAGATCTGCTGTTAGAGAAAGTGTTCGTATTGCAAAGGTGGCACTACTTAACTTTGCCAGTAGTGTAGTGATATGATCATGCCAGCAGAGTTTCTGACCTATTTTAATACAAGAAATTTTATACTCTCTGTTTCTAAGATTGTGTTATTTTATAGT